>JAHRHZ010000013.1:24542657-24655274 GCA_024137785.1 Ginglymostoma cirratum
ATGACATGTCCATCCTTGGCCTCCTGCAATGCCACAGTGATGCCACCTGAAGGCTGCAGGAACAGCAAATCATATTCAGCCTGGGAACCCTGCAGCCCAATGGCATCAATGTGGATTTCACAAGCTTCAAAATCTCCCCTCCCCCAACCGCATCCCAAAACCAGCCCAGCTCATCTCCACCTCCCTAAACTGTTTTTCCTCTCACCTCAAGCCACACCCCCATCTCCTATCTACTAACATCATCCCGCCCCCTTGACCTGTCCGTCCTGCCTGGACTGACCTATCTCCTCCCTACCCCCCTACCTACTCTCACCTTTACTGGCTCCATCCCCGCCTCTTCGACTTGTCTGCCTCCTCTCCACCTATCCTCTCCTCTATCCATCCTCTATCCACCCCCCCCTCTCCCCTATTTATTTCAGAACCCTCTTCCCCTCCCCCATTTCTGATGAAGGGTTTAGGCCCGAAACGTCAAGTTTTCCTGCTCCTATGATGCTGCTTGACCTGCTGTGTTCATCCAGCCCCACGCTTGTTATCAGGGAAGGGACTCTCGCTCACCATAAAAGCTGGAACTCAGTCATGGTTGAATGAAGTCAGAACAAGAGAATCTCAATCAACCTGCAAAACTAATGATATTAAAATCAACTACAAACATCAATGCTACCAGTAACCTCCATTGCAACCACAACAACATTCAATTATTCATTCTTTGTGAACATCTTGGAAGGTGATCCATATGCCTTTTTCTTCAAACTTTAACTTTTTGAGCTCACCTCTTATTTTTAACCTGTGTGTATGTGTGTGCGTCACTAATTCCTTTCATGTTTAGTAATTAGTATACTCACTCCCTAATAACTCAAGAAAGCCTGATTAGTCTTCTAATAAAATAGGCTTATTTTAAAACATAAGTTAGCTTGGGCTTAGGAGAAAACGTATCCATAAGAGAAGTGATCCTCTGTAAATTAACTTTGTCACATCAACAGGATGAGTGAATAAGACATGGAAGCTGGTTTATCTCTCTTCATGTGGGAGCATTACAATTCAGGAATCCTGTCTGGAGTCATAAACTCAGGGAACTGCACCTGGGATCCAAGCATAACGGTTTTCACCTTAGTAGATAGGAACGACTTCCTGCTTGGAATAGGATGCTTGAGCTTGACTGCTTATTTTAACCCACTGGAGGGAGGATCATTGGGAAACCATCTCAATTCCTCAATAGGCATCCAATGCTATTTAAGAACAATCAGACATGTTATCATATTGTACATAATTAACTCACTGGTAAAGAAGGATTCCTCATGCCAAGAACTGAGGCCCACCAGCAGCTCTACATCATTGCCACCAGCAGTGGTTTTTGCGGCTGATAATTTAGTGAGGCCTTCACTGACAATTATTGCTCGAGACAGATTAGTTGAGCTGGTTGCAGGCTGTAAGGAACACAGGAACAGAAGAAGGCCATTCAGCCCCTTGAGACCAATCCACCATTCAATGAGATCATGACTGATCTGTGGCCTAACTCAATATACCTGCCTTTGGCTCATATCCCTTAATACCTTTACTGAACAGAAACACAACTCTCTCAGATTTAAACTTAACATCTGATCAACCATTGCTTGTGGGGAAGGTGTCACAGGCTTGGCTGGGGCTGCAGGAGGGAGAATCGAATGCAAGGTGAGCAGGGTGGTTGTCAGCCTTCACCCAATGCTGGGCTCCTCCATCAGGCACGAAATGGCGTTGAAAAGAGGGACCACCCCCCCCCCACCCAAGGAAACTGCTGTTGAACATGACAGCGTTTATCAGGAAGACCTCAGGAAATACATAACCTGTGCAAATTTGGGAGAATACCTGAGCCATCACAAAATTCCAGTGGGTTCCGAGAAAATTGCCATAAACTGATTTAAATAAAAAGCCAACTTATCCTGAGAGGTGGGTTCCCAAATATTAGTCCATTCCCCCCACTGACAAAATGAGAGTCAGTTATCCCACTGGAGAATGAGTAACGAAGCCCACTAATATTTATTTACTTTTTGGGGAAGAGAGTTCAACATTCTACCAATGCTTATTTTAACTTCTCCAATGAACTGAATGGCTCTTATTTAAAGTAGTGTGCTTTTGTTCCAGACTTTCCCATCAGCAGAACAAGCCTATCTATATCTGTCCTTTCAATTCCTAAAAAAACCTTAATCAAAATTAGCATTTAATCTTCTGTATTCCAGGAAACATGAGAATGGCTTATGTGATCTCTTCTCATAATTTGTCACCATATACTCTGGTAACAGTCTGGTGAATCTGTGTTGCATTCCTTCCAAGGTAAATAGATCCTTCCTAAGTTGTCCAAACTTGTACAAAGCATTCTGGATGTGATCTAATCAGGGCTTTCTATTGCTGTAACTAGCTTTTCTGGTCTTTATATTCTATAACACTCTGGTCCTAAAGACAAATACTCCATTAGCCCTTATGTTTAATTGTTGCATCTGACTATAATTTTATATCTTGAACTCTAGCTTTTTGCATTTTTAAGGATTCCCACATCTGTCCTACTGTGGCCCAAAATGGATAGTCTCACGCTAAGCCATGTTGAAATCCATCTTCCACAGTTTAAACTACTCACTTAAACTAACAGTATTTTTGTTCAGTGTACTTTCATGTGATGTAGGCATCAGCGGTCAGGCCAGCATTTGTTGCTCATCACCAGTAATCATTGAGGAGGTGGGGGTGGGAGATCCATTTTCTTGAATCACTACAGTGGTGTAGGGGCACTCATTGTTAGTTCCAGGATTCTGAATCAGCAACAGAGAAGGAACATAATGTAGAAGCAAAATACTTTGGCATTTGATGAAGAGTCATACTGTGCTCGAAATGTTCACTCTGTTTCCCTCTTCATAGATGATGCTGGACTTGTTGAGTTTCTCCAACACATTCAGTTGACGTAGAATATTACAGGATATAATTTCAAGTTAGGATGGCGTATGGTTTGGAGGGTACATCAGGTGATAGTGTTCCCATATAGCTGCTGCCCCAGTTCCTCTAGCATGCTGAGTTATTGCAGTGCTCATCGAAGATAGTACACATTAGTGCCACTGTATGTCAGTGGTGGGAGTGAAAAGTGAAGGTGTCAGACAGGGTGCAAATCAAGCCGACTGCTTTGTCTTACACAGTATCAAATGTCTTGACTGTGTTGGAATAGTTCTCTGAGCATGTGGGGAGTATTTCATCAGACTCTGAACTTGTGCCTTCAGGGAGTGAGGAACTGAGTTATTCACTGAGGATTCCCAGCCTTCTAGATACCCTTATCACCACAATATTTTGATGGCAAGTCCGGTTCAGTTTCTAGTCAGTGATAACACACAGAATGTTGATAATGGGGAAATTCAGCATTGTCAATGACTTTGAATGTCAATGGGCAGTGACTGGATGCTTTCTTGTTGAAGATGGTCATGGCCTGGCTCTTGGGCTGTAAGTGTTTCATTTTAGTTATTAGCCCGAACAGAAATGAACTGTTGAAAATTAAGTCCTTTTGGTATTCACAATATTAGAAATATTTTATGCCTCAAAAATAGATTAAGCTTATGGTTTTGCTACAACATTAGAATAATTTCCCCTGCACTAAAATCTCTTTCAAATTATGATCTTCACAATCAACTTCTTGATCAAGTTGCAGAAAGAAAAATTACAGGAAATTCATCAAACCATTTAGAAACATGCTGTAATTACTCACAAATATGCTATTTCAAGAGATTTTCAGTTGAATAAAAAGACATAACTAGAAGATTAATTTGAGGACTTCTCCACTCAGGCATATGGCCAGTTTATTGACCAAAGGAGCACAGGAGGTCTTTAACCACAAAAATGAACTCACACCAAGAAATAGATAACAGCAGGAACGCTTATTAGCATGGATGAATGGTTGTTCAGCCAACAGGAAATAGTGAGTAGAGCTAAATGAGTTTTTGCGAAATAAAAACCGAAAGAACTGCTGATGCTGTAAATCAGGAACAAAAACAAAATTGCTGGAAAAGCTCTGCAAGTCTGGCAGCATCTGTGAAGAAAAAAAATCAGAGTTAACGTTTCAGGTCCGGTGACCCTTCCTCAGAACTCACTTCTGGGAATAGGGTTCTGAGGAAGGGTCACCGGACCCGAAACGTTGTTTCTGATTTTTTTCTTCACAGATGCTGCCAGACCTGCTGAGCTTTTCCAGCAACTATGTTTTTGTTGTTGTAAATGAGTTTTTGGGTTGGCAAGCTGACACTGGTGAAGGGCCACAGGGATTAGTGCTGGGCCTCAACTATATGCAATCTATATGAATGACTTGGATGAAGGGACCAAATGTTTGGTGGCTACTTTTACAACATTTACATAAAAGTACGTTGAATGAGGAAAGAGAGAGTTTGAAAAAGGCAATAAAGAGATTAAGTGAGTCAGCAAAAATTTGCAGATGGACTATAGAGTAGCTAACTCTGAACTTGTTCATATTGGCAGACCAGAAAAGCAGGAACAGTGACAGACAAGAAAGGCAAATGGAATGTTGTTGCTTCTTGCAAACAGAATAGAAATTAAAAGTAGAGACAGACATTTTGCTGCTGGTATGTGTACTGTTTTGGCCTTCTTTATTGGGAAAAAAAAATTACACAACAGCTTGAGGCACAGTTCAAGTAAGACTCGGGATTCATTTCTGAGATGTAGGTTTATCCTATGAGGAAAGGTTGAATGGGTGAGATCTATACTCACTGGAGTTTAGAAAACTGAGAGATGATTTTATTGAAATCTTGAGGAGACTGGATAGGATGATAACCAGATGATATTTCTTTTGGGGCTACCAAAACTGGACAGCATAGTTTATGAAGAAGAGGCCTACCTTTTAAGACAACAATAGAGAGATTTATTTCCCTCTTAGAAGATTGTCAGAGTGTGAAATTCTCTTCTCCAGAAGGAGGTGAAGGCTAGGTCTTCAAATGATTCAAGGTTGAGCTTGATGGTCTTTTAATAGACTAGAGTCAAAGGTTATTAAGAACACATGGGAAGCTGGAGCTAAGATCATAACTACACCTATCTTGATCTTATTAAATGGTGAAGCAAGCTGGTGAAATGGTGAAATGTCATATGGCCTACTCTTGCTGCTAAGTCCTATATTTATCTGTCAAGGAAAAAAGTGACAGACTTGAACTTCTAAAAAGGATAAATGCACAGATTAATGCGAGAGGGTGGTGAAGGTGACATTGAAAGAATTGATTCATCAGAGATCCAGCACAGTCATGATTGGTCAAATTACCTCCATCTGTGCTGTTACCGTTTCATGATTCTATACATTTATACAGTAGCTGACCCTAATCCTGAACAGTTACATGGTCTGTACAGTTACATACTCACCCTTTTCTTGAGTAGACAGTGACTCTAATTACAGTGGTTGTCCCTTATCCTGAACAGACAACAACACCTATTCCACAAGAATATGCTACGACAAACCACAACAGTCAGATTCATATATTTGCCTCATTTTACAAAACAGGGGTATGGCAAAGATAAATAACTTAAGGCAGACACTAGGACTTGGAAATAAGCCACGTATATGTGGTTGAGACATTAAGACTTCCTACTGTTAGGAAAGGCATCAACATACATTTATGAACTTAAACTTGGTCTAACTTTTATAAACTTAAACATGGCTTTGATCAAGACAGATGCCAAGAATTTTGAACAGGAAGAAAAGACAGGAACACTCAGGTCCAAACAAGATACAATCTGAGAGACATGCATGGAACAAATCAAATCAAATTAGACCTTAGAAAAGGTAGCTCAATCAGCATTAATGTAGATTTGAAATAAATCATTTATAGCTCTGATGGCTGAGTAGCATGATAATTTATAACACAGCCTTCTTTGACAGTTGATCAATTTTCAAACGCTGGTAATTTCTTCTTAGCCAACTTCAACATTGATACACCAACTTTATAAAATGTCAATTCTCTCTTCCCTTTCCAGCTTGAGATTTTCCCATGCTTACTAACTTTGACCACTTTTCCTAACAATCTATGCAAAGCTTAGAAATGTCCAACTTTGCAAGGTAACCTTCTATTATATCAATGAGCTGTGCCACCAACTATCCAGTTAGTGCACAGCTTGAAGAATTTTTGAGAAATGCGCACACTTGTCCTTGTAATCTATGAAAATTCACAGCAGAAACATATTGACATGAACAGCAATTCAACCTAATATACTTGCAATACACATCTTAAACATGGTCAGTCGGATGTTACCAATTATCCAGCAGATCGGTAATGGGAAAACAGTGCAAGTCATGATGACATGTCCCTTCTGGATGAAGGGACTGGGGGCATTCTGGCGAAGTTTGCCGATGATACGAAGTTGGGTGGACAGGCAGGTAGTACGGAGGAGGTGGGGAGGCTGCAGAATGATTTAGACAGTTTAGGAGAGTGGTCCAGGAAATGGCCGCTGAAATTCAACGTGAGCAAATGTGAGGTCTTGCACCTTGGAAAAAAGAATACAGGCATGGACTATTTTCTGAACGGTGAGAAAATTCATAAAGCCGAAGTACAAAGGGATCTGGGAGTGCTAGTCCAGGATTCTCGAAAGGTTAACTTGCAGGTTGAGTCTGTGATTAAGAAAGCGAATGGAATGTTGTCATTTATTTCAAGAGGGTTGGAATATAAAAGCAGTGATGTGCTTCTGAGACTTTATAAAGCTCTAGTTAGGCCCCATTTAGAATACTGTGTCCAATTTTGGGCCCCACACCTCAGGAAGGACATACTGGCACTGGAGTGTGTCCAGCGGAGATTCACACGGATGATCCCTGGAATGGTAGGCCTAACATACGATGAACGGCTGAGGATCCTGGGATTGTATTCATTAGAGTTTAGAAGGTTGAGGGGAGATCTAATAGAAACTTACAAGATAATGCATGGCTTAGAAAGGGTGGACGCTGGGAAGTTGTGTCCGTTAGGTGGGGGTACTAGGACACATGGGCACAGCCTTAGAATTAGAGGGGGTCGATTTAGAACATGAGGAGACATTTCTTCAGCCAGAGAGTGGTGGGCCTGTGGAATTCATTGCCATGGAGCGCAGTGGAGGCCGGGACGTTGAATGTGTTCAAGGCAGAGATTGATAAATTCTTGATCTCGCAAGGAATCAAGGGCTATGGGGAGAGTGCAGGTAAGTGGAGTTGAAATGCCCATCAGCCATGATTAAATGGCGGAGTGGACTTGATGGGCCGAATGGCTTTACTTCCACTCCTATGTCTTATGGTCTTATGGTCTTACAGCACTGTTATTCTTTCACTCAACTTTGATGCGCTGCTCTGACAGTTAGGTTAAACAGCAGTGAAGTGATCCATCATCTGAAGACTCCCAATGTGCCAGTCATCAACTCCAGTCACACATTCCAGCACAGATGAGAATCAGGTAAAACAGCTCCTTGATGTAATATACTGTCCATGAACTCCTGAAAGGGGCACAAACTCATCTTAAATGATCTTAGTGGAGATAATGATTTGAAAAACCAAAACCAAGCTTGTCTATTTAAATTGACCTCCATTTTAGTTACTGAAGTGCAGTATGTCTGAAATGTAATGTCAGCCAGTACCATAACCATCTAGATTTACAGATAAATTGAGCTCTGCTCGCTGGCATCGGCAAGTTACTTTGACGACAATCAACTCTCATAGAGACCGTTGACGTCATCAAAGGAGAATGTTATATGCTGCCTTTAACATTTGCATTCTTACCAGCGAGATCCACAGATAGTATAGTTACTGAAAGCAATGTTTGGACAGTTCACGAAGGCCTATGCTGTGCGTAGATATCAAAGGCAATCAGCTGATGGATGAGTTTTTCTAACATGACTGTGACAATATAAGAAAGGACAACACTGAAGCATGGATGGGGGCTGGTCATCTCCAGATCCAGGTCGAAAAATAACACTCGTAATAACGAACACATCGATGATTGTAAGTCTCAGCCAAACCACAAAGAGATTGTACTGTGATTTTGTTCATTTAATGAACTGATGTACTTAAGTTTGAGCTGAAATCTACCAGTATTATTGTCACTAGGGAAGGAATGGAATTCTTTATAACTGCAGTACCATCTGACCTTGCTGCCAGGGAAACGGCAGCATGGAGGAAGTGACTGAAGAAAACTGAAGTGGGCAGGTGAGAGATCGTGTATTTAGAATTCTACACAACAATTATGGCAAACTGGGGGCTTTCAATCATTTGCTAGTTTCTACTGTCCGCTGCGGGACAGAACTTATTTTATTATGGCATGGAGTGGATACTTAAATATTGCTTGTCTGAATCATCATAACATAATAGCATAATAGAATAACATTCATATCATATAGTAAATAACAAGCAGAAATCATAGCTTTAGTCAAGCATAGAATACTACCCAATATTCCTGCATTGATAACTCAGGGGGTCATGATTTTCTTCTCAGAAGTGTAAAGCGAGATGTGGAACTGATACTGCCATTGCAGCCCTGCCTTAATTGGTCTGGAGATTCAACTACCCACAGGGAAGGCAGTAAGATGATGCTTGAATAAACAGGTTAAAAGGCCCACTTCAGCTTGCAATAAAAAAAAAAACAGTCCAGTCCTCCTATGGAACCAACAGCAAAGTATTCGGATGGCCTTAATCTACAGAAATTTAATTAAGTACCCTCTAATTCTACACTTCCTTCTCTTTCATTACCACTTTAAGAAATTGCCTTGCCAGCTTTTTTATAACAGCTGGAAGCTATTGAGTAGCCCATAAAATTGCCCAAACTAACAGACGCTTCAAACCAGCAGTGTAAATGGGGTAAGCACATGTAAAATGAACAGACAGTTGGTGCAGATGTTTGTAGCCAAGAGCTTATTAAACTTCTGAATTAAACAAACTGACCTCAACATTTCTAAAACAACAGACATCTGTGATGAAAATATAAAAGCAATGAAGAAGATTAAACATTTATATATTGTTATCAGGATAGGATACCTATTCAACAGTGTGGAATTAACTCTACCTCAATAAATGAACATAGGCACAGGAGCAGACCACTCAGCCCCTTTAGCCTGTTCTGCCAATCATTGACATCATGTCTGATCGACAGCCTAAGCCAAATACCTGCCTTTGGCCCATATCCCTTAATAACTTTGCTTAACAAAAAGCTTTGCTTAACTTCAGATTTAAAAATAACAATTGATGCAAATAGAAGTAGTTCTTAACACCTCTCCTGCATGGTCTAACCCTAATGATCTGGTTTTGTGGCCTAGTTGTAGAATCCCCAAACAGTGAAAATAGCTTATCTACCTTGTGTTTTCCTGTCAATGTATTGAAGACTTTTGTATTAGATTAACTTTTTTCAAAATTCGTTGAAAGGCTTTTTGTATTTACAATCAGCAGAAGTAGTAATCTGGCAAACACATTATTTAATGGCTCGTTATGTAGGAACATAGGCAAAGAAATAGGCCATTCAGCCCAGTGAATCATAGATCATTGAATCCCTACAGTGTGGAAACAGGCCATTCGGCCCAACAAGTCCATACTGCCCCTCCGAAGAGCATCCCACCCAGACCCATTCCCCTACCCCTGCATTTCCCATGTCTAACCCAAACATCCCTGGACACAACGGGCAATTTATGGGCTTAGCCAATCCACCCTAACCTGCACATCTTTGGACTGTGGGAGGAAACTGGAGCACCCGGAGGAAACCCACACAGACTGTCGCCCGAGGCTGGAATCGAACCCGGGTACCTGGTGCTGTGAGGCAGCAGTGCTAACTACTGAGCCACCGTGCTGCCCCATCTGCTACACCATTCAGTCAAATCATGGCTAATCATCTACCTCAATGATACTTTCCTGCATCATCTCCAAAATCCATAATGTCATTAAGTTTCCAGAATTTAATCAATTTCTTCTTGAATATGCCCAATGACTGAGCTTTCCACTTGCCTCAGGGGTAGTGAATTCCAATGATTCCCCACCCTCTGAGAGAAGAAATTTCTTCTCAACTCAGTGTTGTTATACTGAGATGATGCCTCGTAGTCACCATGCCATAGCCTGTAAGAACTTTGCAAGTTTCAACAAAGTCACCCTTCATTCTCAGGAATACGGACCCAATTCCCTCAATCCCTCCTCCTAAGGCTAACTCACCATCGCAGGGACAATCTGGTGAATATCCATTGTGCACCTTTTATGCCCAGAACATCCCTTCTTAGATAAGGAGACGAAAACTGTACACACATTGTACGCCTATTCATGGTGTGGTATATCTTCCAAACATAACACTGTCATGATACACCTTAATGAACAAATAAAAACTCTTGCTACAGCATTTCTTGACAAACTTTTAAGAAGGCAAAACCATTTTTTAAAACTCTTGCTGCCTTCAACACGTGTTTTATGCTTGGTGCAGCTCGCGTAAAATCCAATAGCTCCTAAGGTCTGTCAACCTGCCTGAAAATTGAAAGATTTATGGACGATTGCCTTTCAACATGCCTAAGAACACTGTCAACTACCCTTAATGGGAGGTTCCATTTCTAGGCCCTTTCTCTCCCCAGAATCTTAAGTGAAAATGGCCAAAGATAGGAACAGAAGTGGAACTTCTAGAATACTGCTTAGACCCATTTTTATTTTCAGTCCCACCTCCATTTGGTCCCAATTAGAACAATGAAACTCTAGCCTATCACATACGACGGGAAAAGGAAGATGCAAAATTGGAAACTGTAGCGAACAGCTTACATTGCCAAATGACTGATACTAAAAAGGAGGATTTAAATCTGACACTTATTCACTGTCAAGTTCTCACTGGCAATGATCAAAAGGTAATAATTGGCTAGCAAAATATCATGCAGTATCTTGATGCAAAGGCAACATAATTTAACAATAAAACATTTCCAATACTTTCTTCCATGTAATATTCTAAAGACAGGCTGTTTAAATTTACAGCCCATTGAAAGAAACAAAATAACAATGCTATCATATTGATTGTGTTTACTTTGATAGGTTACTGTCTCCTTTATAACACAATACCAGGGCAAAAAGAAAAGATCCCTACCTGGGTATAATTCAACAACAGCCTGTAAATTAAGATATTTTTTCTCTTTGCTTCCTTTGCCAGTTCTTTGATGTTGATGAAATCTTCCATTTGAACACAGGGAGATGACATTTCCAAGTTGTTCAGATGCACCTATAGCAAAAAAAATCTAAAAATTATATTTGCAAATACTTTTGTCATAAGTCAATAAAAAGGAATAAAGGCCAAAACTACTGAATTATTACTACTGGAGGTAAATTCAGAACATGGTTATCACCTCTAATACTGAAACTAAAGGCCCAAACTTTGTAGCTATATTGACAACAAAATCTGTCATTCATTGTATAAGCCTCTAAAACTGTTAACATATGCGCAGTTAAGTGCAGAATTTCAGACGTTATAGAACCATAGGAACAGCAGTAGAGCGTACAGCCTCTCAAGCCTGTCCCAGTACTCAATGAGATCATGGCTGATCTATGACTTAACTCCACATATCTGCCTTTAATCTATATCCCTTAATACCCTTTCTTAAACAAAACTTTTTCAACTCAGATTTAAAATGAACAACTAATTCAGAATCCACTGCCATCTGTGGATGAGAGTTCCAAACATCTACCAACCTTTGTATGTAAAACGCTTCCTAACCTCTTTCCTAAACGATCTGGCCCTAATTCTCAGACTATACATCCTAGCTGTAGAATCCTCAATCAGGAGAAATAGTTTATCTTTATCAACCTGCCTATATGAAAAATATCTCTCACAACATACTACAACATCAATATAATCATACAAAGAACTGCAGATGCTGAAGATCTGAAATAAAAGCAGACATTGCTGATGAAACTCAGTAGATCTGTCAGCGTTTGTGGAGAGAAAGCAGAGTTAGTTTTGAGTCCAGTGATCCTTCTTCAGTACTGATAGCAGTTGGAAAAAATGTTATTTATGCTGAAGACGGAGGTGGAGGGGAGAACAGTTAGGTGAAGACAGATATGAGAGTATGACTACACTTTTCAAAACAGTGGCAACAAATAGATTTTGCTTCCAAGGTGGTAGATATTGAGTTCCTGACACTGTGGCATCAGATTGGGATTTCATAGCAGATATTTTTCCTGGAAATAATTTGGTGAAAAATGCCTGAAAATTCGAGGAATATATCCCTTGAAGCTACCTGCTTGTCCACTGCTTCAGCTAGGAATGACTAGGTGGTCTAACGAGAATGAAAATACAGCTAACAAATGTGTTTTTCAAAAATAAATTTTCTCCATCTGCTCTAATATGTGGAGGCGAAAACTTCAACTATTTACCTATTCATTCCATCAAATTTTCATATTCATTGCTCTATCGCATGACTTTTACCTGTATTCCCAGTTAATTTTAATTTGTTTTCATTCATTCATGAGATGACGGCATCTCTGGCTGGGCCAGCATTTATTTCCCATCCTTAATTGCCCAAGGACAGTTAAGAGCCAACCACATTCCTGTGGGTCTGGAGTCACATGTAGGCCAGACCAGGCAAGGATGACAGTTTCCTTCCCTAAAGGACATTAGTGAAAGAGATGGGCTTTTCCCGACAATCAACAATGAATTCATGGTCATCCGTAGAACCATTAATTCCAGATTTTTATTGAGTTGAAATTCCACCATCTGCCATCATGGGATTTGAACTCGAGTTCCCAAAACATCACCTATGCCTCTGGATTAACAGCCCAGCGATAACAACACTGGCCATCCCTTCCCCAAGTGACGTAAATTGCAATGTGAATGTAAATTGCCTCAAATTTCTCGCTGACCAAGAGCACCTCATCCATTTGTAGGTGCTTAGTTCCATTTCTTAATTGATTAATTTGCATTCACTTTTATGCATTAAACTCTGCAACTGGAAGTATCTTTTGTGCTTCCAGCTTTAAATAAAGGACAGATTTCAGAAAGTCACAGATAAATTCACTCTGGAAATATTTGCTAAACAAATAGTTATATTGGAATTTCTTTTCCCCATTCATGGCCCTAGTAGGAGTAAATGTCAACTTTTATATCTTTCTGAAAACAATATATATATACACTACTTGTCTGTTAACACATTTGCTGCAATCCAACAGTTTCAGACTATTTATTTTACCATTTCTATCATTCTAATGACTGAGCAGTATTATTGACCTGACAACCTTCACATCCTGTGCCACTATGTCAACATTTAAAGCAGCTATTGAAGTTCAAGAACTGAGAAGAGTAGGCACTGCTGCTGACTCCACCAAATTTGTAGCAGCAGGTAATCAGAGATTTGTACATAAAGAGATTTGGGACAGTGTACACAGGCACTAGTGCATATTTAACACTGAAGCAATAATACAGAACACATTTCACTCCGAGTGAATGACAACAGTTTGATTAAACATCCAAAGGTGCCTTAAAGAATTTATTCCAATTTTCTACTTATTGAGAAGAATTTATACTAGTATCCTTGAGCTTCCATGATGATTGTATGGAAGAAAGACATGTAGAGGGTCATGCCTCAGTCAAACAATAATAGTCAGTTATTAAACTAACAAAAGTTGAAACAAGCTTTTATGGGAAGTATGCCTACATGTTGAAACAACTTCTAAAGGATCGGTATTGCATCATAAAAGAAAAAAAGTAAGTCTAAAATAAAATGTAACTAAGTTAATTGCAGGAAAGAATAATGGATGGGAAATCAGGCACAATGAAATAATAATTCTGCTGGTAGCGAAGCCAAGAATTTTATTTTAGAAAATCTCTAAGAAGAAGATTAAAGCTAATAAAAGGCAACCTTCTGAAAGGAGATAACACAACAATCACACACATCGTATAAATATATACTTTATACATACAGATATCAGTGAACAGATACAAAGGGTTGACAGCACAATATATATTGACCCTTAGGAAACTCTACTGTCTGCCATGTTGGAAGTAACTATTTACTATGACTTGCTGTTTTCTGGTTGTAAGCCATTTTATTAGTCGATGAGCCATCATTTCCCTAGCAAGCCTTTAGTGTGGTACATAATGTGAAATCTCATCATCAACATTCTATGTTATTGGAGCAAATTTAAACTTCATGTTCCCGACTTTTAATCCAGTTTTTGTTTTAAATCAGCAATGTATTTCACAATTTTCGGTGTTTCTAAATATGGTGGATTGCAGGTTAAATTTTATAAAAGCATGACTGTTCGTGTATGAAATGGCTTCTACAAGATTGTGAATTTAAATACATAAGTAGGAATGATAACAAACAAATGTGAGCGATGCTCTTAGGTACAGCTTTTGATGAATCTAGCTCAATGCCTCAGTCAATATGCTCAGTACCTGTAAATTCTCAATAAAATTCTTCACTTTTCTTGTAGCAGGAACACACTTGTAGTGCTCTTTCCACTCAATCACGTTATTAATTTGGAACTTAATGACATATTATTAGAATTTAACTTGATGGTTTTCCTCTTACAGAGCAGAAGATCAAATAAATGCCCTCAGAACAGCTTTCAGTAAAGACTAAGATTTCATGCATTCAAACCTAACAGAAAATCAGCCTAAATCCCAGCGACAACCTATAAGATTCACATGAAACAAAGTGCAAATCATAATTTATTACTCTTCAAGCCTGAACTAGCAGATTATGTGAATTCACAAGTAGTTATTTTAGTCACAGTGCAATGTAACATTACAAAGCTTATGATGACGTTGTGCGAGTGCATTGTTATTAACGGCTGTCCCTCAATTTGAGAATGGCATCCACTCATTGTTCTGAGGGGGTCACTTGATCCGAAACGTTAACTCTGATTTCTCTCCACACATGTTGCCAGACCCACAGAGCTTTTCCATCATTTTCTGTTTTTGTTTCTGACTTAATTCTGCAGTCCGTTCGGTTTTTATGCACACACTGTTGGTTTCTACCATGAATCTTCATGTGACTGAACAGGCAGATTCTTGACCTGCAGGTCTTTGCGCACGTGGGAAGAACATCCAGTTGAATTGGTTGGTAGAATCCACAGTGCATGGTGTCTTCCTTTTCTTTCGTTTTCTTCCTCATCATTAAGTTGTTTAGGCTCCAAGCATGATGCAGTTGATGGATAAGATGTCGTCATTTTGAACAATTTCTAGCAAGCTCCTCCCAGTCATTAATGTCAATATTTCCCACTTAAAAGGGAGTATCAGAGTGTCCTTATATTATTTTCTTTGACCTTCTCTAAAACACTGACCATTGAGAAAATAAAGAACGAGACCTTGCAGTGGAGATGCTTTTCAGCCAACCAGATGTAGTGTACATCATGGTTAGGTTTGACAGGAGCAGCACCTGAACATTTGGAGTGGTGACTTCAAGGGCAATTGTGTTTGTTCATCAGTCCCCCCATTGACTCCACTGAATGTGGTTGGATTTTTGTAATACACTTGTGTGTTGCTGATCCACAGGTCAGGTCTGTGGTCATGACAAACAATCTGTACAAATAGACTTTGCTTGAGTTTGCAGAGGTTGTCAAATACACGCTGTGTAGTTTGTGGAATACTGAAGTGGTGCAGATCATCATATTCGAGCAGTCAAACATTTCGAAGTGATCACAGTGCATTTGATTTGCATGTACAAGCATTCAGATATCAAATGTAGCTCCCTCCAGGTTATGCATAACCAAAATCCTTGGTGTGTTGCTTGACCTGCCAGACAGTCTCCTGCATCAGTCAAGGAGCATGGAGGAGTCTTGCAATAATCATGTGGCAGAGGGTACTGCTCGAGGTTCTCCTTTCTACAAACTCTGCTCCATCTCTGTCAGGCTACAGATGCAAAAACCTTACAAGTGCAGACTGCATAAGCCTGTATTAAATCTTCTGCCCTTCCTGTGAGGAATGCAGCAACACTTCCTGCCAAATCCTGTAACTCGCCATGACACCTTCTAAAAGTATTCCATTTTACTTCCAGACACTTTGCAACAGCGAAAGGTCCTCAAAGTCACCTGCCCTGGAACCCGAGTGCCTGACTCTTTATTTAATTTGTGCAGCACCCAGCTTCGAGCTGAAAGCTTTTTTTCTAGAGTGTCACAAGTGAATTAATTGAATGGACCACATGATGCACATTTGGAAACAGAGAATTTACATCACCTATCGAAGCTGGGAGACATCAGAACAAGAGAAGTTCAGTTACGTCCAATGAAATCAGAGGCTGCCTGAATTAACATGCTTCTCAAAAGAGGTATATCACATGGGCTACCCTGAAATAGTTGGCAACATAATGCACTCTCTCAAGAAGGCTTCAGTTAAATCCATTGATCCAAATTTCATGTTCAAAATGTTATAAACATGAAATTTTAACATCCCTGACCTATGACTGTTGTTTTAAATTTCCTGAGGAGTGAATATAACAGATTACAGGTAAATAAATCAGGCCAGTTTTTACACAGAAAACAATATGTGATCTTGTACATACATACCACAGTCAGAACCACAGGATACAAGGCTGAAAGCTTTGTACTTTCAATCGACTCCACCAGTTGCACAATTTCCTGAGATAATTCAAAATTGTTGACCTGATCAAGACAAAAAGCAATTCATTGAAGAAAAGGCAAACATGTCAAGAGAAATATGCAAAGCATGAGGCAAAATAAAAGGTATTCAGGAGATCTAGCCATATTGCACAGGCTCACATCAATGACCCTAGTGGGACATAGCTTACACATGAAGTTCCACAGCCTGTGTGGCATTCAACAATGATATAACTGGAGGATTTATGTGGACATTGCAGGTAACACCTTGCCGTGCAGCCTGCCTCAGTGAATTGATATAAACCTACTAGGTAGCACAAAAAAAAGAATTATGCAATTAAATTTCTCCGCTATAACATTCTGCATAACAAACATGACAAAACTGACTATACTTTTCTAAAATGGTATTCTAGTTTACTGAAAACGGCAGGGCTGAGAATGTCATTTGAATTATTTTTTCAGGATAGATGTCTGACTGTTTTGAAGTGTCAAAGAGTACAAGATCCATTACAGTCAACATTAGATGAGATCAGCAATTGGACAGCATTTTGTTCAATAATCCTTAGTGTATGAAAAATTATGTTCACAACCAATTTAGGAATGTCGGTTGGATTCACATTGTGGCACACTTGCGGACTCTGGAAGCTACATATGTTAAAAGATAAGGCACAATCCTCAGAGACAGAAAGAACATATGTACGCACGGTGTCTGCTACAAATTGGACTTCAGTATTTACCTTGAGGTGGATTGGGATCCCATTTCGGGATAGGGAGTTTTTTAGTTTTAATTAAATGAGGTCTGGACCTGAAAATAGCTCTTCTCCCTCCGATTTGGCTTGGGGCTTCACACAACAGAATTATGCAGGAAGTTGTATTAACTTTGGAATGGTAAGGTTGGGCATACAGGACAGTGTAAAGGGTTAATGGTACCAATACTGAGCATGTGCATCAAGGAACAATGTCATGATAGTGTCAGGTCACATTAGTGGAACTTAGACCTGATGGGAGAAGACATTCGTGAAGTCCTGTATTAGCAGGCAGACCTGAGTTTGTACCAAATAAATGTTTCCAGTTTGTGTTCAGCCCTTGTATGTCTCTTGCTCCTGGAAGATGCTAATCGTATTCCTATACATGGCAAGACCCTGGCTAATTACCTGAAGTATTTGAAGCACTGCTTCAGGGACATCAACAGCCTGCTCAATAATGATCTTGGAGCTGTATCTGTGCTCCTAGATAATGCGAAGCCAGCCCAGATTTTAAGATGCAGCTAACATTCAAACTAAGGTTAACAAAGAGTATTTTTTAAGAAGTACTAAATTCCTGACAGACAAGTTCAGAAAACTTTTCAAAATGCAAAGAAGCAAAAAAATAATTTCAAATCAGTAACCAAAAAATAAATCTATCAAAGAAATTGAAGAGAGGGGTTAGGATTTTTTTTAATACAGAGGACATGTTAAAGCATAAAATGCCGAGATACAAACAGTATTCAAAATCAATGAAAAATAATTGAGAAGATTGAAAAGCTCATGGAAATGAGGTACAGGTACAGAACTAAGTGGTTAGCTTTTTCAGATTGAAATGATAGGCATGATAAGCTAAATATCCTCCTTTTGTGCTATAAAATGTTATGATTGGTGTCACTATTTCAAAACAAGCTGGATTCAATCTATCTGGTGTGGAACCATTTTCAAATATAACTGTAACAATCCCAGTCTGCTTCAATCTCAGCTGGTCAGAGAAACTATTCATCTTTGATCACTCAAAGTCACCAGTGGAGTATTATGAGGAGATAGTTATACAATCATATTCACAAATATTTCAGATACTGGCTGCGAGCTTCCCAGAGAGCTGGGTTTTCCCAGCTGGATTGCAATCCCAATATTGAACCAATGGTGAGGGATGATGGTAGTGCCAATGGAAACTGGTTATTTTGAGGGTGCAGTGAGGCCATCAGAAGCCTGCATGAATCATACCAGGTCACTGTGGTCAGTAACACGGTCAGGGCAAGTCCTGAAACCTGTGCAACTGAGGAAACATTTTCATTACCTTAACCAGAAAAGCCTCAGCAAACGTTCTTGATTTGCATGGGGTGTGTGTGATCCACATTTCTTGAACATCCTTGGGGATAAATCCACCAAGAATGGGGCATCAGTCCATACAAGCAAACTTGAATAGTTCTCCTCTAAGAAAGGAGTTCCTTCAGTAGATGTGGATGCACTGTTTCACAACTACAGGCCACTTCCATGTCTGGCACTGTTGCCACCACTGCATCTCACCTCTGCGCTGGCACAGCTGGTACCAGGCCCACTCCAGCCCCCACCACGGAAACAGCATCGGTAGGCAGTGCAGGAGGAAGAGTGATCACAAAGTCAGCTCAGTCCCCTAAATCCAACTTCTCTCCTCCACAATGAAAATTCAACCACTAGATTTCATTTCTGAGTGTTATGCACTGATGTTTTCCTATAGGCATTGGCAAGAGGACACTGTTAGGTCCTAATGATTATTTTCTATCCAACACAGGGAGGTGTTTTTGCATTTATTTTTATCTCTAAGAACTTTGAATAAGCAAATAGGGTCATCGCTTCACACGGAATTGAAACAGGCCCTTCGGCCCACCTTGTCTATGTCTCTTATAATTTTGTACATCTCAATCAGATCCCCCCTCCTCTTCCTCTGCTCCAAGGAAAACAAATCCAGTCTCTCCTCACAACTAAATAAAAACCGAAAGAACTGAAGGTGCTGTAAATCAGGAACAAAAACAAAGTTGCTGGAAAAGTTCCGCAGGTCTGGCAGCATCCGTGAAGGGAAAAACATAGTTAACGTTTCGGGTCCGGTGACCCCTCCTCAGAACCGGACCCGAAACGTTAACTCCGTTTTTCCCTTCACTATCCTGCCAGACCTGCTGAGCTTTTCCAGCAACTTTGTTTCTTTCTCTCCTCACAACTGATACCTTGCACGCCAGACAACATCATGGTGAATCTTCCCTGCACCCTCTCCAGTGCAATGATGTCCTTCTGATAGTGTGGTGACCAGACCTGCACACAGTATTTCATTTATGGCCTAGCCAACTCTTTATAAAGTTGTAACAAGACTTCTATGCTCTTATATTCTATGCCCAGCTAATGAAGGCAAGTATCCCATATGCCTTCTTCCCCATCCTGTCTGCTTGTGCTGACACCTTCAGGGATCTATGGACTTGTTCATCAAGGTCTCATTGTTCATCAGTTCTCCCTAGGAACCTACCATTCATTGTGTATATTCTTCCCTTTTCAAACCTCCCAAAAATGCATCAATTCATACTTATAAGGATTAAATTTGATCGGCCTTTGCTCTGCCCATTTACCAGTTGATCAATATCAGACTGTAGTCTGATACCGTCCTCTTCATTATCAACGACACTACTAATTTTCATGTCATCTGCAAACTTACTAATAACATCTTCTACATTCACATCCAAGTTGTTAAGGTACATAACAAACAGCAAGAACTTCAGCACCGATTCTTGTGGTGCATGGCTGGTCACAGTTTCCAATCACAAAAACAAACCGCCACCTCTGCCTCTGTTTTGCAACCCAATTTTGGATCCAGCTTGCCAACTTGGATCCTGTAGGCTCTTACCCTTTGGACCAGACTTCCATGTGGGGCCTTCTCAAAGTCCATGTCCATGTAGTCCAGGTAAACCACATCAACTGCACTACCAGAAACTCAACTAGATTCACCACTTAAACACATTGGCTACAAGAGAAGGTCACAGGTTAGGAATACCGTGGCAATAACTCAATTTCTGATGCCCCAAAGCCTGTCCACCACCTTCAAGGCACAAGTCAGGAGTGTGATGGAATACTCCCCACTTGCCTGGATGAGTGCAGCTCCAACAACACTCAAGAAGCTTGACATCATCCAGGACAAAGCAGCCCACTTGATTGGCAAAACATCCACAAGCATTCACTCCCTCCACCACGGACGCTCAGTAGTAGCAATGTGTACTATCTACAAGATTCACTGCAGAAATTCACCAAAAATCCTCAGACAGCACCTTCCAGACCCACAACCACTTCCTCTAGAAGGACAAGAGCAGCAGATATATGGGAATCCGACCTCCTTCAACTGCCCCTCCAAGTCACTCACCATCCTGACTTGCAAATATATCACGGTTTTTTCACTGTAGCTGGGTCAAAATCCTGGAATTCCCTTCCTAATGGCATTGTGGGTCAAACCACAGCAGGAGGACTGCAGCGGTTCAAGAAAGCAGTTCACCACCATCTTCTCAAGGGATGGGCATAGCCCACAAATGAATAAGTAAAAACAAAACCTCAATGTATTTAGTCACCTTCACAATAAACTCAATTAAATTAGTCAGGCAGGATTTCCCTCGAACAAATCTGTGCTGACTATACTTGATCAACCCCTGCCTTGTGTTGATTAATCCCGTCTCTCAGTTTTTTCCAATAATGTCCAACTATTGATGTCAGACTAATTGGTCTGTCATCATCTGGCCTATCCCTGGTACCCGTCATGATCAAACGAACCACATCAGCTATCCTCCAGTCATCTGGCACTTCACACATAGCTAGAAAAGCATTAAATATCTTCGCCAGGACGCCAGCAATCTCCTCCCTTGCCTCCCACAGCAACCTGGGATACATCTCATCAGGCCCTGGGAATTTATGTACCTTTATGTCTTTATCTTTATACTTCCTCCTTATTAACCTTATCCTAGAACCTCACCATCCTACCTTAAATCCTTAGCAACAAGGCCAATCTCCTTTATCGATACAGATGAGAAATATTCATTTAAGACCTCACTCATGTCCACTGGCTCCACACACAGGTTGCCCCTTTGGTCACTAATTGGCCCCTCTCTTTCCCTGGGAATCTTCTTATTCTTAACATACTTACAAAATACCTTAGAGTTTCCCTTAATCCTATCTGCCAAAGATAATTTGCAACCTTCTTTGCCCTCCTAATTTCTTTTCTCTGCACCCCTACTACGCTCTCGATACTTTTAAAGGTTTCCCCTGTTTTAATGTTTAATGTTTCATATGCTTCCTTCGTTTTCTTTATCAATCTCTTAATATCCCTTAACATCTCTTAGGGGACTAGCTGGCCCTGAATTCTTACTATACCACTTTTAAATAACTTCCACTTTCCAAATATAGACCTGCAAGTAGCTGCTCCTAGCCCATGTTTGCCAGATCTTGTCTAATGAAATTGAAATTGCCATTTCCCCAGTTTAGACATCAAATCTCTGCCTTGTCCCTTTCCATAATGACACTGAAACTTACAGAGTTACGGTCACTACCCCCAAAAATGCTCACCCAGTGACATCTCAACTATTCGACCAGCTTCGTTCCCTGGCATTAGGCCTAGCATTGACACTCCTATTGGACTTGGGAAATGTACTGGCACAAAAAAAAAGTTCTCTTGGACGCACTTTAAAAATTCCAACCTGTCTAATAGGTTCACATGGAGGTGATCCTAGTTAATATCAGCAAAGTTGAAATCTCCAAAAATTACAACCTTATTTCTCTCACACAAGTAATTCAAATGCGGCAATAATCTTCAGACCAAGCCATAAACTCAATAAGTTTACTCCCTTCTCCATTTTCCTCTCTGGTCCTAATTACAATCCAAACTCTTCAGTTCTACTGTGTGCTCTCCAATTCCAAGATGAACCTCCAATTCCCCATCCAATTCATCACACAGATTATTTAACTCTATCTCTGTAATACTGCATACCTTTGTAAGAATCTCAGGTCTGGCCAAAACTCTTATTGGTGGCTTTATTAATTCTGGGCACAATATTTCCAATACTTTCCTGGTTCTCTTCATAACTTTCATAAATCTCACACTACTTTTACTTGACCCAGCACCAGATAGTACTTATTCATCACCTGTGCCTTTATCGACCTATATTAGCTCTCACTCCTACATTAACATTTAAAATTTTCATCCTTAAGCCTATATTCATCTTTGACTTGGCCTCTTCCTATTTTCCAGTCCTCATCCTGAATTGAGGAGATTCTGAACCCCTTGTTTATGTTGGACAGCCAGGGCTCCCTGATTAGTCCAGGTTAACAACACCAATCAATAATCTCGTAGTCAATGAGATTCACCCGGTTCCAATCATTACGGTCACATAATTACTTCTTGTCTGCATCTTACAGCATCCTTCTCATACCACTCTGACCTCCCACTGCTCTCTGCCCCATCTTTTATAACCATGTCTCCACTACTTCAGCCCCACACTCCAGATATTCTTCCCTAAAAAACTGTACCTCTTCACTTCCTTCTGTACTTTCGAAACTCACCTGAAAAGCTGCTTATTTGCTAAACATTCAGCCACCATTCCTAAGCTCTACCTTTGGCTTACCATCTGTTTTCCTTATACTTCTATGAAGTACCCTGGGTCATTATGAGTTAAAAAATATTTGCTGGTATCACTGTACAAAAAGTAACAAAATGCTAAGGGTATATTGCAAGACAGCAAAATATCAATTGCAAGCCACTAGTTTGAAATCATGCTGTGTAATTACAACAAATTGCTTAAGAATGACAAAATACTCCTTTGTTCACAATTTAATAGTTACCTATGTCTTTAAATGATTCAACTACTTTATTAATGTGAATGGGTTTGTATGCAATTTTTGGTTCAACTACTTTAATAAAGTAGTTGAACCAAAACTTGCATATAAACCTATTCATGATTTTACTGAGTATTATACATTGAAATTTCAAAGGAGCAATAATTTAATTTGAATTGAAAACTGTGTTAGCACCTTAAAATGCGTGCCTACATGTGTTATTGTTTAGAATGCATTAGTTAATCTTATGTGGCAGAGCTCAGGGGCTCCCCAGACTTTGCAAAACAATTGTGATAGTTAGTCGCTAATTTAAACTGGCCCTCGCATAAGTGGTGAGCTATGCCAAATGGGAAAATGACCTAAACAGGCAATTCCTTGAGGTCAGTTAAAGATCAATTCATGTCACTGCTGAAGTTGCTCAAGATTGGCAGCTGCTTGGCTCTTTGCTGGGTCAAGAACTCAAGCAGAAATTGACTGGTCATTTTTGTAAACTTTAATCAAAACTAAAGACTGTTCAGTTATGATTTGTTGATGTGATATACGTACTATAATGTCTGAAGTGTTGAGGAACATATCTCAAAGCTTTTACAAGTTGTATTTATATGTCTCACACCTGCATCTACGTGCTTGACTTCCTGTTGTCAAGCTAACTCACACTTACTAATTAACACATTCCTACAAGAAGTTCCTAAATAGAGTATAAAAGCAAGGATGTTATTTAGACAAGTTTATGACAATATAATAACATCAGGAACTTGCCTTTAATTTAGAATATCCCAAGGAGCTTCATAAATATGCAGCATGGAAACAGACCCTTCAGTCCAACTCGTCCATGCGACCTAAGTTTCCCAAACTAAACTAATCCCATTTGCCTACGTTTGGTCCATATTCCTTTCAACCTTCCCTATAAACCTTTCCTGTTCATGTACCTGTCCAAATATCTTTTAAGTGTTGTAACTGTACCTGCATTTACCACTTCCTCTGGCAGTTCATTTTTCACGCAAACCACTTGGCTGTCAAGTCCCTTTTAAGTCTTTCTCCTCTCACCTTAAAAATATGCCTTCCAGTTTTGAACTCCTCCACCCTAGGGAAAAGATCTTTGATATTCACCTTACTTATGCCCCTCGTGATTTTGTAAACCTTTGCAAGATCACCCCTCAATCTCCTATGCTCCAGTGAAAAAGTCCCAGCCTATCCAGCCTACTTTTATAACTCAAACCTTCCAGTCCCACAACATCCTGGTAAATCTTTTCCGCGTCCTCTCCATTTAAATAATACCATTCCTATAGGAGGGCAACTAGTGCTGTACACCGGTTATCCAAAAGAGACCTCACCAACATCCTGCACAGCCACAAAATGACATACCAATTCCTGTACACAATGGTCTGAGCAATGAAGGTAAGAGCGCTGAATGCCTTCTTTACCACCCTGTCTACCTGTGACACAACTTTCAAAGAACTATGCACCTGAACCCTAGGTCTCTCTGTTCGACAACACTCCCCAGGGCCGTACCATTAACTGCATAAGTCCTGCCCTGGTTTGCCTGACCAAATGCAACACCTTGCATGTATCTAAATTAAATTCCATCTGCCACTCCACAGTCCATTGGCCCAATTGATCAAGATCCATTTCTTCACTGATCACTATACCACCAATTCTGGTGTCATCTGCAAACTTACTAACCATGCAACCCAAAATTTTGCTAATTTTGAGACAACCTTGCTGGAAACCCCTCAGTGACTAGATAATTCATATCAATCCCTTCTTCACATTGACAAACTGCACAGGCGGAACATTAACCCAATCAAAATTTCCTGGTAAGAATCTGTCTTATAAATGTATAATTAGTATAAACAGAGACACAGTCTGCTTCTTGAAGCTAAGAACTACAGGATCACAGAATGGCTACAGTGCAAAAGGAGGCCATTCACACCACCATGTCTACACCAGCTCTCTTTGTCATTCTCCTGTCTTTTCCCTTTTACCTTGCGCATTGTTTGATGTGGAAACAAACATCCAACGGCCCCCTGAATGCCTTGATTGAACCTACCTCTATCACACATTGAGGCCGTGCATTCCACACTCTAACGACTCAATGCATGAAATGTGTTTTCTCTTATGTCGCATTTACTACTTTTGCAAAATACTTTAAGTCTGTGCCCTCATATTTTTGAGCCTTTTATGAGTTGAGACCTTCAATTTGGATTGAATCTAGGACCAGGATTTTCTATTTTCATTATGGCTGTGAATGCCTCAGATGGCATTTGATCTGCCACTGGCATGGGTCATCTCACTCGATCACGTGCTTCTTAGCTAATTTTGTAAGTAGATCACACGTGGTGAGTGAACTGGAAGATCGTACCACTGTATGGACTTCTGAGGTAGGTGGTTTTGGCACGATATTTAATGGTCAATTGCACACCACTTCACTCATTGAAAATCAGGAGCTTCCCAGGAGCCTATGTTGCCACACCCCTCTCCCCACCCCACACACCACCCACCACACCTGCAGAAAAGCTCAGAAATACTTGCCAGGAAGTCTAAGACGGCTCCCAGGTTTACTAATGCTGCTGGATTCAGTCATCAAGAGAAGGACCATCTTGTTACCAGGGAATGACACCATGAGACTCTCCCATCAGGCACGTCCAGCTTGTCAGCAGATTGCAAATGGCTGGTAAGCAGTGCCTGAGGTCATGAATGATTTTCTCCTCTCCACAAGGTTAACTGGTGTCATTTCCTCTCTGCTAAATCACACTCACAGATGCATCACTCAGTCTCACTCTGCCATGGCTGAGGCATCACATACACAGTCATGGCCAACTAGCCTAGCACCATCTGGATGATGTGCTCACAATAAACACACGTCATCCTTTCAAACTACCAAGCATTCCCATCCACTGCACTTCCTACTCAGTTACTGGTGACAGTTCACTCCATTGCACAGTTATGGATGCTCGCAAACTGCTCCTGCACTCATTCCCCTCGCATTCAATCCTCTACGACTGCTGGTGTACCCTTTTGCTGAGAGGGCTAAGGCTGGCAAGACAAGTGCTGGATATCAGATTCTCAACCGCTTTTCTGGAAATGATCATCAAGCTGGTCAGGGAAAACGGGGAAAATCCCTGCGGTGCCAGGGAGACACAAAACGGCTGGCAAACCAGTAAGAAACACTGTGGCCTACTCTTCTTGGATGAGCAGAGAGGCAAACACATTGTTCTGCATAAGGTATTCTATATCTTTGCCAAGTAATTCTTTATGTTTTCTTCTGCAGATATTACTGGCAGCCAGCATTAGGCAGAGTGCAAGAGCCATATTTCACAGCCTCTCGCACTAGTAAGACTGTCAGTGAGGGTGTTCAGGTATTTCAAAAGCACGTTGAAAGCCCATTGCATTGGCAGAGTTGTGAGGGGTTAAAGGTGCATAAGGAGTAGCCTCAGGATGTGGATCAACTCAGTCTTTTTCACCACAGTGTGGGCTCCCAGATAGAACCCAATATGTCTGTTCACAAGGGCTATATGGGTACAAGAATCCAAGAGAGGGAGACAGTGGAAGTGCCCATTGTATAACAGTTTCTTTAGCACCAACCTTGGTCGAGAAACAGATTTTAAGTCTCACAAAGATGCGAATATCAGAGCCATGTTTAGAGGGAAAGAAAATCAATATCATTTTTGCATAGATAAATCAAAGCCCCGAACAGTGCGGCAAAAAGCAAGCAAGAGAGCTGACAGAAAACTGTACAAATGTAATATTCATAAAAACAGAAAAAGCTTCAACAAAGCTCCATCATCGTGGAAGCAGGTTGTGTCTGACCTGTCTGACTTAGCTGACCATTGCCCTATCTTCCTTCCTTTGATGTCATCCTGGCCCATCTGAGGACCATCCTCTTTCTTCTCAGAAGTTTCTTCTCTCTTCTGCATCTCCTCCTCAGTTAATACATTCACCTTTTGGTCCCTGAGATGATGGAGGAGGCACGACAATGATGATGCAGGGCACCCTGTCAGAAGTTTACTGTATTGTCCCACCAACTGGTCCAGACGTCAGAAGCTTATCTCCAAGAAACCTATTATCAATTGTACAATGTCCTGATCAAAGCGTGGGAGCTGCCTAATCAATATAAAACACTTACAATGCGATTGATTTTTGGATCAATGCGGTCAGCTTTCGAATTTGCTTTCACTTCAATGACTTGCAGGCTTTGCTTGCAACCCACAATATCCCCACCTCCATTCTTCCACTCCCCCACTGGATCCCGATGACCCTTCACCCTCTCCTAGTTTTTTTGAGGCTCTTTGTGTTACCGTCAATGTTCCCATTTAAACCTACAGCCCACCATATTGAGATTCCAATGCCCTTGCTGGCCCTTTACTCTCCTCATATTGAAGCCAGAATGAATATGACTTGCCTTGAACCCAGTCCCCTCTCCCAACCTACCAGGTCCCACTCTGCCATCTTCAACTTCACATCGTTACTAGCCTCCATGACTGTCACCAATTCCTCAACTAGTGAGTATAATCAGGCCAATTTCAGGTTTAAGCTGTTTCAAATTTGAGAACACCATGGACTGATCCTAAAATGCCCTCTGGATGTGGGTGATCCACCCTCCTGGATGACACCAGCCCATCCATTGGACTGAATTTGCAAGGCGTCCCTGACTGAACGATTAGCAAGGCCTGGATTGATTCTGCTCAAGTTCCAGGACCAACCTATGCCAATCCTCTGATTGAATTGTGCCAATCCTCAGATTTGTATTGGACCAACTGCCTGACCAATCCCCAGGCCCGGCCCTGGATTGACTGGAAGGATTGTCCCAATTGACTTAAGTCCACTGTCACCTCATTAATCATGACTCACTTTTCCCTTTCAAAAATACCTAAACTCTTCATGCACATTAACTGTGTTTACCTTGTAAGCTGCTGGCACATACATCACCTTTCATACTGATTCCTGCAGATTGGAAGATAAAAAATGTCACCCCACTATTTAAGGTGGGAGTTAGAGAAAAACAGGGAACTACAGACCTGTTAGCCTTACATTAGCAGTGGGGAAAATGATAAAATCTATCATAAAGGTTGCAATAATCAGACAGTTGGATAATAACGTGATTGGACTTAGCATGGATTTGCTAATGGGAAATCCTGTTTGACAAAATTATTGGAGATCTTTGAAGGCGCTGCTAACAAAGTTGATAAAGAAGACCTGACGGACGTAGTATACTTATATTTTCACAGGCCGTTTGATGATGTCCCTCACAGGGAACTGGGTGGAAAGATTACACCCAGAGGGATTACAACAAAGGTTCAACAGACTCGCCCCTGGGCTGGTGGGATCGTCCTATGAACAGAGATCGGGCAAAACGGGCCTGAATTCTATAGACTTTCAAAGAATATGGCAGGAGGTAATGTACTTAAAGACTGGCCAAAAGACAACAAACGTAGAATAGAAATAAATGGCTCAATGCATGTTGGCAGACTATGATTAGTGGAGTAGCACAAGGATGTATACTTCGTCTCCTTCTCACAATACACATGAATAATTTGGAGGTGGGGACCAAATGTAATGTTTCAAAGCTTCAAAGCAGGAACGTATGTTGTGAGGAGAAGGGAAAGTGGCTTGTTCAGTGAACTTGGCCATGTTCAGTCAATAGACAGAGCATAGCAGATGGAATATATTGTAAGAAATTGTGAAGTTACCCACTTTGGTAGGAGAAATGTGCAGAGTATTTCCTAACTGGTAAGAGGTAAGAAACTACAGATCTATAAAGGGATCCAGGTGTTTTTGTCAATAAGTCACTGAAGGCGACCATGTAGGTGCAACAAGCTAATAGGAAGGCTAATAGAATGTTAGCATTTATCACAAGAAGATTTGAATACAGGAGTAGTGGAGTCTTGCTTTAATTGTATAGGAGCTTATTTAGACTGCACCTAGACTACTGTGTGCAGTTTTGGTCTCTTATCTCAGGAAAGATATTATTGACATAGAGGGAGTGCAACAAAGGTTCACCAGAATCGCCCCTATGAATAGAGATTGGGCAAAACGGGCCTGAAGACTTCCAAAGGACATGATCTCATTGAAACTTACAAAATATTTAAAAGGGATGAATGGGGGAGATGCAAGTAAGATGTTTCCCCAGCTTGTGGAGTCTAAAATCATGGGACACAAATTATAAATGAGGGGAAAGCCACTCGAGTCCGAGATGAGGAGAAATCTTCTTCTACTCAAAGGATTGTGAACCTTTAAACTGTCTACTGCAGATGGTTGTGGATGTTCAGGCTTTGAGTGTATTTAAGGTAGAGATTGATAGATTTCTGGATACCAGTAGTGTTGAAGGATCTGGGGGCAGAGTAAGCTAAAATCAATGAACTATTTGATCAGCCAAGATCATATCTTTTTGCTGAGATAGTAGTACCTGCCAATGCTGGAGAATCTGATATAACAAGGTGTAGAGCTGGATGAACACAGCAGGCCAAGCAGCATCAGAGGAGCAGGAAAGCTGACGTTTCGGGTCTAGACCCTTCTTCAGAAATGCTGCCTTGTCCTCTGCAGTGAAAAGGTGCTTTCTGCCACAACCTGCATGCCTTGCCTTCTGCACTAAAGTGCCATTCTGATGCAAACACTGCTGCCTAACCCTGTCTGCTGAACTCCCATCTGGGAAGTAGAAGTCATTGAGTTACTGTATCCAGTTGGGTGGGGCAACTGAACAGGGTCACACCTTGGTTTGATTGCCATGGTGGGCCTACAGAGTTGTAGAGGTTGCAACAAAACTGAAGGCGATGAGAAGGTTTTGGTGGAAGCAGCCAATCTGCTCATCTGGGCTGAAGATCAAAATCACCATATAGAGGCAGGTTTCTACACCACTTTCTACACCACTAAGTATCTTGAATGAGTAAGATGTTAGTTGGGAGGAGGAAGTAAATTCTGGCAAGTTGTATAATTGATGAGATGTCAATGCATGTTCTAGGCTTATCAACAGCTGATCTCAAGAAATTCATCTGACCATCTAAGGGAGGAGGATTAATCGGGAAAGTTTATTGCCGCAGCAGGAAGCTAATTTATTTGAACTCTTGCCCAATTAATGCATTACAGATTGTACTATACAAGTGCATCAGGGTAACAGAACAGAGTGCAGGAAACAATGTTACAGCTGCTGAGAAGGTGCAGAAGGATCAACATTAACACTGAAGAGGCTGATTCAGAAGTCTGATAACAGCGAGGGAGAAACTGCTCTTGAATCTGCTTGTACATGTATACAAACTTTACTTCTTCTGCCCCACGGAAGAGGGTGGAAGTAAGTATAACCAGGGTGGGAGAAGTCTTTGATTTTGTTGGGAACAAAAACAGAAGTTGTTAGAAAAGCTCAGCAGGTCAGGCAGCACCTCTGAAGAAAAAAAAAAATCAGAGTTAATGTTTCAGGTCCAGTGACCCTTGCTCAGAACTGATGGTAGCTGGGAAAACATTGGTTTATATGCAGAAAATAGGGAGGGGGATTGGGTAGGGAGTAAACGAGAGGATAAAGGATAGAGCTCAAAGACAGAGAAGAGTAGTTGGATAGAAAAAGGAGGTGATAACAATCTGGCGAGGAGGATGAATAGTTGTTAATGGGGATTGTTAGTGACTAACAACAGGAAGTGTGTAATGGCAGGCTGTGTGATAACAAGGCCTGGTGTGTAGGGTAGGGGCTAAGACATGGGAGAGTTTAGGCCCTAAAATTATTGAACTCAATAAGGGTTTAGGCCCGAAACGTCAAGTTTTCCTGCTCCTATGATGCTGCTTGACCTGCTGTGTTCATCCAGCCCCATGCTTGTTATCTCAATATTGAGTCTGGAGGGCTGCAGGGTGCCCGAGCAGAAAATTAGGTGCTGTTCTTCCAGCCTGCACTGAGCTTCGCTGGAACATTGTAGCAGGCCAGAAGCAGAATATTTGGCCAGGGAACAGAATTGTGTGTTAAAGTGGCAGACAACAGGAAGCTTTCATTTCTTCGGTTGCTTTCCATGGAGTAGGAAGTATAGATGAAGTCAATGGATGGAAGGCTGCTTTGTGTGATGGACTGGGCTGTGTTCACAATTCTCTGTAGTTTCTTGCAGTCTGAGAAAGACCATTTGCCGTACCACATTGTGATGCATCCGGCTATGAAGCTTTCTGTGGTGTGTTTAACAAAAATAATTGTAAGAGTCTTTGTGGACATGCTGCATTTCCTTAGCCCCTTAAGGATGTAAAGTCCCTGGTACTGTGTTCTAGACCATAACCACTTGCTGCAAAAGAAATTATTTTCCTCATGTTGTTTCTTTTTCCAGCCACCTTAAGTTAGTGTGCTCTGTTACTTGAACCTTCACCCAGTTGGAACAGGCTCTCTCTCTATGTGCTGTGACCACATGATTATAAACATCATTATAAGATCTTATCTCAACTCTTTCGCTAAGGAAATAAATCTAGCTTGTTCAGTCCCTCATCCTTGGAAGCACTTTTATCAATCTTTTCTGCTCGCACTCTAAAGACTTCACATCTTCCTAAAGTCAGTGCATAGAATAGTTGAGCCAAACCAGTGATCTATAAAGGCTCATAAACCCCCTTGCTTTTTATACTTCACGTCTCTATCCTAGAATTAACGGCGCATCTCTCAATGAATGCAATGAATAATTCAGAACCTGCAAGATTTTGACAAAGAGGTTGTATGTATTTTTACAGACGTAATATTTACTAAGAGCAATACAGCACAGGAATGGGCCCTTTGGCCTGCCAAGCCTGCGCCACCACATTTTGCCCTTCCGTATTAAAACTGTCTTCACTTACAGGGTCTTTATCCCCCTATTCCCTTCCTTTTCATGTATCTGTGCAGGTGCTCCTTGAATGCAGCTGTTGTATCTGCTTCCATCACCTCCTCTAGCAACGCGTTCCAGACACTCACCATCCTTTATGTGAAAAACTTGCCTCGCGCTTCTCTTTTAAACTTCCTCCCTTGCATCTTGAACCTGTGTCCCCTAGTAATTGGCCCCTCCATCCTGGGAAAAAGCCTCATACTTTCCACTCTATCCATGCCATTCACAATCTCATAAACTTCTATTAGGTCGACCCCTCAACCTCCTGTGCTCTAGTGAAAACAAACCCAGTCTATCTAAACTTTCTTCAAAGATAAAATCCCCAAGTCAGGCAACATCTTGGTAAACCTTTTTTGTACCCTCGCCAAAGCATCCACATCCATCTAGTAGTATGGTGATGGGAACTGTGTGCAATTATTGTTGTGTCATTAAAATTGCATAGAGGATACATCCCTGGCCACATGAATCAGAAGTTACAATGAAGTACAGGAATCCGTTAATAATCTTAACCTGCCACTAAAGTCTAAAACTCCAGGAATTTACCTCTTGAGACATGACAGAGAAGCACCAAAGGCTACAGAAGGACATTATCCTAGTCAATCACCTTTACATACATACACACACACACATGCACAAACGCACACACCTTAAGCCAGGATACAAGTCAAATAAAGAAAAATAGAAATTTTGAAATGGTGGACATTACTGCTTCTGTCACAATTATTCACCACCAGCTTGAGATAAAAGCAAGCTTCAATTTAAACATTTGAAAAATATATCTCGCACTCACATTTATGCAAACAAAATTATAGTGCAGGCCTGAGGAGATGGTCTGAATACAGTGGCTCTCTTTATTCTCCGACCAGTTCAGGACATCTACCTGTTGGCAGGGGAAAAAAAGAAATCATTAAACTGTGAGTCACTAAAAAAATCAAACAGTAGCATAATCAGGCAGCTCAAGATATTGATTATACTTAAAATAGTAATATTTGAAAAACAGTATATTGAATGCAGAACAAGATATAGTTCACTATAGAAAAGTTCTGCAACAACCTAGTCACAAACTTTATGAAAATAAGCTTTCATATTTTGGGAGCCATTACACATACTATTGCCATTAAAAAATAAATGATTTATTTTGAAAAATTAATCACAAATGCCTGATCTTCTGTCCAAAATCTCAATCATAATTTTCCCATATGTAAGAGGCTGGGTGAAACTTAGAAGATTCAAGCTAAAGGAGGCTATTCAGCCCTCTGAACCTGCTCCGCCATTCATCACGATCATGGCTGATTATCCAACTCAATAGCCTGATCCTGCTTTCTCCCCATAACCTCTGATCCCATTCACCCCAAGTGTTATACCTAGCCGCCTCTTAAATACATTCAATGTTTTGGCATCAACTACTTCCTGCGGTACTGAATCCAACATGCTCACAACCCTTTGGGTGAAGAATGGTCTTCTCATTTCCATCCTAAGTTGTCTAGCCCGAATCCTCAGACTGCACTAACTTACTTAGATTGATCAGATACTCCTGCATTGCGAAGGAGTCTAGGTAAGCCCAGGCTCAGAGTATCTCAGTAGGGGAGCTGACAGGGTTCGAGTATCTGAATTCAAGAAGGCAAGGCACAGATAGAGGGTGGGGATAACCTTCAGGAGGTGTGGCTTCGATGAGCCCAGAGGACCCAAGGGAGATGTTCTCCCTACATGCCCAACTCCAGCCGACGCAGCTGAAACTGTTGACCTCCCATTTGACTTGAGGCTTCCCCTATCTTATGCAACATACCAACATGATGGATAATGGCCCATTAACAAGTCACTGAAGGAACTCAAAAGGCCAAGGGAGGGTGGACTGCCTGATGGTTATCTCCATCTTTGGTAAAAATCACAGACAGCTCCAGGGTGGGTGGAAGGTGACCTACTGATCTTCATGTGCCTCCAAGCTTTCAAACTCACTAGCAATTCACTGGGTTGTAAAAACCACCCTAAACAGTGTGCTACACTTTAAGATCCTCACTACACTTACAATTATAGATTATATTTGACAATATTAATTCCATATCAAACATACAGCACAGGAGGTTTTACCCAGTTTCCGGTACTTCGGTATACAATGGAAAGACTGCCTTAAGAGTCTTACCCCATTGAACAAAGAACAGTACAGCACAGGAACAGGCCATTCAGCCCACCAAGGCTGCGCCAACACACGATGCCTTTCGAAAGTTAAAACTTTTTGTCTGTACGCGGTCCGTGTCCCTGTATTCCCTGCCTATTCACATATCTGTCCAGATTCCTTTTAAGTGTTGCTATTGTATCTGCTTCTACCATCTCCTTTGGCAGTGGATTCAAGGCACCTGCCAATCTGTGTAAAACAAAACTTGCCCCTCAAATCTCTTTTAAAATTTTTTCCTTTTACCTTAAACCTATGTCCCTTAGGAATAGACATTTTCACACTGGGAAAAAGACTGCAACTATCCCTGCCTCTCATAATTTTGCCCCTCATCCTCCGACATACAAGGAAAACAAACTAAGCTTATCCAATCTCTCAAAGCTAATACCCTCCAAACCAGGCAACATCCTGGTAAAGCATTTCTGAACCCTCTCCAAAGCCACTACATCCTTCTCGTACTGTGGCGACCAGAATTGTGTGCATTATTCCAAATGTGGCCTAACACTAGATCTACACAACTGCACCATTACTTGCTGATTTTTATCCACTATGCCCTGACCAATGAAACATGCCACACACCTTCTTATCCATTTGTGTTGCTAATTTCAGGGGACTGTGGACCTGTACGCCTAGTTCCACCTGTATGTTAATGTTTCTAAGGGTTCGGCCATTTGATGTATACTTCCCTCCTGCTTTAGACCTTCCAAAATGGGTCACCTCGCATTTGTCCGGAGTAAATTGCATCTGCTATTTTTCCGCCAAATTTCCAGCCAATCTATACCCTGCTGTATCTTTTGGCAATTCTTGTCAGTATCTGCAGCTCCCCCAATCTTTGTGTCATCCACAAACCTACTAAGTAAACTACCTACATTTGTCTCCAAATCATGTATATATATTACAAACAACAGAGGTCCCAGCACTGATCCCTGTGCAACACCTGTGGTCACAGATCTCAAGTCAGAAAAACACCCTTCCTCTGCTACTACCTGTCTTCAATGACTAAGCCAGATCTGTATCCAGCTTAGCAGCTCACCATAGATCTCATGTGACTTCACCTTTTGTACTGGCCTTCCATGAAGGACCTTGTCATAGGTCTTGCTAAAGTCCATGTAGACAACATCCATCACCGTACTCTCATCAATCATCTGCGTCACTGGCTTAAAAAAACTCAATGGCATTTGTGAGATATGACCTTCCCTGCACAAAGGCAAGTTACCTATTGCTAATAAGAAGTAATTGGTGTACATATACTTCCTAGACAAGAACTATTTAGATAAGAGCTATTTAATCATAAAAGCTGTAATTCTGTATCACCACTGTTTCAAACATTTTCCCAAATATACCATCTGTAGTGATCAAGCGTAAGCAATTAAACTGACCACAAAATTGCTGAAAGCCAACTTCATAAGGCAATTCATTGAGCCTCCTTTGCAATTACTTGTAATTACAATCAAATGTATTCATCCTAACTTAGATAAACAGAAAGGAGGCTAACAGCAATGTCTCCAGTGTGTCCAGAAGGACACTGACTCAACACAACCTTTGCCACTTAGTTTAATCTAGTAATTTAGGTTAACGTGCACAAAATTTAAAAAAAGACTTTTATCACTTCTTTATAAAATGCAAAAAAGTTGCATTCTTTGATATTAATACTCTTTTGAATAAATGTATTGTCAACGTAGCATTTTCTGCTCCAATTAAATGGTACATTTATAATAACATAACACGACAAGCCAATGTCTGACATAATATCAATCATGAGCAAACCTACATCAACTTGTATTTGTATAATTCCTTTTGATGTAATTAAATGAAGTGGAGAGGCTAGGCTTGGATTGGCTGGAGTTCAGAAGGGTAACAGACAAGTCAATTGAAACGTGTAAGGTACTGAGGGGTCTTAACAGGATGGATGTGAAAGGATATTCCAAGGTGACTGTTTAAATAAGGAATCATCCGTTTAAGGCAGAGATGAAGAGGATATTTGGTCAAAATTCTTTAGAATTGTCTTCTTCAAGAGGTCACGGAAGCAGAGTCTTTGGATTTTTTTAAGACAGAAGAAGATAGATTATTGATAAGCGGGTGAAAGATTATTGAGGGCAGATGGGAATGTGAAGTCAAGGTTAAGATTTTATCGAATAGTAAGCAGGCTCAAAAGGCCAGATGGCCCACTCCTGCAGTTCCTCTAGACTCTTCCTCTAGTTCAAATGTTTGTACGTTTTTAGACACTTGACAGAACCTTGCGTACAGTCGTAGAGTTATACAGCACGGAAACAGACCCTTTAGTCAAACCATTCCACGTCAACCGTAATCCAAAACTGAAATAGCCCCACCTGCCTGCACTTGGCTCATATCCCTCCATACATTTCCTATTCATGTACTTATCCAAATGTCTTTTAAACGCTGTAATTGTACCCATTTCCACCACTTTCTCCAGAAGTTCAGACCACACACAAGCCAATCTCAATGTAAAAAGTTGCCCCTCATGTCTTTTTTTTAAATCTTTCCCATCTCACTGTAAGAATATGACCCTAGTCTTGAAATTCCCAACCCTGGGGAAAAGACACCTCCCATTCACCTTATCTGTACCCCGTATGATTTTATATGCCTCTAGAAGGTCATCCCTTAACATCCTACACTCCAGCGAAAAAAGTCTCAGCTTAACCAGCCTCTCCTTATAACTCAAACCCTCCACTGCCAGCAACATCCTGGTAAATCTCTGCTCAACCCTCTCCAACTTAATAATATCCTTCCTATAACAGAACAACCAGAACTGAACGCAATACACAAGAAGAGGCCTCACCAATGGCCTGTAAAACATCAACATGACATCCCAATTCCCAAACTCAAAGATCTAAGCAATACAGGCAAGCGCGCTAAACTGTTTCTTATCCACCCTAGCTAGAAGTGATGCAAGCTGCAAAGAATTATGTACCTGGATGTCTGTGCTCTACAACACTACCCAAGGTCTTACTTTTAATTATATAAATCCTGTACCATTCAACTTGCTGAGTTATTCAGACAAGTGACAAAAACATTGCCAAAAGAAGTCTTTAAACGCTCCTTAAAGGAAGGAAGCAATGTAGAGCAGCCAGCAATGTCAGGAGTGAATTCCAGAGCTTCTGACCGAGACAGCTGAAGGTATGGCCACTGGTAAGAGAAATAAAGACTACTTGGAAAAGGTGAAAAATCATTATTTTCGTGCTGTGTGTAGCACATTCCTGAGTGCAAAATGCTTATTACTTACAACTGTAAAAAGTAAGAGCTGCTTTCTTTCGTTCCAAATTCATCCAGTCATTGGCTAGTGACCTGAATTCCACAGGTTCATTTGAGATTCCCCCACTCTCATCAATGCAAATGGCAGTGTAACTAGCTAGCCCAACATTGTTTTTTTTTAATTAACCTGATATCACACTGTTTGGTGGAGCACAACTGGAGCACTGAAGGGGTGATCCTTTCACTGAGCTCCACTCATTGACCAGCAAAAATAAACAATTTTATCTGTTAACAGAAGAAGATACCTTAAAATGGCTCGGAGGAATGAATTAATTGCTTTTTGAGTGATGAGCAATCTTCTTCAAGGAGTCTGATCACTCATCACAATCTCATTGGCAGATCCATTAGCACAACAAACAGGACAATCAAATAAAGTAGCTTCTAACTGAAATGTGTATAAATCATGTCCCAATTTGGAAACAGATTAACTAAAACACATGAATGAATAAATTTGTTTGTAGTAATTAAAGTGATTTAAAAGAGCATCAAAACATCTTAAATTAAATTTTATGGAAGTAATTTTCTGTTCTGTTTCATATACCAAACGTTACCCAGAAAATAATATTTGTGCTCTCTATAATTTAAGTTAATATTTAAATTAAAGTCTATGGAATCATAGGGATGGTAAGTTAATGCTCTTAAGTCACGCAGTGGGTAAAGGAAAGGCACTGAAAATTGAAAGGGAGGCCAGTTTGAGGGAGAAGAAACACAGGTTGCTTCTGATGTCTCCTAGTAGTTACAAAGTCTCTCCTGCTCTTTCTCATTTGTCCTGTATGGTTGGATAATGGCGGCTCAGGTGAGGTATCAGAATGCAGACACCACTTATGGAATCTTACTTCAAGAAATAGAGTGGAACTGGTGAAGGAATGAAAGAAAATATTCTTTCTATGTTATCAAAACCTATGCCTAAATTTGTTTGCTGACCTACAAGATCAACTCACATCATTTCCTTAGCTATGTTAAGGTCAACAAATAACAATCAATTTTCATTGCAATACAACAGGCTGACTGAGGTGTATTTGCTGTTTTATTTCCATTGAATTGTATTCAGCAAAATAAGTAATATCATCACCGGGGATTAAATACTCTTTTTCAATCAACATTAAATACATCTAGTCAGGTACAATGTGGCGCTCAGTTGTATCCCATACCAAACAGTAAAAACGTAATTTTATCAATGGTCGTGCCAGTCACATCTCTGACCTTAATAAAATCAAAGAACTGAGGACCCTGGAAATCTGAAATTGTTGGAGAAACTCAGCAGCATCTGTGAAGAAAGAAACAAAGTTAATTTTTCAAGTCTGATATGACCATTCTTCATCACAGAAGAAGGAGAATTATATTGGATTCAAAATTTCTCTATCGAAGATGCCAGACCTGCTATTTTTTTTTCCTTCCAAAGAGAGACAACTGCAAAACTCTTTGGCTACATCTAGCATTGAAATATATAGGATTCTTAGGAGACTTGATAGAGCAGATGCAAAACGATTATTTTCTCTTTTGGGAGACAGACCAGTGGACATAATCTCAGAATATAGCATCACTCATGAGACATGAGGAGGAATTTCTTTTTTCCAGAGGGTTGTGATTCTGTGGAATTCTGTATCACAAAGGACTGCAGAGGCTGTATCATTAAATATATTCAAGGCTGAGATGGACATATTTTTAATCAGTAAGGGAATCAAGGGTTATGGGGAAAAGGCAGGAGAGTTGAGTTGAGGATGATCAGATCAGCCATGATCTAATTGAAGGCCTGTGTAGACTAATGGACTGAATGGATAATTTCTGCTCCAACAGCTTTTGGTCTTAGTACCTTAGTCATCTTCATAAACACAGAAATTAAGACTGCCAGTGAATTCATCTTCAGCTGTCATCACATCTATGTCCATCCTATCGCTGATCAATATGTTCAAATATTTTTCCCATCATCAGCCACTGGGTGTCAAACAGAAAAAATAACTTGGCTACATTTTCTTTTTGCCTTTCTAGCTCAAGAGTATTGACCCCTACCTATAGTACAGAAGACATGGATACCTAACTGGTACATAAACTGTGTGATATTAACACAAGAAGAACAACAGAGTAAAATTAATGTTAAAATCGATATCGAAAATTAAGTTGAAACACAAACAGCTCTTAAAACATTAGGGGAAAACCACCCTAACAGATTTCATGGGGCCCCGCTCAACTATGCTCAGTAATTTTGCCTTCAAGTGTTTTGTCCTATTAAAACTAAAAAATGTACTATTACTCCACATAAAATGTTACCAAAGCAATCGCAAACCATGTAGCTTACAGGTTGTTGAATAATGGAGGCTCTGGGGTGAATTTGTCAGACATGCCTGAAGTCCCAGACTAATTTGAAGACAAGTATATACATGGGTGATGCAGTCAGTCAAGCACACACCATTCCTAGAACCAATTAGGGAGCCTCCCTACGTGCCTGTAATTCATTACCTGACCATCCGTTGTTTTTTTTCTGATATTTGCGCAATCTCACTTTGATCTACGCATATGTGAACAGGATTTGAGTCAGGGCTGTGAGGCACTGTGTAATTACGCAAAGAGACTATAGAAAGGAAGCCCGGAGGAGTCAACAGTTCTGTCAAAGCTTAACAGCAAAGTCTTTAAAGAGGTGAGTACAATTTGGTTCCACTTAGATTCTTCTTTTTCCAGACACTGACTGTGTCAACTGGAGATTTCAAAATGATTTAAATGCAAGATGAATGCAAGAATGTAAGTGTGAACTGGAGATTTATTTGAATTTAAAACTAAAGTACAAGTCACAAGAAAACCTTAAGTTTCAACTTCACAGAGGTGTCAAAGTGGTTTTGATCTTGAACAATTACTTTTTCCTGGGTACACCAAATGGCATTCAAGCTACCGCAGTGCCGATGGCTTCTGCTACTCGGAATAATTTTAAGTACAATGACTATATATTGAACTGAAAAAACGGAAAGAATATTGTCTATTACCTATAAATATGTTATTCCTGGCAGTGATTCTGTGATTTCATTCATTTTTCACTTCTATTCTACTTAATCTTCAAAAGGAAACCAAATGCCTTTAGTAGAGTTCACATAATTACAGTATATGTGTACATGCTGGCTCTAAAATCGTATTATCAATAATGTGGACAGTCCATTTTACTGCTCAAAACTTGCAACAGGGTTACAAATAATTAGGTGCAGTCATCTAAGTGAATCACTATCTCAATCTTAAATTCACTTATGGAAGCTGGGACCTACTGCACCAACTTTATCAGCACATGCAGCATTGCAAATTTCTGATGCTGGCAAATCATTGCTAAAACTGCAGAGCCTGGAGTGCCCATCAGTTCATCTAGGCTCCTGCTGTAACTTTGATGAGGGATCAACAGAAGCCTTGCAGAAACCACTCTCTACAATCAGGCTTATGGTAGGAAATTGTGAAATCATCACAGGAATTCTCAACGATGAAACTCCACTCTCATGGGGACAGACCTTGACATCTGATCAAAAATGCACTTAAATAAGGGAAGTATTTAAATGATTTGGAGCTCCTTCAGAGTGACAGCTGCTGCTCATAACGATCATGAACCTTTTTACAGATGTATCATCTTGATGCGTGCTTCCTTTTTACATGGTTAAATGGAACTGTGTATATTTATAGGATTGTGATGCACCAAGTCATTACGGCTCCAATCTGTCTCAACTTTCGTTTAAGCGTGAATTCAATGAAAATAAATAAACATTGGGACAGTTATAAACCAAGTTGCCAACAGACTTTCACCACTACATAAAGGTCTGATATATCCCTATGGTACTTTTAACACTGACTATCAGACAGGAAGGGCATCAACAAAATAATCAACCACTAGATACAGATTCAATTATGTGAATAAATGCATTCCAAAATGCTGATCCGCAGAGAGTTATGCCAGAACAGCCTGAGAGAATTAATCTTGCATCTACTTTTGTGCACATTTTCTCAAATAGAGGTGGCATGCAATTTGCAAAACAAACTGAATTTATCTATACACGATTCGAAATACAGGCTCCTTGGCTTTGTCAGCAAATGAACTTATTTTCTATCAAACAACCTTTTAATTTAGCGATGACCTAAATTAAACTGCTGATACAGGATGAAAATGAGCTATTTCAACTTAGAACATAGAACATAGAACATTAAAGCGCAGTACAGGCCCTTCGGCCCTTGATGTTGCGCCGACCTGTGAAACCAACCTGAAGCCCAGCTGACCTACACTATTCCATTATCATCCATATGTTTATCCAACGACCATTTAAATGCCCTTAAAGTAGGCGAGTCTACAACTGCTGCAGGCAAGGCATTCCACGCCTTTACCACTCTCTGAGTAAAGAACCTACATCTGACATCTGTCCTATATCAATCACCCCTCAATTTAAAGCTATGTCACCTCATGCTAGCCGTCACCATCCAAGGAAAAAGGCTCTCACTGTCCACCCTATCTAATCCTCTGATCATCTTGTATGTCTCTATTAAGTCACCTCTTAACCTTCTCTCTAACGAAAACAGCCTCAAGTCCCTCAGCCTTTCCTCATAAGACCTTCCCGCCATACCAGGCAACATCCTGGTAAATCTCCTCTGCACCCTTTCTAATGCTTCCACATCCTTCCTATAATGCAACAACCAGGACTGCACGCAATACTCCAAGTGCGGCCGCACCAGAGTTTTGTACAGCTGCAACATGACCTCATGGCTCTGAAACTCACACCCTCTATCAATAAAACCTAACACACCGTACTCCTTCCTAACAACCCTATCAACCTGGGCGGCAACTTTCAGGGATCTATGCACATGGACACCGAGGTCTCTCTGCTCATCCACACTACCAAGAATCTTACCATTAGCCCAGTACTCTGTATTCCTGTTACTCCTTCCAAAGTGAATCACCTCACACTTTTCCGCATTAAACTCCATTTGCCACCTCTCAGCCCAGCTCTGCAGCTTATCTATGTCCCTCTCTAACCTGCAACTTCCTTCCGCACTATCCACAACTCCACCGACTTTAGTGTCATCCGCAAATTTACTAACCCATCCTTCTACGCCCTCATCCAGGTCATTTATAAAGATGACAAAGAGCAGTGGCCCCAAAACAGATCCTTGTGGTACACCACTAGTAACTAAACTCCAGGATGAACATTTCCCATCAACCACCACTCTCTGTCTTCTTACAGCTAGCCAATTCCTGATCCAAACCGCTAAATCACCCTCAATCCCATGCCTTCGTATTTTCTGCAATAGCCTACCGTGGGGAACCTTATCAAACGCTTTACTGAAATCCATATACACCACATCAACCACGTTACCCTCATCCACCTGTTTGGTCACCTTCTCAAAGAACTCAATAAGATTTGTGAGGCACGACCTACCCTTCACAAAACCGTGTTGACTACCCCTAATCAAATTATTCCTTTCTAGATGATTATAAATCCTATCTCTTATAATCCTTTCCAACATTTTACCCACAACCGAAGTAAGGCTCACAGGTCTATAATTACCAGGGTTGTCTCTACTCCCCTTCTTGAACAAGGGGACAACATTTGCTATCCTCCAGTCTTCTGGCACTATTCCTGTAGACAATGACGACATAAAGATCAAAGCCAAAGGCTCTGCAATCTCCTCCCTAGCTTCCCAGAGAATCCTAGGATAGATCCCATCCGGCCCGGGTGACTTATCTATTTTCACACTTTCCAGAATTGCTAACACCTCCTCCTTATGAACCTCAATCCTGTCTAGTCTAATAGCCTGTATCTCAGCATTCTCCTCGAAAACATTGTCTTTTTCATGTGTGAATACTGACGAAAAGTATTCATTTAGCGCCTTTCCTATCTCTTCGGACTCCACGCACAACTTCCCACTACTGTCCTTGACTGGCCCTAATCTTACTTTAGTCATTCTTTTATTCCTGACATACCTATAGAAAGCTTTAGGGTTTTCCTTGATCCTACCTGCCAAAGACTTCTCATGTCCCCTCCTGGCTCTTCTTAGCTCTCTCTTTAGGTCTTTCCTGGCTAACTTGTAACTCTCAAGCGCCCTAACTGAGCCTTCACGCCTCATCTTTTCGTAAGCCTCCTTCTTCCTCTTGACAAGAGATTCAACTTCTTTCGTAAACCACGGTTCCCTCGCTCGACCACTTCCTCCCTGCCTGACAGGTACACATGTATCAAGGACACGCAGTATCTGTTCCTTGAACAAGCTCCACATTTCAATTGTGCCCAGCCCCTGCAGTTTCCTTCCCCATCCTATGCATCCTAAGTCTTGCCTAATCGCCTCATAATTGCCTTTTCCCCAGCTATAACTCTTGCCCTGCAGTATACACCTATCCCTTTCCATCGCTAAAGTAAACGTAACCGAATTGTGGTCGCTATCACCAAAGTGCTCACCTACCTCCAATTCTAACACCTGGCCTGGTTCATTACCTAGTACCAAATCCAATGTTGCCTCGCCTCTTGTTGGCTTATCTACATACTGTGTCAGGAAACCCTCCTGCACACATTAGACAAAAACTGACCCATCTAAAGTACTCGAACTATAGCGTTTCCAGTCAATATTTGGAAAGTCAATGTCCCCCATAACAGCTACCCTGTTACTTTCGCCCCTATCCAGAACCATCTTTACATCGTTACAACCTTTCCTCTACATCTCTGGAACTTTTCGGAGGCCTGTAGAATACTCCCAACAGGGTGACCTCTCCTTTCCTGTTTCTAACCTCAGCCCACACTACCTCAGTAGACGAGTCCTCATCAAACATCCTTTCTGCCACCATAATACTGTCTTTGACTAACAATGCCACACCTCCCCCTCTTTTACCACCTTCCCTGATCTTACTGAAACATCTAAACCCCGGAACCTGCAACAACCATTCCTCTCCGTGCTCTATCCATGTCTCCGAAATGGCCACAACATCGAAGTCCCAGGTACCAACCGATGCTGCAAGTTCACCCACCTTATTCCGGATGCTCCTGGTGTTGAAGTAGACACACTTCAAACCACCTTCCTGCCTGCCGGTACACTCCTGCGACCTTGAAACCTTATTCATGACCTTACTACTCTCAACTTCCTGTACACTGGAGCTACAATTCAGGTTCCCAGCCCCCTGCTGAATTAGTTTAAACCCTCCCGAAGAGATTTGCAAATTTCACCCCCAGGATATTGGTACCCCTCTGGTTCAGGTGTAGACCATCCCGTTTGTAAAGGTCCCACCTACCCCAGAATGAGATCCAATTATCCAGGTATCTGAATCCCTCCCTCCTGCACCATCCTTGTAGCCATGTGTTCAATTGCTCTCTCTCCCTATTCCTCGCCTTGCTAGCATGTGGCATGGGTAACAAACCAGAGATAACAACTCTGCTTGTTCCAGCTCTAAGCTGCCACCCTAACTCCTTGAATTTCTGCCTTACAGCCCCATCCCTTTTCCTAGTTATGTCGTTGGTGCCTATGTGGACCACCACTTGGGGCTGCTCCCCTTCCCCTTTAAGGATCCCAAAAACATGATCTGAGACATCACAGATCCTGGCACCTGGGAGGCAACACACCAACCGTGAGTATCTCTCGTTCCCACAGAATGTCCTATCTGTCCCCCTAACTATGGAGTCCCCAATGACTAATGCTCTCCTCCTCTCCCCCCTTCCCTTTTGAGCAACAGGGATGGACTCTGTGCCAGAGACCTGTACCCCATGGCTTACCCCAGGTAAGTCCGCCCCCCAACAGTATCCAAAACGGCATACTTGTTATTGAGGCGAACGGCCACAGGGGATCCCCGCACTGTCTGCCTGTTCCCTTTCCGTCCCCTGACTGTAACCCATCTACCTTTTTCCTGTACCTGAGGTGTAACTACCTCCCTGTATCTCCTCTCAATTACCCCCTCGGCCTCCCGAATGATCCGAAGTTCATCCAGCTCCAGCTCCAGTTCCCTAACGCAGTTTCCAAGGAGCTGGAGTAGGGTGCACTTCCCGCAGATGAAGTCAGTGGGGACACTAGTGGTGACCCTTACCTCCCACATTCTACAGGAGGAGCATTCAACTGCCCTCACATCCATTCCCACTATTCTGAATTCCCAAACAGACTATTGAGAAAGAAAAAAAACCTGGTAACCTTACCAAATTGGCGCTCAGAACCCTTTTTTTTTGGTTAGAGGAGGAAGATTGGTAGAAGACACTACCTAAGTAGTGTTTCGGATAAAGCAACTGCGCAAATATATTACCTCACTTACTCAGCCGTCCTGTGTCCGCTCCTACTAAACGTTCCCAGCAGTCCCCTCGCACTCCCTCCCGACTCCCGCTGCCGAACAAACGGAGGCCACCGACTCCACAAGGCAAGTCCCTCAAAGTGAAAGGCAGCAGGCCCCTCGCACTCTCACGACTCCCGCCGCTGAACTTCTCGACAAAAATTAAGCTTCAACTTATTGGAAAGTTTGGTGGCTAGGTTGGATGGCCAGAAAAGTGAGCAGGGATCACAACGTCCAATTATCCCACAACATTTTAATGCAACAGCAACAGCATGTCAATAATTTCAGCATCCAGTGAATTATAACAAAGCTGTTGTGTAGCTGGACTTATCAGCAATACGTTAATTCTGGTGAGTGGTTAGCACCAATTGAAGTTAGCCTGCACCTTGTAAACAAGAGGTATAATGTAGCTGGGAATTCACCTTTGTCGCTAGCTGCATCATTTATTTTGTTTCTTGTGGTACAGCAGTAGCATCCCCACCTTTGAGCAGGAGGCCCAGGTTCACGTACCAGCTGATCTAAAAGCGTATAATAAAATACCTGAACAGAACATAGAATAGTACAGCACAGGAACAGGCTCTTTGGCCAATCATGTCTGTGCCAACAATGATGACATTCTAAACTAATCCCGCCTGCCTGCACATTGCCTATATCCACTTAATCCCTGCCTGTTCGCATGTCTGTCCAAATGCCTCCTAAACATTGCTATTGTATCTTTATGGATGATTAGTAGATGGGAGCTGCCTATGAAGTGAATCTGGCCAGTAAAATATTGAAGAATGGTACAACATGTGAAAGACTGGGATCCAATCTTTATGCACACTGCCTTGATGGAAGAGCTCCAGTCTACAGTGAGGGTCAATAGGCCCTTCAGAAATATGTCCAGAAGTCATTGGGAGCAGATGGTTGTGAAGAGCAATGTCAGAATCAAACCCTGAAGATCTGATTGCAGCGCTGCAAGAAGTTCAATGACTTCACATGACTGGTTAAGTTCAGTAAATGTATCTCAAAAAGGCATATACTGCCAACTGCACCACTAGGTTCAGAAACTGCTCAACTCACAACACCCTCATCACTCATAATTTTCTACCATAAATTTCTATCAATCAGGACTTGTCATGACATTCATATGCTTCACCTCACCCTCACACTCAGAGCATGGCTGCGAGCTTCACACTCACATATCACAGCTAACACACATTGCTAGCTATCAAACCACCACAACCACATTGCCAAACACCCATTGACACACTTCTCAGAATCTTGCAAATCAAGGCAGAACTGGAAGCAGCAGAAGCTTACATGAGGGGACAGACAAGCCTGTACGTCCTAATCCCCTTGCTGGAAATGGTGTTGACATTAAGATGCCCATTGCTCAGGTTGTGCCCAATGACTGGTCTCATACATAATCTTCCTCCTCACAATCCTATCTCCTCTTCATCCCACAAACTCTCATGTTTACAAGCTGCAGGTGGTATAAGCAAGCCATCTCTGACTCTCTCCCACCCCAGACCACAATGCCTGTTTGTCTTTCCCTATCAGAGACTCAAGAAATCTAACCTGATGGGGCAGTGATGATAAAAGCATACCATCTTTGAATTTCACGCTTGCAAACACCAGTGCAGATACTCACACAACACATATATTAGGTTAGAATAAAGGCGGAGTCTGCACACAGTGAGATATTTGACACGAGTAGGCTGGATTTGAGGGTAATATAGATGGCAGCTTGCCTGAGGACAAGATTATATGCAAGATCTGCTACAGTGGACACTGATCAGACAGCCTGCAGCAGATGTCTCATAGAAATATACAAAGAAATGCTTGCTGTCTTGGGGTTTCAGTTACCATAAGACTTAGGAGCACAAGTCAGTCATTCGGCCCATCAAGTCAGCTCTGCCATTCAATAAAATGATGGCTGACCCGATAGTACTCAAATCCAATTTTCTGCCTTATCCCTGCTTCCCTTCATTCTCTTACTGATTAAAATTTTGTCTATTTCAACCTTGAATGTACTTAATAACCCAGACTGAACAGTGCTCTGCTGTAAGGAATACAGGTACCACAATTTTTACTCAGAGAAAAAACATTCTCATTAATTATGTCTTCTCCAGGCAATCCCTTACTCTGAGATTAGGTTTTCTGGTCTTCACCCATAGAGGACTCACTCTATCAAGCCCCTTTAGAATCTTTTCACTATTTCAATAAGATCTCCTCTTATTCTCCGCAATAAGCACAAGCCTGACCTACCACAGGAAATCTTTCGATAAGTAGGATCTGCCTAGTGAACCTTCTCTAGCTGCCTCCAATTCCAGTATATCTTTCCTTAGATAAGGGGGGCCAAACAGCAATCCAAGTGTGGTCTTACTATTGCTTTTAATGGTTTTAGCACGATTTACCTGTTTTTATATTTGATTCCCTTTGAAATAAAGGCCAAAGCCTACTTGCCTTCTATATTACCTAATGAACCTCTATGCCTGCTTTTTGAGATTCATGTACAAGGACCCCTGGAAATCCCTCTCTGCTGTAGCTTTCTGCACTTCTTCTCCATTTATGTAATACTCAGGCTCCTCTAGTCTTCCTGTCAAAGTACATAACCTCACATTTTCCCAAATTATACTCCATTTTTTTTTGTCAGCTCATTTAACCTGTCTTGTCTTCCTGAGTCATCCTCTCTACTAGCCTTCCTAGTTATTTTTGTATTATCAGCAAACTCAGCAATAGTACATTCACTTTCCTCACTGATGCCATTGTAATATAATGTAGATAATTGTGGTACTAGACTGTCCCCTGAGTCAATCCACTGGTTACAGGCTGCCATCCTGAAAATGCCCTCTTATCCCACCTTCCATTCGTTAGCCAATCCTTAAATCAAGCCATTTAGGTGTGAAATAAAGGAGCACTTTTTCATCCAAAGGGCTGTAGAAATCTTATTCAAAAAAATTCATCCAAAAATTAAGGGTATTGTGTCAAGGCCAAATTTTCCAAAACTAAGATTGATAAATCTTTGTATGGCAAGTACATCAGAATATAATAAGATATATTTTGATATATCAATATATCAATGGCAGACAAATTGTGCCCAGCAAAAGGCACACTATAATCTAACAAAATGTTGAAATAGGCTCAAGGAATGGAATGTCCTACAAAAACACACGCAAAAGAAGTGAAGAGAAGCAAATAACGCTTGGTCTTTTTGCAATGTGACTACACATTTGCTAAAAAAGAAAATGGTATATTTTCATAGATTCTTTTAGAACATAGATTAGTATTTCCAAATGTCCCTAACTAGTCATGGCCAATTTTCACACTGCTTCCCTGACATGAATGGGTGACTAATATGGCAGTTTCATGCTTCCCTGTCTATCACCAAGCTGTGCCTGTGACATTTTCATTCTACAAGGGAGTGACAAAGAACATTTTCATACTTTTCCCTCTTCCGTCTCAATGGCTTGGAATTTTCTCTCCCTCTCACTCAAAAGTGACCAGATACCATTTTGAGTTTTTATTCCACGAGGCACTTACGCTGGATGGTGCATCTATAGCAACATAGCAGCCACAGGTGCCAATACATAACATGGCAGTAGCTCTGTTCCAGGAAACAGGACAGAGTCATGGTTGGAGCAAAGCTTCAAGACCCCAGCCTTTGAATTTGCAGCAATGTCACAATTAGTCCAAGCGTTTGTAAGCGACCAGTCAACAAAAGCAACGAAATCATCAAAGAGTTACAGCTATCAACAAAGAAGCTAAATACATTGGCTTCTATTATTATTTAGCAGTGTTTCTGATTGGGAAAAGTCTTGCTTTCATGCAACACTGTATTTCCGTAATGGTGCAGCTATACATGACTATGCACGTACAGATGGCTTGCTCATGTAGAATACGCTGAGATTTGGTAGTTTGTGGTGTGACCGTGAAGGGATCAGCGGGACCCACGGATGCTGTTCCACACTGTGACAAGTAATTCACTATGAATACACCACCACACGTTTCACAACTAATTAATTTGACTGACCTCCACCAGCTTTCGTAAGGCCTCTTGCAGCAAACAGCCCAATTGCTCTGGTTCTTCTTGCATTCCAGTTAAGATACAGACACTCTTAGAAAGACTTTCTACAGGGATAAAGAAAAATTAATTCAAGATTTTTCACTTTCTCAGTGAAACATACTGATGGTCCTCCAACAAAATAACATTTCCCCTTCATTTTTTTTTCAAATACCCCAAAAATAAAAAAGGGCACCTAAGCCAAACACCTACTCCCAAACCTGAAGGCAGTATTTCACGCCGTTGAATAGTTGCACAGTTGTCCACATTCCTCTGGTACCTCATCCTTGTAGCCATGTGTGAATGGTGCCATGGAAATATGAGACCCCACTCCCTATGCAGGAACTTGTATTATCTCTGTGTAAATTGGACAATCTAACAGGGCTGTCAAACTTTGTAACACCCACTGATGTTAGAATCTGGTGTTATTAATGACATGACTGAACTTGGCCTTTGCCTACAATACATGTATTCAAACCGGGAAGTTAAGGATGAAGCCAGAATGTGAGATGTCTTAATAAACTATGATGTGTCAAAAAGCCCTTTTCTAACTGAGCACTGGAATTGGTAACATTATTAGTTCAGGGGTACTTCCATCATTTGCTGCACTTTTGGTTATTTCCAGTACAAATCAAAAATAGATGTACAAGTAGTTGTAAACCATGAAGTCAAATGTGCCACACACTTTCCATACGGTAAGCACTCTTTAATTCCAGTGAAAATAAATAAGCACAGAAAATATGACAAAGGCAAAAGGTCAATCAGCATTTGAAAAAAAGTTCACTATTTCAGCAAGACCCTTCGCCAGTAACCCATTTTTCAAGTTTCAAATACAGACAGACCGATTTCCATTCTTAAAACAGCTAAAATTAACTGTTTCTTTTTTAAATATTGTGATGATACTATGGCTTTAAGAGGTATACTTTGAACTGTTTCTTTTTTTGTGCGAAGTCTGGTTGAGACAGAGGTGCCAAGCATTCAGTCCCAAGCAAATAAAGTGAACAGTTCGTGAGGCCTTGTGTTTTTTTTTAAAAGTTGGAACATTAGAAGCAGCATGAAGGGTTAGGGTCAAGTTCCCACAGAACCAGGATTTTAGTTAACTTGCAATAGCTGTTGAAGTTTGGAAGCTACTATTCTTCTCTCCCTGCCACAGCAAAACGCTTGAGTTCTTGCTCTCTCAGAACTTTCTCTTGATGTTCTTTCCTTCTGGATTGGAGAAACGTGACATGTGGGACAATCTATTTTACTGAAATTGCCTCTGCCAAGGGTGTGTTTATGGAAACAGTTGCAGTTTAGCAGTTAGATAATCTGTTATTTTGTTAAATTTTCCAACAGATTTGTTACTCCAATGTTTCTTTCTTCTCTTTGTATTTTAACTACAGTGTAAGAATAAAGTGTGTTTTGCTTCAAGCCTGTTAGTTTGACCAATCAAATTGCATCTGAAACAGAACACCTTACACTTGTCTTTTAAAAATAAGAAAACGTTTGGAGTCTCAGTTATCTATTTAATATATTTTGAGGGGGTTTGATCTGGTCCATAACAATGTTATTTTGTTTCCTACATAAGAGCTGGTAAGTATTTTCATTCCTAAAAAGCACCTCCTTAGTGAGTTGCTCCCCATTTTCTCAACATGGAGCTGAAGGTTAACTTGTCCTCCATTCCAGGACAGCATCTCACTTATGCAAAGCATACTTGTGTCAGTAAGATCACTTCCTACAATAGCAATCAAAACTAGAAGCTCATGTTGAAATAAGTAAAAAGCCTTGCAGTCTCCTCTGTTTCCCCCTGCTTCTGGAATTACTCCAAACAAAACCTTAAAGTTGAAGATTTCAGAGGGTTCCAACTCATTTAAGCATAGTCGTTATATAGGAAATGCTAGCGGATTAAATAAAAAACGTAAAGTCACTGCTGTGCCAGAGGACCATAGGGCTGCTCTCTTATTAGAGACAGACAACATTAGAGACAGTGATGAGTTTAATTAGTGGGTCACTTCACCTCAGGCAATGGATGACACTGAGAGTCACGGCTTTCATGGTGAACCGCAGTGCGTACTGTACGGAATTAAAACCCTACTCAAACTCTAGGGTCAATACTGATAAAACTGAACCCCAGCTCACCATTATCCTCCTCAAATATACCCACCCTGAACCTTGAAACATCCCATACCCAATACTAGCCTCACCCACCCAGACCAGTCTTACCGGAGCCAACATCTCGATACCCCCCCACCCCCACCCAACCCCACCTCTGAAATGACACCCCCGACCTAAACAAACACGCACTGACCCAACCCAGTGCCACCAGACTATAATTTCCCTTCCCCTAACCCATGCCCACCAAAACTCCTGCACTAACCATTTTGATAATGATCTTCTCTGACAGTTGCAAAATTTGCTGGTCCAACTGTATTGCTTTTTCCAAGGTAAAAAAACAGCATTCTTTCTTTGTCTCACAAGATACAAATAATACGAATTTTTTAAAATGCTAAAGGTTTGTAAAGTGTACTCATGGTTTTCTGAAAAGAGCTATTCTGGCTGCAATCACTTAACTGGTTAATGGACTTCCAAATGTGTAATTTAACAATACAATTTCACAAAGGCTTCTGATTCTACCCAAGGTATATTCGGAACTAGTTGACTTCCAACACAGAAATGGCGAGATTACTACAACTGGCCCTTATCCAGAAAGAGAAAAACAAAAAGCAAGAATTCTCTTCATGATCACTGTGCAGTTGCTTCAGATTTTACATGTGGACATTGAGTGGAGATGGATAGTCAACACATGTGAATAATCCAATGATATCCACAAGAGGAACTGAATGACCGTTTAAAAACTTAAGAACTAGGAGCCAGAGTAGGCAGTTCAGTCCCTCAAGCTTACTCCACCACTCGGTACAATCATGGATGATCTCCTCTTGGCCACAAATCCACTTTCCACTTTAAGAATGGACACTTGATCCAGAAAAGGCAAGACTCATGGAATTAAACATGTACTCCTGCTCCTGATAGCAGCACTTTGAGTTGACTCCACCTATATTACAGACTCGAAACGATAAAATAAATGTCTTACCAGTGCACATCAGTTCAGATGCGTGGAACAAACCTAATGTATGTACAAGATATCCAGATAATCTGTCCACTTAATTCATTGCTGTTCATGAAATTTGACAAATAACCGTGACTTCTGCTTAGAAGGAACTAGCTGTGCACAGATGTTCACTTAAATCATTGCTGTCAGAGCTGTGTCACAATTTTGAATATGTTGGGAAGGTTTGATTCCAGAAGACAGCTTACCGCTGTTACTAGGTCCACAGTAAAGCACACAGATGATCAGGAGAAACATGAAAGGTAGCGATTTTTACGTTGCAAACAGAATAGGGTGTGATCTGGTTGGGCTGGTTGTATGTAGCATTCTGCTATAAATTTCATCAGTTCTCATCACGGAGTCCTTCATAAAACTGTTAATTACATGGCTGTGAAAGCCATTGTTCACCAACATCAATAGAACAAAAAAATCCAGCAGTGTGTAAAACAGACAGCCAACTCACTACACCCGTCTTATGCTGCCACCACCAATTTTACCCTCGATATGTTCTAATGAGTTATAATGTGAATTTGCCTGCGGCAAGAAGGAACAGAAGACACAAATTATGCTTTAAACAAGGCCCCACACTGAAAGTGAATTCTCACAAATGTGTTGACTCATGAGTTCCACAAGGTAAACGTTATTCAAGAAAACCTATCAACTATCAATTTCAACAAACTGGTGTTCTCACAGGACAGGGAGCTTGTCACCTTAATCTAGCCTGCCCTTTGTGTAACCCTAGTTGCACACTGGGGCTGACTCTAAATTCCCTCAAGTCAACCAGGGGTGGGGCACCAAATGTTCCATTGCCAGTGCTGCAAATATAGCATGTAGGATTTTTTCAAAACATATTGTATTCAAAGAGTAATGGTCAAATAAAGACTTACTAGTTCCATTTGTTGCTGTTTCCATTTTAGATCGGAAGCTTCTAACCACCTTACAACAGACTGCTGACAGATCAGTTCAAAGAAAGGAGACCTGTTTGTACCCAAGCAATCATTCTGACTCCACAATATATTGCTGCAGTTTAAAGAAGTTACAAATGATTCCAAATCTTCAACCCTTTTATAATATCATTAAAGACAAAAGAGCTGAATTCCAGAGGTGAGGTGAGAGTGACAGCCATTGATATTGAGGCTGCATTCGATCAAGTGTGGCATCTAGGAGCCCCAGCAAAACTGGAATCAATGGGTATCGGGGGCAAACTCTCCACTGGTTGGAGTCATACCTGACACATAGGAAGATGGTCATGGTTGTTGGAAGTCAGTCATCTCAGCTCCAGGACATCTCTACAGGAGTTCCTCAGGATAGTGTTCTAGGCTCAACCACCTTCAGATGCTTCATCAATGACTTTCCCTCCACCATAAGGTCAGAAGTGGGGATGTTCGCGACTCTTCAGATACTGAAGCAGTCCATGTTCAAACGCAACAAGATCTGGACAATATCCAGGCTGGGGCTAACAAGTGGTAATAACATTCATGCTGCACAAATGCCAGGCAATGATCATCTCCGATAAGAGACAATCTAACCACCACCCATTGATATTTGATGGTGTTACCATCATTAAATCCTCATTATCAACGTCCTTGAGGTCACCATTGATCAGAAAGTCAATTGGACTCACCACACAAACACAGTGGCTACAACAGAAGGTCACAGTCTAGGAATACTGGGGTAAATAAGTCACCTCCTGACTCCCAAAGCCTGTCCATAATCTACAAGGCTCAAGTCAGGAGTGTGATGGAATGCTCCGCAATTTCCTGGATGAGTACAGCTCCAACAACACTCAAGATGATTGACACCATCCAGGACAAAGCAACCTGCTTGATTGGCACCACATCCACAAACATCCACTGCCTCCACCACTGACGCTCAGTAGCAGCAGTATGTAGTATCTGCAAGACGCACTGCAGAAATTTACCAAAGATTCTCAGACAACACCTTCTAAACCCACAATCACTTCCACGTAGAAGGACAGGGGCAGCAAACCGCCTGCAAGTGTCCTTCTAACCACTCAGACTTAGAAATATATCGCTGTTCCTTCACTGTCGCTGGGTCAAAATCCTGGAATTCTCGCCCTAGTAGCTTTATGGGTCGGCCAACAGCAAATGGACTGCACTGGCTCAAAAAGGCAGCCCACCACCATCATCTCAAGGCCAATTAGGCACAGGCAATAAACGACTAGTGATGCCCACATCCCAGGAATGAACAAAATATTGTCCTCTTCTCATTCAATATAGTGCTAAAAATCAATTCATGTTTGCTTTTGAAGCGGTTTCCATCAGTTTAAGCAGAGTTAGCAAAACTAAGAATGAAATAAACTTGAATAAATGGATATGCCTTCACTTACCAGTAGATTAAAATTCCTATTCTGGGACTTTTTGTACAGTGGCTGCTCTTGAGTCACTAATTGTGCCTATGGACAGCATATAAGTGTCTACCGACTGCTTGGTATTGAATAATGTTCTTAGTTCTGTAATACGTTACTGTGCAAATTACCATCACACTTTGAACACAATCAACATTCAGTGATGATAGGAACAGAGTTCAGACACAGCTGGCTCTGTAAAACAGTTCAAACAACTCAATCTGACATAAACATGAAGACATACCCTTGATAATCGATTCAGCTGCATAGAGGTCTCGCTTGTAAGTTACCTAAGGGGCAAACAAATTGCATTATGTTTATTGAAGAAAGAAAATCAATATCTAATGTAATCATAGCCTGGAGCTGTTTCTTTAAATTATCAAATAAAGAAAATGAAAAAAAAATCACAGTACTCAGGATATCTGATTTTGCTTTAAGCGCAAACATTAAAACTGAAGTATGTTATATTGTACTTTCTTCAGTATTTAGTCCTTCATCGGTTAGCAAATCTTTACTGTGGGTGAAATCTTCTGCTCACAGAAGAGACAGGTTGGAAGGGCATTTAATTTGACAGGAAGACAGTATACCCTAACTCCACTGCCTTCCTGCTTTCAGCAGAATTACGTTCTGGGTGAGAAGGTCCATGGGAAACCTTCTTGCCTACTTGTCAATTTTGGACACTTAAAGCACTCGCCACATTGCTGCTGGGGTTCACATGTTACCCTGTCAACATTTTGTTCTGGGGGGAAGGGAGGTGTCAAACAAAGGCAATCAGTGTTGGAACAAGTCTCTGGACATCAGGCAGTGGCTACCTGCTAGGAGCCAGTCACTACCCCTTGTTTCCAAAATTCTCTGCCTCCCTCTTGCTATGACTCACAACCTGAGACCCATCTCCCTACAACCCTGTCCACAAGATCATCTACAAGATCATTTGTCCTGGATCTTCCCCAATCCTGCATGTACTCTCTGGCTAGTAGCTACAGCTTCCTGTGTAGCAGCACTGGGCCCGAGCTGCCTGCCCTCTGATTGTCTAGCAGTTCCTGCTGGGCAGGATGTCCAAGTACAGCATCTTGATTCCACTGGAAGGCCAAACTGTTCACTTGCCACTGTGTGATCGCCAGTTGAATCAGCTGGACGAGGCAGTGAGGGTCTTTCACTAACCCTGCAGCTGGCAGGCAAGAACACCAACATTTCAACAAGGTCTGTCCAATATTTCACGTCAACATTTCCCATCAACTTTAGCTTTTTCTTGACAACAGATTTCCTTCTTACTTTCTCCTTTTACTGGTTTTTTTCTCAAATTCTAACCATAACCACACTTCAAAAAGTACCTCATCTGCCTGTAAAAAGTTTTCAGACATCCAGTCATGAACAGTGCTGTCAGAAGTCCAAGTCATTTCACTCCCTCAATGGAGAGTATATTCTTCCTTAGGCAAGGGGACCTGATGAAACAGGACTTATTTGCTCCTGCGCTCAAATATCCTTGTGAGAAAGGCTAAAATAAGATTTGCCTTTCAAATTATTTGCTGCCTCTTGCTTTTGTTCTCGCTTCTGAATGAGGACTCAGAGGTCCCTTTGAACATCAACACGTGCAACTCCAATCCTCCTGCCAAAGTGGATATCTTCTCACGGACCTACATTGTACTACATTGGTCATGTTCTTGCCCACTCAGCCTGTTTAAATTCCTATTAAAACCGTCTGCACCCTCCTCACAACTTACATTCCCATCAAGATTGTTTAATCATCTGTGAACTTAGAAATATTCTACTTGGTCCCCACATCAAAATTATCGGTAAGATTGTGCACAGAAGGTACCCAAGCACCAACATTCACATTGGTCACAGCCTGCCAACCTAAGAATGATTCATTTACTCCTCTTCCTTACTTTTATCAACCAATCTTCAATCCACATTAGCACCAAATACATAGGAACATAGGAATAGCAGTCAGCCTTTCAGCCTTCAAGCTGTTTCACCATTCAATGAGACCATCGCTGATCTGTAGCCTAACTCAATTTACCTGCCTTTGGTCCAGTTCACTTAACACCTTTGCTCAACAAAAATTGCTGTACCTCAGATTTAGAATTAACAACTGATCAAGCATCCATTGCTTTAGTTCCAAAGCTCTACCACTCTTTCTGTGTACAAGTACTTCCTAACATCTCTCATGAACGGTTCAACCCTGATTCCCATACTACGTCTCCCAGTTCTAAAATCCCTAGTGAGTGGAAATAGTTTATCTTTGTCAACCCTGTCTTTTCCTGTCAATATCTTGAAGACTTCAATCAGATCACCCTCTTAACCTTTCAGATGAGATCCTGAAAGAAACGGAAGAGCAGGATCTGTAAAGCAGTAATCTCAGGATTACTCCCAGAAACTTGTGCTCATGAGTACAGAAATAGGAAGATTGAGCAAACACCTAGAATGCTGGAGAAACTCAGCAGGTATGGCAGCAAGTTTCATAGAATCCCTATAAGGGGGAAGCAGGCCAGTTGTCCCATTGAGCGCATACCAACCTCTCCGAACAGCATCCCAACCCCCTACACTATCCTTGTAACCCTGCATTTTCCATGGCTAACCCACCGAGCCTGCAAATCCTGGACACTATGAACTATTTAGTGTAGCCAATCCACCTAACATGCATATTTTTGGGCTACAGGAGGAAACTGGAGCACCTGGAGGAAACCCACATAGACACGGAGAGAATGTGTCCACTCCATAGAGACAGTCTGACTTTTCTTATTTCCAATACTGATATTATTTAAGCCATTTAGCCATCTAACAAGCTCCACTTCACTAATGATTCTGTGGTGCTAAAATTCAGCTTTGGAAGCACTTGAATACCCAGTACAATTTTCATGATGATTAAAGCAAATGGAAAACAGAATCAGTCAGAGTACAAACTGCTATTATGCCTTTTGTTCTATTCCCCAAGATGTATTTCTTGTCCAACTTCTTTTCATCGTGTGCTTGTACATGTGTTTTCTCACTCCTTCTCTTTGCTCTAATCCCTTTTCAAAAGTAATTCATCTGGAACATCTTTCAGTTCTGTCAAAGTGCCCATACAATGCTCTCCACAGCGAGAGGTAATGACACCTCCATGCTGCGTGTTTCTGCAACAAATACAACGATAGCATCATCAGCAAGGGAGTAAACACCAGTGAAATAGGGTATAAAAGGACAGACCCAGCTGAAACAAACTTCTTTTACTATTTAAGTCAATTTTTAAAATGAAAATTTAAAAACTTCAACATATAGTTAGTATATGTCTAAATAAAAAAATTTCTCCACATTCATACTCTTATTTTATCTTAACACGAACAAAATATTTATCTCGGCTAAGACTGTTGCCTACCAAGAAACTGAACTGACGTCTGATTAACATTGATATGCAATACTCTGATTCTCAGTGTGCATAATGTGGTTCAATTGTAGCACCACACACATTTTCTTTATTGTTTTAATGGCACTGTTTTATCAGAAAGAAAAAAAATGCACAATCAACATTTTGAAATGATAAATAAGATTTGAATGTGTGACACACATTTCTGGATTTTAACTCTCAGATACAATTATATGACAACAAAAGTCATAAATAGAGCTCATCTGTCTTATTGTGACCCTGCTGGCACATTAATAGTGCAATACAAAACTAGCCTGACTGTCCTGCTTTCTTCTGAAAAGTTTTGTGTTTTCTTCTAATGCAATTGCTTTTGCATTCTTCCCTTACAAAATGTAGGGGTCTGCATATCAACAATGCCAATATAATATGCGCAAATGGATCTTTCCTTTTTTTTATTTTCTTAATAGCCTTTAATTGACAGGCCATAAACATTTGCCAAACATAATAAATATTTGTTCCTCATTAATTAATTTATCAATACTTTCTAACAATAATTTTCTGAATCTTAATTAAATCTTCCCTTAACTTTCTGTGTTCTGGCAGATGAAGTCCCATATCACAGATTTCTCCTCATAACTAGTTTCCCATCCCTGCCATCACGCTTGTGAATCCATGTTGGAAGCTCCAAGGCTTTGATGTTCTTTCTATAGTGGAATGCCCGACACTTCAAGTTGCAACAATGGTTCAACCAGTGTTTTCAACACACATTGCATTGCCTCTTAATTCCTGTATTTGATACCATAATTTATAAAATATCTCATTTAATTCCCCTTTCTATCCATCATGTATCTAAATGGATTTTGTTCTAAAACAAATCTTGAGAATATCCTCATATTCTAAACAATACAACAGAATCTGGAATTAGTATTGTTAATGTGGGCCCTTTTAAACACTCCTTTGTAAAGGTTATTAAATATAAAGCTTCTAGAGTTAACTTTTCAGGCCATGACCCAAATTGTTAACTCTCCACGCTCTCCACCTGCTCAGTATTTCCAACACTTTCTGTTTGCATTAAGTTTCTGGTTTTAAAGTTTGGGAAGTTTAGGTAAAGGTAACAATCCTATTTTAATGATCAAAATAAGTAAAATAAAGCAAAATAATTAAACTTAAACTGTTCCTACTTACCTTCCAGAGATCTGGCGGCCCATCAATGAGCTTGGCCGAGGTGCCACAATACTTCAGAGATAAATGGAGACATTCTGTCCCGTATTCAAAATCATAATCTGTACACTGTCATAGAAAACAGAAATATGAAGCATACCATATCAATCCTTAAAATTATTAGTTACAGATTAAAATATATTTTTAACCAGCCTTGAAGTACTGTAATGCACATTTCTGAAGTTCTAACTTACAGATTTCTATCTTCTACATGAAAATAAACATTTCTAATCTCCTGGCTGTGCCAGAAACACAGACAGAAATTATTATAAATTACTCACGAACTTTCTAAATCCCATTGCGCATTGTAAATTGGAATATTTTATCACAAAATAGTTTTTTTTTGTATCATAGAGAGGACAACATGAAAGTAACTGATTAATAGAAATGGTATAAGTAAAATTCAATCTTTATTAAATGAGATATAATGGGTCTTTTGAAGTCCAAAATTCTGCATGGTATGACTTCACAGTTCCACCAGAAATCAAAATCAGGGATGAGTAATAAATCTTAACGACGAAGAAAAAAAAATTGCCGATAACTCTGTACTGTACTGAATTATTGTAAAATATTTTCAAAGTCAAGGATACTCAGCAAGAGAGTATGGAACTGAATGTTGGAACAAACATTTAACAAGTTGGCCAATTACATCACTTCACAAGGTAAATTTCTACCCCACTGTGTCTGTATCTGTCTAGTCTCTTCCCAGTCAATGCATGTCCAATAGCTTAGAATGTTATATTGCCACAAAAGTTCCTCAAGGTAGCGCCCCAGGGCCAAACATCTTCAGCTGCTGGAAGAATAGCCTTCTCTCCATCAAAAAGACCAGATGTGGGAAAGTTCGCCAACAATTACAGTGCTCAGTACCACTTGAGACTCCTCAAATACTGAAGCCACCCTTGCCAATACGCAGTAAGACCTATACAACATCCAGGCTTCTGCTGACAAGTGGTAATTTACATTCACACTACACTTGCCATGGCATTGATGCACAAGCATCAGGATGGTGGGCTCTTAGGATGGGAGAAGGGTAGAATTAAGGGCAATGACTTGTGCATGTTAGTCCCCATCCAATGTAGTGGAGCCTGCTCTCCAACCATTCAGTGCATCCCTGCCATTCAACAAAGACCTTGCTGTACCAGGATTACGTGGGTAGTCAGTGTGCAACAGCCACCCAGGATAAAAGAATCTTGGCACAGGGATCTTTCATCCCCTCAAAATGAAATTTGGGAATTGAAACAGGATCTTCAAGGATATGCAGTGACAAATTTGAACATTGCACCATTATTATAACCTAGGAACTCCAGTGTCAAATCATTAACATTACTGCCCTGAGTCGGAGATGGTGGGAAAGAGAAGGTCAACTTAACGTTCAAGGAGACAGATACACCTTATTCTGGAAACGTAAATGTGAGAAAGAAAACAGACTCCATTATAACCACAACTAATTAATCTTCTCAGCAAGCCCCTGTGGAATAAATGAACACCTCACGACCTTTCAAATCTCTCTAACCCAAGTGCAGTTCACCACAGTCATCAGTGTGTACATCCCAGCCCTTTTAACAGTGGATGAGGCCAAAAATGAATTCTACTCCAGGTTTGATCAATTGTTGTCCAGGGGCTCAAAGGGACAAACACTGATTCTCCCCAGTGATTTCAATCCCAGAGTGAGAAGGGATGCACACCTCTGGAAAGTTTTGATTGACATGGAAGACACAGGGAAGGCTAACAATAAAGGGGTCCTCCTCCTGGTGACATGCCTGGAGCACAGCCTGCTGTTAACAAACACCCTATTTCATCAGAGAGATAAATACAAGTCCTCATGCCAACATCCTCACTCTGGACAATGGCACTTATTCATCATCCGAACAGGTGACCTCAGGGATGTCAAAATCACCCATACCACGACAGGAGCTGACAACTGCTGGTCTGATCATCACCTAATCCCATCTACAATCTCTAACATCCTGGAAGAAAGCAGGAGCCACCTTTTACATGGCCTTCTTTGACCTTACAATGGCCTCTGGCTTGGTCAACACGTGAGAATTATGGAGTATCCTCCTCAAATTTGGCTAACCTCAGAAATTCTCCACAGCTGCCCAATAACATATGAGCCTTGATACTAACCTATGGATCCACCACAATACAATACTTGTACAAACCAGAGTCATGAAGACTTTGTCATGGTTCAACACATTTCTCCATCTTCCTCACCGCAATGCCTCCTCATATCCTTGCAGCTGCCTGCTGGAGTGGAGCTTCTTTACAGGATTTTTGGGAAACTGTTCAACGTTTGTCACCTCCCGTCCAGGACCAAGACTACACTAACCTCTATCATTGAGCTGCAGTACACAGATGTCACTTGTATGTACTCACACTCAGGGGATTTAAACCATTACCCATGCATTGAGATAATGTCTTTCAGCTAAGCTCGGATTTTTCTAATAGTTATTCATCAGAGACATGGACAATATACAACAGACACCTCAAAACCCTCGAGAAATACCACCAGCAATGTCTCTGTCAAGTCTTGCAAATTCATTGGCAAGACAGATGTTCCAATGTCAGTGCCCTATCAGGCAGACATCTATAGCGTCCAGGCACTGGTTGCAGTCAATCAGCAAAGTTGGGTGGACCGCATCACCTTTATGACTTACACCAGACTTCCAGAACAAGCTCTCTCCTCTAAGATTTGTAAATACAAGTGGTTACTGTGAGAAATTGTTTCAGAGACACCCTCTGTATAACTCAGGAAGCCGAACTAGAAAGGAACATTGTTTATTGTTGAACACTAAAATACAGCCACTATTTGTAGGTTAACTGATTTATTTTTTCCCAACCACCAAATCACCGTGGTGTTTTTTTTTAAACTATTAACCAGCACCAGTGAAACAGCCATGTAGCCAATTGCGGAATCTGCTTTATTAGTTTTTAATCAATCTAGGCCTCCTGGCTCAGAGGTAAGGACACTACTACTGCGCCACAAGAGCCCTTCTTCTGTAATAATGGTATGCAACATTCCAAACTGAGAAACAGGCCACTGGCCAAGAAGCCAAGCACATGGGTCAGCTTTATTTTTCTCCACACCATTTTTCTCTATACACAGAAGTGCTATCACACACAACTGAGTGACTTTCACATCACCAAAATTACCAGTTTTTGTTTTGCTTTCTCCCCCCCCCTTTTCTAACTACTGAACACCACCAGTAATCACTTGTGTAACCAATTAACTATTTATGAGCAAAGCGCATTCAGGGCAAATGCAAACCTTCATAAGTGAAAGGGAGGTAGGCAGAGAGGGAAGAAGCTAAATCAAAATGGAGTTGGAGCGGGAAATAAACACCGCATCCCCGGAGTGCCCATCTCTGTCTGAAGGCATCGACAGCATTGACGGACACTCCATGCTCCCTCCCTGCAGGTCTGCTTCATTCTTTTGGCTATCCAAAAGTGTTATCACACACAACCGAACGGTTTTCACACCACCAAATCGGAGTTTTTTTTTTGTTTTTAACTGCTAAACACCACCAGCGTGCTGCCAATTAAAAGTTTAAGTGCAAAGCCCATTATGGGCAATGCAAACCATGAAAGGTAAGGTGGGGGAGGGAGGAGGGGAGCAGGATGGAACTAAATCACAATGTAACGCCATGGTAACCCATGGTAATCACCTCTCTCTAAAGACGTGGATCAGCTTTATCTCATTTTACGATCTACCAAGAAGTGTCTTCACACAACTGAGCGACCTACCCACCACCAAAATCACCATGACTATTTTGTTTTTGTATTTTTTTTAAACTACTAACCACAACCAGCATATCACCTTCATAGCATTCCTACAGTGTGGAAACAGGCCATTCAGCCCATTGAGTCCACGCTGATCCTATGAAGAGCGTCCCACCCAGACCTAGACCCCTATCCTACCCCATAACCCTGCATTTCCCAGGGCTAACCCAGCTAGCCTGCACAGCCCCGGGCACTATGGGCAATTTAGCATGGCCAATCCACCTAATCTGCATACCTTTGGACCGTGAGTTCTGAATTCAATTTCTGAAGAAGGGTCTTGGCCCAAAACGTCAGCTTTCCTTTTCCTCTGACGCTGCTTGGCTTGCTGTGTTCATCCAGCTCTACACCTTGTTATCTTTGGACTGTGGCTGGAAACCTAACACCCGGAGGAAACCCGCGCAGAGACGGGATGAACATGCAAATACCACACAGGCTGAGGTAGAATCAAAGCAAATCAACCTGCCACAGCGCCGCCCTGTGTAACCAATTCAACACTTAGATGGAAGGCCCATTATGGTCAATGCAAACCAAAGTGAGCCTGCATTTTGTTTAACCTATTTTCTAATCAACCTATACAGACATATTGTTACATATTCTGGAACAGGTGGGACTTGAACCCGGGCCTCCTAGTTTGGAGGTAGGACACTACCACTGCACCACAACAGCCCTGCACTTACTGACATTTGTAAACATTTGGTGCAGTTTAAACAGCCATTAAGTGATCGTAAATTGAACTAATTGACTGTCCACCTCTAATCGATGGACAGCTACACTATTGTCATTCCCACTTGAAGGAAATTTCCATGACTAGTGTGGAGACATTGACTTTTCACCCCACAATTCGCCCCTCTCAGTTTATGAGCTTCCCTGTCTCCCAATCCAAAGACTGGAAAATTCCAGCTTCTCTCCAAATTTTATTAAACTCAAAGCCTTACTAGTTTTCCTTCTCTCACAGTCAGCCTCTCTGTTAAGAAAAACACTCAAGTAAGTTTTCCTGAATAAAAATTTTCAAGTTCTTCCCCCCATATTCCCGAAATAATTGTGAAAAATTAACGCCGAAGAAACTGTTAAATGAAAAGAAAAATTCTCCAACAACTCTGAATGATGCTGATGGATTGTGAGGAAAGTAAACATGCTCCACATGATCAAACTGCACAAGATAAATTCAAATCAGTGCTCAGGGAAACTCACTGCATGATCTCCCCCACCCCACACTTAAACTAAATGTTCTCCTCCAGCTGTGGGCTTGCATTGCAGGCGCTCTTTCCTGCTCCTATGTTGCTGCTTGGCCTGCCGTGTTCATCCAGCCCCACAACTTGTTATCTCGTACCCTTGCCAAACAGACTGCCTTTATACAGAAAACAGACAGAAGATATTGTAAAGTAGTGTTAAAAAGTGTGCACATTCACGATTCCGACTTCAAATCAGTGTGAGTTATGCTTTCACTCGAATATTCTTCTGTCATGCTATGGAACTGTCCTCATTTCCAAATATCAAACACACACTTCAGCTCATGTCATTGAGTTTAGCGTGGATTCTGATCATTATCTTCCTACTTTTTTTCTGCTGAAAGCTCTATCCTATTGATCATTGGAATAGGATTGACCATGATAACTGATGGAATTACTTGTGAATCTATGTGATTTCTTGGTTACCAGTCATTAATATGCTTTACCAAGCTAGACAGGGAAGGAAAGGAAAGGAAGATGGGCCAGTTATCCAGCTCTGTCAACCCTGAGGGATTCTGAGTACAGGGCTCGTTGTTCTTGTGCTAAAGATTGTATTTTGGGGGAAGAAACTACATATCTCCTGGAGCAAAGTATGAACAATTAAATCATTCAAAATCAACATTGTTCTTTATGGCGAGAAAAGGAAAATGGATATATGATTAATGATTAATCACAGGAGCTAGATTTCTATCCGAAATTAGATCTACAAATTACATACTCTCTCTTGTTAAAAGGCAGCTATGTTTCCAATAGTTCTTTTTGTGTTTCTTCCACACCCACAGACTTTTCTTTAAGTCACTACTACACATCACAACCATCATTCAAGAAAATGACAGTTATGTTTTACGGTCTCTAAAGGTTTTAGTTACTTTAAGTAATAGAGCCACAAGCTTTACAATAAAAGGCATATTATTTATCTAATCTCAAAATCTGATCTGTCGCTCTCCATCTTGCCAAACAAAAAAGTGTCTTCCTCATCTACAAAATTCACAGGCAGACAAAAAATAAAGCAATTGCTTCACTTCTATTTGGTCTCAGAAGAGTACACACATGATAGCCAGTTCACAATTCTCCTCAATTCACATCTGATATGAAGCTGCTACAGACTGAACGTAACTATTGAATAATACCTTATACAATATGCCTTCATGTAAATCTATCGTTAAATTGCCTGGAGGATTGAAATGCAGCAATTGTGTTACTTAGATATTAAAACCAATGTTTTACACTTTCCCAGCATCATCAGTTTTAGAATATTCAGCCATGTAACTTCAGAAGATTAAATTAACAGCTTATTTTTAAAATAAAATTAACTTTCACATATCAAATTGCATTTTTCAACAAACAGGTTATTTTGATTGTCATGATCTAGTTAGTCTTTCAAATTGGTCCATCTCTGAATGGAAGACTTGAAGTGATGAAAACCCTATGGCATTGTAATGTTCAATTTTTGAATTTAAAGTGGTGGATGATTTTGCCATGTATTATTTAAGGCTCCAATAAAGGCAATGGAGAAGTGGTGGGAAAATTGCTCTCTCTGTAAAAGGCTTATGTGTAATAGGTTTTGGTTGTCTCAACCCAGCGACAAATGCATGTATTGCCATCGTATCAAACTGATCTTAATGACTGGCATCCTCACTCGGGAAAATGTCAGCAGGGTGTGATTGCAAGTGAGGCAGGTCAGGGGATCCTGAATTCAGGGACAGAGAAGCCTCAGCTCTTGACCTTGTCCAACAGGTGCGAGGTACTTGCTCCCTGTGTGGGAGAGCAAAGTGTGCAGAGGACTCTGAAAGTTTGCAGAGGGATATAGACAGTTTAAGTGAGTGGACAAAGGTCTGGCAGATGGAGTACAATGCTGATAAATCTGAAGTCACCCATTTTGGTCAGAATAACAGAAAAAAGGACGATTATTTGGGCAGTAAAATTTTGCAGCATGCTGCTGTGCAAAGGGACCTGGGTGTTCTTGTGCATGAATTGCGGAAGGTTGGTTTGCAGGTGCAACAGGTAATTAAGAAGGCAAATGGAATTTTGTCCTTCATTGCTAGATGGATTGAGTTCAAAAGCAGGGAGGTCATACTGCAGCTGTATAAGGTCTGATGAGGCCACACCTGGAGTACTGTGTGCAGTTTTCATCTCCTTGCTTAAGAAAGGATGTACCGGCACTGGAGGGGATGCAGGGGAGATTCACCAGGTTGATCCTGGAGTGAAGAGGGTTGGCTTATGAGGAGAGACAGAGTAGACTTGGATTATATTCATTAGAATTTAGAAGAATGAAAGGAGGATCTATAGAAACATATAAAATTATGAAGGGAATAGATAAAATAGAAACAGTGAGGATGTTTCCACTGGGGGGTGAAACTAGAATGAGAGGACACAGCCTCAAAATTAGGGAGAGCAGATTTAGGTCAGAATTAAGGAGAAACTTCTTCACCCAAAGGGTTGTGAGTCTGTGGAATTCCCTGCCCAGCGAAGTAGTTGAGGCTTCCTTTTTGAATGTTTTTAAAGCTCAGATAGATAATTTTTTGAACAGTAAAGGGATTAAGGGTCATGGTGAGGGTGGGTAAGTGGAGCTGAGGCCATGAAAAGATTAGCCATGATCTTATTGAATGGCAGAGGGGGCTTCAAGGACCAGCTGGCCTACTCCTGCTCCTATTTCTCATGCTCTTATGTCCTTATGTTCAAAGGGTTTTCCATTGCTCTGTGACTGACTGCAACGTGATCATGTCCATGAGAAACCGAAGGAATTGTGAGAATTGTAATCTATTGAAACTAAAGGAGGCAGAAGACCTGGGTATTCCAAATCTCCAGGACTGCTTGATATGAGACTATGATAGCAGTCTTCAGAAAGCTTCGTCCCTTTTTGACTATTGCTCCTCCTCCTTCTATTTGAAATGTTGCAGCATAAGTAGACCATTCAAGTCCTTGAGAGATAGTAGGAATTGCTGATGCTGGACTCTGAGGTAACAAGGTGTGTAGCTGGATGAACACAGCAGGCCAGGCAGCATCAGAGGAGCAGGAAAGCTGACGTTTCGGGTCTGGACCCTTCTTCAGAAATGGGGGAGGGGAAAGGGGCTCTGAAATAGAGAGAGGGGGAGGTGGTAATAGAAGTTGAAGAGTGGAGCAGATAGGTGGAGAGAAGACAGACAGGTCAAGAAGGCGGGGATGAAGCTAGTAAGGTGAGTGTAGGTAGGGAGTGTGGATGGGGATTGGTCAGTGAGGAGGCAGGGGTGGGTAGGTGGGAGGGAAGACAGACAGGTCAAGGAGGCAGGGATGAAGCTAGTAGGGGTGACTGTAGGTAGGAAATGGGGATGGGGGTTGGTCAGTGAGAAGGGAGGTGCGGATAGGTTGTAGAAAATACAGGCAGGTTAAGAAGGCGGGGACAAGAGGGGGGCTGGTCTTGGGACGAGGTCAGGGGTGGGGAGATTTTGAAGCTAGTAAAGTCCACATTGAGACCATTGGGTTGTAGAGTTCCAAGGCAGAATATGAGATGCTGTTCCTCCAGTTTTCAGGTGGCATCATTGTGAAACTGGAGGAGGCCCAGGATGGACATGTCGTCCAGGGAGTGGGAAGGGGAGCTGAAGTGGTTTGCCACTGGGAGGTGTTGTTGTTTGTCGCAAACCAAGGGTTGGTGCTCCACAAAGCGGTCTCTGAGCCTCGCTTGGTTTCCCCAATGTAGAGGAGGCCACATTGGGAACAGCGGACACAATAGGCCACACTACCAGATGTGCAGGTGAACATCTGTTTAATGTGGAAGGTTTTCTTTGGGCCTGGGATGGAGGTGAAGGGGTAGGTGTAGTGGCAGGCATAGCACTTCCTACGGTGGCAGAGAAAGGTGCCAGGGGTGGTAGGACTAGTGGGGAGTGTGGAGCGGACTAGGGAGTCACGGAGAGAGCAGTCCCTCCGGAAGCCAGATAAGGGTGGGGAGGAAATATATCCTTCGTAGTGGGGTCAGATTGCAGATGGCGGAAGTGGCGGAGAATGATACATTGAATCCGGAGGTTGGTGGGGTGATACATGAGGACGAGGGACATTCTGTCTTTGTTGTTATTGCGGGGAGGGGTTGTGAGGGATGAGATGCGGGAAACGCGAGAGATGCGGTCGAGGGCATTTTCGACCACTGTGGGGGAGAAATTGCAGTCCCTGAAAAACAAGGACATCTGAGATGTCCAGGAGTGGAACGCCTCAACTTGGGAGCAGATGTGGTGGAGGCGGAGGAATTGGGAATGGGGATCGCATTCTTGTAGGAAGGTGGGTGACAGGAGGTGTAGTCTTTGTGCCTTGAGCCTCCTCCAATATCCTAGATCAATACTGATCATCTATTTCAATGCCATACTTCTGCATCATACATTGATGTCATTAGTAATTAGAAATCTATCAAGCTCTGCCTTGAACTTACTTCATGACTGATTTTCCACAGCCCTACAAGACACAGAATTCCAAACATTTGCCACTATCTGACTGAAGAACTTCCTCCTGATCTCAGTTCAACATGGCGTGGCTTTTATTCTGAGATTGTGACCGCTGGTTCTTGACTCAACAGTCAAGGCAGACATCCTTTCTACAACTATGTTTGCTTATCCCTTTAAAAATTGCATTAAGTGTCAATGAGATCACCTCTCATTCTTAAAAATTCCAAGCAACACAGGCCCAGCCTCCTTGATTTCTCTTCATGGGACAGTGCCACCAACATAGGAATCAATCTGATGAACCTCAGCTGCACTGTCTCTATGGCAAGTGTATCATTCCTTAAATAAGGGGACCAGAACTATCCACTACACTTCAGATGCAGTCTTGCTAATGCTGTCTTCCATTGCATTTCCCTGCTGTAGAAAAAGTGAGTCCCCTCTGTGCAGAAGAGTTAGTGCCTTCAGTCAAGACTGCATGGAAAGAATTACATAAAATATATAAGACAGAAGTAGGGCATTTGGCACAACAAATCTACGGTGGTGTTGATACTTCAAATGAGTCTCCTCCCGTTCTAACTAACACATCACAAGCTTTAAAACATACAAAGGAATCGAAGCAATGGGAAAGCCTTTCCAATAAATTTATGTCATGGTACTGTAAGCCAATGATAACTTGCAATTATTCAGCACCCTTATTAGAGAAACAGTCCCAAGAGATGCAAACAAAAATATGTGCACCTAATAATTGATAATAACATAATCATCCACTCCATGGTACATTCGCATAGAACATCAGAATCATTGCAGGACAAAATGAACTGAAGAATTTTACCTGTTGATAAGCTCTGTAAATTATATCAAATGTGAAGGCTTGAGGCATTTCACTTGCCCTATATTTGGCACGTTCCAATGAATGATCAAGATAGCTTTCTGGATTGGTTGCAACGACAGTGGAAACAAGTGGTCTGATAGCTCCTGCAGCCTAAAAACAAAGAGACGCAGCGTTACAGCTCATTTTCCAAATGGTTGGAAGGAATGGAGACTCAGGTAATGAGATTTGGAATCACTCAAAAACTCGATTTTATTGTCCGAAATAAAACATCCATCACAAAAAATTTGATGTATAACACACATTAGTTATGGAAGTTATGAATTCAAATTAAACAGCAGGCACTGATTTTACATGTATACATTTTTTTAACATGCTTGAATTGTTGAACAAAAGTATGGTTTTGTTTACAATACTTTCTACTCAAAATCTATCACTGCTGTTATTATAACTGACAAGAAAGCGTTAAAAATTGAAGAGAATAATGGAAACAAAATTGCAGTTTACATTAGATAACAATTGGTTCAGCATGCTCACTCCTGCTCTACTTCAAGTACCTTGGTCATGAGATTTTTTCTAACCACCTGTGAGAACAGAAAGGGTCATTGGTTTAACACATCATCTGAGTGACAGTACCTGACAGTGACTCCCTCAATATTGTACCAAAGTGTCATTCTGGATGAGGAGTTCAACGTGTGCTTAAATCTTTGAGCTTTTCTGCAGAAGTGGCATAGCGGCATTTAACCACAGTTGATATTTCCAATACCTTTAATAGCTTGTATCAATTATCACATTAATGCTGGAAGATGTTTTCAATGACGGGGAAGATCACAACCAGAAGTCACAGTCTAAGGATACAGTGTAGGCCATTTAAGATTAAGGAGAAATTTCTTCACCCAGAGACTGAGCCCATCTAAGTCTCTAACACAGAAAGTGCTTGAGGCCAAGACTTTGAGTGTTTTCAAGAAGGATGTAGATATATTTCTTACATGTAAAGGGCTCAAAGGGTATGGGGAGTAGGCAGGAACACAGTACTGAGTTGAATCATCCATGATCGTATTGAGTGGTGGAACTGACTCAAAGGGCTCAATGGCCGACTCCTGCTCCTATTTTCTATGTTTCTGCCACGTACTGGAGCAAAATGTAAAGTGACCAACAAAGATTAAGTTGGATCAGTAGTTTCAGTGATCTGTAAATATGAAGTAGAAACTAATAAATGAAAGCCAGCATGGATCTGTTAAAGTCAAATCATATTTGACTAGACTGATTGAGTTATTTGATGAGGTAACAAGGAGATTTGCTGAGTGTTAGGGTGGGTGATTTTGTTTTGTACATAGCAACCAGTTATTAAAATTGAAGCCCAAGGCATTAAAGGGGCAACGACTGGGTGGATACAAAAGTGGATCTGGAACAGAAAGCAGAGAACAGTGATGAGTGGTTGCTTCTCAGGCTTAAGGGATGGGTTCAGTGATGCTCCAAGAGTCTGTATTGGAACCACTGCTTTTTGATGTATATTTGTGACTTGTGCTGCATCGTTCTAGATCGCAGATTGTAAGAGCAAAGGTGAAGTAAAACTGGGAGGGGTGGCTTGTCAACACCAAGCATAGGTTTTAAAAGTCTGTGGATTGGATAAAGGTCACACAGAGCTTAAAAACGGCAGCATAGAGTACAAAAGCAAGGATATCATCACAAACCTGCATAAAACCTATTTTGGCTTCAACTCAAGTAATATGTCTGACTCTGCACGCTACACTTCATGAAGGAATGTGATGGCTTTAGAGAGAGTGCAGAAAATATTTACATGGATGCCTCCTGCAATGAGGACTACAGCCAGATGGACAAGTTAGAGAAGCTGGGGCTATTCTCCTTTCAGGAGAGAAGGGTGACCAAAGATATGATGGAGGAATACAAAATCATGAGTAGTCTGTTTGCACTAGGTAAAAGTACAACAACTAGAGAACATAAAATTAAAGCATGTGGAGAAAAAGCCAAAGATGACATAAGGTTTCATGTAATGCGTGTTAAGGATCAGGAATGCATTGCCTGCAGTTTTCTGGACACCGATTCAAATGCAACTTTCAGTGGAAACCTAGATGAAAGCCTGAGAGGAAAGAAAAAGTCATGGTTTTGGGAATGGACCAGCAATGGAATTAGCTAAATTGCTATTGCAAATAGCTAATATGGCCTCAATAGGCTGAACGGCCTCCTCTATTGCTGTAACCTGTAATCATTCTATGATTCTATGAGAAAATAAAAATAAGGATAGTAACTAACTTCTGGGGGACGTTAGCTGACTTAAAGAGCAAACATGCCACAGATAAAATTTACACAAGTTATTGAGAAGTGATGCATTTTCAAAAAAATTGAGACGGGTCAATATGAATGAAATGATACAAAAACTCCGAAGATGTACGTACACATATTAGTCTTGTGAAAGGCATACTGGACCCATAGCTTTGCAAATAGAGGAACTGAGTACAAGCCCAAAGAAAACATGCTAAATTTTTTTTTAAATGGTTAGACCCCTGTAAGCATATTGTTTTCAATCCTGGCACCACACTTCAGTAGGAATGTGAAAGCTTAAAGGGAGTGCATTGAGGTAGTTCCACAGGTAAAAGGCATTAGCCGCATGGTGAAGCTAGAGTCATACTATATAAAGCGCAGATGTTAAAGGAAGATTAAATAGAAATGTTCAAAATATAAAGACCTTTTTCCAGTGGCACCAGGATTGGTAACCAGAGACACAGATGTGAGATAATTGTTCAAATAACCAGGGACAATACAAGGAAATGAGTGATTATGATTTGGAATGAACTGCCAGAAAGAGAAACAAAACAAATAATACTTTCAAACTGGTATTGGACAAAAACAATAACTTGTCCCAATATTATGCTTTTAAGGTGGTGTTAACACGTCCCATAACACTCCACAGGGGGAATTACATTCTGATCTCAACTGGTGGTACCACCAGACAAGTCAGACCCCAGAATTAAATCTGTCCTGATAGATCAGGTGATTTTTTAAAATTTTAGTTATTGTCATAGCCATTCACTGAATTATAGTCATGCAAGGATGCAGAGTTTCTTTAATAACAGTGCAGAATTTTATTACACAAAATCAAAACAAAAAACAGCCATCTAGAAACACAGAAAATCTTAAAACACATAACAAAATAAAGTTTCAGCCTATTCCCCAACACCATCACTTTAGAATGATTCAAATCCAGAGAATTTAAATTGCTACATCAAATCATAATGTTCAACTTAACTGATTTTCCCCAGTTTCTGTCCTGTGGAGTCTTTTTACATGAATACTTTCAACACTGATAAATTAGACTTTCTCACCTGCAAACTTCTAACCAAACATTCCTGTCCTGGAAAGTGCACTAACATTCCTCGTGAGATAACTTATTCCTTTAACCGATCTGGAGAACCACTTCCTAGAAAAGAGTCTATATTTAGTTCAGTTCATGTCAGAAAGCAGGGAATCCCTAGGTAGGTAGAGTAAACATTGAAGGCCACTAGCTTGTTTTTAGTTCAGAATAATTTAGAGTCATAATAATTTTGAGGCATAGAGTCATTACAGCACAGCAAGAGGTCCTTTGGCCCATCATGTCCACACCAGTTATCAAACATCCAACTCATCTAATCCCATTTTACAGTACTTAATCCATAGCCTGCTACGTTATGGCATTTCAAGTGGACATCTAACTACTTCTTAAATGTCCTGAGGGTTCTTACCTCTACCATCCTTTTCGGCAGTGAGATCCAGATATTCACATCCCTCTAGGTGAAAGGAATTTTCCTCAAATACCCTCTAAATTACATGCTCCTTATCTTAAAACTCTATTCCCTGTTATTGACCGGTCTACTATGGGAAAATGTGACTCTCTATCTATCCTGTCTATGTCCCTCAGAACTTTGTACACCTCAATCAGTTCCCTTACGCTCATCGCCCACCCTTCAGCCTACTCTGCTTTAAGGAAAACAACCACAGCCAGGCTAGCCTCTTCTCACAGCTGAATCACTCCAGCCCAGGCAACAACCTAGTGAAAAAAAACTGAAAGAACTGCAGATGCTGGATATCAGGTGCAAAAACAGAAATGGCTGGAAAAGCTCAGCAGGCCTGGCAGCATCTGTGGAGAGAAAGCAGAATTAATATTTCAGGTGCACTTGACGTCAGACAATCAAGCTAATGATACAGTCATGGCGGTAAAGTATTGAAGAAGACTCACTGGACCCAAAACAAACAACCCCCGGTGGATCTTGTCTACAGCCTCTATAATGCAGCCTCATCTTTCCTTTAGTATGGGGACCAGAACTGCACACAGTACGCTAGCAGCTCTGGCCTAACTAAAGTTAGCTCCAGTGTAATCTCCTTGATCTTATATTCAATGCTTTGACTAATAAAGGCCAATATTGCATATGACTTATTAACCACATTACGTACATATGCTCCTGCCTTCCTATGAAAATCGCACTGAGGTCCCTCTGAACTTTTGTAGTCCTTAGGGTCTTACATTCATAATGTACTTCCTTGGATTGTTAGTCCTCCCAAAAATGCATCAGCGCACATCTTTCAAGATTAATTTCCATTTGCAGCTGTACAGCACATCTGACCAGCCCTTTGATATCATCCTGCGGTCTAAGGCTTTCCTTCTCTCCACTTTCGCATATGTTTCAGTGAGGAATCACCTCATTTAAAACAAACCAAAATAAAATATGATTTGTCAAGCCAGATTTCAGTCTGATATGTGACTTGACGAGTAGTCACATCAGCTGGGATTATAACAAAGGTTAATGATTCAGTACTTTAAAGTATAACCAACTTAAAAATCCCAAACTGAACAAACTCATATCTGCTTACTGTGCTTGAAATCTGCATGCTGTTTGAGTCGACCCAGAAGTGGAAGCAGGTGATGGGACAGAAGCGGAAAGAGGCAATCTCTGTCATGGTATGAATGTGAGATCAGAAAGTCATCTCAAGATCAAAAATGACACCAACAACAGTTTTTTTTCGGCCTCAAACCATTGCCATACAGAGTGATTGAATTGGCAACTAGGGAAAAGAGTTTGTGAAGGACTCTGGACAATGGTTTTAGTCTTCCCAAGATTTAGTTGGAGGAATTTTCTGCTAATGCAGTACTGGATGTCAAACAAGTAGTCCAACAATATAGACACAATGAAGGGTTGAACCACGTGCTAATGACCAAATGCAAGGTCTCATCTAGGTACATGTAGACACTAACACTTTGTTTTCAGATAATGTCACTAAGGGGAAGTGTGTACGTAAAAAAATAGAAGGGGTGGGGCAAGGATAGATCCTTAGGGGAAACCAGAGGTAACAACATATGAGTAGGAAGAAAGGTAATTAAAGATAGCTCGCTGACTAGGACCTCTATGAAAGACGTGGGGGAAGGATTGCGTGGTAAACCATGCCAAAGACTGCAGACAGGTCAAGAAGTGATAGCCACATTCCATCTTATTATAGATAACAAGCATGGGGCTGGATGAACACAACAGGTCAAGCAGCATCATAGGAGCAGGAAAACTTGACGTTTCATAGAGTCAAAAACAACGACTAAGTGGCAGAATCAGATGTTGTTAGCACATATGAAACCTGACACAATGTCTACAGAAAGCATCACTAAAGAGCAACATGTAAAAAAGGATGGGACCTTGGGATAATCCTACGTGATCATGTCGCGAGGTGGAAGATTCCATCGCCGGACTCTTTAGGAGATAAGAGCAGAACCAAGCAATAGCAATAACATGGAGACAGAACAGATGTGGTAGAAGACAGTAAAGAAGGCAATGTTGTCAAACATCATTTGCAGGTCAAATTTAGTCAGAGTGGTCTTAATTCTGTGGGCAAGGATGATACTAAAGGAATTTGCACTGGGATTGCCTGAACAGATAATTGTAGAGCTGAGTGGGAATGATGAATTAAACGACAATAGCAATGAAAGGCAAGATAGACTTGGGAACACAGTTACAGGGAAGACAGGAATAACTGTAAGCCTTTCAGTGAGAACAATGATGATCATAACTTTGAAAGATAAGTGAACAGTTCCCATGAAAAGTTAGCTCTGTGATAACCTGTGAACAATGCAGCAAGGAAAGACTCAAAATGTAGGTTTCATCGTGTAAATAAGGATCCAGCTGGAATCGCAAGAGAAAAGCTTGAGCTACATAATGGCTAGGACAAGCAATGGGCCTGACATTTTCTCACCTTTCTTTTCAGAAGATCAAAAAGATAAAAATGGATGAGGCAGGCTAATTGTTATTCAGCTTCTCCTTCCATAGAAGCTCATTATGCTACCCAACCTACCCAGTCCGCAACCTCCACACCACACACTACCTTTCCCATTACCTCAAAATATTCAGACAGCAGCTTTTTACATGTTGGATACCACTTTGCTATGTTACAACAATACATTGCAAATAACACTATTAAAGTAGGAAATATGAAAACACACACACAATGTATATTAAAACAATTTTATGTAGCAGTTAATGGGTCAATTATGACACTACCTACAAACAATGTGACTCACATTAATAGGTTTGAATTCACTTAATGAGAAATTGTTAAAAGGCCTCTAATTATCACTGTCATTTCCAGGCTTATATTCAAGTTAATTTTGGAATGAAACGCATAACAGCTCACAATCAGGATGAGTAAGCTTAGAGGAGGTTAATCATTCAAAATTGCTTCTAATGTCAATATCATAAAAATAGGTTTATACAAGTTAGATCACTTAATATGATAAAGTTGCAGACTGTTTATTGTTAATAGCTTTCACAGGGAAATGGCATTACCTCTGGTCTCCGCAGAGTCTTGTACTTTTACAGGTAAAAACGTGTATCACAGTTTCAGACGTCTGCAACAAAATTTATTTTAAAATGTATGTCACGCAAGGAATGCAGAAACCACATAAAGGCTGGATTTGCCAAAGCGGACATTCCAATTATTCTTTTTCTAAATCCTGTGTGCATACGTGCACCTACAGTTGCTTTCATTATTTTAAGAAGTCTCAAAGAATACAAACTTAACAGAACCCTTAACAGGGATATCCGAAAACTAAACCTAGATCATTCAAGATTAGATGTTTGCTCAGGTGACACATTAAGTACTGGGAACACTGTTGATACAGTCAGGCATGTTCACAAAAATGTGTAAGTTGAATTTGTGTTTCTATCGCGAGAAAGTAACTTATAACCAAAATATTATCTGTGCTTAAAACCAAAATGTCAGTATACTCACAACAGCACCTCATCTGAAGAATATACAGTCAGCTGGGTTGGATGATTTCTACTCCTGGTCACCATTGACATTGAGATTCCAGATAAAAAATGTACATGTCGAGATGGCGTGAAATAAGGATTGGGCTCCTATAATAGCCTCCACTGTCAAATAGCTACTGATATCCAGTATATTTCATCAATCAGAGGTAGTGAACCTGTGGAATTCTCTTCCACAGAAGGCTGGGGAGATCTGGCACTGAATAAATTCAAGGAAGAAGCAGATAGTGGGTTATGGAGACAGAGTGGATACGCAGTGTTGAAACAGACGATCAGCCATGATCATGGTGTAGAACAAAACTAACTGTGGGCTGAATGGCTTATTCTTTCCTGCTCCTTTTTTCTGCGTTTCTGTGTTATATTTATACATAAAAGCTGGTCATTTAGGTACGGTATTTTTACTGCAATTGTCAGAATTATACAAGGGGATAACCGGGGAGGACATTTCTTTCAACGAATATTGAAACAGCCAATGTTTGAAAACTGCCATGCTCCCACCCAATTTAATTTCCAGCCCATGTGCACGCAATGTAGGAGGGCACAAGATTCCACCCACTATTTCAATGTCTTCTGAGACCATAATAAACTAAGTAAATCATATGGACGCCTCGAGGTTACTCGGTTATTCAATATGACCTTGGTTAACTTAATGCTTCAAGTCCATTCTTTCACCTGCTCCCCATGTTCTTTGTTCCCCTAAGGTCCAAAATTTGTCCACCTCAGCTTGAAATATATTCAACAAAGGAATATCCACAACAGTCTGGGATATAGAATTCCAAATATTCACAATCATTAGAATGAAGAGGTTTCCCCTCAACCAAAAGATCAACGCTGAAGGGAGTTTTCAATCATCAGGTAGGCTTGAAAATCGAATAATTAATGGATTCCAGTGAAAATCCAATAATTAATGGATTCCAGGCCATCTTCCAAAGTCACTTCTACTCAACCTCAAAACTGCTCATCCATCTTCACTGACTACCACCTCAATACCACTGGAAGTAACAGATTGACAGGCATGTCTAATATTGTCACCATTTCATTACTCTCTCAATGTTAGATACCTAGAAGCTCCATCACCACTTCCTTACAGCAGGGGAGATATTACAATGAAGTGCAATACGTAATCAACCCTGTATGATATTACAGGTTGTCTTCTCCTTTAAGAGGAAATCAAAGAAGACCAACAAAAACTGAAATAATGACAGTTGCATGAACAAAGCAATTACATACCTTTTAGTGGTCGTCTACAGGTAAGATTGTAAGTAATGGAACATCCCAGGTGAAATATTGGATGGAATTTCATCTAGGTGACAGGGCTCTTATTCGCTGGTTCATCAGCTGGCAAGAGTGTCTTGTCACCTCCATATTAGGCACATGTTTGGTACTTGAGTGGTCAGGGCAAAGCATAAGCAATGGCTGAGCTTGCACCTTCGAGCCCAATTAAATGCCCCTTTCCTGCCTCAGATGAGGGTATTGTGTCCAAATCTGACACCAAACTTTAAGAAGGAGCTAGAGATAGAAAATAGAGGAGACTTGCTACAATGGTATCAGGACTACACAACTTTAATTTCATGCAGAAATGAGAGAACTTGAACTTGGTCCCCTTAAAGCAGAGAATAGGGGTGTTCAAAATCAGCAACTTGATTGACTGAAAAAGATGAAACTGTCCGATATCTGATGTCTGAAGATATGACAGAAGCAGATTAAATAGTAATTTTCAAAAGAGAATTTGATGCGTTCTTGAAATTGAAACATTTTATTGGGCTATGAAGACAGAGCAGAGCAAAAGGACTAACTGAATAACTCAACCATTCAGCACAGGACAGACATCATGAACAGTTGGCTTCTTTCTGTGCTTTATGATTTTAAAAAGTAACTCAGAAGTTAATACCATCTTGTAAAGAAAGAAAGAAGGTTGACCTGACCGTGCCATTCATAAGAATGCACTCATTTAAAATCTAGTAGCATTTCTAACATTAGCAATAATCCATCCAATGGACAGGCTGGTAAACGGGACGAGATTAACTTAGGATATCTGGTTAGCATGGATGAATTTGACCAAAGCATCTGTTTCCATGCTTTACATCTCTATGACTCTGTGAGTCTACAGTTATTTAACCTTGTTAACCTATCAGGTATCTAAGGGATTCAATTATATACCAATTCCACCAATTTAGATCAGCTTCAGAAATGGATTTCAAGTATAATTTAATAATCAGTGATCCAATTAAGGCTGCATTATGGTGACATGCCTGAATTGTCTTTACAACCTCTGTAATTCATTTTAAGGAATTTTGTCTATTCATAACATGTTATTCAAATTTCTAGATAAATCTCTTTATCACTATTCATAACTATTCATTGTTTGTATACGCATATCCTTTAATTTAATGAGTGATTATTATGGCCTTAGCATCAATAAATAGTTGTTAGAACATGACACGTTGCCTGCCCTTTTACTTTGGTGAATTGGCAAGAACCATTTATTTGGTAGGTAATTGGTATCCTAATTGAGGGACAACAAGGTAATTTCATATTCAAATCAAGATGAGCGCTGCAAATGAATTGAGCCATCACTCACCTTGATGAAGATGAATGATAAACTCAAGACAATTCTTTTATGAGAAGTTTAAGACTTTCTTTGGAATTCAAACGCATCACTGATTATGCATCAGGATACCTCAACCCAGAATTCTTCTGAATGCCCAACACATTGGTCCTCTTTGAAAGTCAGGACATACCCTGTCATTGGATCAATATATATATAAACTGAAGTTTGTTCAGGGTGAAAACAGGAAGGTCGATGAGGAAAGCATTTGAGAAAAGAGCATTAAAATGCTTCATGCAGGTGAAGAGGAAGAGACAGTGAGCACTTGTAACTGAGAAGAAATCTCACAATGTGTTACATTTTGTACATAACATATAATTCTGACAAGCTACTGGCAAATAATTAACCAAACTACTTGTACAATGCATAATGCAGACAGTATTCGGTAGGCTGCAAACATCAAGCAAAGGTGTAAACATGGGAGGCAAAGATAACAGGAATTAATTGTACAGAATAGGCTTCCAGAAGAGAGTACATAAAAATATGCAGATCCACACAGTTGGTGATACCTTGATTGTAATCAATACATTATTTTGCACATAAAAATAATCGGTGGTTGAGATATCAAACTTTTTATCCTCTGTTTTTATGTGAGATAATTCCCAGGACCTCAAGGACCTCAACTTAGGATCTTAAAAAAAGTGGTCAGTGAGATAATAGATGCATCATTCTTCAGATTTCCAATTTTTAATTTGGGGATGGTCCCATTAGATCAGAAGATAGGAGATGTAACCATTATTTAAACTGTGACGTGGAGGTGCCGGTGTTGGACTGGGGTGAACAAAGTCAGAAATTACACACACCGCCAGGTTATAGTCCAACAGGTTTACTTGAAATCACAAGTTGCCCCTTTGTCAGGTGAAGTTGGACTATAAGCTGGTGTTGTGTGACACCTGACATTATTCAAACTATTATTCAAAAAGGATGAAAGTGCAGGTTAATTAGTTCTACATCTATTAGAGGGAAAACATTAAACGCTACTCTTAAAGAAGTTATTGTAGATAAATTCAAGGTAATCAGTCAGAGTCAACATGGTTTTATAAAAGGGAAATCATATTTGACCAATTCATTGGAGATCTTTTGAGGAGGTACTATGAGCTGTGGATAAAGGGGAACCAATGAATATACTGTAGATTTCCAACCAGATTCACCATCGACCATCCAGATCGTACCCACAAACAGCGTCCACCTATCATCACCATTCTGCTTCCAGCTCTCTTTATCTGCATTTCCCCTATCCCCACATCCAGTCCTAAAGAAGGGTAATACCTGAAACTTTTCTCCAGATGCTGCCTGGCTTGCTGTGTTTTTTTGGCCTCCTGTTTGTCTATCTTGGATTCCAGCATCTGCAGTTTTTTTTTGTATCCAGAGGACAGACATAAATGAGTCTATTTCAGGCTGGCAAATGTAAAAAGTGGTGTGCCACGAGGATTGGTACTGGGACCTCAACTGTTTACAACTTATATATATATACCTTAAATGAAGTAATTGAAGGTATGACTGCCAAATTTGCAGATGACAAAGGTAGGTAGGAAAGTAAGTTGTGAAGAGGACATAAACAGTCTACAAAAAGATAGCTAGGTTAAATGACTGGGCAAAGTAATTGCAAAAAGAGTCTGATGTGAAATTATCCATTTTGGTAGGAAGAGCAAAAAAAGAATCAGGTAAAATCTTCTGAAGAAGAGTCACTGGACTCAAAAGTCTGTTTTCTCTCCACAGCTGCTGCCAGACCTGCAGAGTCTCTCCAGCAATTTCTGTTTTCACTTCAAGTGGAATCTTCCCAGCCTTTGAACGACATGAGCGAGGTGAGTCAGTTGGAAAAATACAGCCAGAATAGAAACTGTACTCTCACCACACAGTGAAGGAATTTAGCTTTGATTCCATAACCAGGATCAATTTCAAGCCAAAAAAATTCACTAAGCTGAGTCTACAACAGGCTTCACTGTGACGTGTTGTGAGACAACAGAAAGGAGAGACTGAAGTAAAATGGAAGGGGAATAAACAGGAAATGCAAAATTCAGAATGGGAACAATTTTACCACAGTTACAGGTTTTTGAAGAGTTCTGAGGAAGGATCACTGGACCCAAAACTTGAACTCTGACTTCTCTTCACAGATGCTGCCAGATTTGCTGAGCTTTTCCAGCAACTTCTGTTTTTGTTTATAAGAAGTAGACGTTGACCATGAACTCCAAGTTTCAAAACAAAAAATCAGAGCTTCTACATTTGATACCTGCCACAGATGAGAAGATGAAGGATTCAATAAGTCACTAACTTGATTTGGCTGGAATGAAGCCATGAGCCATCCATCAGTTTATGCCATTTCCATTTCTTGTTCAATAGTGGGGCCTGCAAGTCATACTCCTTTGATTAACTATCACAAATTTGATCAGAGGTCAGGGACAGGAGGGTGTGAATACAGGTGAGACAGGTAAGGGATTAAAGAGGTAATACTGAAAGAGATTCAGCCCTTGAGCTTGTCCAGCATGTTCGAGATTCTTGCTCCCTGCGCAGAGAAGAGTGAGGGTTGTGGGAAGGATAAACAAACTGAGAATAGCACTGTGGTATCGGGAGCCATTCAAGAGGGGGGAGAAAAAGAAATGTAGTTGTTTTTGGATACAGTATAGTCAGGGGAATAGACACTGTTCTTTGTGGCCAGGATCAGGAAGGCTGTGTTGTCTGCCTGATGCCCAGGTTCAGCATATCTCGCCTGAGCTTCAGAGGGACTTTGAATGGGAGGGGAAAGATCCAGTTGTCGTGGCCCACCTAGGTACCAAAACTACAGGTAGAAACAGAAAGAAGTTCTGTTGAGGGAGTATGAGTAGCTAGTGGCCAAATTAAAAACAGAACCAAAAGGCAATAAGGATTATTACCTGAGACATAAGGTAACTGGCACAGAGTCAACAAGATTAAAGAGGTAAACACATGGCTCAAAGACTTTTATGGGAGAAATGGGTTTGAATTCATGGGACATTGAAACCAGTACTGGGGAAGGAGAGAGCTGTTCCATTGGGACGGGCTCCAACAGAATCATGCTGAGACCAGAATCATGTCGAAGTACATGATTCTGTGGCTGTGCATAGGGTGCAAAGGCTGTGCATGGGTCTTAAACTAAATAGTCAGGGGCTGTTGCATGGAAAAACAGCAAAACTAATAAAGGGGAGAGCTCAGGAGAGATTATTAAAGTTTCAGAACAAATAATAGCAAATTGAGTGTAGAAAAGGTCAGGAATCTACAGGCGCTGCAGATAAGGGGACAACAATGAGAAATGGGGTGGTCAACGCAGGACTGAGGATGTCATACTTAAATGCACACAATACACGAAACAAGGCAAACGAGATTTTGGTACAGATTGAAATTGACAGGTATGATATTGTGGGCATCATAGAGATTGCAAGGGTTTCAGGGCTAGAAACTAAATATCCAAGGATACATGTGCTATCAAAGCACAGGCAGATGGGCATGGGGGCAGGGTTGCCTACCAGTAAGGAATGAAATTAAATCAATAGCAAAAAGTGATATAGGGTTGTAAGGCATACAATCTGTGTGGATAGATTTGAGGATCAGCAAAAGGAAAAACTGTGATGGGAGTTACGTACAGGCCTTCTAGCAGTAGTCCACATATGGGGCAGAAAATAAATCAGGAGATAGAAAAGGTGTATAAGAAAGGCACTATTACAACAATCATGGGGGACTTCAATATGCAGATGGCCTGGGAAAGTCAGGTTGGTAGCGGATCCCAATAAAAGGAATTCATGGAATGTCTACAAGATGGATTTTTGGAGCAGCTTGTGACAGAGCCCACTAGGGAACAAGCAATTCTGGATTTGGTGATGTGTAATGAGGCAGACTTGATTAGGGAGCTTAAGGTTTTTTTTAATTCATTCACAGGTTAAAGGTGTTGCTGGCTAGGCCAACATTTATGTCCATCCCTAATTGCCCTGAGGGCAGTTAAGAGTCAGCCACATTGCTTTGGGTCTGGAGTCACATGTAGGCCAGACCAGCTAAGGATGAAAGTTTCCTTCCCTGAAGGACATTAGTGAACCAGATGGATTTTTCCGACAGTCAACAATGGATTCACAGTCATCATTCAGTTTTACTTCCAGATATTTATCGAATGCAAATTCCACCGTCTGCTGTGGCAGGATTCAAACCCAGGTCCCCAGAACGTTATCTGAGTCTGTGGATTAACAGACTAGCAATAATATGACTAGGCCATTGTCTCCCCCGTGGAATTTGGAATATATATAGCTAGTTCACTTTCTTATCATTGATTTATCAGTAGCATTTAAAAATATATTGATCTCTGTTCTGAACATAATCATTGACTGAGCTTCTTCAGCCCTCTTGGGTAGAGAATCCAAAGATTCAGCGCCATTTCATTAAAGAGGTTCCTCCTCATCTCACTTCTAAATGGTCAGCCGCTTACTGGGTTTTTCCAACAATCAACAATGGATTCATGGTCATCATCAGACTCTGAATTATAATTTTTTTTAATTGAATTCAAATTCCACAATCTGCGTTTGTAGGATTTGAACACAGGTCCCCAGATTAACAGCAGTGATAATTTCACTAGGCTACTGCCTCCCCACCATAAGGTCAATGAATGCCGAGGGGACTGTGAACTTAATATGATAGAATTCACCCTGCAGTTTGACAGGGAGAAGCTTAAATCAGATGTAATGGTTTTACAATTGATTAAAGGTAACTATAAAGACATAAAGGAAGAGCTGGCCAGAGTTAATTGGAAGGGGCAGTCTAGCAGGGAAGATGGTAGAGCAACTATGGTTCCAAAGCAGTTTCTGGGGGTAATTCAGGAGGCACAGCAGAAATTCATCCCAAACAAGAAGAAATATACTAAGGGGAGAACAAGGCAACCAAGCCTAACAAGGAAGGTCAACGACAAACGAAAAGAAAAAGACATACAATGTGGTGATGATTACTGGGAAGCCAGTGAGGTTTGGGAACCTCTAAAAAAGCAATAACGGGTGGCAAATTTGAAATATGAGGGTAAGCTAGCCGGTAATATAAAAGACAGTGCAAGAGTTTTTTTTAAGGTAACTAAACGACAAAAGAAAAGCAAAAGTAGAGACTGGGCCGCTGAAAAATGAGTTTGGAGAAGTAGTAATGGGGAACAAGGAAATAGTGCAGGAACGACATTGATACTTTGCATGAGTCTTCACAGTGGAAGATACCATTAGCATATCAGAACTTCAAGAGAGTCAGGGGCAAAGGTGATTGTAGTTGCATTCACTAAGGACAAGGTTCTGAGGAAGCTGAAAGGTCTAAAAGTGGATAAATCACACAGACCAGATGTACTAAAATGTATGCATTTGAAGAAGATAGCACGGGAGATGGTAGAGGTATGGAAAATGTCTAATGTAACACCCCTGTTTAAGAAGGACAGGTGGCAGAAGATGGGAAATTATGGGACAGTTAGCCTGACCTTTTTCGTTGGTAAAATTTTGAGTCCATCACAGAGAATGAGATTGCAGAGAGCTTGGGAGTGCATGGCAAAATAGGGCTGAATCAGCATGGTTTCATCAAGGGGAGGTCATGTCTGACAAATCTGTTAGAATTCTTTGAGGAGATAATGAGCAGGATAGACAAAGGAGAGCCAATAGACATGATCTATTTGGATTTCCAAAAGGCCTTTGACAAGGTGCTGCACAGGAGGCTGCTGAATAAGATAAGACCCCATGATGTGATGGCCAAGGTACTGGCATGGATACAGGATTGGCTGACTGGCAGAAGATACAGAGTGGAGGTAAAGGTGTATTTTTCAGGATGGCAGCCAGGGACAAGTGGAGTTTCGCCAGGATCAGTGTTGGGACTACAACTATTCACATTATACATTAGCAATCTGGCAGAATGAACATTTTCTTTCTATTTATTTGTGGGATGTGGACGTCGCAGGCTGGCCAGGATTGATTGCCTGTCCTTAGTTGGCTTTGAGAAGCTGGTAGTGAACTGCCTTCTCGAACTGCTGCAGTCCTCCTGCTGTGGGTTGACCTACAATACAATGGGAGGGAATTCCAGGATTTTGAACCAGCGACAGTAATGGAACGCCAATATATTTCCAAGTCAGGATGTTGAGTGGCTTGGAAGGAAACTTGAAGGTGGTGGTGATACCATATATCTGCTGCCCTTGTCCTTCTAGATAGAAGTTTTCATGGGTTGGGAAGGCGTTGTCTGATGACTTTTGGTGAATTTCTGCAGTGCATCTTGTAGATAGTACACACCGCTGCGACTAAGCTTCAGTGGTGAAGGGAGTGAATGCTTGTGGATGCAGTGCCAATCAGGCGGGCTGCTTTGTCCTTGATGGTGTCAGCTTCTTGAGTGTTGTTGGGGCTGCACTCATCCAGGCAAGTGGGGAGTATTCCATCACACTCCTGACTTTTGCCTTGTCGACAGTGGACAAGCTTTCAGGGGTCAGGAAGTGAGTTACTAGACACAGTATTCCTAGCTTCAGACCTGCTCTTGTAGCCACTATGTTTATGTGGTGAGTCCAGTTGAGTTTCTGATCAATGATAACCCCCAGGATGTTGATAGTTGGGAATTCAGTGATGGTAACACCACTGAATGTCAAGGGGGGTGGTTAGGTTATCTCTTATTCATGAGAGTCATTGCCTGACAAATGTTATTTGCCACTTGTTAGCCCGAGCCTGGACATTATCCAGATCTTGTTGCATGTGAACATGGACTGCTTCAATATCTGAGGAATTCCAAATGGTGCTGAACTTTGTGCCATCATCAGCAACCATCCCCACTTCTGACCTTATGACGGAGGGAAGGTCATTGATGAAGCAGCTGAAGATGGTTGAGCCTAGGACACTACCCTGAGGAACTCCTGCAGAGATGTCCTGGAGCTGAGATGATTGACCTCCCACAACCACGACCATCTTCCTTTGTGTCAGTACGACTCCAACCACCAGAGAGTTTGCCCCCGATACCATGTGATTCCAGTTTTGCTAGGGCTCCTTGATGCCACACTCGGTCAAATGCAGCCTTGATATCAAGGGCTGTCACTCTCACCTTACCTCTGGAATTCAGCTCTTCTGTCCATGTTTGAACCAAGGCTGTAATGAGATCAGGAGCTGAGTGGCCCTGACAGAACCCAAACTGGGTGTCACTGAGCAGGGAAGAAATGCGCCATCTTTATCTGGTCTGGCACACATTTGCCTTCAGACCCACAGCAACATGGTTGACTCTCAATTGCCCTCTTCTCGTTGCTGTGGGTCTGAAGGCAAATGTATGCCAGACCAGATGAGGACGGCACATTTCTTCCCTCTAGGACATTAGCGAATCAGATGGGTTTTTCCTGACAATTGACAATGGATTCATGGTAATCACTAGACTTTATACTCCAGATTTTTTTTATTGAATTCAAATTCCACCATCTGCCGTGGTGGGATTCGAACCCAGTCCCCAGAACATTAGCTGTGTTTCTGGATTAATAGTCTAGCGATAATACCACTAGGTCATCGCCTACCCTGGGGTATCATTGCTTTGTTTGCAGATACCACGAAGATAAGTGGAGAAAGGAAGGCTGCAGAAGAACTTGGGGAGGGTAGGACAGTGAGCAAAGGATTGGCAGATGGAAAGTTTCAGGTTATGTACTTTGCCCTTCAAGAGAGTCCAGAGGAAGTTTACAAGAATGATTCCAGGAATTCGGGGCTTGTCATATGAGGAGCAGTTGAGGATTCTGAGTTTATACTCAATGATATTTAGAAGAATGAGGGAAGATCTCACTGAAACTTGCAAAACACTAAGAATCCTGGATAGAGTGGATGTGGAGAAGATGTTTCCACTAGTAGGAGGGGCAAGGACCCGAGGGTAAAGCCTCAGAGTGAAGGGATGTCTCTTTCGAACTGAGATGAGGATAAATTTCTTTAGCCAGAGGATGGTACCTCTCATTGCCACAAAAGTCTTTTCAGGCCACGTCATTGAGTGTACTTAGGGGCTAGACAGGGTCTTGATTAGTAAGGAGAGCAGGCAAGAGAATGGTGTTGAGAAACATATCAGCTATAGTCAAATGACGGAGCAGACTTGCAGGGCTGAACGGCCTAATTCTGCTTTTTTTCCCTACGGTCTTATGACCTTTAGTAGTCTGTCAGGACAACAGCCATTTGCAATCTCCTCTGTCCATGAGGATTGGCATCAGACAAACACCAGCTTCTTTGTACCCTCATGGCAAATCTCCAACCCACTGTTTTTTATTCAATTGTTGGATATGGATGTTGATGGCTGGGCTAGCACTTACTGCCTTTCCCTGGATGCCCACCTACAGTCCAGATAACTACTTCAATCTTATACTTTGCAGCACACCGGTATCTTTCACTGTAATGCTTTCATTGGTAACAATGCAGCCAGGACACTTTGCACACAAGGATATGAGCCCATTTCATTGATTTGACAAAGGTGCATCAAATAGTTCTTAATTTTCTGCCTGAATACAAGCTCAACTTGCACCTACTTGGATGCTCACAGCATCTCTACCTTACATTGCTTTGCACTTTCAATCAGAGCTTAAAGGCTCACAGCACTTTATTTTGCCTTTTCGCACAGACATAAAGACAGGCAGCTTGTGATAGCTAACAGCAGTGATCAGTCAAGAGAGTGGACATGTTGTTGCACATCCCCGTGCTATGTCAACACTACAGCTGCACCACACGGCAGCAGCATGTGCAGCAAATATACTGCATGTGCTTCAATCAAATGGCCATATATGAAAGTCTAAGGGGAACTGTACACAGTCAAATCAAAGGAGACAACCTTCAGTCAAGGGGTCCCAGCATAACATGTCAAGGACAACATCTGATTTCAGTCCAGGGGGCTTACCAAAGTGAGCTGGCTGCTTGGGGCAGTCAGGGTGGAGAGTCTGTAACTCTACAGTCCAGGGACTGAGGCACAGAAAGCCAGTCAGCGAACTCCACACAGACTGATCACTTCATCCTGTCTGCAGGCCTGAGGTCAACATCTACGCTATGAGGAGCCTGTTGGCCTTGGAGATCTGGGCAGGCAACCCCAATGGAATTTGTGGCTACAGTGCCCAGGCATGCTGAGTGTATCCTGTCCAAATGCAGGTTCATCTCCTTGGCTAGAACCTCCACAGGCTGAGTACCTCCTGAGAGAAGACATTTCAGGGGCCTGTGTGTGGGACATCCTCTGGCTAAAGGCCTTTTGGTGCAACCTCATCTCACTTTGTGGAAAGAGCACCTTGAATGCAGTCGAGAGACCTCACCCTCTGTCATTGTTATCTTGGTGCTGAGCACAAATGGTAGAACAATGGAATACAGGTCGACACAAGTACCCAGCAGGCACTGGGGGTGCTGGACTTGGCTCTCCATGGCAGGTGCTACCTATCCATGAAGCCAGCCAAATGCTCACACAACAGAGGCAGCAAGGTGCAGACTATATTGATGGACTCCTCCAATATTTCAGTCAGGTTAAACTGTGCCTCTGAGAAACCTGCCTGCTGCTCCTGTTTATGTTTGTGCATTTGGATCCTGTGGGGCTATTCTCAATGGCCCAACACCATGGGGTTATCTCCTGTCAGGAGCTGACCATGTGCCTACTCTCTGACCGTCCTCCAAGTGCCAATTTCTTCCTTGTCCAGCTGCGGACAAGTAGCAGTGATGTACTCACCAGAATTTATTCCCGACTGTGAACGAGCTAAAGTATCCACCAAGGTGTCAGCATCTGAGCTGGTGGAGGGTGCAGGAGGCAACATTGCCAGTGCATCCTCTAAGGGATCCATTGCTTCTTGCCCAGAGGTGGAGGAGGGGATGCTGTCCCGTAGGGCTATTCTCTTGAGGCTGGAGACTGTGCAGATGCCTCTTTTCAAGGGAGAATGAATTGTGAAATACAACGAGAGGTTTGGGAATGTTAAGAATATATTCAAAGTGATGGTAATGGGAGGTAGCATAGCACTTGACAATGAATCTTACTTACTTGTGAGGACAAGGATCAACATCACCACATTTAGCAGACTGCTTCTGTTCCATTAAGCAAGGATACTCTCCTTACAGGAGGTGAGGAGAATCCCACAACCCGTCTTAGCTCACTCCAGACTATAATGGGCCATTTTCTTCTGGAATGTGACAAAGGGAAGGGTTGAGTGAGATTAAAGTGGTTGTAAAAGTTATTAGTTGTGGTGCAAGTGGGGAAAAGGTGGAGATGGGTTTACACATAAACACAGGGGCAGGCTGAAGAGTTATGTGAATAATTTGTACCTGTCATTATCAATGAAGAAGATGCTTCCCAAGTCATAAAGAGAAAGGAAGTAAATGATACACTGAAATACACTAACATTCAGAATACTGAATAGCCTGGACAGAGTGGATGTTGGGAAGATGCTTCCATTGGTAGGAAAGACTTGGACCCGAGGGCACAGCCTTAGAGTAAAAGGAAGACCTTTTAGAACAGAGATAAGGAGAAACCTTTTCAGCCAGAGAGTGGTGAATCTATGGAATTCACTGCCACAGAAGGCTGTGGAGGCCAGGTCATTGAGTACATTTAAGACTGAGATAGATAGGCTGTTGATTATCAAGGTGATCAAGGGTTATGGGGAGAAAGCGGGAGAATGGGGTTGAGGAACTTATCAGCCGTGGTTGAATGGCAGAGCAGACTCAATGAGCTGGATGACCTAATTTCTGCTCCTCTGTCCAATGGTCTAATGCTTATGGTCTTAACTGAGTGAGCAGGCAGCACAGAGATCATGCAGGGTTGCTATAGTGATGCACTGGAGTGGATGAGAGCAAATGAAAGAAGGAAAGAAGGATAAAAGTCTAGATTTTGAACATCTTTAAATTTTACTGTATTAAGGGTAAGGGATGCATTATTGGAGATGGTGTGTTATTCATCAGACCTGGTACCTCTTGGACTTTTTATGCAATTTGCAGAAATCAAGCAGCAAACTGTTGCTTTAGGTAGGTGTAAAACATTGTGGTAAACTGTAATTTGCCAAATTACTTCTGCTAGCCTTGTTTCACTTAATTCCTTCTTTCATAATTGTAACTTCATTTGTTTCTTTAGCATAGACAATTCATATAAAAAAAAAACTTGCATGTTTCAGGCTATGTCAAGTCAGTCCATTTCCAAAACATTTATAAGTTTCCAAACACATAGTGCTAAAACATGACATGAATGGACAAATATTTCTTCATCCTACCCTGCCCCCACATTCCTTGATTTTGTATTTAATGGATCAATAATTTCCTTTCTTATTTCATCTGTCAGCAATCACAATACCTTCATTGAAAAATTCACTGCAGAAGAAAAGGTAATTCTCTACGTGAAAAGCAAAGCTATTGCAAAATACTTCACAATAATCCATTCACGTGAACACCATAAGTTGTTCAAGCTTGCTGGCCCAACCCAAACTAATAAGAGACTTCTGAACGACGTATTATAGCGCCTTCTCCATTGAGAATTAAGTCTGAAGACTGGCACACAGAAAATGTAATCTGTCATATCTTCCTATGTTTGCACAAAAGAAATAAACTTACATTTCATTAGTCACTGCAGGGAATAACTTTTGATTAAAGTCACACTTGAAATTTTTGGCAATGGGCTGTAGCGATGGCAGAGCGGGGACTCCAGGCTGCAACGGGTCATTGACTATTTCAGTGTCAGTGGCCAGATCAGGGGCTCCTGGCTGTGGTCGGCCCAGAGAGAGACCTTACAGAAGTCCTGGAGCCGTGTTTGGAGTCCCAGCCGATGAAGATGAACTCTATTTAATTACTTTATTTTTATTCTTTTGGACCCTAAAATGGCACCGGATTGTGGCGACAGAACATTTTTCACTGTATCTCCCCAGATATATGTTACAATAATTCATTCATTCACATTGATTTATTTTACTGGGAAAAAATCTGAAAAGAGTTCAAATTAGCAAAAGATTCCATTAGGCAGGATTCCCAGTAGAATTATGTGGACACTAGATCAAGGTAGTATTAGAGTCAACTGAAAATATCCCTGTTTATATTTACTCATAAAGAATTAGCCAGTTGAGAAAAGTCGGCAAAATATAACTTTAGGAACAGTATGCTGGTGGGCACGATACTTAGGAAAGCTAAAATAATAGAAGCAATCATGACTGCAGGAACAATTACGTAGTTTAATGGAAAGAAAACAGTGGAAGAATAAAAATATCTTTCTCAGGTTGGAAAGAGTAAAGATATCTTGCTTAAGTTCTATAGAATGCTGGTGAGACTGTATCGGGAGCATTTTGTGAAGTAACAATATACACATCTTGGCATGTGAGCACTGGAGGCTCACCAGGTTAATTTCTGAGATGAAGAAACTGTCCTATGAGAAAAGATTGAGGAGTCTGGGACTGCAATCTGTAGAGTTTGGAAGAATGAGGTGATTTCATTGAAACTTTAAAAATTCCAGAAGAGGTAGACAGCAAAGGCTGTGTTCCCTGGCTTTATGGAAGTCTCATAATAAGGGGCAGGCCATTTAGAATTGAGATCAGGAGGAACCTCTTTAGTCAAATGGCACTGAAGCTTTGGATTCTCTACCCAAGGGGGCAGAAGAAGCTCAAACAATGATGATGCTCACGACTGAGATCAATATAGTTTTAGACGCTACTGATAAACCGATGACCAGAAAGTGAACTAGCTATATATGTTCCAAATTCCAGGGGGGAGACGCTGGCCTGTTAATCCAAAGACCCAGATAATGCTCCGGGGACCGGAGGATCGAATGGTGGAATCGAATCCCACCACAGCAGATGGTGGAATCTGAATTCGATAAATATCTGGAAGTAAGAGCTGAATGATGACTGTGAATCAATTGTCGATTGTTGGAAAAACCCATCTGGTTCACTAATGTCCTTTAGGGAAGGAAACTGCCATCCTTACCCGGTCTGGCCTACACGTGACTCCAGACCCACAGCAATATGGTTGTCTCTTAGCTGGGCAATTAGGGACGGGCAATAAATGCTGCCTAGCCAGTGACACCCTCATCGCATGAATGAATAAAGCAAAAAAAATTGTAGTTACAAGGGTAGGTCAGAGGATAAGACTCTGCAAGTCATCTCCTGACTTCCCAAAGCTTGTCCTCCATCTACAAGGCACAAATAAGGAGTGTGATGAATACTCCCCACTTGCCTGGATGAGTACAGCTCCAACAGCATCAAGATGCTTAACACGATCCAGGACAAAGCAGCCCACTTGATTGGCCTAATATCCATAAATATTTGTACAGTTGTATAGACAGAAGGCTAGATCATAAGTTTTAGAAAGTCATGAGAATTTGCATGAAGCATGGTTCCAGAGTACTGTGTTTAATTCTGGCACTCTACCAAAACTAGGATTATGGCCTGTGAGAATGCACAGCAAGAGGGAAAATAAGCTTATGATGCAAGACACTTGGTCCAGAGAGTTCAATAAAAGGTAATATACATTTAAGACAAATGCTAAAGATATGGGATGCAGAGGAAGAAGGACATTTAAAAGACTAACCACCTATAATCTGAGATGATATTGATGGTTTAATTGTCAGTATTTGCTGCCATTATTCCTCTGAAACTGACAGCAACTTCCCGAGATAGATGAATTATTCCTCCAGAAGTCCCAGAGGGTAGCTTTCAATTGGGTATTTGCAAGAAAATCAGGCTTTGATGTTATGATAAGTGTGGAAACAATCTGAATTTCGATTTATCTTCATGTTGCTATACCTCAATGTGATATGACATGCTTCACTTCTTCCATAAACAGCACAAGTATGATTTGAACAACACACTCTGAAGAAACAGCCTCGGTTGCAACACAAAATGCCAAAGACAGAAACAGCGATACGATTAAAAAATGTTGGCGAAGAATAAGCATGCCTTAACAGACTGATTAATATGATCTACAGAACAAAGCAAAGCAAATCATTATATATTCCAATTTCCTAATTAAGGCAGCTGGCAATAACAAAATGTTCCTTGTTATTCAAAAGATAATTAACTACTTTTCTCATCATAATTATTACATATTGCAACACTGAAAGCACATTGTAAAATTCAATTTTCACTTTCCAATAGCAATATTTAGTCATTTTTGTCAAGCATCAACATCTAAACACACTTATAGAAATGAAAATGCACTCATCAAGCCCTCAAGGCTTTCACATTTAAGTCAAAGCGTATGGCATTTTCTCACCTGGTTCTGCAGTATTCATGTTACTAGTTCTCCATTTCTCTTCTTTTTCAGTCTCTTTCACTGTGCTTAACTTTTTATGTAATTTTCTCTTTCACTAGCTCTCTCTCTCTGTTTCTGCTTCTGTAACGCCTAATTTTTCTTTTGTTTTGAAAGGGAGATAATGGGTTATACAAGAGGGTATGATGGGAAGAAAAACTTATCAAAGCCTAGAAAATGCATTTGGGATAGAGTATGGGAAAAAATATAATCCTCTTTTCCTAAACCACAATATATTTATTGCTCCCTGTTCTGCCATTTCATCACGTACACAGTTTCCCCAACCTTTTACTTTCTCAATATATATTGTTCTTCCAACTTCCTCCTCACTTCTTTCTGACCAATATTTCTTTCTTTTTGAAATACAAATTCAAGTACAAATCCTTTTCTCCTCCTTGTTCCACTGTCTCTCATTGAAAAGAATAGAGCAGTAGTGTTGGATAAGAATCTCAAAGGTTGTAGAGTGGTCAAGAAGAGATCATACACTCATCATTAGGCCGGCTTTGATACTGGAAGAGTGACTCCAAAGTATTAGGAATTCTCAACAGGCCAGGCAGCATCTGTGGAGAGAAACTGAGTTAATGTTTCATCAGAACTGATCACTGACCTGAAGTATTAACTCAGGTTCTCTCCACAGATGCTGTCTAGTCTGCATTTTGCTTTTGATACTGGAAGAGGTGGAAGCCTGATTACTTGGAAATTAAGTGCAGATTTGAGAGGTTACATTCAAAGAATTTGAAGAGGAAAGTAGGTTTAGAGGGAGCAGTAGTTTACAAGGGGAGGCTGCTCAAGGGCATCGTTGTAAGAATGGAGTGATGGTGGTAGCATTCAAAAAGGGCTGGAGTTAGTGCTTGAGAAGGAGTGAATAACTTTCAACTTCAGTGGAGAGATGGGCCTGATGAGTCAAAGGAGCAAACAGGGCTTGGATAGAATATGAGCCAAGAAAAAAGGGAACAAGAGGACATGAAGGAAGGGTTATCTGAGAATTCTAAAATTACAGATTTTATGAAGTATGTAATTTTGTGTATTAGAAAATTCAGTTTGAGTGAAAAAAGGCAAATAACATATATATTCAGACATACTTTGAGTGATATTGAAGGCAGTCAGACTGTATAATTCAATTTCTGTTAATTATAGCAAAAATAGCATAAATCTTACTTTATTTGGCCAATCAAGAGTTGTATCAAGCTTTCTGGAGGCTTTTTACAATGAAGTCCAGTGAGATTTCTTGCAGTAGCATACAAAAAGTGCCTCATTAACTACCTACACTGTCACTTTGGCATCCCTTTTGTCTGATTCTATCTCCATGTGCCATTCCTGATGTGTTGTGGTCTGCACACGAAAATAAAAGAATTACATCGGCTTTGCATATTATTTGACTAAAGTAAACTGACCCAGTCAGAACTACAGAACAGAGCAACTTTTATGCATCAGATCAGAGATGCCGAGCTTGGTTCAATAGTAGCATTCTCATGTATAAAGTCAGAAGGCAGTGGATTTAATCACCATACAGAGCCTTTAGCATGTAATCCGGGCTGGCATACTTCTGAGACTAAATCACTCCTCTGCCATATTGGAGTAATAGAGTCAAAGAAATATACCGCACGGGTCCAACTCATTCATGCCGATCACAGATATCCTAAATAAGTCCAGTCCCATTTGCCAGCATTTGGCCCATATCTCTCTAAACCCCTCCTATGCATATACCCATTTTAATTGTACTAGATTGCACCACTTCTTCTGGAAGCTCATTCCATGCACACATCACACTCTGCGTAAAAAAGTTGCCCCTTAGTACCCTTTTAAATCTTTCCCCTCTCACCTTAAACATATGCATTCCACTTTTGGATTCCGCCACCCAAGGGAAAAGACCTTGACTATCCACCCTATCCATGAACCACATAATTTTATAAATCTCTATAAGGTCACCCCTCAGCCTCCGACGCTCCAGGAAAATAGCCCCAGTCTATTCAGCCTCTCCCTATAGCTCAAACCATCCAACCCTGGCAACATCCTTGTAAACCTTTTCTGAACCTTTTCAAGTTTCACAACTTCAAAAATGCAGCACCTCACATTTATCTAAATTAAACTCCATCTGCCAATCCTTGGCCCATTGGCCCATCTGATTAAGATCTGTTGTACTCTGAGGTAAGGGTCTTTGCTGACCACTACGTCTCCAATTTTGGTGTCGTCTGTAAAATTACTAACCATTCCTCCTATGTTCACATCCAAATCATTTATATAAATGAAAAAAAAAAGTGGACCCAGCACTGATCCTTGTGGCACACTGCTGGTCACAGGCCTCCAGTCTGCAAAGCAACCCTCCTCCACCACCACCACCCTCGGTCTTCTACCTTCGAGCCAGTTCTGTATTCGCATGGCTAGTTCTGCCTGTATTCCATGTGATCTAACCTTGCTAACCAGTCTACCATGAAGAACTTTGTTGAACGCCTTACTGAAGCCAAATATAGATCATGTCCACCTCTCTGCCCTCTTCAACCCTCTTTGTCACTTCTTCAAAAAACTCAATCAAGTTAATGAGGCATGATTTCCCTTGCACAAAGGATTTAAACTAGTAGGTGTGTGTGGGGGGAGGGACCCCTGGGATATAGGGAGGAAAGAGATCAATCTGAGACTGGTGCAATTGGAAAACGAGTATGTCAAACAGTCAGGGCAGGTGGGAACTAAGCAGAGAACAAGGTAAGACTGATAAATTAAACAGCATTTCTTTCAATGCAACAGGTCTAACAGGTAAGGCGAATAAACGTAGGACATGGTTGGGAACATGGGGCTGGGATATCATAGCAATTACAGAGACGTGGCTCAGAGATGGACAGGACTGGCACCTTTATTTTGCAGGGTTTAGACGCTATTGGAAGGATAAACTTGACTAAGTGCCACAGAATTCAAACTTGTCTTTCAAAAATGACAGCAAACCAAGTCATGGATTTTAAAAATCCCACAACACTATTCAAAGGGGAGCAGAGAGGTTTTCTTGGTGCCCCAGCCAATATTTAGTACTTATTTAATACTTAAAACACATTTAGGTCAACTGTCTAATTTCTATTTATGGAACCTTGCTTTTTGAAAATTGGCTGTCATGTTTCCCACAACAACTGTCCTTCATTAGCTAGAAACCACTTTCTGACGTATTGAGATCATCAAAGACTAAACATAGATTCAACTCTTTCTTTCTTTCGGGCTCTAGTTCGATCAAATGACACAAAATTGTCCTCACAATGATCACTGGCTAAAGGACTATGAGCGACAAATTAATGCACAGAAATTCAGGATCAACAAGCTTTTGAGTATCCAGAAGCCCTCCCTATGGGCTTGGCTCCACACTGGCGGCGTCTATTTGGTGACTCAGTCCTTCTATCATCAGTAAAATTTAGTCCTGGTCATCCTCAGGAACAAACGACAGAAATACAAAAATTTTTAATCAGAAATAATTCCTTTCTGTCGAGTACAAAGCCAAAACATGATCAAATGAAGAATACATTCCCTCAGCGATACAGCACTTTCTAAATTATAGATTATATACATCAATTTGAAAAATTGTTTAAGGCCATATAACAGTGAAAGGCAAACAAAATGGGAGGTCATGTTATTATATAATAGACTAAAATTAGTTTTATGTAAAGGGAATAAGATGTTGTGAAAAAATTAGATAGGTTAATAAGGCAGAGGAACAGTTTCCAAAGCACTTGGTACTGGAGCATTTTTGAAATCATCAGAATTCAGCTTGATTGACACCCAACAACCAGGCAGGGAGAACTGGTGCCAAGTTCAAATGCCTAGGGTATTTTAGATTTTCTGTGCAGCTCACAACCTCCATCCCTCTTTAACACTTTCAATCAATTATTGCCCATCACTTCCACATTTCATCTGGCAAATCATCCCCTTGGACCTGCACCTCTCCAACTCTCCCTTCAGTCTGTATACAGACAAAGAGGCATCAATGCTGCCTCCCTGTAAGTTCTCCTTCAGCCTGTCCAGGTAAAGTAGGATCATGAGCCTTTTCTCAAGAATAGCAATAGAACAACTTTTTGCTTGGCTGAAGCAAGCTAGATAGAGATCACAGAGGAGGTGAACAGCTATCCAGCCAGCAACATGGGTCTACCCTGCAAAAAGATAAATGACATACTCTAGTCAGCCAGGTTAAATGGCAATGTGACACAATATTAAAGGATCTCACGCGGAGTTATCAAGTGAAAGGGAGTTGGTGAAGTACAGGGGAGAAGCTGTGCTGGGAAACACGTGACCATCATCAAAATCACATGGCAATAGAGACCAAATTGTATGCCGGTTCAGCACGATAAGGTCATTTGGTACCAGTGACAGCATGTGGTCAGTAGGTGACATGGGGATGAGGGAGTTAGATATTTCTCATATGCCTAAAATGCTATTTTGTCATGGAACATAAGGAGCCCTATAATGTCAGAGACAAGGCCACGCCAAAGGAAGAGTGGCCAAGCTCAAAGTGATCTATCACTTTGTAATGAGCTGACCCTGGAAACTGAGGCCAGGAGGGGTGGTTGGGTTGTTATAGATGTTAAATCCCAGCCTTATGACAGGCCTCCGGTCTTGGACACAATGACACAATAAGCTCAAAGGGTGTGTTCCATCTAAACTGTGCAGCTGTTCTGAGGTTCAGCACATGCCACTGGCATGCCAACAAATTGATTTCCGACTCTGGAAGCTGCTGTCATGCTTGGATCTCAAAGGCCCACACAACTGATAATGGTTCAGTGATAAAAAAGGTGGCGTGTAGCATTTTTGGATGAAGTATCAAATGAGACCATATGGGTTCAGCTCAGGAATGAAAAAAAGGCAACCATCCTACTGGATGTGCACTACAGACCCCTAATTATTGGGAGTGAGTTGGATGGAGTAGAAGCATAGCAAAATTTCTAAGTGAAAAACAAGAGAGCAATAATAGTTTAGGTCTTGGTCTCATGAAGGGTAGGCCACGTTTAACTAATTTGGTGGAATTCTTTGAGGACATTACTTGCGTGGTGGACAATGGGGAACCTGTGGATGTGGTGTATCTGGAATTCCAGAAGGCATGTGACAAGGTGCCACACTAAAGGCTGCTACATAAGATAAAGTTGCACGGTATTACAGGTAATGTATTGGCATGAATAGAGATTGGTTGACCAGTAGAAAGCAAACAGTAGGGGTAAATGGGTGTTTTTCTGGTTGGTGGTCAGTGGCTAGTGGTGTGCCTCAGGTATCAATGTTGGGACCGCAATTATTTACAATTTACATTGATGATTTGGAGTTGGGGACTAAGTGAGGTATGTCAAAATTTGCAGATGACACTAAGGTGAGTGGTACAGCAAAGTGTGCAGAAGACACTGAAAGTCTGCAGAGGGATATAGATAGTCTAAGTGAGTGGGCAAAGGTCTGGCAGATGGAGTACAATGCTTCTAAATGTGAGGTCATCCATTTTGGTAGGAATAACAGCAAAATGGACTATGTTTTAAATGGTAAAAAATTGCAGCACACTGCTGTGCAGAGGGACTTGGGTGTCCTTGTCTACGAATCGCTGAAGGTGGGATTGCAGGTGCAGCAGGTGATTAAAAAGGCAAATGGAATTTTGTCTGCCATTGCTAGAGGGATGGAGTTTAAAAACAGGGAGGCTATGCTACAGCTGTATAGGGTCCTGCTGAGGCCACACCTGGAGTACTGTGTGCAGTTTTGGTCTCCTTACTTGAGAAGAGATATACTAACATTGAAGGGGGTGCAGAGGAGATTCACTCGGTTGATTCCAGAGTTGAGGGGGTTGGATTATGAGGAGAGACTGAGTAGACTGGGATTGTACTCATTGGAATTCAGAAGAATGAGGGGAGATCTTATAGAAACATATAAGATTATGAAGGAAATAGATAAGGTGGAGGCAGGGAGGTTTTTTCCGCTAGCAGGTGAAACTAGGATTAGAGGGAATCGCTTCAAAATAAAGGGAAGCAGATGTAAGACTGAGATCAGGAGGAACTTCTTCACCCAAAGGGTTGTGAATCTGTGGAATTCCCCGCCCAGTGAAGTGGCTGAAGCTACCTCGCTGAATGTTTTTAAGGCAAGGCAAGATAAATTTTTGAACAGTAAAGGAATTAAGGGTTATGGTGAGTGGGCGGGTAAGTGGAGCTGAATCTCAAAAAGATCAGCCATGATCTTATTAAATGGCAGGGCAGGCTCGAGGGGCCAGATGGCCTACTCCTGCTCCTAGTTCTTATGTTCTTATGATATCCAATTATCAAGTGGGATAAGGCTGTCCTGGAGTCTAATGAGAGAGGATGCAATTCTAGATTCCGTCTTAGGGAATCAGGTTGGATAAGTGGGTGAAATAGAAGTGGATGACTATTTTGAAGATAGGGATCATTATACCATTAAATTTAGCATCATAATGAAAAGGGACAAGCACAGGCCAAAGGAAAAGTTTTAATTTGGGGGATGGCAAACTTTATAAATCTAAGAGATGATCTGGCAAGTATGGACTGGTTACAGTTACTTGAAGGAAAGTCAATGACAAATCAATTGAAGGCATTCAAAAGCGAGATTTTACAGGATCAGTGTCGACAGATCCCCACAAAGACAAAGGGTTGCACTGCCAAATCTAGAGTCCTCTGGTTATCCAGAGGTGTAGAGAGTAATGTAAAACAGAAAAAATAGACCATCAAACAATTTCAAAAATGTAATACTTTAGGAAGCTCAGAGCAGAAAAAAGAAACTATGAGGTGAAATAGAAAAGAAAATAAGGAAATCGAGGATACAAAAATAATTAAATTAAAATCTAAAGATGTTTTCTCAGTGCATTAAGAATAAGAGACTGATGAAGGAAAGGGTTGGGCCAGTCAGAGATGTGGTAAATTGTATGTGGTTGCAAAAGGTGAGTGCAGGACTTGCAATGAATTCTTTGTTTCTATCTTCACAAAGGAGAAGGATGACGCCAATTTTCTCGCCAAAGAGGAGGAGTGAAAGGTTGGATAAAATAAGTGTTATGAGAAAGGAGAGGAAACTTACAAGCATGTTGCCAGGGGCTGGAAAATTGCAGGTATGAGAAAAGACTGGACAGGCTATATTCACAGAGCATTAAGTAGAAGAAACATGGAAGATATGAAAAATCTTCATGAACACACTGGCTGACCTCACATGCAACATTGTTCACTTGTGGGCACCACACTTTAGGAACAATGTTGAAGCTTCAGAGAGGATGCAGTAGAAATTCATCTTAATGATACCACGACTGAATTATTTCATGTGTGCAGAGATGCAAGAGAAACCGTGATTGCCCTACTTTGAGTGGAGTCGTCACTTGGAAATTCGATATTAGTAGTTTGAAAGACTGAATCAGGAGATTTCCAGTGACAGAAAACTAAGATGGCCAAAGTACAGAGATTTAAGATGACTGGCAAAAGAGCCAGGATTACTATGGGAAAAAAGAATTACACACCCCAGTTGCTCTGGTCTGGAATTCACGGTCAGAAAGTAAGGTTTAAACAGATCCAAAAAATATTTAACAGAAAATTGGCTAAGTGTTCAAAGAGACATTATTTACACGACTATGGGGAAGAAGAGTGTGGGAGGAATTGGAAAGCTGCACTAATGAACTGGCACAGATACAATGAGCCGACAACCTTCTTCCAAACCATATCATTATCTAAAGTTTGATTATGTTCTTGGACACTGTGCCATTTCACAATGATACAAACTTTATTTATAGTGTCACTCAATGAAAATGCGAGATGCTGTCACAAAATATTTGAGGTTTTTTCTTCATATTTACTTACAGTTTTTGCTGCTGCCTGCTTGACACAGTATTACTGATTTATATTGACACTTCTGGGCTAACACAAACATGGTCAATACAACAGGTTATTGACATTACCAATCCAAGATGGTGGTGGATCATGTGTTTTATACATGCATTACTATAATATTTTATCATGCGCTGAGGGACATTAGATTGTATTATCATTTTTTTCTGATACCACTAATTACTAATTTAATAAAAAGAATGAGAATCGCAAAATCCTAACAGTTGTTTCATTTGTAGAACATCCCATGAACAAAACACATGGAATAGAATATGCAGTCTGAAAGACTGGTAACCATAACTGGTACTCATAAGTTAGTATAGAAAATAATTTTCAACAACAGTTGCTTCATTTTTGACAATTATTTCTTCTCTACAAGTTCGGAAAGTTGGTCCAATAACTCAAATGCATTTTCTTTTGTATTGGTGGCCTGCTAAGAATAGTCACACAATAATTGTGACTTGTTGAACACTTCAGCACTGGTAATATGTGAATTTTCAGCTACTGTCCACACCTCATCCTCCTCAGCTGCTGCCTTTGTAACTGCTTCCACAATGGTATCCACAGTATCACTGAAGCACAGAATCTCGACAGTGTGGAAGCAGGCCATTCAGCCCATTGAGTGAACACTGTCCCTCCGAAGACCATCCCACCCCTACCCAACCTCCCTCCATCCTATCTCTCTAACCCTGCATTTCCCATGCCTAATGCACTTAGCCTGCACATCTCTGGATAGTATGTGCAACTTAGCATGGCCAATCCGCCTAACCTGCAAATATTTGGATTGTGAGAGGAAAATTGGAGTACGCGAAGGCAACCCACACAGACACAGGAAGAATGTGCAATTTCCACACAGACAGTCGCCCGAGGGTGGAATCAAATCTGACTCCCTGGCGCTGTTAGGCAGCTCTGCTACCCACTGAGCCACCTTGCCGCTCCAGTAGTTTTATAAGTTTGCAAGTGAAACCCTGAAGAGGTTTTACACTAAAACGAGGGAATAGGGTCTTGCCACCTCCCCACCAAAAATTAGCTGAGCCAGTTAGAAATACTTGCTTTTATAATCCTGATTTTAAGAAACGTGTAGCATCAACGTCATCCTCTGTGACATTGAATGTTGAATATTCATTAAAACTGTTATTATTAGCTTGAAAGAAAATTGCAGACATGAAGCAATTCTGGATTGTTTCCTGCTTTACCTTACGGGGGTTCTGCTATAACGCGATCGTGCATTCCAGCGCAACATCGCGTCATAGAAATAATGGGATCTATGGGAAAAACGGGATGAGGGGCAGACCACCAAAAAGTATCACTCAAAATTCTTCCTCACCACTTTCCTGTAAGTTTTATTATGCAAAGTGAAGATCATATTCTCTCTCTATTGTTTTTTGTAAGTCATATCTTTTTAATATTAGTATTCCATTCTTCACTCTCATTGTGTAATTTTCTCAGTATTCTTTATCCAGCCAGTATATTACATTTGATGCTATATTTAGCTTGAATATTTTCTTTCTTCATCATGTACTTCCAATGTCCTTGACTTGATTTACATACACATGTACTTGAAAGAGAGCTTTTTATTCTCACCAAAGTTAGCCATGATTTTTGACAAGAATAACCAAAACACAGATTTCCTTAAACTTCAGCATACATGGCGTTCTTAATAGGACTGGTGTCAGTTTTTTTTAAAATTGCATTAATAAATACCAAACATGTTGCAATGCATGGGTTTTTTTCAAACAGAAGACACTGGGGCAGGAATAAAGCCTGTATGGCAACATTGACATAGCGAGGTGAAATTTGCTAAGGCAAAGCGAATAATAGATTGGGACTTTATTGTGTGGCCAACAAATGTAGGATGTCGACTCATGTGAGGTCAAAATAAATGGTAGCCTGGTACAACATTTTGATACTTTCTTTGCAAATCCTTATTAAAGGATATCTACTCCTATCCACACATTTGACCAATGCTTTCCACTCCCTGTCATTACATCTATTTCTCTATTCCCAATATGAAATTTGAGCAACTGGTTAAGAAATCTACAAATACAATGTTTTGAACTATTTTAACTCTTTTGAACTATATTTTAAGATCTCAACACACAACTGGATTAAACATTTTTATGTTATATTGGCAAACTTCCCCACGGTCTGTTGATGACAAATTGTAGTCTTAAACACAAGGTAATAATAAAGCTGAGAATTTGAGTAGCTCTTTTCACAGATATAGTAACCATATCCTACAATTACATGACACAGTCGGAAAACAGGAAAGACTCGCAGTCTATAGCACTTTTCATAAGCATTGGACATCTCAAAGCCTTATAGCCTGTGCCAGACTTTTGAAGTGCAGCCATTGTTGTAGTGCAGGAAATGTGGCACACTCTCACAAATTGCAACAATTTAACCATAGGGCATACATGCCCTATGCAATAAGCAGGGCCTGTTTGCCATATTACAAATAAAATTTTTAACTTTAGAAGAAGTTCAAACCCGGTTCATTTATCCTAGAAGTGGGTTTCAATTAGATTCTTTCTTTTCTTTTGTACTCAATGATGCATTGGCTTGTCATGCTGTGTTGAATAGTCCTCCTGATCTACCTCCTCAGATGATTGCTGTCAATCCTCTGTCTCTTCTGCATTGGGACATTCCCCTTTTGCTTGGTCCATTCGGGAGGGGCATAACAAAACAATGTTGAGGCACATCTTTTATGGGCCATACTGCAAGACCTCCGCCAGAATAGTCCACACATCGAAACCTCATCTTGACCTAAAGGGGTGGGTGACCATTCTATCCTACTTGCCATCAGGGTGTTGGCTACACTCAATTTTTATGCAACTGGCTGCTTCCAGGGATCCATTGGGGACACGTGTGAGATCTCTGAAGTCACAGCCAACAAATGTACCTAAACTGTTACCACTGCAATTTGTGTCAGATTACACTGTTTCATCTCATTTCCCTGTGACACGTTCAGCACTGTAGCCTAAGCGGTGGGCTTTGTTAACAAGGCTAGCATCCCCTGGCTTCGATAGACTGTGCACATATTACATTGAGGAGGCCGTATCATAACTCAGCTGACATTATCAATAGAAAAGGGTTTCCATTCAGTTAAGGATCATTGGTACAGTCTCCACCAAGTATCCCAGAAGTGCCATGATGTCTACAGCACTTAGTACTCTAGTGTCTCCTACTTCATTTCGCAGTTTCAATGCTTCATAACTGAAAAGTCATATCAGATTTGAAATGTTAACTCTGTTTCTCTCTCCAAAGGTGAGTTGCCAGACCTGCTGCAATATTCCAGTATGTTGTGTTTTTATTTCACATTTCCAGCGTCCGCATTATTTTGCTTTTAACTAAACGATTTACTTGCAACCTAAGTTTTATTCAAATAAGTGCTTTCTAGGGTACAGGTAATCTGAAAATTAAAATTCAACATAGAATTGGCACAAAATGACAAACAACCAATGAATACAAACAGTCTACATATTCAAGCACATTTCTGGGATATTTGCTGTGTGTTTGTAGCAATTCACACCCTGATTTAAAAGCAGTCTTGTGAAATCCAAGTGATTAGCAGCCATAATGGAATTTGACAACCATTCCTCTGTATTTTATTCTGTACATTGCCATATTTTGTAATACAAATTCAATATCGAATGAATGTTCTTACATGTTTTATGCCAAAAGAGAACTGATCAAAGTACTTAACTTGTCCCTTCATCAGCTCGAAGGTCCTAATTCGAGTATAAGAACATGCTGAAACACTTACTAAAGTCATTAGCTGTTCTGTACTACTTTTGGTTTGATATTTTACATATCCTGTGTGCCTTGAATGCCAATAACATTGTATTTTTCTCACTCAGCATTATATTTGGTGCAACAACGAGAGGCTGTCGCAAACATTATTATTTATTTATTTATCAAATCATTCTACTGTCAACAGTTACTTTATAAATGTATTTGTTTTTATGTGGAAGAATATATCAACACCAACTTTAGTTATTTGACCTAACATCTGAGTCAAAGCCAAACAAAGCTAAAACCCTAGGTTTTCGCAGAGGGTATCACTCTGCAAGGCCATGAGAAGGAGCTACACTGCATGGTTTCTGTGAAGAAACAAAAAGAACACACAATAGAAGAAGGCTCCTTCTTCTACTGCATGATTGATAGTCCAGTTGCATGGTGAAAATCTATTTAGTTCTATAACAATATAAATGCTATGAACTTTGATGCATCAAAAACATATTATATTTATGAATAATTCCACATTTAAGCAATTTCCAAGCCATTAAGAAATCTTCAGCCTTCAACTACACAAAACGCTAAAATCCAAGGTACACACAATGCAAAAATAATTGGATGGGCACTGATTAATCAAACAATGATTGTCTTATTGTGATAGACTGTGATAATGATGTACATTTATCTTCAGACATCGTCTTCATTTCCTTACATAGGACCTTGCGCATCAGATCACACTGCCGTCAGAGAAAATAAATGGATGGCATGTTGCTACATCATCAGCAATGTTCCTTTATGGATCTTAGTCAAGAATATTCTGATAATAGCCCATAAGGAGACAACTTACAGATTTCCTGAATAACTGAATTTAAAATGAAACCCTCAATATTAAATCAATTCATGAACATTTACAGGTGCATGTATACCCATAGATTTGTTAAAGGCAAATCATGTTTGAAAGTTTTCTTAAAACAAAATTGTACAATATAGGAAATACAACAGCATGGATGGAAGACTGTTCAACAGATAGGAAACAATGGGATAGTGACGATGAAATTGTTGAATTTGTTGAAATTCAGTGAGAGTTACGAGTAGTATACCTTATGGTGCTAAAAATATATTATTTTAATATATGTATGATTTGGACATAGGGTGTCTAACAACAATGCCACAAAGCGTCATAGAGTCAACAGCATAGAAACCGACCCTTCAGTCCAATGAGTCCACAGCGACCATGTTCCCAATCTAAACTGCCTGAGCTTGGCCCATATCCCACCTAATCTTTCCTATTCATGTACTTATCCGAATGTCTTTTAAACTTTGTAACTGTACCTACATCCACCACATCCTGTGGCAGTTCATTCCACACACTAACTACTCTCTGCGTAAAAAAAGTTGCACCTTATGTCCTTTTTAAAACTTTCTCCTCTCACCTTAAAATTATGCCCCTTAGCTTTGAACTCCTCACCTTAGAGAAAGACCTTTGCTAATCACCTTATCTATGGCTCTAATAATTTTATAAACCTTTATAGGGTCACAACTCAACGTCCGACACTCCAGTGAAAAACATCCCAGTCTATTCGGCCTTTCCTTATAAAGCAAAATCTCCATTCCCAGCAACATCCTGGTAAATCTTTTCCGAACTCCCTCCAGTTTAATAATATCCTTCCTATGAGGGGTGACCAGAACTGCGCACGGTGGTCCAGAAGAGGCCTCACTAATGTCCTATATAACCTCAATATGACATCTCAACTCCTATGCCCAAAGTTCTGAGCAATGAAGGGAAGTTAGCTAAATGCCCTGTCAACCACCCTGTCTACCTTTGATGCAAATTTAAGAGAATTAGGTATCTGAACCCCTAGGTCGCTCTGTTTTACAATACTACCCAGGGCTCTACAATAAATTGTATAAGTCCTGCCCTTGTTTGTTTTACCAAAATGCAATTCCTCACATTTATCCAAATTAAACTCCATCTGCCACTCCTCAACCCATTGATCCAATTGATCAAGATCTCTTTGTAATCTTAGAAAACCTTCTTCACTGACCACTATACCACCAATTGTGGTGTCATCCGCAAACTTACTAACCATACCTCATATATTTTCATCCAAATCATTCATACAAATGAAAAACAAAAGTGGACCCTGTACACATCCCTGCAGAACACTGCTGGTCACAGGCCTACAATCTGAAAAACAACCCTCCTCCACCACTACTCTCTGCCTCCTACCGTAAAGCCAATTTTGTATTCAATTAGCAAGCTCATCCTGAATCACGTGATCTATCTTTACTAATTAGTCTACCATGCAGAATCTAATCAAAGCCTCTACTAAAGTCCAAGCAAACAACATCTACCGCTCTGCCCTCATCAATGTTTTTCGTTACATCCTCAAAAAAACTCAATCAAGTTTGTGAGACACGATTTCCTTCACACAAGACCATGCTGACAATCTCTAATCAGTCCTTGCCTCTCCAAATGCACATAAATCCTACCTTTCAGAATCATCTCCAACAACTTAGCCACCACTGATGTCAGACTCACAGGTCTATAGTTCCCAGGCTTGTCCTTACAGCTTTTCTTAAAAAAGGCATAACACTAGCTACCTTCCAGTCCTCCAGCACCTTACCCATGCTTATAGATGATACAAATATTTCTGCTAAGGCCCCCGCAATTTCCTTCCCACAATGTCCTGGGATACCCCTGATCATGTTCCAGAGATTTATCCAGTTACTTGTTTCTAAAACCTCCAGCACTTCCTTTTCTGTAATGAGAACTGTTTTCAAAACAAGGATATTTATTTCCCCATGTTTTCTAGCCTCCATTTCTTTCTCCGCAGTAGAAACTGACATTAAATATTCATTTATATCTCTTCCATTTCCTGAGGGTCAACACAAAGATGACCATATTGATCTTTACAGGGGCCTACTCCCTCTCTAGTTGCTCTTTTGCTCTTAATGTATTTGTAGGATCTCTTTGGGTTATCCTTAACCTTATCTGCCAAGGTTATCTCATACCCCCTCTTTGCTTTCCTGCATTCCCTCTTAAGAACATCCCCACACAGCTCATATTTTTCAAGAGATTCTTTTGATCCCAGTTGTTTATATTTAATATATGATCCAATTTCATTCTTGACTAGAACAACAAAATCTTTATTCATCCATTGCTCCCTAATCTTACCGGCCTCACCTTTCACTTTAACAAGAACATAATGCCTCTGAACTCTCATTATCACATTTTTGAAAGTCCCCACTTGTCAGTTATCCCTTTACATGCGAACAGTCTACCCCAATGAACTTTCAAAAGTTCTCATCTCGTAACATTAAAATTTGCCTTACTTCAATTAAGAACATTAACTTTTATAGAAAGCTAATCATTTTCCACAACTATTTTAAAACTAATAAAATTATGATCACTTGTCCCAAAGTGTACCCCTACCAACACCTCAGACATTTGCCCTGCCTTATTTCCCAAGAGAAAGTTGGGTTTTGCTCCTTTTCTAGTAGCAGCATTTACATATCGATAAAGCAAATTTTCTTGAACACATTTAAAAAAACTCCTCACCATCCAAACCTTTAACACTATGGCAGTCCCAGTCAATGTTTGGAAAATTAAAATCCCCTACGATTACAACCCTATTATTCTTACATATCTCCGAGATCTCTCTACATACTTGCTCCTCAATTTCCCTCTGACTATTGCGGGGGCCTATAATACAATCCTATGAAGGTGATCATCTCTTTCCTATTTCAACACATATCTTTTCATCAGACGATCCCTCAGAAGTACCCTCTCTAACTACAGTAGTAACTTTTCCCTTCATCAAAAACGCCACTCCCCCTCTTGCCTCTGTTTCTATCCTTCCTGCAGTATCTAACCCAGAACACTCAGCTGTCAGTCCTGTCCTTCCCTCAGATAAGTTTCGGTAATACTTATGATGTCCCAGTACCATGTTCTGATACATGCCCTGAGTTCATCAGCCTTACTAACCCTTTGCATGTCAATAAATGCAGTTTAATTCTTCAGAGTTACCTCATTCTCTGACTTGCTCTTGTCTGTCTTTTCTAATTAACTTAATTCATTTCCCGCACCTTCCCAATAGTTTACAGGCTCCCGAAATAGAACTAGCAAATCTCACTGCCAGGATTTTGGTCCCTTTCCAGTTCAGGTGAAACCCATCCTTTTGGACATGTCTTTTCTACCCCAGAAAAAGTCCCAAAGATCCAAGAATTGGAATCCCTGCCATTTATTTATCTGCCCTATTCTTTTATTTCTTCCCTCATTAGAACTTGGCACTAGGAGTAAACGAGAGATTACTACTTTTGAGGCTTTTTTTTAACCTTCTATCTAATCTCTTATATTCATTCTGCAAAGCCTTAGCCCTTTCTCTAACTATGTCACTCCTACCAATGTGTACAACAACTTCTGGCTTCTCACTTTTCCCTTTGACAATATGCTTCAAACATTCTGAGATGTCCTTAACCCTGGCCCCAGGAAAAAAAAACATACTATCCTAGACTCATGCTCACTGCCATAGAATCTCCTATCTGTGCCCCTAACAGGAGAGCTCCCCTATAACAAATATTCTTTTAAATCTTGACAAATCCATTTAACATAAGATTCATTCTTAATGCCCAAGATCTGACCACCATTTCTATTTTCTTCTGAGAGGCTATCTCCTTCAACATTATCCAGGGTAGAATTTGGAAAACAAAAAGGATATCTATAAAATACTTTAGGTCATAATTGGATTATTGGAATGGGCAGACAGATTTATGCTTAATGGAAACATGCTGAAAGGAATAAAGGAACACAGGGGTGGATTTAATACACACCCACTCCCAAAGGACTTGAACATGGCAGGTTTGTTGAAACCACTACGTGGCCTGCCTGGCATCTACCCATATGCCCAGCCCTCATTGAAGTGACCAATGGCAGGGTGACTTTGAGCAGCCTGCTTGCCACTGAGCCAATAGAGATCCCTAAATGACCATTAATTACCCACCTAAGGTCCTCACTCCACTACCACTCGAATTCAGCTGGCAGCAGGACAGACCCAAGTGTTCAGCCTACACATTTCCCTGATGATACCACCACCACAACCCTCACCCCTCCACACTGCACCCCAAGTTGCTCTTGTCTCATGGCTTCTCAAACTCCGGCCCCCATCACTGAACCTCAAACACTTCCAAAGTTCTGTTCCATTGTAGCTCCCCTCTTTATCAACCAAACAAAGTACCAGCAGAGGCCACTACCTGCACTGGTAGATCAAGAACTTTCAGCTTCTGAAGCAGGATTTCCTATCCTTAGAATTGGAAGTCCCACCTTCAAGCTATTAACAGCCAATTGACTGCAAGACAGCTATTCCTTCCCTGGACAAACTGTTCTCCCAACTTTTTAGTCAGTGTAGGGTTGGTGATTGTGGCATGCTGTTTTAATTCTGTTTTAATCTTGGGACATTAGAGATCAAGTACATAACTTTCTACAAGTGCAAATACAGGTAGGTAAAGGTAGCATATAGATCAAGTAGTTAGGGCTTTTGTAGTGCAGTGGTAGTGTCTGTACCTCTGAGCCAGTAGGCCCAGATTCAAGGCGTGTCATAACATCTCGGAACAGGATAATTAGAAAATATCTATAGATTAAATAGCATTTTGGGGGACATAGGCAAAGGCTTAAAACATAAGGGTAACACAGTCATTTTCAATTTTCTGTTAATGTATCATTAAATGCTATGAAAAAGAAATAGAAAAAGAATATGAAAGCCATATAGAATTCACCACAGACTCACTGGAAAGCTACTGGGATAAGAACTTACAATCAAGAGTCAGACATGAGATACTAGGACTATTTTAACTCCAATATAGAAGGAAAATTGGAGACTTAATATAAGATTTAGAAGTATAAAAAATCTTTATGTAATGATTACATAGTTGAAGAGTCCATGGCTAGTGATTATCAATTTGAAACTGTTACTAGAATAACACAGAGAGGGATTTAGAGTAATGTCTTCATGCAGAACTCTTAGATCATGGAGTACTTTGCCAAATGGAGACAGGGTCTTTGCAGTTTTGAGACAAAATTTTGCAGTAGGAAGATCGCAGGATTGTGGGGATATAGCAGCACAGTGAAATTTGTTTTGAATTGAGCTTGAACCCGTCAGGGTGCAGTTATAATGTGCCAAATAGCTTCCATTCTCTCCTGTAATGAAGTGTCAAACTAGTGTGGCTCCACTTTGTGGCATTGCATATTATTTCCCCATTGCACAAGAGCACTGTACTTAACTATTCTTGTCATCTCTGATGAAAGTCTTACCTAGTTCCAGAAACATGTTGCTTCTTGATCCTTTCTTGTCTGAATTGAAACTACCATTTCAAAATAGATTATAAAACTATAAGAGCAGCTCATTTTTGCCAATATATACACAATATCTTTGAATAGTAATATTGGACACAAGCTTAGAAAATGAGGATTTGGTTATTAGTTAAATAGCACCCTTAATTGATTAATGTTCAAGAGAAAGCCTTGCAAATCAATGCCCCAAATTTTAAATTCATGAGAATTTAATGTGAGAAGACAACATTTTCTTTCCTCGCAAAATACACACAAAGTGATGCTACTCAGTTGCTCTGCACAATTCCTAAGCCATCTTCTGCAAAAATGTTCACCCAATACTAAAAATTTTTTTTTTTAACTGGCATTATATATAATGCATGTACAGTAATAACAGAGATAGTAGGAACTGCAGATGCTGGAGAATCTGAGATAACAAGGTGCTGGAGAATCTGAGATAACAAGGTGTAGAGCTGGATGAACACAGCAGGCCCAGCAGCATCAGAGGAGCAGGAAAGCTGATGTGTCCAAGCAGATCAACAACTTCAGGGCAGTGTGGCTCCCTTAATGAAACCTGTATGTTTGGACAACTCATGGAATGACATGAATGGAATGATTTTAGGATTAGAGATAAAAGGTACTGCAGATGCAGAATCCGAGATAACAAGCATGGGGCTGGATGAAGAGTTTAGGCCCGAAACGTCAAGTTTTCCTGCTCCTATG
>JAHRHZ010000013.1:24655674-24680439 GCA_024137785.1 Ginglymostoma cirratum
GGAGCAGGAAAGCTGATGTTTCGGGCCTAGACCCTTCTTCAGATTTCTGAATAAGGGTCTAGGCCTGAAACGTCAGCTTTCCTGCTCCTCTGATGCGATTTGGCCTGCTGTGTTCATCCAGCTCTACAGTAAAAACACATTGTTTTCATATTCTGTATTAAATAATAGATGAGCCAACAATTCACTAGCTATCTCAAACACTTTGGCTGACAAACTCATGGTCATGAACAAACTAATAAAACAATATTTTAATTTATATAGCACCTTATTTTGACAAAATATCTCAAAATATTTACTTTTGAGGTGCACTGACATTGCTTTCAATCCAGGCTTCAAAGTTGTTATAGGAGATTGACCAAATTGATCTGGGCAAATTGTTCACTTGAGCAAAAGATACCTGACAATACAAACTGAAAATAAGAAAATTAGGACGAAAGAGGGAAGTCCAAAAGAACTTATTTTTAACACAAGAATAGTAGTTTTATGGAGTACTAATTAAAAGTGCATTGTTGGAAAATAAAATAAAGACCAAAGTGGCTAACATGGGAAAGATGGGTAAAAGAAATCTGGCTGAGTCAGCATATTTAATCAGTCGCATAGCCTAACACAGCTTTCCAACAAAAAGAGTTAGGAAAATATGTTTTGACCAAATCAGTCAGAACAGGAGGATAACATTAAGAAAGTAGAAGTAGAAACAGATGTGATATTTAACCATGAGGCAAATGGTATTCAGAAGCAAAACAAAATTTGATTAATAATGCATACATGCCAATAAACTGATGGAATAAACGTTGGAGTAATAGAAAGTACTGCACAAAGACAAGAACAAATTCACTGACATTAAGAACAAAATTGAACAGCACCAATAAGAACGTAGTGCAAAGCCACAGTAAACTTGGAAGCTGTTATTAGCCATGTGAAAGGAAGTGCATGAGATGACATGTACCACAATGGAACTGCAGAAAACAAGACTTTTACAGGGAACAAAATGGCCTTATAATAAACATTCAAGATTAGTTAACTATCACTTCAAAAGGACCAAGCATTTGACACAGACAAGAAATGCCTAATCGTAATTATATAGTTATTTGTGGCTTATAATTGAATAGATGGATTACAATCTACCCCAACACAATCCTGGGTTACACTTGGGTGAACATTAATGTAATAGTTAGGCATCAAACTGAAATGCTTTCTATGTTTTTCCAATCGATTAATCAGCCCTATGGGCACACTGAAAGATACAGTAGCTTAATGACAATGGCACTGGACTAGCAACCCAGGGATAGAGAATTCAAATTCCACCATGACAAGTTGTGAAACTGACTTCAATAATTTAGTAATTTGTGGCCTTATAGAAGAAATATAATTGCTAAAAGATAAGTGATGCATCAATATTCTTCAGGAAAACCAGCTTGCTACCTCTACCCAGTAAGGATCAGATGTAGTCCCATCTGGTTATTTTCTAATCAACCTGTTCAGAGATGTTATTATACACCACTGGAGTAGGTCCGATTTGAACCTGGGCCTCCTGGCTCAAAGGTAGGGATGTTACCACTGTGCTACAAGAACCTTCCAATATAATACATGATTATTTATTTACCTAATGTGGCATGTAAAATTACTCACATCTAAACAGTCACAACAAAATTTGTCAAAGGACATGAGCTGCACCAATATCAGACAGGACAAAGGATGTCTGAGCCCAATCAACATGGCAGAGTTTTCTTAGAATTAGAATCCCTACAGTGTGGGAACAGGCCCTTTGGCCCAACAAGTCTACATCGACCCTTGGGGCATCCCACCCAGACTCATCCCCCTATAACCCACACACCCCTAAACACTATGGGCAATTTAGCATGGCCAATCCACCTAGCCTGCACATCTTTGGACGGTGGGAGGAAACCCACACAGACACGGGGAGAATGTGCAAACTCTGCACAGACAGTCACCTGAGGCTGGAATCGAACCTGCATCCCTGGCACTGTGAGGCTGCAGTGCTAACCACTGAGCCACCGTGCCACCCCTGGCCTTATAATAAACATTCAAGATTAGATATCAAGCAAATGACACATAGTCATAATCACAGAATCATATCAGCAAAGGTGTCAGAATCCTCATCGCCATCTCTGGCCATGCCTCATCCTACCAGAGGCAGGTTAATCACATAGTCCAGTGGGAGTCATGCAGAGAGTCCCCGACATTCTGTAGTCTTACAGCCTCAAGTGGAACAATGTCTAGGCACCCTTTTCCGAATCACCACCCACCTCTCAAATGCAAAATCAATACTGCTCCCTCCCATTCAATATCATTTGAGAGAAACTCTTCCACGTGAGAAGGTGCAGAATAGACTCCAGCAGAATTTTATTCTATTATTTTAGTCCAATATTGAATGACCAGGTGGAATCATTATTCGTCAAGTTGTGAAATGGTGAAATACTCTAACTTGTCAGTATTTGTATGACTGCTTGGATAATGTACTGCAGTTCGAAGGCCTAATGCTCTCAGGCAAGGAGATGGCAACAAATAGAGCTGCAAGAAGGAACAGGCAGAAAATAATTAGATTTGACTCAACTTAAAGAATAATTCAGAATCTTTGATAATTTAGACTTCCTTGCACAATGTCATTTCTATGACTGTGATAAATCAAAATAAATTCAACTTTTAGTAGACTTTTATCAGCACAGCACTGATAGTTTAAATATATTTCACCTTGAGCACACGGAAACTTTAGCTTGCCTATTAATAACTAGGTGAAGAGGCAAGTCATAGGTTTTGAGCAATATTATAAAATCTATCATAGATTCAGAGAATGATACTCAGAGAAGGAAATTATTTATTCCATTGAACCTGTGCTGGTTCCATGCAAGCTATTTAATTAATCCCAACCGTATACACTTTTCCCCAGGTGACGTATTTGTTTTTCCTTCATATTTTCTTCTGAATGTTATTATTGAATCTGCTTCCACCACCTTTTCAGGCATTGCATTCCACAGCACAACAATTCACTGTTTTAAACAAAATCCCCATGAAGTTTCTGGTTCTTTTGCCAATTCTCATAAGTCTATGTCATCCGGGTGCTGATGCTTCTGTCACTTGGAACAGTTTCTCTTTATGTCCTTCACAAAAATTGTTCAAGATTGAATACCTCTATTAAGTTGCCTTTTACCCATCCTTTCTGAAAGGAAAAGAATCCAAGCTCCTCCATTCTCAACACATGTATTTCTTTAATCTTCTCCATTAGTTAGACTTCCTCTAAATTTCCTGTTACCCTTTCTCTCCTGAATCAAACACCTAATAATGGACTACTTCCTATGGGTCATGTTGGTCCACAAAAGACAGAGGATAGTCAAGCACAATTTGTCCTACTCTCTCATCTACAAGTGTCTCTGGTTAGTAACCAAGAATGATAGCAGAACAGAAGGAGGCCATGTCTACGCTTTGAAAGAGCCACCCAGTTGGTCCCACTCCCTTGTGCTTTCCCACAGCACTGCATTTATTTTCTTTTCAACTTTATATCTTATTCCCATTTGAGAGTTATTATTGAATTGGTTTCCAAAACAACTCAAAACTGTCTGTTCATTTCTCTGATTTTTTTGCCAATTATTTTAAATCTGCTCTCAGTTTACCAACTGTCTTGTCACCAACTGTTCTTGCTTATTCTCTCAAAAACTCACATAATTTGAATACCCCTTCTTAAAGCTTTCCTTAAAGAAGAAAATAAAGATTTGTGCTTATAAAACACCTTTGAAGAACTGAACACTTCCCAAAATGCTTTACATCCAAACAAGTACTTATGAAGAGGATCCCTGCTCCCATAGAAGAAAGTGGGCATCAGACTTGTTCACAACACCTTCCCACAAACAGAAATTTGAAAAGACCAGATGGGGCTGGTTTAATTGTATGGGTTTACTGTAATTTTTTCTGCTTTTCTTTAAAACTCAGTTTTGCTAATCTTTGTACATATAAGTGTGCCATCCCTAATAACAGTGAAAAATTATCCCAACTTTTTTTTTCCATTTGTCCTATCATGCCTAACTACTGTCCCATATTTCAATTTGTAGCTGAGAAAATGGTTTCTTTTTATATTTTGACCCTTCTCATTTCTCTACACATAGTAACATCTACAGCCAGGAAAACAGCAAGGTGATCTATTTCCAAGATTGTTGTTGATACAATTTTAACTGCAAGACAGCAATATGTCACTTGCTGTGAAATATTCTCTTTGTCTGGCACAGTTCTATAATACAGCGAACATCAATAACCCATTCCTAAAGTCCTTGATATCACCCCAAAGCATCTCGTCTAATCATATTCCAGCAACACTTAATAATAGAAAACCTTCTTGTGCTGAAAAATTTGTATTAGAAGTTTAATGCAATATTCCCTCCAGGAAACAGATGCAACATGATCAATAGAATAACTTGCATTTTTCCCAAACCTGCTGTTATTCACTGCACCCTAATTATTTGTGTTTTTAAAAATAATTCTTAGCGGACATCTTCACCTGAGCAACTGGATGCAGCTTCAAGTGCACCATCAACCCCCTGGCAATTATGAAATGTATGAACCTTGATAATCAGAGTTGGTAATATTGATGCACAATTAATCTTTTCCATTGCTTATCTTTACATAAAACCATGTAGAGAATTTACAGCAACAAATATGGGGCTTTTGTTCCAATAGCTCTATCTATGCCAGTATTATTTTGGTTCATATAAGCTGCATATTTTAAAAATCTGAAGATCTGGTCCAATCACAAAATATGCATTTTCTACATTCCTGAGTCATTTTGCCATGCAAGTAGAATACAAGCAGTTCTGCTACAACGTGTGTTCCGGCAACCACAACTGGCTATAAAGCGACTGACGAGTAGGGGGATGCTATGTCTAAAACACAAACTTGTGTTGGTTATAAGATGATTCCATCAGTACGCGGAGGAGTACACGTCGACATCACATGATCATTTCACGGACTTCATCCTGAGCATGCGCAATGTTAGCATCAAAAGAGTGTCTGTGCCGGCGTCACGCAATCATCGCGCTTTCTGTGAGAGGTGCAGTACTCCATTTTTTCTTGCAAATTTTGCCATGTTACCCACAAAAATGCGAGGTCAAAGTGTCAAAAATGTTAGCAAGAAATTCCCGGCAATAAAACTGCAGGCGGCGAATGTAAAAGAAAGGTTATAACACTGGAAGAGAAGCTAGATAGAGTCATAGAGTAATACAGCATGGATCAGGCCCTTCTGCCCAAATTGGTCCATGCTGACTATGGTGCCCACTCAGCTAGTTCCAATTGCCCACATTTGGTCCATATCTCTCTAAACCCTTCCCACTAATGTACCTATCCAAATGGTTTTTAAATGTTGCTATTGTACCTGCCTCAACCACTTTGGCTGGCAGCCCATTCCATATACGCACCATATACTGCATGAAGAAGTCACCCCTCAGGTCCTTCTTAAATCTTTCCCTTCTCACCTTAAATCTAAGCCATCCAGTCTTCAATTCCCCATCCCTTGTAAAAAGACTATATGCATTCATTCTATCTATGTCTCGCATGATTTTATACACCTCAATAAGGTCATTCCCCTACGTTCCTAGGCATAAAGTGCTATCCTGTCCAACCTTTCCCTATAACTCAGCCCTACTAGTCTGGGCGACTTCCTTGTGGATCTTCTTTGCACGCTTTCCAGTTTAGCTATGTCTTTCCTATAACAGGGTGACCAAAATTGTTCACAATACTCCAAGTGCAGTCTCACCATCGACTTATACAACTGTAACATAGGGTCCTGACTCCTATACTCAATGCCTCGACCAATGAAAGCCTGCATGCTAAATGCCTTCTTCACCACCCTGTCCACCTGTGACACTGCTTTCAACAAACTATGTACTTGTACTTCTGAGTCCCACTGTTCCACAACACTCCTCAGGACATAGAGATAACAAGGTGTGGAGCTGGATGAACACAGCAGGCCAAGCAGCATCATAGGAGCAGGAAAGCTTGATGTTTCGGGCCTAGACTCTTCTCAGGACATTACCATTTACTGTATAAGTCCTACCATGGTTTGACTTTCCAAAGTGCAGCACCTCACACTTATCTGTATTGAATTGCATTTGCCAGTCCTCATACCCTTCCCATCTGATCAACATCCTTCTGTAGTTTTTGATAACCTTCCTCGCTATCAATGACAGCTCCTAACTTTGCATCATCCGCAAACTTTCTAAGCATGCCTTGTACATTCACATCCAGATAATTTATGTAAATAACAAATAACAAAGGTCCCAGCACCAATCCCTGAGGCTCACCACTAAGTCACAGGCCTTCAGTCCAAGAAACAACCTACAACCATCACTCTCTGCTTCCTACCATCGAGCCAATTTTGAATCCAGTTAGCTAGCTCTCCCTGGATCCCATGTCACCTAACATTCACGACAAGCCTGCCATGTGGGACCTTGTCAAAGGCCTTACTAAAGCCCATAGAGACAACATCCACTGCCCTACCCTCATCTATCCTCTTGGTTACCTCGTCAAAAAGCTCTAAAAGATTTATCATTTGTGACTTCCCACTCACAAATCCATGCTGACTACCCCTAATCAGACATTGACTATCGAAATATTGGTTGATCCTGACCCTCAGTATCCTCTACAATAGTGTGTCTACCACTGACGTCAGCCTCACTGGCCTGTATTTCCCTGGCTTGACTTTACTATCTTTTTTAAACAATGGAACAACATTAACCACCCTCCAGTTTTCTGGAACTTCACCAGTGGCTAAAGATGAAGCAAAAATCCCTGCAAGGGCCTCTGCAATTTCTTCCCGAGCCTGCCACGATATCCAAGGATGGAACTGATCAGGCCCAGGGGATTTATTCACCTTAATGTGATCTAAGGCTGCAAACACCTCCTCACTGGTAATATGAATGCGGTCCAAAACTTCACCACTTGTTTCCCTTAGTTCTTTAGCATCCATGACTGTCTCTTTAGTAAACACGGAGAAGAAATAATTATTAAAAATCTCCCCCATCTCCTGTGGCTCCACACATAGAAGGCCACGCTGATCTTGAAGGGGGTCTATTCTCTCCCTAGCCACCCTTTTATTCTTAATAAAGCTATAGAACTTCTTGGGATTATCTTTAACCTTACCTGCCAGATCCATCTCATACCCACTTTTTGCTCTTCTGATTTCCCTCTGAAGTGTGCTCCTACACTTTTTATAGTCATCTAGGGATTCACTTGAGCCCGATAGCTTAAACCTAATGTATGCCATCTCCTTTCTCCTGACCAGAGCCTCAATATCCCTCGTCAGCCAGGGATCCCTAAACCTGCCAGTATTTCCCTTCACCCTAACAGGGACATACTGTCCCCGGACTCTTGATATCACACTTTTAAAAGTCTCCCATTTGCCAGTCATTCCTTTTCCTTCAAACAGACTCACCCAATCGACCTCGGCTAGATCCTGCCTCATGGCCCCAAAATTGGCCCCGCTCCAGTTTAGCACCTTCACCTGTGAACCTGTCCTATCTTTTTCCATGACAATGTTAAAAAGTGTTTTGAGCGTAATGAGAGAACGTGTGATATAGTTTATGTAACAGGAATAAAGGAATTGACATTACGCACCATTAGAGACAATGCAGAAAATATTAAAGCTGGAACAAGTCTGAGTGCTAGCAAATCTGTGAGGTCACGGAGTGAGGAACTTGAGGAGATGGAGCGACTTCTAAATGTGTGGATAGAAGATCAAACAAAGAAGCGATCTGGGACCACTTTTCTGACCATAAAAAAGAATGCATTATCATTTTATGAAGACTAAACAAAAAAACCTGAAAATCATGCAGATGTGCTTGCCTTCAGAGATAGTTTGCTGGTTTTAAGAACTGTTATGTTTTTCATAATATAAAGTTATGTGGGGAAGCTGCCAGTGCAGACAAGAAGCATGTGATGGCATTTCCTCCCGTAGTAAAATAATTAATTGACAAAGAAGGCTACAACTTAGATCAAATTATCAATTTAAATGAGACAGATTTATATTGGAAGCGAATGCCATCAAAAACCTACACTTCTATGAAAGAAGTACACACTCCAGGCTTTAAGATGGCAAAGGACTGTATGACTGTGCTGCTGAGTGTCACTCCAATTGGAGACTTAAAGCTTAAGCCTGTGGTGGTGTACCACTCTGCCAACCCATGAGCCTTGAAAGGTTACCTTAAGTCTACCCCAGGCATCTACGTTAGGTCAAGCAAAAGAGGTGGAGCAAATTTTTTCTGATTTTATTGTTGATGCTTTAGAAGATATTTTTCAAAAATATTACAGGAAAGGAAAAATTTGGATTTCAAGATTCTCCTCATCCTGGATAATGCGTCAAGCCATTTTCCCACCATTGGTGAGCTTTCTGAAAACATCAAAGTGCTATTTCTAGCCCCCAAAACAACCCCTCTCCTTTAACCCATGGACCAGGGTGCAACAGCAGCTTTTAAAGCTTATTATTTAAGGCACACATTTAAGAGGATGATTGCAGCCACTGAGGGGGATAAGGACAGTGTTCTTCAGTTTTGGAAGAGCATTAACATCAAGAATGTAATTGACATTATCATGGAGGCCTGGGGTGATGTCAGTAAGGACTGCTTGCACGCATTAGGCAGAAGCTTCTCCCAGATTTTTTCAAGATTTTAAAACCTTTCATCCGTCAGAGGAGCTCCCAAGAATCAAAGAAGGTTGTATTGATCTTGCAAAGCAAGTTGGATTTGAAGAGGTGGGGAGTGAGGATGTTGAACAGCTGCTTGAGTCCCACTGTGCAGACCTCTCTACAGATGATCTATAACAACTTGTCCCTGAGGGGTAAGTGGAAGCTGAAGATGAAGTCCAGGGTGAAGCACCACAAGAGCTTTCCACTTCTGTTTTGTCTTCTATCCTGAAGGAAATTGAGAAGCAGTTGCAGCATTTACAGAACAATGGCTACAATGAAGAACACAGCAAGGTCGCAATTAACGGAATAAGATCTTATTTGGCACCCTATGAACAGCTTGTTCATGAAAGCAGAAAAAGGGCAAAGCAGCAAAAACCGGATGTCTTTGTTAAGCCAACAGCCAAGAAACAGTCAGAAGACAATGAACCACAACCATCCACTTCTGGATTGACTATTTTTCGCCCTAACCCTGCACAACTGCACCTGAAGGTGATGATGATGATGATGATGACGAGCCTCAGCCCCTACATTAACAACAGAGCAACATCAAAACCTCCTCTCCCATCAAGTCATCTTGACATTTTCCAAGATAAGGTGTTAAATTTACTTATATTTCACTATTAGATATGAATAAAACATTTATTCGAACTGTGCTATCCTTTGTGTCAGGCTTTTGAGCGATCATGAGTGATATTCTTTGGTGGTCTGCCTCTAACCCCGCTTTTCCCATAGACCCCATTATTTCTATAGTGCAATTTTTCTATAAAGCAATGTTGCACAGGAACGCAGCTACTGCATTATAGCAAAACCGACTGTACAGGGAAATTATGACTCTGAACCAGAAAAATTGTCCACAGCAGATGACAGTTAGTATGTTGGTATAAACACTCCACCAGATGACACTTGAAACAATCTTGCTCGATTGCTGCCAGACCTGCTGAGCTTTTCCAGCAACTTTGTTTTTGTTCCTGATTTACAGCATCCGCAGTTCTTTTGGTTTTTAATCTTGCTCGATGTTGCTCAGTTCATTTTTTTGCGATTACTATCTTGATCCATCACCTCCAAGTTGATCCATGCTATTAAGTAACAATAACATATCTATGATTATCAGTGCTTCAGATTAGCACTATGGACCTCCCAATGCTCCTGACCTCTAAATAAAGGCATATGAAGGATCACTAGATAGAATATTTGTTTGGCAATACTAGTTAGTTATTGCCCTCCGTAATAAAGTGTAATGGTGTCAATTATCACCACTTAACCTCAAGGTTAGACCTTTCAATTCAGACTCAACAAAACCTGGGATCTCCATGTTACTTGTTGGGGTAAAAACCACTGTGTCATGAGGACAACCTTATAAAAAAGATTAAAATGCATAGCCCAAAATAGTTTATGAAGAAATCTAAGTCAAAGGAATTGTCAGGCATATGATGATCACTTACCTATTAAGAAAGTAATATTTCAGTGGGTATACTGGCCCAGAGTTCCTGAACGTCTACTCTAAATCTTTAATAGAATCCTGACAATTAGCTGAATAGCCATTTTGACGTCATTCCTCTCCGGGTTCCACAGATCTTCCACTGATGTTAGAGCAGGAACCCCTTCACGACTGAGGGTCGTTCTATTGAACGTAAACTACATTTTATAAGCTTTTTTTAAAAATCGTAGAATCCCTACAGTATTGAAGCAGTCTGTTCAGCCTATCAAGTTCACATCAACTCTCTGAAGAGCATCCCACCCACACCCATGCCCCTACCCTAGCCCTGTAACCTTCCATTCTCCCATGCCCTCCAACTAGCTTGCACATCCCTGGACGCTATGGGCAATTTAGCATGGCCAATCCATCTAACCTGCATATCTTTGGACTGTGGGGAGAAATCGGAGAACCCAGAGCAAACCCACACAGACACAAGGAGAATGTACAAACAGACAGTCGCCCAAGGGTGAAATCGAACCCAGGTCCCTGGCACCGTGAGGGAGCAACGTTAACTACTGAGCCACTGTGTCGCCCTGTGATTGATATAGATTAGTCTCAGTGTTAACTCTTATTTGCAATGTTAACTCTGATCTTGCAGTTACTAGCTACGAAATTCTTGGTGTTCAAACAAGACACTAACTCTGCCAATTAGCCAATGACCGAGCATTATGGAATTGCACTGAATCAGAAGGTTTGAGACTCAATCTCTGGTCTGTTGAAATCAAATGGGTTTGATCCCAGGCTTGCTATAAGACTGTGAAGTTTGGCCTCGTAGCTGATGGTTCATAGGAGGAGGGAATTATTCATGGTTACGGTTCATGTTCATTTGCGACCATTATGGAAAATGTGAATGATGAAGGAAGACAGAAGCCAGCTTTATTGTAACAATTCACACAATCAAATAACCCGTTAGTATTCAAGGTCAGTGTTCACATGTGAGGAATGACTAGTGGGAAAACTGATGGAAGACTAACTGGATTACGACCGCATAATACTCACTGCCTTCAGGACTGAAAATAAATAGGGACTCACAGGGGGCAGGAAGTGCCCATATAATTCACACAATGAATGTTTTCATGAGTAAATGTCTTTGTGAAGGAGCTGATAAGGTAGGTAAAAAGATGTAGGAGAGTTCAGAGCGACAGAGCAGAACTTTAAAATTAGAGTGAAGCCAGACAGGGATTGATGTCAGGAAGTGCTATTTCACTCAAAGGATTGTGGAAAACTCAATATTTTTTTCCTGCTGTAAACATTTCACTGTACTCCTGTACTTGAGTACATGTGACAATAACGGATGTTCTATTCTTGCTCCCCCACCCCTCCCAAAACCTGCTGAGTTGAGGACAATTGATAATGTCAAAATTAAAATTTCCCAGAACCAAGGCTGGAAGTAGAGTTTAAGTATAGATTAGCCAAGATTTAATTTACAATTGGAATCAGTTTGAAGAGATGAATGGCCTCTGGTTCCTATCAGTGGCATCATAATATTCTTACATACCCCACATTCCTTCGCAGCTGCGGCCACGCGGAATAACATATTTTCCTCAACGAAAGGTCTCACTGCATCATGGATAATCACCACCTCAGGTTTCTGCAGCCAAGATCTACCAGGTTGATTTTCCACAAATGCTTTTAGCCCATTGAAAATTGACTTGTGACGTGTGAGTGCACCCTCAACAACTGTTGTTCTCGAGTGCCCATAACGCTCTATAATCAAATTCATCAATTCGAAGTTCTGTTTTGACACCACCACGACAATGTCTTTTATCCAGTGAACTCTGCAAAAGAAAAATAAGATGTATCAAGAAGCAACAAATACATTTCACAGGGTTGTAAACAAAATTAGTACTATTGTAGACATAACTTCATCATGAAAGCCAATTATAAGATTAACATTAGATTAATTATGTAAAGGTCTTCAAACAATCTTTTCAATAATCCTTACAGTATTTATGTAACTCTTAAAACAGCCAATTCCAGTTTTTGAGACTGCTTTCTCAAAACCTGGATTTTCAGCAAGTCGGGATTTCTCAAAAGCTCTTTACAATGATGGGTGTGTCTGCTTTCCCAGGCTTTCCTATTTTCTGGAGTGTCTTATAAGGGGTGTGGGCCAGCTCACTCCATTAGTCCAAACCCTGCACATCACAAATGGCCACCAACATTGCAGAGACAGGCCAACTTTTAATGGGTCATGGTTCCTTGGTCATAGTCTGCACAAGGGGTCTGTTCAAATGGTCACCTCATGCCACCCATGCCAAGCTACGCCTTGCCACCCACGCTAAGGTGGACCCCCATGCTCCCATGTTAAGCCAAAGCACATTGATGCACATTCACCTGCAATACACTCTATTGATGCAATGAACCTACAGTAAGAGTACAAAGAGTAATAAAAGCTTATTTAAAACAGCAATTTTAGTGATAACTTTCTACCATGATAAAAGAATTTCCTATGGCAAAAGAAGTGGCAATCCAATACTATAAACATCACTTTTTCCTTTATTCATTCACGGGATGAGGGTGTCGCTGGCTAGGCAGCATTTATTGCCATTCCCTAATCATCCAGAGGGCAGTTAAGAGTCAACCACATTGCTGTGGGTCTGGAGTCACATATAGGCCAGACCAAGTAAGGATAGCAGTTTCCTTTCCTAAAGGACATTAGCGAACCAGTTGGGTTTTTCCGACAATCTGCAATGGATTCACTGTCATCATTCGGTTCTTAATTCCAGATTTTTTTCAAAAATTTAAATTCCACTATCTGCCATGGCTGGATTTGAACCAGGGTCCCCAGAACGTTATTTGGGTCTCTGGATCAACAGTCCAGTGATAATACCACTAGGCCATCGTCTCCCCTCAATACACTAAAACTGCAATGTATTTGAAACCTCTTAATCTTGTGTAAATAAACATTTGAAAATTGATAGCAGAGATCAGAGATACAGGACTACCAACCGAGAAAGTATGGAGGTGTTTCAAAAGTGTAATTGCTATCCGGACTCTCAGCCAATGAGAGGTCATAATGGGTGGGTGGGGGTATGAGGTAGCACAGATGGGGCAAGGAGAAATATTCTTTCCTCTCACAGTCCACAAGAACAAGGGAAAGATTATTTCCATATTCACCTTCTAAACTCCAGTGGACACAAACCTAGCCTGACCAACCTATCCTCATGAGCCATATCACTTCTTTTGGGTTAGTAGTCCAGTAAACCTACCCTGACCTGACTCCAATGCATTTACATCATTTTTTAAATAAAGAATTCAAAAGTGCACAGAGTATTTGAGATGTGGTCTCATCAATATCCTTTATAATTGAAGCATAACATCATTACTTTTATGTTTAATTCCTCTCATCACAATGAAAAACATCCTATTCGCCTTCTTGAATACTAGCTGCAAGTGCAAACTGATTTTTTATGCACCTCCGAATTTGGCAGTCATTCTGAATTTAAGTAATCTAAAGACTCTGCTTTTTCATTCTTCTTTCCAACATCACATTTTACCACATTACACACCATCTGCCAGATTTTTGCTATTTGTTTGACATATCTATATCAATCTGCAATTTCCTTCTGTCTTCTTCACAACATACTTTCCTCCCTCTCTTGGTGCTATTTGAAAATTTAGGCACCGTGCCTTCACTCTCCTCATCCAAATCATTACAAATTGTTAATTACCACCACAGATGCTGTCAACTCCACAAGTCACAGCCTGCTAATCAGATAAACATATACTCTCTATTTTCTGCCAGCGAGTCAATCTTCTATCTCTGCGAATATGATATTCCCTAAACCATGACATTTCATTTTCGCAAAAAGCTTTGAGGTGACAATTTATCAAATTCCTTTTGGAGATCCAAGCACAGTGCATCTGCAGCCTCCCCTTTATTCAGAGCATGTTATCCCTTCACGAAACACCAATAACTTGCTGACTCTTCCGATGTACCTTGAGTTTGTTAAGTGTGCAACTATAATCTCTTCAATGATCAACTTTAACACTTCCCTGTGGCAGACATCAAGCTTGCTGGCCTATACAGGTAGTTCTCCTACAATGTGATAGTTGCGTTCTTGCATGAAAATCACGCTATAGAAAATTGTGTTATAGGGAAATAGCTATAAAAAAATTGCTACACCTGTATAGCAGAAACTTTGCGTTATCCAAACAATGTCCACTATTCATCAATTGCGTTACGGCCAAGTCATGTTAATGAAACGCACGTTATAGCAGAGTTACCTGTACTTTCCTGTGCACTGCCTCCTCCTCCTCTTGTTGTATTTGGGCATGTAATATTTACAGTTAAAACACCCCAAAGTAATCAACTGCTTCAAAATGCTTTGGAATGCCCAGTTGTCATAAAAGGTAATCATTTTGAAACAACATAATTTTTTAGTCATCAAGAACTCCCACCTATTCAATGAATTTTCTGATATTTCAGCAAATTATGTCTACTTTTTGCACGATGCTCATATGTTCACTTTGCTGACTTGCACTCTACATTAATGTATGAAACTTACATGGATACAAATTAAGATCAGGAGTAGGCCACTCTGCCTCTCAACATTCAAGAGGATCAAGGCCGATCTGATTACTCCACATTTCTGCCTACCCACATAACCTTTCGCTCCTTTGCATATCAAGGATCTATCTACTTCACCCTTAAAAATATCCAAAGCTTCTGCTTTCACCACCTTTTTAGGAAGAGCGTTCCAAAGACACACAACGATATGCGAGAAAACAAATTTTCTTCAAATGCTAAATGGGGGAACCCATTACTCTAACATCTCCCACAAGAAGAAACATCCTTTTCATTACACTCTGTCAAGACCGCTCAGAATTTTATTTGCTATCATCAAAACACCTCCTACTCTTCTAAACTCCAGTTGATACAATGTTAGTCTGTCCAACCTATCCTGAGAAGACAACTCATCTATTAAAGGTAGTGATCCGTTAAACCTTCTCTGAATGTTTTCAAAACATTTGCATCCTTCCTTAAACAAGGAAAATAATACTATTCACCGTATTTCAGATGTCGTAAAACCGAAACATAATTTTGCACATTTATTTTTCCCATCTGCAAAAGATCTCATAGCTGTCATCATTGGTTTTGTTGTAAAAGATTCAGGTTTAAAATTGAGGGTTCAAGCCCAACTCCACAAATTTGGGTGAATATTTGGAGCGAAATTTCAGTATATCACTGACTGAATGTTGCACAATTGTAGGTCTAGTCTTTCAAATGAGATGTCAAACTAAGACCTTGTCAGCCCTCTCAGGCACAAGACTACCCGACAGTATTTCAATCTAACAAAACAATCTCTGAGTAAGTCTCAACAGCAAATATAACAAGTTTAGGCTGTCTCAATAATTTAAGGCAGACGTTAAAATCCAGAACAAGGACCAGCTGAAAACTGCTGAATAAATGTGCACTGAAATTCATGCCAAATAGATCAATAAAAAAGCATATTAAAAGGTGTTGAGGCACGCATTTCTATCCTGAAGACAAAAATACATCACTGAGGAAACAAAATAAGTGAGTTATGTGTTGAGTTGCATATAAGCTACAGACAGAAATTGAGGAAGGATAGACATTTATCATCAAAAGGAGACCAAAACATAATTTGTGAAATGTGGTGCACGGCTTTAGAGTGTCAAATATACACTGGGATAAAGACAGAAACGGCAAATTAGATGCTGGGGATTTAATTTTCTCAGTAACAATGTTGTGCTGTTGAAGACTTTCCACCTATTTCATAAAGCCCTAATCTCTAGGCAAGAGACTCTTTTCTTACATTTATATAATTATTAGAATTGTGGACAATGGTCCATTGCATTCTTTAGAAACATCTGCATATATTAGAGAAAAGAGTGGATGTCAGCTGCAGCATTCACAAGAATCCAAAAAATATAACACAGCTGAGAACTGAACAAACAAAGAATTTAGGAGACATTTGGCATACAAATTGGTGAGAAGACAAAAAAACACTACATGTGAAGTAGTTGATGTGAATTGTAATTACACCTCTGAGGTGAGGCTTAACAAGGAAGAATGGCAAAGAATTATAAGATTGAGGAGACAATTTTCATGGGAGAAGACGTATGTGGAATATAAACACTGCAGGAGATCGGTGAGACAAAAGACCTGCTTCTACGTTGTTTTCAAAGCAGATTAGACAATAAAATTCGCCAAAAGTATCGTGAAGACTGAAAATAGCTTCAAAAGTAGAAACTTGATGATCCTTCTAATATGTCGCTACACTGAAATGTGGAAAACCAATTACAATATGAATGGTTTTACATATTCTAAATTATTTTACCATTCCAAAAGCACACTTTGTTTTAATGATTTTTTTTATATTGAGGGAAAATATTTTGGAGTAGAGGAAATTACTTCCGATTCTCCCCCAAAATAGGTTGCTTTCAAAATCTCTTATTTCTCTCTCCCGGTAGATATTTGCAGTAGTGCTTTTAAAAGTAAGCAGTTAACCTGAGGCACTGGAACTGGCCACTGCAACCCTACTCGAGCGAATAAGTCATTGCCCCTGCTTCAAAACCTGTTGGGAAAAGTATGTTTAGAAAAGGCTACGAAACCTGTTGGGAACGTTATGTTGAGGAAAGACTTGGTCAGTTGAGTTTAGAAACAGATGGTTGGCATCAGAGCAAAATATGACTAAGTCACCACCATCAGGAAAGGAAGGAGACAAGTGTAAAAAAAAGGAATTACTCTGATTGTTACAACTTGGTTCAAAGATACAGCACTGAAAAGCAAACATTGCCATTACAATTTTACAACAGGTATTTCAACCATCTGAAGTGCAGCAACCAGTCTCAATTTATGAACTGAAAGGGTTTGGTTGTCAATCACTCAACTGTGTGATGCAAGACACAGCTCCATATGACGAAACCATCAACTCGATGCTTGAGCTTGAAACTACCAATTGAAAAATATTGGATGATTGTTCTGATTTTTTTTTCAACAAGGGATGTTCATCCTTAAAAAACCTTCTCTCTTACCAAACAAACAGACAATTATAAAGAATCGGTCATACAGCTTCTCAAGCCTGATCTGCCATTTAATAAAGTCATGGTTGATCTGATTTTAACCTCAATTTCACATTCCTTCCTATACCTGATGACTGTTTGTCCTTTGTTTACAAATAATCAGTCCACCTCTGCTTTAAAAATATTCAAAGACTGCTTCCACTGCCTTTTCCAAAAGGCAGTTCCTTCGATAAACCTTGTGTGATAAAAAAAATCCCTCAATAGCACTATCTTAGCAAAGTAGGACTTACAGTAGGCATTATAATCAAATCGAACTTCAGAAATTACAACATCCATTTCAAATTCTGACAAGATTACAGTTCAAGGTGCAATGTTCATGTGTCTGATGCATGAATATGACACTCAAACATTTAACCAAAGTGTGGTAGGACATAAAATCAGGCCAAACAATTATTACAAGGTTGTAGATTTTGAAGCAGTCTAACATTTTTCATTTAATCCTGTCTGGCATACCATATATCAAGGGCTGATTTCAGCCATTAACTCCTCAGTCCCCAAGATTATCCTTCATTATAAGTCACTACATTTAAAAGCATCTCATTAGCTGCAATGCACTTTGAGAAGAAGTCAGGTTGTCAAAGGTGCCATATAAATCTTTTCTCTCTATTGTTTCCATCAGATGGGGAGGGGTTGAATGCTCCCCTCTTTTCCCATACCACATTTGATTGCTGTAGATTGTTTTTAAAATAATACATTTGTAATTCACAAGTGTTTAACTCTTTAATGTTTTATGTGTGAGATGTTTAAGATTTATATGCAAGAGACATTCAGACTGGTTGCCTTGTATCTTGCTAAAAAAAGTATGTATTGTACTTAGAGTAATAGAGCTGTACAGCATGAAAACAGACCCTGCAGTCCAACTCATCCATGCCAACCAGATATCCTAAATTAATCTATTTCCATTTGCCAGTGTTCTTCCCATATTGCTACCAGTTACAAATTAACTGTCAATGACAATATATTACTACTGGTCATAATGGGCATCTATATTTTACCAGGATGTGGAGGTGCTAGTGTTGGACTGGGGTGAACAAGGTCAAAAATCACACAACACCACCTTATGGTCAAACAGGTTTATTTGAAAGCTCAAGCTTTCAGAGTCCCACTCTATCGTCAGGTATTAGTGACAGAGGTGGCATCAGACACAGAATTTATAAGCAAAAAATTCAAAGGGTCATAGAACTCATGCAAATGTATTGAACAAACCTAAGATAGCTATTAAATCTTCAACCAGTTAGAAAGGAGATGCAGGTTTCATTTTACTGATATGCAAATCCCAGAATTTCTTTCAAGTCACTGCCCACTGATAAGTAAATGTTTTATCAGTCTACCAGAGGTGACATCTCAGGTCAGACATTTCAAGGGTCCAGACCCGAAACGTCAGCTTTCCTGCTCCTCTGATGCTGCCTGGCCTGCTGTGTTCATCCAGCTCTACACCTTGTAATCTCAGATTCTCCAGCATCGGCAATTCCTACTATCTCCCAGGTCAGACAATGCATTTTAGGTGTGAGGCCTTGTTCTGAAGAAGGGTCCAGACCCGAAACGTCAGCTTTCCTGTTCCTCTGATGCTGCTTGACCTGCTGTGTTCATCCAGCTCTACACCTTGTTATTTTAGAATCTGCCTGTGTTTTAACTTGGAGTCGGACTGGTTTTATTTTCAGAGTACAATTTTATAAAATGCCACATTGACTGTCTACATATTGTGTGCTTTTTGAACAAATTAGAGTGCATCTGCAATTACAAATCTGCAAAGGCAAATTTACCACATAGATTTATGTGTGTATGAGGGAGAGAGACGGAGTGTGTGTATGTATGTGTGTATGTGTGAGAGGGAGAGGGAGAGTGTGTATGCACGTGCACGTGCGTGCGTGTGAGGGAAAGAGAGGACGTGTTTATGTGTGTGTGTGAGGGAGAGAGCGGATTGTGTGTGAGGGAGAGAGACAGTGTGTATGTGAGGGGGAGAGAGAGAGTGTGTGTGTGAGGGAGAGACAGTGTGCGCGTGCTTGAGAGAGAGTGTGAGTGTGAGAGTGTGTGTATGTATGAGAGAGGGTCTGTGTGAGTGTGTGTATGTGACTGTTTAAAGTATTGGCAAAGATTTATAGCTTGGGTTGTGGATGTGGTTGTTGACTTGCTCGCCAAGCTAACTTGTTTTTATTTAGATGTTTTATCACCACTTTAGGTGACATCTTCAGTGAAGCCTCCGATGAAGTCATGTTGTTCTACTCCACGTGGAAGTTATACTGTCCGGCCCGTTATGGTGTGTAGTGTCGTTTCTGGTTTTGATCTGTATGGGTTTATATATGGGGTCCAATTCTACATGTTTGTTGATTGAAGTATGGGTGGAAAACCATGTCTCTATGAATTCCCATGTGTGTCTATGTTTGGTTTGGGCTACTGTGGTTACCTTGTCCCAGTTAAACCGATGGCCTTCATTGTCTGAGTGTACTGATATTAAGGAGAGTTCATCGTGCCATTTTCCTGCTCGCTGATGTTCATGTATTCTGATGGCTAGTTTCCTTCCTGTTCCATATATAAACCCGTACAGGTCAAAACTGGAAATGACACTACTCACCATAACAGACCAGACAGTATAAATTCCAAACGGAGTAGAGTAACATCGCTTCATCGGAGGCTCCTCTGATGAAGTTACCCAGCATGGTGATGAAATGTCTGAACAAAAACAAGCCAGCTCGGCGAGCAAGTCAACAACCTCATGTATGTGACTGTGTTTGTGTGAGAGAGTGTATGTGTATGTGTGCATGTGTGAGTGTGTGTGCAGCAAGACATGTCAGACCATCGACATGGACACTACCATCACACATGGGAACACCACCCACCACGTGCACAGCGGATATTCATGTGACACGGCCAACATTGTCTATCTCATACGCTGCAGGCAAGGATGCTCCGAGGCATGGTACATTGGTGAGATCATGCAGTCGCTACGCATGAATGGACACTGCCCAACAATCGCCAGACAGAGATGTTCCCTTCAAGAGGGGGAACACCTCAATAATCAAGGGCATTCGCCCTCGGATCTTTGGGTAAGTGTCTTTTAAGGCAGATTTTAGAATCCACAACAACACAGAGTTGCCGAGCAGAGGCTGATAACCAAGTTTGGTACCCATGAGGTCGGCCTCAACTGGGATCTTGTGATCATGTTGCACCACAGATGATCTCACCACACTATACACTCTCACACATGAACACACTCACATAGATCCTATCTCAAGCACATGCACGCACGCGCACACACACACACACACACACACACACACACACACTCACTCCCCCCCACACACATACACATACACTCATTGTCTCTCTCCCTCACGTGCACACACATATAAATCTATGGAGTGAATTTGTATTTGCGGATACATAATTGCAGATACATTATTTTGTTCAAAAAGCGCATGATACGTAGACAGTCAATATGGCATTTTATAAATGATAACAAGAATGGGGCTTGATGAACACAGCAGGTCAAGCAGCATCATAGGAGCAGGAAAACTTGACATTTCGGGCCTAAACCCTTCATCAGAAAAAAAAACTTCTCCAGCATCTGCAGTACCTTTTATCTCTGTGGCAGTTTATAAATTCCTACTTTGGAAATAAAACCAGTCTAACTCCAAGTTAAAACACTGATTCTAAACAAGGCCTCACACCTAAAATGCATTGTCTGACGCAAGATGTCACCTCTGGTACACTGATAAAACATTCTGTTATCTGCGGCCACTGGCTTGAAAGAAATTCTAGGATTTGCATACCAATCAATCGAAACCTGCTTCTCGTTTCTAACTGATTAAGGATTTAATAGCTATCTTAGGTTTGTTCAATACAGTTGCACCAGTTCTTTGATCTTTTGATTATAAATTGTGTCTCATTCCACCTCTCTTGCTAACACCTGAAAAAGGAGCGAGACTCCAAAAGCTTGTGTTTTCAAATAAACCTGTTGGACTATAACCTGGTGTCATGTGATTTTTGACATAAGTTTTACCAGTGCGTTATTATGTCGCAATTTCCAGGAGTTACCATTAGTTCTGGGTAGAATTTGAGTTCTTCTCAACTTTGGTTTTGTCTCCTTCCCCTCTTCCCTAAACGAAGCAAAAACACCATTTGGCTCCCGGTTAACATTCATTCAATCAGATAATGAAGGACCTCATTACAGGGGAGATGAGGGCCTAATGGTATTATTGCTGGACTGTTAATCCAGAGACCCAAGTAACTTTCTGGGGACCTTGGTTCGAATCCAGCCATGGCAGATAATGGAATTTGACTTCAAAAAAAAAATCTGGAATTAAGAATCTACCAATGACCATGAATCCATTGTCAGGAAAAACCCATCTGGTTCACTGATATAACAAGGTGTGGAGCTGGATGAACACAGCAGGCCAAGCAGCGTCATAGGAGCAGGAAAGCTTGACATTTCAGGCCTAGACCCTTCATCAGAAATGGGGGAGGGGAAGAGGGTTCTGAAATAGAGAGGGGGAGGCAGATAGAAGATAGGTGGTGAGGAGACAGACAAGTCAAAGAGGCAGGGATGGAGCCAGTCAAGGTGAGTGTAGGTAGGGAGGAGATAGGTCAGTCCAGGGAGGACGGACAGGTCAAGGTTAGTAGGTAGGAAATGGGGGTGCGGCTTGAGGTGGGAGGAGGGGATAGGTGAGTGGAAGAACAGGTTAGGGAGGCGGAGATGAGCTGGGCTGGTTTTGGGATGCAGTAGGGGAGAGGAGATTTTGAAGCTTGTGAAATTGATACCATTGGGCCGCAGGGTTCCCAAGTTGAATATGAGTTGCTGTTCCTGCAGCCTTTGGGTGGCATCACTGTGGCACTGCAGGAGGCCCAGGATGGACATGTTGTCTGAGGAATGGGAGGGAGAGTTGAAATGGTTCACAACTGGGAGGTGCAGTTGTTTATTGCGAACCGAGCGCAGGTGTTCTACAAAGCGGTCCCCAAGCCTCTGCCTGGTTTCCCCGATGTAGAGAAGGCCACAACGGGTACTGCCCTTTAGGGAAGGAAACTACCATCTTTACCTGAGATAACAAGCATGGGGCTGGATGAACACAGCAGGTCAAGCAGCATCATAGGAGCATGAAGGGTTTCATCCATGAAGGGTTTAGGCCCGAAACGTCGAGTTTTCCTGCTCCTATGATGCTGCTTGACCTGCTGTGTTCATCCAGCCCCATGCTTGTTATCTCAGATTCTCCAGCATCTGCAGTACCTTTTATCTCTGATACAAATTTAACCCCACTGCGAAGCCTCTTCTAAGGATGCCTACCCTGAAGAAGTTACCCTCCTCCCTCCGGACAAACCTGAGGGAATCTCTCTCCCACTGCAACTCTCTCATCACCTCTTCGGCCTTGAAACTGCTCGACCACGTCCTGAAGCAAACCAGGTACCACAGCCACATCACCTTTCTTAGTACCTGCCTACAGAACCAGATCATCCCCAATGGACTACAATCCACAATCAAGCCTTCCCAATTTGGCCCCAACCGTGACAATATCTACATGGAGAACATTGAGACCCTCCAGAAGCGCTTCTCCCTACGACTCCTGAAACACACACTTGCAGCAATGCGCAGGCACCTCCAGGCACTACAGTCAAGACTCCCCCAGCTCAGAGCCTCCCTCTCCCAGACCTGCAAAGGCCCTCTCCTGTTTTTTATTCTCCGTAGGATCCACAGCCTGAATTCACAATTCTAGGATGAAGGGTTTAGGCCCGAAACGTCGAGTTTTCCTGCTCCTATGATGCTGCTTGACCTGCTGTGTTCATCCAGCCCCATGCTTGTTATCTCAGATTCTCCAGCATCTGCAGTACCTTTTATCTCTGATACCATCTTTACCTGGTCTGGCCTACATGTGACTCCAGACCCAGAGCAATGTGGTTGACTCTGAGCTGCAATTGGGGATGGGCAATAAACACTGCCTCGCCAGCGACGCCCTCATTCCGTTAATGAATTAAAACAAAACTGATTGATTTCTGGCTGCTCGAATGAAAGTACTGCCCTGAGAATATGGGAGATCAAAGACACAAATGTGAAGCTCAGGGAAGTTGGAGTGCACCAGCCATTGCAGTATCACTACGTTTGATACAGCAGACACCACGGTGCACTGTTTGCATGTCCGCAAAGGGGCTTTGGGAGCCTCGGGCAGTAAGTGAGGGCGCTATACAAATACGAACAAACTTTGCGTTTGCAGGCATTCGCCCTGAGCCATTGTGACGTCAGCAGTGAGTGGAACGCTGTGTGATCTCCGGGCTACGTTCGAACTGACTCACCTCTCGAATGTTTCCAATGTGATACTGATAAGCGGCCTCTGCAGGACTTCGCAGAATTGCTTCGGAGTCGCCGTTCCCATTCTCTCCCCGGAACCACCCGCAGGCAGCACCGCTGCCACCGAGAAATCGAGCCTCCGGTTCCCAACGGCCTGCTCCATCTGCTTACACTGATTGCAAACCAAAGGCCGATTCGGGTCCGAATCCTTCGCTGCCTCTGCCATCAAAATGAAACATGCTCACACACCACACAACAACAAAAAAAAAACACCAATTTGCGGACCAGAACCCGGAAAAGTTTTGCAATCTGCCTTTGCGGCTGTCTTCAAAAATACAGTCTGGGTGCCCCTTTGCGGATGGAGCCTGCTGCTGGGTAGCGAGGGATGTTTGACAGACGCGCGCAGGTTAGGGATTTGGAGCTGATACCATCGAGATACGCACCAACAGACATCCACTTCTGTGCATTTTCCAACAATATTATTTAGGAGGTTGTGACCTTTTTTTTCCAACCAATATATACTTTCATATATACATTAACTGATGTCCGCGTATTACTTTAGAAATGAAGGTAGCATTTTATTTAAAAATGCAAGCTTAAAAACCTGAACGTGTCCTCAAAAAAGTTTGGTGGAACGGTTGCATGGTAACAAATACGAAGTTCGAGGGCATATTTGAAAAGGTGGAAATTGCACTATTTTGCGGAAAAGCAGAGGGGTATTTGGATAACTATTTCAAAACACCGACACGAAGTAGGGCGGTGGGCTGAGTGGCCTCCTGTGTGACGATATGAAGATAAACTTCTTTTGCTTTCAAACATAATTGAGATATATAAACTTACATCGCATCTTGCCTCCTGCTTTTACTATGATCTCTTTCAGCCACATATAAATTCATTATTGATTTAGGCTGTTAAACAAAATCAAACATTACAGCGTTCAGATGCTTGCAGTCACCACAGTAGCTTACATCAGAATGCTGAGAAGGAAAGACAAAGTCAGAGATCCTGTTAGTTCATGCCAATAGTGGCTATATTAAAGTAACATAGATATTTCAGGTGAAGAAGTAACTATAATAACGAAGGTAGAGCAAGTGTAGCAAATAAGTAGTGTGTAAGAATAACAGTAGGCCAAAGGATGTGTTAAATTCTCTTGCCTAACTGAGCTTTGTATACCAACTACAGAATGGATTGAAAATAAATAGTGAACTAAAGGTGTATCAGAGATAAAAAGTACTGCAGATGCTGGAGAATCCGAGATAACAAGCATGGGGCTGGATGAAC
>JAHRHZ010000013.1:24687625-24714513 GCA_024137785.1 Ginglymostoma cirratum
TCCATTATAAACTAAGATAGTGGTAGTTTAAAGGGTTGAGAGAAAGAAGAATTCCTGCAATATGCTCCTGAGATTTTTCTTGATAAGTACATTTCTGACCTACCAGAAAGGAAGCTTTGGACAACATGTTTTTAGGAAATGAGGTGGATCAAGTGTTAATGGGAGATCATTTAGTGAAAAGTGGCCACAATACTGTAAGATTTACACTCAACATGGAGAGAGACAAGGAGCAATATAGAGTAAAACAGAGAGATAATTTCACCTGGTTAAGAATGGACTTGTGTAAGATAAATTGGAATGAATGATTGACAGATTAAAATGTCAAGGGACAGTGAGGTCTCCTTGAAAATAAATGGTTCAGTTGTTGTTGAAGTACATTCACAGAAGTGAAAAAGTAGACACCCAAAGCCAGAGCTCGATAAGAGAATAAGGTGAAGCAGAGAATGACATATATCAGGTTGATAAGTGAAAGATTGCAGAAGCAAGAGAAAAGGAAACAAGAGACCAAACACAAATCGCAAATGAAGTTTAGTACTCTACAAGTGTGTTACAGGAGAAGTGCTTGTGACTTACTGGCCAAAGCTTTATTGCCCAACCTTAGTTACCCTTGAGAAGGTGATGGTGAGCTGCCTTCTTGAGCCACTGCAGTCCATGTGCTGTAGGTAGACCCACAATGCCTTAGAGTGGGAATTCCAGGATTTTGACCCAGTGACAGTGAAGGAATGGCAATATATTTCCAAGTCAGGATGGCAACTAGCTGGAGGGGAACTTGCAGTTGGTGTTCCTATGTATCTGCTGCCCTCATGCTTCGAGAAGGAAGTAGTTATAGGTTTGGAAGGTCCTGCCTAAGCATCGTTAGCAAATTTCTGAAATGCATGTTGTAGATAGTGCACGCTGCTGCTACAGAGCATCGGTGGTGGAGGGAGTGGATGTTGTGGAAGCGGGCTGCTTTGTCCTGGATGGTGTCATGCTTCTTAAGTGTTGTTGGAGCTGCACCCATCCAGGCAAGTGAGTGGTATTCCAACGCATTCTTGACTTGTTTCTTCTAGATGGTGGATAAGCTTTCAGAGATAGAAAGTGAGTTACCCCAGCTGCAGAATTGCTCATTTCCGACCTACTGTTATAGCCACTGCATTTATAAGGTGAGCGTTGCTGATAATACCTTCTTTCGCTTTACTGATGATTGGAAGTAGACTAATGGGGCAGTAATTGGCTGGGTTGGATTTGTCCTGCTTTTTGTGTACAGAACATACCCTGGGCAATTTTCCACAATGTCAGGTAGATGCCAGTGTGGTAACTGTACTGGGACAGCTTAGCTAGGGTTGCACCAAGTTCAGGAGCACAAGTCTTCAGTGCAATTGCCAGAATATTGTCAGGGCCCTTAGCCTTTGCAGTCTCCAGTGCTCCCAGCCATTTCTTGATATCACTTGGAGTGAGTTGAATTGACTGAAGACAGGCATCTGTAATGTTGAAAGCCATTAGAACTGGCTGAGATGGATCATCAATACAACACTCTGACTGAAGATTATTGCAAATGCTTTAGTCTTACCTTTTACACTGATTTGCTGGGCTCTTCCATCATTGAGGATGGGGATATTTGTGGAGGCTGTTCTTTAAGTTACTTGGTTAATTGCCCAATCCCATTCACGATTGATTGTGGAGGGGCTGCAGAACTTGGATCTGTTGGTTGTGGGATTGCTTAGTTATGTCTATCACTTGCTGCTTATGCTTTTTGGCACGTAAGTAGTCCTGTTTGGTGGTTTCATTGGGTTGACACCTCATTTTTAGGTATGCCTGGTGCTGCTCCTGGAATGTCCTCCTGTAGTCTCCATTGAACCAGAGTTGAACCCATTGCTTGAGGGTAATGGTTCAGTGGAGAATATACTGGCCCATGAGGTTACGGATTATGATGTAGTATGATTTTGCTGCTGTTGATGACCAACTGCACCTCATGGACGCTTAGTCTTCAGTTGCTAGATCTGTTCAAGATCTGTCCCATTTAGTACGATGATAGTGCCACACAACACAATAGAAGTAATTCTCAATGTGGAGGCGGGACTTCATCTCCACAAGAACTGTGTGGTGGTCACTCTTACCAATGCTGTCATGGACAGATGTATCTGTACCTGGCAGACTGGTAAGGATGAGGTCAAGTATGTTTTTCCTTCTTGTTGGTTCCCTCACCACCTGCTGAAGACCCAGTCTAGCAGCTATGTCCCTTTGGACCCAACTTGAACAGTAGTGCTGCTGCTGAGCCGCATTGAAGTCCTGACCCAGGGTAGATTTAGTGTCCTTGCCTCCCTCAGAGCTCCCTCCAAGTGTTGCTCGACATGGAGGAGAACTGATTCATCAGGAGAACAGTACATGGTATTCAACAGGTGGTTTCCTTGTCCATGTTTAACCTAAAGCCATGACATTCATGTGGTCTAGAGTCAATGTTGAGGACTCCTAAGGCAACTCCCTCCCAACTGTATACCACTGTGCCACCACTTCTACTGGATCTGTCCTGCTGGCAGGACAGGACATATCCAGGGACAGTGATGGTGGTATCTGGGACATTGTCTGTAAGGTATGATTCTGTGAGTATGACTATGTCAGGTTGTTGCTTAACTAGTCTGTGAGACAACTCTCCCAATTTTGGCACTATAGCCCCAGATGTTAGTAAGGAGGACTTTGCAGGGTCACCAGAGCTGTTTTTGCCAGTCGTTTCCAAAGCCTTGGTCAAGGTCAGGTGTTTCTTTCCGTTTCAAGGTCTGAAACCAAATATGAATCAGACTCAAGCTTTAATTTGGGCAGACATGGAATACCACCAGCTAGTTAATAAAATGTGTGGGTCAGAAGATTCAGGTAAAATTATGCTTTCCCAACCATTTTTATGTTCTAAAACCTCACTTTAATCAATGATGCCTGGATGATACATTTAGTTTGTTTTGCTTTTGTGACCAGAAACACTTTATTGTAATTGATTGAATGATTAGAGGTGGTACGATAATATTTTAACAGACTGATATGATTACATGCTGAGAGAGACACCCATCCACATTTAATACATCAATTTATCAGGATCTATTGAGAAAAGTGAAAAATACTAATGAAGGAAAAAAGAAACACCTGCATTTTATTTGATACCTTTCATGACCTCAAAATGACCCAAACCTATTACAAACACACCATAGGAGCTATAGTCGAGTATTAATTCTGGACTTGATTTCTTTTGCCTAAATCTCGAGCGAAATCTAACTGATGCTTTCAGATATACCCAGAAGGATGTATTATGGGTTGTGATTTCAACTGACAAAAGGAAGGCTATGAACTATACTTAACATGTTTCTTTTAAAGTGTTGCTTAAATAAAATTAATCCCTACTTCACAGTTAAATTAATCAATAAAATGTTCTCCATATATTGAATTAAACACAAGTATTTTTAACAGTGGGTGAAAAGAATATTTAAATCCAGTTTACAGTGGATTAAGTATCTCCCCTGACTAAAATGAGGTATGCAACTGTGGACTGAGTCGACTAAGTATAATTTGATCTCAGAACATTATCTTGAAACCCCAAGTTGCATCACATGTTTCAAATGGCGCCAGCCACTTCCCTCGCCAGGACCAAAATCTCTGTCTCTTTTACTTGACAGTCGAACAAAACCTTTTTATTTTGTGGATGTCACTTTGAGGGATGTATGTACAAATTCTAACACAAGCTATGAAAGCAGAATTGATATTGATACTACTCGTCAACAGTACCGGAAATATCTTTTTATAAATTATACACCTTTCTGCAGAGAACAACAGCTCAAGGCTAGTTTTTTTTGTACAAATTACTTGAAATAGTAAACCTTTTTGAAAAGTATAATAAGAGTCTAACAATAGAATTGTTCTCATTTTGAAAGCCATTTGAGTGCATCACAGACAATGTATCTCTTTGGTCATTACAAAAGGACTGGTTGCTGTTTTTTCATCACTGGATATCAAAGATGTAAAAAATCCTATCACTATGGTTAAACCAAGCTACGACATAGGTAGAGGTGGGATTTACCTTGTATAGAATATGTAATTACTCTAAGGGAACATACTGCCTTAGCTAACTCCAAAGGTTTTATATGTAGTTTGAGATAGCCAACCTTTACGGACACATAGGTGAGTGCAGATGCTGGTGAAATTTAAGGAGCTAAAATTGCACAGAGCCCTGCTATTTTCTTTCCAGTTAGCCCTTTATTTAATTTTACTTTATATCCAGAAGTGTTCTTATACACAGCTAAACGTTTTTATTTCCCATCACCAAATCAGCTGTAGTGTATTTTCCCATCTATTCACTGCCAGTAAATCATCTGTGTTTCCAGTTGAGAGTTAGCCCCCTTTATAATCCATTGTAGCTTCAGATATCTGGGTTAAGTGTGAAGAATCCACACAACACTTGGATGTTTACAGGATCCCAAAGTGAAAAATTACTTCTCTCAAAAGATCATGAATCTGTAGAACATACTATTTCAGTGTGTGGTGGATGCCAGGACACGGGGTAAATTTAAGGAGGAGATGGATTTTTAATCAGGAACAGTTTGAAAGGTTATGGAGAGCAGGCAGGAAAGTGGAGTTGAGGCTGAGAGAAGATCAGTCATGATCATATTGAATGGCATGGCAGAGTAGGTTCGAAGGCTGAACTGCCTATTCCTGCTCCTAATTCTTATATTCTTTCCCGAAGCAAAACACGCAAAGTCAAAAATTAAACACAAATTCTGGGCTGTATTTTGCCAGAAATTGGCAAGATGTCAATTTTGGTAAGTGTCATGGAGGGTTTCTCTCTGGGCCCAGCAAGATCGCTAATGCTATTTACTGGAACTCACTTAATTAGCTATATACCATCCCTGTATGACGGTCTGTTCATCATTCTATTTTGCCTCCTACCAGGAGCTCGTGGGATTGCCGGCATTCGTGCCATCTTTTAAAAGTCAAGTGCTGTCAGTTTGGAACTACCTTGCACCGTTCCTGTGTGTGAAGACTTGCCGCAGATATGGCACAGCTCACCTAGACAAACATTGCACTGAACCAATACACCCAGCAATGTATGAAGAAAATCAGAGATCATCTGCAGTCTGCAAGGGTAAATTGCTCTCATTTTGTCTTTGCTTCTTTGCACTTAAAGAGCTACCACTTAGTCTAACTCTGCCACTGCAGACACCGGTCATCAAAGTTCATGGACCACAACAGTCACTATTGCATACATCAAGTCTACTCACCTTATCCTCCCAAACTACTAAACTCATTCTGCCTTGTGTGAATACTACTTACTCACTCACTGGGGATACCTCACCAGCTCTTCTACTCATACTTCACCACCAAATGCTCTTCCGTCCACTTCCATCATACTCAATCCCTCCCACTGTCTGACCAAAGGATGAATTGGTCCACAACTGAGCTGAGAGTTCCAAGACAAGGGAGTGGTGGAGAACATCAGAATCCTCACGTTATATGAGAAGAAAATTCGCAAGATGACAGGAGAAGAACAAGACCACTTATCTGGGGCTGGGGAAACAACAATTGCAACCAACCAAGTCAGGTCCAATGTGCTTTGCTTAGTGCTGCCCCATTAACATTGCCACTAACCTATTCTTAATTTATGCAAGCTTTTATCCCTTTTCAAACTTTTCCTTCCTGATAAGATCTGCAAGTACAAATACCCTGTCGGCTTCACACCAGAAAAAGAAAAGACTGCCTTTAAAGATCTCAAAAAGCTACTTTTTAAAAAGGAGGGAAAATCTTTCTTTGTTGCCCTTCACTTTGCATGAGGAATTTAGAAGCTCTTTTTCCTGTAGCTAGACAGAACTGCCACCCCTGGTCTTGGTAGTCTCTATGATCAGTGGTAATATCGATAAAAAAAAGAAAGTTGGGTGGTTTGCTGGGTCTCATATTACTTGTGTCATTATAGATGAAGGATGATGATAGAATGGCCAGTGACCTTCCCTGCTGGGGCAGAGTTGGAAAATTGATGTTAGAACATGGAGGTAGAAGGAAGCATTTTTATTTCACTTCTGGGATGTGGATGTCACTGACTCAGCCAATTTTTATTGCCCATCCTTAGCTGCCCTTGAGTAGGCTGTGATGAGCTGCCTTTTTGAACTGCTGCAGTCCATGTGTTGGAGGTTGGCCAAAATGGCCGTTGGGAGGGAATTCCAGAGTTTTGACCCAGTGACAGTAAAGAAATGGCAATATATTTTCCAAGTCAGAATGGTGACTGGCTTGATGGAGATCTTGCAGGTGCTGGTGTCCACATGTATCTGTTGCCCTTGTCCTGCTAGATGGATGTGGTCGAGGGTTTGGAAAGTGCTGTCTTAATATCTTTTCAACGTTCAATCATCAGCATCCAACTACATTGTCTAATTTGGAGTGATGTGTATTATTTGAGCTCAACTTTCCCACTACAATTTACAATACACAGTACATATTGTTTTCCTCTCCTGGATCTGTTTTACATAAAAGTTCAATTGAGATGCATCTTGTAGTTATCGTCCATAAAACCTGTTGTTTAATATGGCTTTAACGTTAGGCATTCGTGGACAATTTTGTTTCTTGTAGATTCAGTTGTGCAAGATGGTAGGATCCTGGCTGGAACGGCCTCTTAAATGGGTTTTCTGTTTTCACAACATCCTATCATATGTAAAAGCACAGAAAAGAATCTGGAAAAGGTCATGTCTTTTTACCTCCCATCATTATAACAATTGTAACCAGAATCCACAGACAGATTCAATTTTTATTAAACACATCAATACACATCAACTTAACAGTTCATTTTGCTTCCTTTTGGCACCTAACACACTTTATGATAATGTGAACAGAGAAAGAAAATGCCTTTTGTGTTTTAAAAAAAGCTCACTTAGGGCATGAACTGAGGAGAATTTTTTCTTCCTAATGTCCTATGTACAAATTGTATTAACACTTCCTATCCATGCGTACAAGTTACAAACTGAATTTTACAATTTTATCCAATATGTGAATAATTACGTCACTTTGATGCATAATTACAAATCATTCTTCATTCATTCGCATTGTTTCACAGTATTGTTCTTCAGACATTAGCAGCAAGAGATTGAATTGAAGTAAGAATGATAATTGAATAAAAGAATGGAATGAGGATTTGAAAAGAATGCACTGTGCAACAAAGATACCATAATTCACCTTTCATTGTTCTTTTGTGTTCAAATAGATTGATACAGCCAATTTCATGCTGAGTAATGCTGTTGTTTAAACAATTAGAAGAAAACCTTTCTCTTCCTTTTTCAGGTGCTGTGCAATATGATTTGAAGGTATTATCTAGTAAAACGTCGTTGTTCTTTTATATTCATGCCAATTCTGATTGTGAAACTGGCACAATTTTTTATAGCATCTACAGAGATCATATATGAGTTTTGTGTTTATGAAGACTTAAATCAAGTATAATTTTCTCAAACTACCTCAGATCAAAACAGTTATTTTAGAATGTGGTGTTTTACTCTTGGGTTATGTAAGTGGAATTATTGTAGGCAAATGGAAGTAGGCTTGCATGAGAATGAGGATGTTAAGTCTATATGAAGTGACTGGGCGAGGATCTTGAAAATATCCTGTCAACTTCTGAATTTCAACTGAATGTGCTTGAAAACAAATGGGAAGCCAATTGAAGCTAATGAGTAAGTAATATTCACTATGATGTACATTATTAACTTTTGCTTTCACCGAGCATATCTAATGTAAAGCCAATCACAAGCTCCACGGCAATAGCTGGAGCAACTCCAATAGCAGGGCTAACAGCCTTCCCATCAGACACATGCCACTCTCCGGCCAGAAAGGATATATATAGAGGTCCATCGTGATGGAAACCCCCAACACATGGTGCAGAATCAGCCTCTCAAAATGTGTGACATCAGAGCTCAGTAGCCCGGTGAGGTGGTCTCTCGGCTCAGCATGGTAGTCATTTGGTGGCACATCGCAGTCTCTCGGCTCAGTATGGTGGTCATTTGGTGGTGCATGGCAGTTTCTCGGCTCAACATGGTGGTCATTCAGTGGTACATGGCAGTCTCTCGACCCAGTATGGTGGTCATTCAGTGGTACGTGGCGGTCTCTCGGCTCAGCATGGTGGTCATTTGGTGGCACATGGCGGTCTCTCGGCTCAGCACGGTGGTCATTTGGCAGTACATGGCGGCCTCTCGGCTCAGCATGGCCTCAGCGTGATTCCTCAAAGTGTAATCCCTCTGTGGCTAAGCACCTAAGAAAGACTGAAATGTTTGAACTTTCAGCTTTATTTCTTTATTTTCTATTTCAAACTAAGACAATGTCACAGTACTATAATCAATGCAATGTTTAATTTTTAACTTTTTTTCAACCCTGTCCTCAAGATTCTGTTTGTAAGTACTTGTACCTAAGATGCCATCTTTTGTGACGAAATTGTACACTTTTCACTGTACTCCTGTACTTTTGAACTTGAGTACACGTGACAATAAAATCAGGATCAAGAGCAGAACCACAAGCCTCTCAGGTTGTTGTCATAGGACATTGCTGATATCTCCTGTCTTCTTTAGCAAGACCTTCTTCCCAGTTCCTTTGGTGGCCACCAAGGTGCCTGTCAGTGGAGAGTCACCCCTCCCCCCCAACCCCTTCTCATTTCCTCCTCTCCGCTACTGTGCTGTTTCCTGTGTGTCTGCCTCTTATCAAGATTATGTGCTCTCTTCCTCTGCAATGAAAGAAAGTAAAGAATTATGAATAATTGATAGTGGATTGTATGATGAGGAGGGAAGGACACAATCTGTGAATGGCAGTTATGATGCATGAGTGTGGAAGGACATTAGGATGAGGATGAGTGTTGTCTGTTTGGATGGGAAGATGTGGAAGTTCCTGTGGAGAGAGCAATGAGAGTGGAATTGTAAAGTATATTGATCTAAAGACTGCTATGCAGGAGTATTCTGGGCAAGTCATTGAGCTACGTCACTCACCTGCAACTGGATGTGTTATGTCACTCACTCTCTTGTCTGTAGAAGTCTTTGATCTCCTTGTACTGTCTCCAGGTGGAAGGGACCATGCACCTGCTGCTGCAGACTACTTTGGCCTCTCCCATGCATGCACATTTGGTCTCAGAGGCTGCGTCTACCCATTCTTAGGAAAATGCACCTCACTGCAGTCCAGTAGAACCCCAACAGAATCCCCAGGTAACTTTGAGACAGCCAGGGATCAGCCATCTCAGCACACCTCCCCATTCCTGAGGTTGTCCTGAGCCTTATGATTCCATAACCATTTGAGCCTTTTGAACCCTTCTCAGGGTCACTTAATTAGAAAATGTTCCTTCAAAAAGATCGATGTATCATCTGGCCTGCTGTTCTTGTTTGGACAGGGAATATGGAAGCAGGATGCTAATTTAGTAGCACAGTTAAAGAGGTTTGGCAATATCCACTCCAGCATCAACCAAATGCCTAAATTCCTCAGGAGGTATGGTTGAATGGTCCTTCCAGGGACAGGAAAAAGAAGTCAGGACTATTTCAAAATCATGATGAAAATCTTGGTGGAAACAAATACCAACCCTAATTTTCATGGGACAACCTTTAATTGACCCGCATATAGATTTACTGGGCATTTAGTATTTTGGGAGCAGGAACACACCTGGGACTCATTGAGTGCAGACATAACATGATGTAAACAGACATGGCAACACATTACCTTTGCTGTTATTTCACTGTTTTACCTTCAACTTTGTAGTCAATGGGGTTACCCTATTGCAAGAGGAAAGTCTTAGACTACAGGACAATATAGTCAGGTTGGTCAGATGTGCTGAACAGTGGTAAAAGGAATTTAACCCTAAAAAGTGTGAGCCATGCATTTTGAGAGGATTAGTAAGGCAAGGGAGTAATGTTGAATAGTAGTTACCTAGAAAATACATAGAATCAGAATGACTTCTGTCTGCATGTCTATAGATCCTCGAAAGCAGCAGGACAGGTAGACATGTGGTTAAGAAGACATATGGGACATACTTGCCTGAGAAGACATACTTGCCTTTATTAGTTAAGGCTTTGAATACAAGTGTAAGGAGGTTATAATGGAGCTACATACAACATTAGTTAGACCACAGCTGGAGTACTGTGTGCATTTCTAGTTGCCACACTATAGGAAAGATGTGGTTGTATTAGAGAGGTTGCAAAAGTGATCCACAATGGTATCAATGTGGATTTCACAAGCTTCAAAATCTCCCCTCCCCCAACCGCATCCCAAAACCAACCCAGCTCGTCCCTGCCTCCCTAACCTGTCCTTCCTCCCACCTATCCCCTTCTCCCACCTCAAGCCCCACCCCCATCTCCTACCTACTAACCTCATCCTGCCCCCTTGACCTGTCCGTCCTCCCTGGACTGACATATCTCCTCCCTACATCCCCACCTACACTCACCTTCACTGGCTCCATCCCTGCCTCTTTGACCCGTCTGTCTCTTCTCCACCTATCTTCTCCTCTATCCATCTTCTATCCGCCTCCCCCTCTCTCCCTATTTATTTCAGAACCCCCTTCCCCTCCCCCATTTCTGAAGAAGGGTCTAGGCCCGAAAGGTCAGCCTTCCTGCTCCTCTGATGCTGTTTGGCCTGCTGTGTTCATCCAGCTCTACACCTTGTTATCTCAGACTCTCCAGCATCTGCAGTTCCTACTATCTCTGATCCACCAGGATGTTGCCTGGGCTGGAGTAATTCAGCAATGAAGAGAGACTAGATAGGCTTTGTTTGTTTCCCTTAGAGTCTAGAAAGCCAAGGTGGGATCTGGTTGGTGTATGCAAATTTCTGTTGGTCAGGGTAGATATGTAAAAATGTTTCACGTTAATAAAAGGGTCAATAACCAAGGGCACAGTTTTAAAGTAAGGAGCAAATGGTTTAGAGGGGATTAGAGGAATATATTTTTCACTGTGGATTTCAGACATTTGGATCTCACTGCCTAATAGGGTGGTAGACGTAGGAAACCCTAAGGCATTTACGAACTATTTAGATGATCACATGAAGCACCAAAGCGTACAAGGCTGGTAAATGGAATTAGAATTGATGAATATTTGATAATTGGTGTGCACATGATGAGCTGAAGGGCCTCTTTCCCTTTAAAAACTCCACGACTATGATTCAGGAGAGCCAGAAATCTGAAACCTGGGATAAGGCAGTCCCTGTATTCACAGATACACACTGGGAGGTCCTCCTTGAGGCTGTGAGAGGAGAGACGAGAAATCCTTTTCCTGGAGGGGAAATAAACAGGCCTGCATAACTAACACAGGTAATAGATGTGTGCTGCACACAAACTGGATCTAGTGTCAAAGCTTCTGAGACTTTATAAAGCTCTAGTTAGGCCCCATTTAGAATACTGTGTCCAATTTTGGGCCCCACACCTCAGGAAGGACATACTGGCACTGGAGTGTGTCCAGCGGAGATTCACATGGATGATCCCTGGAATGGTAGGCCTAACGTACGATGAACAGCTGAGGATCCTGGGATTGTATTCATTAGAGTTTAGAAGGTTGAGGGGAGATCTAATAGAAACTTACAGGATAATGCATGGCTTAGAAAGGGTGGACGCTGGGAAGTTGTTTCCGTTAGGTGGGGATACTAGGACACATGGACACAGCCTTAGAATTAGAGGGGGTCAATTTAGAACGGAAATGAGGTGACATTTCTTCAGCCAGAGAGTGGTGGGCCTGTGGAATTCATTGCCACGGAGCGCAGTGGAGGCCGGGACGTTGAATGTCTTCAAGGCAGAGATTGATAAATTCTTGATCTCGCAAGGAATCAAGGGCTATGGGGAGAGTGCGGGTAAGTGGAGTTGAAATGCCCATCAGCCATGATTAAATGGCAGAGTGGACTCGATGGGCCGAATGGCCTTACTTCCACTCCTATGTCTTATGGTCTTATGGTTTTGATTTTAATTAGGTTTAATGACCTCATTCACTCTGGCTACTTGAGTGCTAGCTGTAACTCTAAGGACAAGCCTCTACATATTCAGCCCCCTCAGCAGACGCACTAGCTCAGGCACTTCTGGTTACATACTGTTCCTGAGCTTGGGAGGAGTGTGTGGTTAGGGCCCTTTAGATTGGCTCAGAGCTATAGCTCTGCTGAAGACCTGCCAGAACTGAAGCATACAGTTTCTATTGAAAAGGAGAAGCTAGGATTGTTCACCAATGACAAAAATGCCTGAATATTCTCACATTTTTTAATTGCAGGAGAAAGAAGCTAATGCTGCCTGTAAGAAGTCTCATACAAGAGAAGGGGTTCCCAATTTTTCTATTATCATCACCATGGAGGAGGATGACATGGACCTCACTGGGGTCACTGATCTTCAGGAGGTTCGCCAAAGTGAAGTGGTCACCCACATTGGAGGTGGTGATTACACCAAGTATTGCATCCATTAAAGGGTCATCTGACAGCGTACCAATGATCAATACCTTATGAAGCCTTATAGTGAGGTTTCTGCTGTCATGTTAGATGTTAGAGAAAAGTACTGCAGATGCTGGAGACCAGACATAGAATCAAAAAGAACTGGGTAAACTCAACAGTTCCTGCAATATCTGTGGAGGGAGAAAAATTCTTAATGTTTCAAGTCCATATGACTCTTTCTTTCTGCTGGTTCTGCTGATTTCCTCTGTGGCTCTGAAATGTGCAGCTGTCAAGGCGATATTGACGCGTTCCCTCAACATCATTGGTGCAAGCATGGTGACCTCAGAAGAAGCACTGTCTCATCTTACAAACTGATGGAAGGTCACCATTGCCTTCAAATGTCAACACTGTTGCTTGAACTCAGTACTTAGCCTGGGTCCCTATGGTACCAAGGCAACCCTGTGCTCTGCATGGTCCTTCTCTTGGTCCTCTCTTTCCTCAAATTGCTCCTCTTTCTCCTATGAGTTTTTACAGGCCAGGACCTCGCTCTCTTCAAGATTCATCCATGATATGGAGAGGGCTCAGGACATACAATGAATGAGACCTTTGCATGAGTGTATTGCAAGCCACCATCTGACTGCTGCAGGTACAGGAATCACATTTTCAGATGTTTGTTGGCGTTGTCAATAGCTGCGTGCTGGTTGTATCACCTCTGTATCTCTGTCTTCACCTTTCACAGAGGAAGGGTGACCATCTCTCCAAAATATCCCAGGAACCCATTAGGAGATTTGGAGGGATAGAGTGAAAAGATGCAGCAGCTTGAACAGGTGGAGGATGAAGGAGTCAAGAAAGTAAATGTGCACATGGTGGAAGCTCTTTCTATGGTTGCAGATCAAACTGAATGTTGACAGATTGGAAGCCTCTCCTGTTGATGAATCTCACTTGTTCGCTCAGTGGTCTTGATGCCTCCATGTCAGTGATTGATAATGCCCTGCAGCCTGAGGAGATTGGAGACCAACCCCTCTGCCCTGTGTGTCTGTAAAGTTGTCTTTGCCTGGAATTAAATGCTCTTGTAAATAAGTTATCAATGTTTGGTGAGATGCATTGCCATGCAGCCATTTGTAAGATGCCACTAAGGTCCACATCTGATCTTTGGAACAGGGCAGAAGCAAAGGCGTTCAATGCTGCAGTGATTTCGATGCATATTGGCAGGAAATGCTGAAAAGTACCACAATGTCTAGGTTAATTGCGATAAAGGTACAGATCTCTGTGACTATCTTCCTGTTTATTTGTCATCTCCTGGTCATCTCAAGGTAGCTGCCACTTTACTAGTGCATCCTATGCTGGATTTGTCTTACACCTCATCCCTCTCTTCTGCCCTCATGATGCTCCAGGCTGTTCCTGTGAAGATGTTGCTACTCATCACCACTAGATTTAATATCTGAGGCTTCTTTGTGCTTGGGTGGTACCCTCAATACTTGCTGACTATTTTCATCACAACCTGCACGCAACTGAGGGAATCTGTTTCTAATGAGGCTGAGTTCCCAATGCACTAGTTAATTTGTCATGGGTTCCAGCTTAATTCCTAGAGCAACCATGACTTTCTCCACACTGCATATCTGTTCCAATTCACCTGGTCTTTCTCTGACAATGCATGCATGCATTATGTGTACACATGCTCAGTCATAACATGCATTTTAGCAAGCTGTCGACGAAACCGTTAATTCTCACAACTGGCCTTTTTTAGTCAGCCCAGGTTCTGGGCTTGCCCTCAACCAGCCCTCATAAAAATCACCTACATTGGGAATGGTATTGGGAGACTGGCAAGACAGCCTCAACTGGTATTTTTATTCCTCTTCTGCCTCTACTCTCACCTCCAGCAGGACCTGAAAGTTCAGCTCCAAGAGCTTAAAACTTCTCCCACATTGTTCTGAACTGCCATTTGCTCATATAAACCAATGGAACTGATATGACATCTGGTACATATAATTGTAACAGATTAATGGATAAATGAAACAGACAGAGAAGCCGTGACTTCACTGGTTTATTTTCTATAATTTTACTGTTGCAAAAATGTACATTACTTGGTGGAAGACAAAAAAAATGTTAAAACCAGACTAGTGAATTTCTACAGAAGATAGTCTTTTGCATTCCATTTATTATTCAAGTAAAGATGATTTTAGAGTTTCTCGTGCTCTTCAAACCCTGCAGCAAGAAAAAAGCACAAAATAAAGCTGGAAAATTTGAAGAGCCAGAATGCTATTAGGTGTACACTAATGTACACTATATTATTTGCATTTTTGTTCTGATCTCCTTCTGCAAAATCTGAAAATAGTTGTAGAATGGTGACAAACCCACAAAAAAAACTTATGCTGAGTAATTCTCCAAAGCCAAACAAAACTGTTTATTAAATATCTACATTGAAATAATAAATAGACAACAAATGTTCTTTCAAAGGCTGAAATAAAGATCTTGTCATCAGATTTAATAAATGTTATGTTATATAGTTCCTCTCCATTAAATGAACATTTGGACATTGTTTCATTAAAAGGTGAGGATTTGATTGTTTTGACACTAGCGAGCTTTATTTCAACAGGGAGAGCAGAAATGAGTACAACTTTCTTTTAAGAGGGTGTGGGTTGAATAAGTTTAAGTGTTATCATTGATCAGGTATATTTGCTTCACACTGTCTCATGTATTACATTAAAGATAAAGCAGTAATGTACAACTAGAAATGCACAAAATGCTTGAGACCAACGTATTTATTTTCTTATGTGGTATCTCATGCAGATTTCTTCCAAAAATATCTATATACATAAACTGTCACCAATTAATCTGATGAAATTGCAATTCAACAGAATTATTGGAAACAAAATAATTCTTAGCTTGATTTATTTAACCAATGGGAACTGTAATCATAATTAATTTTAATCATTGTTGAATAACTTAATTGTTCTAGAGCCATTTATTGTACTTTTGTTCTATTACGCATTCAAAAGTGGTATCACTGTCTTTTTTGAAGCCATTATTAAGCAAAAGGTGCACAGTAAGGAATGCTATTGAAAACATTAATGTAGCCAGGGTCCTGAGCATATATATTTTAATCCAGGAGTTCTGATTAGTTATATATATCTGATGGACCATAACTGTACTCCTTCTTTAATTAATGATACCTAACACACATGGAATAAGCTTGTTTCAATAAATGGAGAACACCAACAAAGGAAGCCCACTTTTGCACAGTACAGTTCACATGGCGACAAAGAAAATCACTGTTTATCTTCCAATTCATGCCAATTTGCTTTATGCTTGGTCTCCTCTTGGTGAATCTTACGGGATCTTTTTTTGCCTCTGAGTCTTCTCTTGTTTGTTGGCAGTGTCTCCTCAACGTTGGTATTGCTTGATTCGTTGTGCCGTCGTGTGTATCTCTTGCACTTGCATGAAATAACTACAGTGATTTTGTAGGTTCGAGTCCCACCATTCTGGCACTGAAGCTGAATCCTCTCAGTACGAGTCTTGTCTGTCACACAGCGCCACTCTTGTGCATTCCTCCTGCTCCAGTATTTCCGGCCATAACCTCCAATCCAGTTGGGGAGTACAGGCACAGGTAAGCACTCCCCAGCACACACTAACTCCTTCACTGGATTAATGCTTGTACACAAGCCATCAGAAATGTATTTGGTTGATCTTAGCTCACGACAGCCAACTTGAGATCGATCTACATTTCAAAAAGAACAAATTGTAGTTTACATAGAATTCACTTTTACTGTAAACCTCAATTATAAGAGTCTCTATCAACATTAGCTGCAAAAAATCTGTGTTGCTTGCAAATTTTCATTTTGTTTGAACTTTACTTTTTTCTGGCAAATGTTGGTTATTAAAACTCAAGACATCTTTTCTAGGTATCAAATATAGAATAAACTTATAACTTCCTCACAACTACAAAAAAAGTGCGCAAAAATTCTGTTCCACTATATATCGGAGACCTCTTTTAGAAGTACAAGGACATATTTTTCATTAAATACCTCTCCTATCCTAGACTGGCTTGTAACCAAATAGCCGTGAAACTTTTAACTGATTTTCGGAATGTGGGGTGAACAAGTATTGGTTAGACTTGCCAATTCTTTTGTTTGATATTCTCTGAGCTCTTTCCACGTTGAAACTTAGTCAAGACACAAAAGAAAATACTTCAACAATAAGTATATTTTATTTGTTTTGTTGATTCTGATTTTCATCCATCTGATGTGTTTTGCATGAGCCGAGGCAATTGTCTTTACGTAAAGATTTAAAAAGTGGCATACCTTAATGTAGATGCACATCATTGGAAAATTAAGCAAGTAAGTTTAGAAAACTATGTTGATAAATCACGTTAATTGACCTTTTTCACTTGCCTCATACTAATACATTAATCTGAATTCATTTACTTTGTACATTTTTCACTGTTCTCCTGCATCCCTGTACTTCAGTATGTATGACAATAAAACCTAATTCCTAATATTCAACTTGGAAGAAATTCATTGAAATTCTGCCAACTTCTGTGTCAAAAGTCCCATATATGTGGTGTCGGTTCCTTTGAAGGCAATGCAAAGATGGGTTGATTTCAAGTTTAGCTGACACGAAAGCACATGTAATCCTAGTAACTGTAACTGAAAACTAGCTGAACGTTCAAATGCTACTTGAAACCGTCTTGCATTGATCAGAATGCATGTCTGCTTCTCAAAAACCTACCCGAAAGCTGGTTTATGTTTGGTTGAGCTCAAGAAAAAATAATTATTACGGTTAATAATTTTAGAGTCATAGAATGATTTGAAAATTTTTATCTCATGGAATTATCTGTACACTATATATTACTATAGCTGTGATTACATTTTCATGCATTGCCTTGGTGCACCTATGCTTAGTTCCCATTCAATAATTTTTTAGACCCTTTCTTTTCACATGTTTAATTTACCGAATCATAGGTTTTTGTTATACTAAAAACCTTAACGTATGAGGTTGTTTACTTATGCTGTTTTTATATCCATAAATTACACTAGACATGCATTTGACTTTGTACTTTTGAGTGGAAACATAAGCTGTTAATTTATGAAAAAAATCAAGTCTTGTAACTTTATGGATCTAACAATATCGTTCTATTACTTAGACAAGCCTAAAACAAAAAAAACCTTTCAAATCAAATAGACTATTCTTTAAAACATATAAAACATACCATTACGACTCAAATCTGATGGGTTAGGTTGTCGTCCTCCATTCCTTGCCTGATTTAATGTTAAATTGCTTGGATTATCATGTTGTAGTACCTTGCGATTGTAGAATATTTCTGTAGCATCATTTTTAGTTTGTTCAATACCCTTGTCAAAAGCAAAGCAGCATTTCAAAAAGATGCATGCTATCACAAAGAATGTGCAATCAAATGACTGTGAGATCATGGCTCCAGAGCTCTCAGGCTGAAGACCAGGTTGCAATACTGCAGCTTTTAGCAAGGATTTTCTGTGCTTCCCTTTTTATAAAGCTCCCTGGCATTCATTCAAGTGGAAACGGTGTAGCTTCAGATTGGAAACATACACACATATCTTGCTAACCAATAGCAGATCAGATCACACACGTAGAAGTGTGGTATATGCAAATTGTGTCAGTTTCAAATTTCACACTTCTCATGTTTCACATTGTGAAATATTTCCTTTGTAACGCCCCTTAAAGAGACAAATCCCTTCTGTCAAACGACATATGGTGCATTTCCAAAGTAAGGCATTAAATGTACATGTTTTCTAAGGCATCCTGTACTGTGCATCGCTATTTGAATTTAGCAATTATTCTTTTGATTATAATCCACTTATTTTTCATTACAACTGTGATAATAACCCTATACCATCCCTAAATAAGGTTAAAATTGTCAGTGAATTAATTTGTACACCACACTGTTTGAACATTTTCAGTTTTACACCATGAGGGTACACTTTAATGCCAGGCAGCCTTTTACATGTTTAAATAGTATAATATCAGGAGCTTCAAAATACTACCAAGTACTTTTTCACTCAATCCAATGAAAACAATTAAAACACATTTGAAATTATATCAAAGGTCTTTCTTGTACAGTTTTCACATGTATGCTAACACCAAGCTCTACCTCACTTATACTCTCTCAATATCTCCACTGATGTTAAATTATTTGGTTGCTTATCATTATCTAGTAGCAGGCCGAGAAATTTTCTCCACTTAAATATTGCGAAGACCGCAAAGCCATTGTTGCAGTCCTGTCTCCAAACTCTGTTGTCCCGAATGCCATCCCTCCCACTGACAACTGCGACATTAAACCAGTCTGTTTGCAATCTTGGTGTCACTTTGATTTCAAGATGTCATATATATCACATCACTAAAGCCATCTATTTTCACATCTATAAAATCTTCACTGTTAGCCCATATATTACTGAAATCCTAACTGATGGCTTCATTATCTCTAGACTCATCAATTCCAATACATTCATGATTGGCCTGAAACGTTTTAACCACTATAAACTTGCTGTCAGCCAAAATTTTGTGACCCATATCTTAATTTGCAGCAAATACTGTTCCCTTTCACTCTTGTGTAAGCTGATCCATGTAAACTCTCATGCAAACAATATCTTCATTTTATAATTCTCAACCTTGTTTCTAAATCTTTTCCATCACTTTAGCCCTCCAATATAAGTGAGCTCCTTTAATTCTGACCATTTGTATTTATTCAATTATTGGTTGCATTCCTTCATTTGCTGAAGTCCCAAGCCCTGGAATACAATCTGTGTGTCTCTCCACTTCTCAATCTCATTTTTTTTTTCAGACACTTCATAAAACTTACCTCTCTCACCAAGCTTTTGGTCATCTGACAGAAAATCTCTTTATGTTATTCTTTGTTATTTTTTCATACCCCTGTGAAGTAACTTGAGATATTTCATTATAGTTTTATAAATGTAAGTTGTATGGAACACTAATTCAATGTGGATTCCCAGGTTTCTCAGATAAATACATTTTAAAATAATAATACTGAAGAAATTATAGTCTCTGAAGTGACAATAACTTATTTTTAATTAAACTTATCAATGAAGCTGATATAAAGATCTATTGAAGAAATTTGACTTGGAAGAAATGTAATTTTAATATAATTAATATAAATACAGTAATTATGATGCTTAAAGAGTGCAAGCATAACTTCCTAATGATTAGATGTGAAAATGTGATATAATTAGACTCTGGTCTGACCAACTAGGGAGAAAGTGAGGTATTGTTCTCACTGGAAATTGTGAATTTTGCTGTAAGAAAGGTTTATCAAAAAAAACTTGCTGACTAACTTTCAAATTCATGCAGGAAGAATGGTCACTGACAATCTTAGAGAACTGCCAGTTTCCACGGAAAAGTAACATAAATAATAACCTTCAGAAAAGGCAGGTAGAGATATAGGAACATCATAGAGGGAACGAAATGAGTTGATCTCTCAGTCGCTGATACTCATCCTGTTAAATGAGCATCAAATTAAATATATTATTTTCTTCATCCATGTCCAAACAAATTCAACAGTGGAAACTACATTGTATTTTTAATCAAGAGATACATAATATACTACTACTTATGATTCAAAATAGATTATAATAGGACTCAGATGCTTGTGAAAGAAGGGAAAAAAGAATTTATATTTAAAAAGCTTCATTTATTAGCCCAGGACATTACACATCCCTTCATAACCAGTTAAATAATTTTGAAGTATAAACATTTGTTTCATACAGGGAAACAAAACAGTGAATCTGCTGGAAAAAAATCTCCCACAAAAACAATTTGATAAATGGCCAGATAATCTGTTTTAATTTAGTGATGTTGATTGAGTGACAAATATCGCCTGCTGTTCTTTGAATAATACAACAGAGTCTGTTACGTCCACACTGTAGATGGGTTTAAGCTTAGCATCCCATCTGGAAAATAGATCCTCTGACTGTGTCCAATAGGTACAAAATAATAGTACTTATTTTTAAATGGATAATTAATATTCATTTTTTATCAGATAGTAAAACATTAGCCAGACACTAAATGATATAAAACCATACAAATGTTAACATTTATAGCATTTTGCCAAACATCTTTTGAACCTCTCTAAACAATTATCCAGCATTATTTCCTAATAATATTGGAGTAAGCAGCCTTATTTGACAGCATATGTCCTCATAAACTTGTCAACTTTTAATATTTTCACACATCAACACAATTACTGTGTGAAAGACACATGAATTAAACTGTGGGATAAGCCATCCTGAATGTTGAAAAATACCATCAAAACAAAACTAGAGGATGATAAATGTAAAAGTAATTTTGCTTCCAACAACAGCAGGAAATAAAATGGTAAATTTCAATTTGAAAGCTAATTAAAGATATTTACAAGACAAGCAATGCATGTTTGGAAAGTTTTGGGCTGAATTATTCTATTTAAAGTGGGTGCAAATGATTTTCACTGTGTTCAACCTGCCATGATCTGGGCAAATGTTTTCCTGCAGTCTTTTGCTTTTGACCTAATTAATCATGCTATTGATCTGTTGGCTGCAGCTCTCAGTGAATTGTGTGGCGATGAGGTGGATGCGCTTCTCCCTGTTGAGATATTCTGGCTTCCAGACCTCAGGCACCATATTGAAAGTCCAGATATGCACCATTTCACATGCTGTAAGCCAGCAACAGCCTCTCAAACTGTGTGTCCCCAACACAGAAAGTGTCTCAGAGGAAAGTCAAGTTAGCTTCCCACTTCCAGGACAGAGAATGGAGGTGTGTTGGATAGGGTAGTAGAGAGAAGTGCTTTTTTTCCCAAGCTGACCACCAAAAGAGAATATGTCAACAAACCCATCAAGGTAGACAAAATTTACAATGCAATTCAGTGTTTTGTGGAAAAGGGATGTCCAGTAGTGTCACAAGAATATCAGTGATCTTCAGTGTTCTACAAGGTTAAATGCCATCATCTTCTCTCTGCTATTTCATACTCAAGAGCCAGCTGTCTGTCTACTTCTGCCACTGAGCACATATCTCAACAAGGCTCATGGACTACAGTTCTCAATATTGCACACATCATGTCCACTCTCAAGCTCTCACCCTCCTCATCCTTCCAAATACACCATTGCTACTCCCTCACTCACTGGGCACATCTCAATACCCACTCCTGTTTATGTATGACCACTAACTGCTCTTCCCTCTTCTCTTTGTCTCATTGAAAGAAAAACTGTCCCCTCTGCCCAGATTGCACTGATGTCTCAAAAGCATCATGACTGACCTATATGCAATCTTCAACTATTTGCACTTGGCCTGTAGGACTGACTGTGGTCAATCCCCTTTGGTGTAATCTGACTATAGATCCAATTCACACCAGTAAGGACTGTGCACAATTGACTTTCACGTATTGCCATTTTCTTGAAGCACACATACATTCCTCTTTTGGAGTACTGAGTCCAGTTCTGGTCTCCCTGTTATAGGAATGGAATTATTAAGCTGGAGAGGGTTCAGAAGAGATATACCGGGATGTTGCCAGAAATTGAGGATTTGAGTTATAAGAAGAGGCTGGATAGGCTGGAAATTTTTAATTAAAGTGTCAGAGGTTGAGAGGTGACCTTACCGAGGTTTATTAAGCAATGAAGGGTATAGATAAGGTGAATGACAGGTGCCTTTTCCCTAAAGTGGGGAACAGAGAGTGGTTTGTGCGTGAAATGAGCTTACAGAGGAAGTGGTAAATGCAGGAACGGTTACAATATTTAAAAGACATTTAGATAGGTGCATGAATAAGAAATGTTTGGAGGGATATGGGCCAACTGCAGGCAGGTGGGAATAGTTTAGTTTGGGATTATGGACGGCATGGTCTGGTTAGACCCAAGGGTCTGTTTCCATGCTGTATGGACTCTACATGCTGCAGCTCTGATGTTAACGAAGCCTGGTGACATACAGCAGTTTGTCCCTGCCTCTTCGGCTGAACCATTGACTCTTCATTGCTCCCCATTGTTACAAACTACCTGCTTCTCCCTCAACATTAAAAAACAGGCTAAACTACAGACTTGGCAACCTGTAATTGAGTGCTTAAAAACTTCTGCACTAACAAAACAACGTAACACACACACAGAGGCTGGCTGGCTGCAATCAGTGCTGATGTTTGTGAGCACTAAGAAAGCAAGGTAACAGCCATACGTTGTGTGTGTCCACAGCAGCACAAAGGCACCCTGAGTAGACGTATGAGGTGCATGGCTGTCCCATGCATAAAGCAACCTGCCAAAACGAGTGCGACTCCTAGGTGTCTGTAAACTCTAAAGTGAAGTGTTGAATGCCTGAAGTGATGTGAAACTTGGTCCAAGGGCAGGCTGAAGGTGTGGCAAGGCTGTTAGTTTGTGAAACCAGAGTTACTTGGATGAAGGGTTGAGGAGGATGGTGGAAAATGCAGGAACATTGTGCGTAAGAAGCAATGGAATGATGGCTGGGGACAGGCACTTGGCAAGCTGCAGCTACCAGGTACCTGCTCTGTTTTCATTGTTGGCAGTTTGTTCTATCTACTTTCTCAATGAGGGGGAAGAGAGTTGGAAGTGGAATGTAAATAGTGTGAGTTGACGTTTTAATGAAATGAAAATACAAGGAAATAAGGTTGTCACCACTCAAGGGTGAAATTTTTAAATTACCATGAAGGCTTGAGGGAAAATTGGAAAAGATTATCGATATTGAAAATCGGATTTGTTTTCAATTTAACCCTAATTTGTCGCCATGCTTTAGTCTCAGCACAACAGGGAGGGGAAGATTCTACCCATTGTTACAGATGATAATCCTGCAGTTACACAAGTGAGGAAGTTTGTTTCTTGGATTTCAGCCGATTGAGGGTGAACAGTTTTCCGTCCATCCCATAGACAATGTCCAAACCACTGAGAATCTTATTCTTAACAAGGTGAAGAATGGTGGTGATGAAGATGGAGAAAAAGGTGGGGGTGATGACACATCCCTGCTTGATTCCTGTCTTGACCTCAAAGGATTCTGTCATATTACCATCGGTGAGGGCTGCCACTGACATCTTGTCATGAGGGAGATGGAAGATGTTGCTGTATTTCTCTGCACTGCCAGCCTTTGACAGGTTCTTCAATAGATCTTTCCAATTGACTGAGTCAGTGATAAGGTTCATCAGCCACATAAGGATCCCCAAAACCCATGACAAGTTTGGACGGAATTTCCTGTGTGAAAAATCATATCTGTTAGTGACTGATTGCTGAGATTAGTAATTGAATTACATTTCTTTTTGCAAATGTGCTGGGATTAAAAGTGTAACTGCTAAAAGTAGGATGGAACATACGAGCAAGAAAAGTATTAGTGTCATTTGCAGACAGATCAGATAAACATCATTTATTACCAATATCAGCCTTTTCAATAACATTAATTAATAGAAATGCAAATGCATAAAAACCAAAGACAAAAAGTGCAAAGCAGATCGTAAAGAAAAATTAACCTAAAAAAAGGATAACATTCAGCCCATCTTATAACATTCATTAAGAGACAATATTGAGTCCACTTGTTAATACATCTAATTATTTTCCACATATATTCTGGTATTTTGTCTCTATCATTCTACCCAGAAGTTCATTTTTTGTGTGAAAGGAAACTATTGATTATCATTAAGTTATAATTTACCAGTTTGACCCTGTGCACCCTTGGTCTATTCTCACAATTTAATTAATATTCTAATATAGCTGTTATTGTACATGTTATTCATCTCCATAAGACCACCCGTCATTCTGCTTTACTCATCCTATATCCAGACACTAGGATTAACCTTGGCTGTTTCAGCTTTTGATATTTCCTTAAGGTTTCAAAGACCATTACTGAGCACAGTTTTTTTTTAAGTTTCAAAAATATACTTTATTCTGAAAAAATTTCTTTGTATGTATATATGTGTGTGTACACATAATCACAAACATAGTTTGTTTCTGTACAGTAGCATATCAAGGAAACAAACAAACATTGGAGTTAAACTCTATCCAAACAAACCAAAGTCATCTCTTACTTGAACCAGATTATATTTACATGAATCCAAGGTACCAGGAGGGTCTGATAACTGAATAGACCCCCATTTAACCTCAGCAGAAAGACCTCAGACACCGGTCTTTCCCCATTGCACCTTGGCGGCAGCTGCCCCAAGCTTTAATGCATCCTTCAGCATGCAGTCCTGGACCTTGGAACGTGCCAGTCTGCAACACTTGGTCAAGGTCAACATCTTGTTCTGGAAGACCAACATGTTTCGGGCAGTCCAAAGAGTTGATGGTCCTCCAGGTGCTGTTGTTTCTGTGTGTGTCCAGGGATCAGACCGTAGAGAACATCACAGAGCTGCTCAGGATGAACCTCAACAAAAATCACTGCATCTTTCTCCAGACTTCCTTTACACAACAGAACATAGTACTTTGTCTGATCGAAGCGCCACACACTGTAATCAAAACTTCTCCTGGTTATCTTCAACAGCTATACAATTCCACATAGTAGTTGTTCTGTTGATTGCTGCTTTGTATTCCAGGTGCAAGTTCAATCTACAAAGGCTCTTAGGATTCTTTCCAATTCATCCTGAATTATTTTATGATGTTTGGGCAGAATGTGCCTTGCTTACTTGTCCATACTTTGCAGTTGTCTGCATTAAATTTTATCATTTATCTATTCAGATACTTACAACAAGCCCCACCAATTACAACTCAAATAATAGCCTCCCCTCCAATATGGAACCCCTGCTCATTACTGAGAAAATAAGTAAAATGGTTTTATAATTACTTTTAAATTTGAAATAATATTACCATGAAATCTGGTGCAAAATATCTTGTCAAATGTCATTTTACAAATAACATAATATACTTCATGAAAATTAGAAATGCTGAATAGTCAATAAGCATATTTGTACTCGGTCAGAAACAGAAAAAAATTAAGAACAAGCATGCATTAATAAAATAAAGGTATAATCTAATATAAATGTAGAAAATGTTTGGGTGGACCGTTGATCATAACTCAGGACTACACGATAACTTTGATGTGTGTGTGTGTCAAATTCATGGGACCCGCCCAATAACTCAGTTCGGTCGCTCAATAGCATTTATTGCTGACCTCTGGTGGCTGTTTATTTTATTGCATTCACTCGTTCCACGTTCAATATCTGCTACTGCTCCCATGAGTTTTTTAATGTTGAATCAGCAATATAATAGAGTTATCAATATTTCCTTTGTCAGTAGCATTGATGTTATGGGACAGGAGGACTTAGAAGGAAATGTAAAGCTTACAATGGAGAACGGTTTCGGAGTAATTGGCATGTCCCATGTTTATTCCCTCAAGCGGTGCAGGGAAAAGATCAGCTTTGATTTTAGATGTCCTTCTAATTTAGCTTACAATCAACAATAACTGATGTAAGCTTAGCATAAGTAAAGGCAATTCTACATCAAGCCATCATTGCTAACAGTTGGGAGAGCATGTAATCTATTGTGGATGCTGCTGAGTAAATATTCACTGGTCCTAAAGGATAAGCTGAAATTTTATTAATTCATGTTCATATTATTAATTAATTAATTTTTATTAACTCCTCACCATCTTACAAGATTGACTTAGCACTTATTCAGGCACCCACACATCTCGGCCTTGCTGTGCTCCTTTGTGCAGACAGAAATCCAGGCTGCTGCTTATGGTTATAAGTACTGAACAGTAAATGGGGTGACACATGTTGCACTGCACATGGGTCTGTGTACGTCAATGTCACACCTACAACATGTGCTTCAATCAAATGAGCATGTCTTAATGTCTAAGAGGAGTAAGTCCTTAGGCAAATGAAGAGAGACTATGTTCAGTCGTGGAATTCTACTACATTTAGTCAAGGGCAACATCCAATCTTAGTCACCACCACTCTGGCAAAAGGAGGAACTACAGGAGATGAAAGTGGTTGGAAGAGCTGTAAACGGCAATGCAGGAGCAGGAAAGATGGTGAAGTGAATAACAGGGTGAGTAGGAAGCGCAGAAAGTAGGAAAACTTAGTCATTTGGGAGAATGAGATGGGGGAAAGTCATTAAGTGAAGATGCTGCATGCTGTAACAACAGTGGTAGACCATTAGCCTGGTGAGAGGTATGTACAATGACAAAGTTATAGTGAGTGTCAGTTAGCAGACAGATAATGGTGGTACTTATCCTTGTGGAGTGCAGAATGCCATTAACATTGCCGGGCAATTTTTCTCACCGGGGACAGTGCACAGTCTCAGATGAGTATCTTTCTCCAGTCTGGCAGCATCTGGTGTCATGGCCTCGTACAGGAAGCTGGAGGATAGACGCCAGCTCTCCGTTCACTATACCATCCATCAGGACTACAGATCCCTGTCTGTAAACTGATTTTCAACATCCCCTTCTTGGCTACCTCCTCTACAAAAACAGTTGAGCAACAAACTTTGTGTTTAAACATATTACCTATAAAATCTTTGCCAATTATCATCATAACAAACATTGCAGTGGGCAGTGATAACAAGCATGGGGCTGGATGAACACAGCAGGCCAAGCAG
>JAHRHZ010000013.1:24714913-24785936 GCA_024137785.1 Ginglymostoma cirratum
TGATTACAGTGGGCTGAGCACATTGCAGTGAGCGGTGCACATTGCAGAGGGCGGTGCACATTGCAGAGGGCGGTGGTGGTCGGGATGGGCGGTGCGGAGTGAACGTCAGGTTCTTTTGTGACGGCGCAGTGACGTCACGTAGCTAGGCAACCCCAGTGGACAAACCGATGGCGGCGGAGGAGGTGAGAGAATTGGCGGAGCCTGGGCCCGGGAGCGGAACTTGAGGGGATACCTGCTCCTCTGCATCAGACCACTCACTCTAGCAGCGGCTTCCCCAAAACCCGTTCCCTTCTCTCAGTCCCACTCACTCCCCTCTCCATACACTCACTCATCGTTCACTCGTGAAATCTGCAGCAGTTTCTCCTGGTCACAGTGGGTTACAGGAGCACAGTGATGAGTTTGCACGGTGCACACTGCTTGTATTATTTCATGTGACATCCTTCAGGTTGAGTGTTGTTCGAAACCTTCGGAATTAGCTTCTTCACAGATCTTGGATGTTGCATGGCGTTTGTTTTGAGATTTCGGTCCACAAGTTATTATTTTCCAATATCAGCAGTTGGACTGAAGTGGAAGGATTGGATAAGAGGGATAATAAAGGAAACTCACACCAATTGTTCAAACCAGCAGATGCCCAAGATGAGTATGGAGAGTGCAGGGGGTTACTTAATAAAAAGAAATGAGCAATCGGAGGACATGAAAAATCACTGGTTAAAGGAAATCTATAGGTGTTTTATAAGTATTTTAGGAGAAAGAGGATAACCAGGAAAAGGGTACGGCCTGTTCACGACGAAAGGAGCAATGTGTGTTTGGAACTGGGAAGCATGTTAGAGTTTTTAAATGAGAATTCTGTATCTGTATTTGCTATGGTGAAAGATAATATAGCCATAGAATTCAGGGAAAGCGATTGTGTTGTATTTGACAAAATTAACATCGAGAGGGTGGAGGTATTCACAGTTTTAGCAGACTTGAAAGTGGATAAAGTCCAACGCTGCTAAGGGACACGGGGGAGGAGATTGCAGGAGCACTGATGTAATTTTCAAGTCCTCTCTGGCCACAGGAGAGGTGATATAAGATTGCAAGACAGCTAATGTGGTCCCATGACGCAAGAAGGATAGTAGGGATAAACCAGGAAACAACAGGCCAGTGTGTTTAATGTTAGCAGTAGGAGGAGAATTAGTCTCCACTTGGAGGTAAAGGATTAATCTAGGATAGTCAGCATGGCTTTGATCATGTCTAATGTAGTGATTGTAATGAAGTCAGCCAGCTGGACATCATAGAATATGAGTTCCCTGATTGGGGCTGTTAACCTGGTCCACTCAGGGAAACCTGGCTATCATAAAAGAGGGAATATTAGGGATACTGTCATTTTAGTGCCTGACTCAGTGAGAGGCAGTGCTATTGTCATAGGCTCTACATTTGTAAATAAAGGGTGATTGGTAGTGGAACATCAGACTTTGAATCAGTGTTTCAACTAATTAATATTTTTGAGGGGATGGCTAGGTATGTAGATGAAGGTAGTCAGCATGGACTTCTTTATGGCTTTTGCCAAAGTCTTGCATGGCAGACTGGTTAAGAAACTAAGAGCTAATAGGATCCCTGGCAATTTGGCAAATTGGATTTAAAATTGGCTTAGTGTATGAAGCAGAGGGTGATGGTCAAGGGACGCTTTCCGGCTGGAAGCATGTGTCCAGTGGGTACCACAGTACCTTGCTGTTTGTAGTGTACATTTATGATCCAGACATGAGTAAGAAGTTTGATGGGAAAATTCACAGATGACATGTAAGTTGATGATGTGGTAAATGATGAAGAGGAAAACATTAGGTCAATTGCCCAGTGGGCGGTTAAGAATCAACCACATTGCTGTGGTTCTGGAGTTGCATGTAGGCCAGACCAGATAAGAGTGGCAGTGTCCTTCCCTAAAGGACATCAGTGAACCAGATGGGGTTTTCTGACAAGTGACAACAGATGGTGCTCATTATCAGACTCTTAATTCCAGATTTTCATTGAATTCAACTTCCATGATCTACTGTGGTGGTGAGATTAGAGTGCAGGAGTAGAAATGTCTTGCTGCAAATGTACAGGATCTGGGTGAGATCACATTTGGGGTATTGTGTGCGGTTTTGGTCTCCTTTTCTGAGGAAGGACGTTTTGGCTTTGGAGGAAGTGCAACAGAAGTTAGCAGATTGGTTCCTGGGGTGGCAGGACTGATACATGAAGAGACACTGATCCATTTAAGACTATATTCATTGAAGTTTAGAAGAATTTGGTTGGTGAGGGAGGGGGTTAGATCTCATAGAAACCTATAAAATGCTAACAGGACTGGACAGGGTATATGCAGAAAGGATGTTCCTGATGACCAGGAAGTTCAGGCTAAGGATATGGGGTAGACCATTTAAGATTGAGATGAGAAATTTCTTCACTCAAAGAGTGGTGAGCCTAAGAACTTCTCTGCCACAGAAAGTACTTGAGACCAAACAGTTCTTAAAGCTAAAAGTGTTAAAGGGTATGGGGGGAAAGCAAGAACAGAGAACTGAGTTGGATGATCAGCCATGATCATGTTGAATGGTGGAGCAGGCTCAAAGGGTTGGATTATGTAATCCTGCTCCTATTTTCTATGGTTTTTTTAACATTAAGAAATCAAATACGATACTTGCCTTTATTAGCAAGGCTTTGAATGCAAGAGCAAGTTGATTATGATGGAGCGGTATACAACTTAGTTGGGCCACAGCTGGATTACTGCAGTTTCGGCTATGGGAAGGGTGAGATAGAATTAGAAAGGGTGCAGACGAGATTCAGTTATGAAGAGAGGCTAAGGTTGTTTTCCTTAAAGTATGGAAGGCTGGTGGTGGGGTGATGGGTTTGTAGGGAAGGTTGAGGGGTAGAAAAGGTGAGATCTGATTGAGGTGTATGAAGTTCTAAGGGGCACAGACAGAGAGATAGGGAGAAATGCCACACACTAGTAGAAGGGTCAGTAAGTAGGGGACACAGTTTTAAGGTAAAGATCACATAGTTTATAGGGTCTTTGCGGAAATTTCTTTTCATCTATAGGGATGTGCATACCTGGAACTCATTGCCTAAAACGGTGGTGGAGGTGGGAATAGTCAAGGAAAATAAAAGATACTTGAAATGCCATCGCGTAAGACTGGTCTTTCATCTAAGTGCTTGAAAATGGGATTTGACTAGATAGATGCTTGGTGACTGGTGTTGGCATGATGGACCATAGGACTCGTTCTGTGTTGTAAAAATTCTATGACTATGTTTAGTGTGTGGATGAAGTGTAATTTTCTTTCAGAATGACAAGAACAGCAATGGCCTTGCTGCACAGTAGTGATCAAGTTAGTGAGCTGATAGACCAGTTTCCAATTAATGTCTCAAAGCGTTTTACAAGTTAGTTTTGAAGTGTTGTAAAACAAGGAACATAACAGTCAATGTGTACAGCAAGGCCCATAATCCACAATAATGGACCTCTCTGAAGCTGATGGTGATCTCTCTCTCTCTCTCTTTGCACCACTAACACTGTATTTTGCACTCTGTTCTGCTATCGGATGCACTTTGTATGATACAATCTACCTGTAGAGCATGCAAAACAATATTTTTCACTGTATCTCAGTACATGTGACAATAATAAATTGAATCAAATCAAAGATAATCTGTTGGCTGATGGTTAAACGTTGTCTAAGACGCAAAGAAAACTTCACTATTCTCTTTCAATGACGTTGGACCTTGTATCACCCTATGAGACTTCAGAAGGTACCTCAAAGGGCACCTTGGACAGGGAAGCCCTCTCTCTGTACTACCGTGAGATGCTGAGGAACATGGTGGCAAGGTGGTAATGTCGCTGGACTAGCAATCCAGAGATTTGATAATTCTCTAGGAACATGGATTCAGATTCCATCGGGGCAGTTGTGGAATTTAAATTCAACGAATACATCTGGAATATAAACCTAGTCTTGTGTAGTAATGGTAAGTGCTAAACTATCATCGTTGATGTAAAAATCCGTCTGGTTTAGTAATATCCTTTAGGCAACAAAATCTTCTGTCCTTCTGTCTGGTCTACATGTAACTCCACTCTGAGCAGCCCTCATCAATAGCTGAGCAAGTCACTCAAGGCCACTTTGGAGTGATCAACATATGCTGGCCTTGTTTGTGACACCCATATCCCAGAAAATAAAACACAATGTCAGCTGAGGTTTTGGAGTGAAGTTTGTTGAGTAGGGTTTGAACCCGAGAGTGCACAAATCTAAGATAAGAGTATTCCCAACTGACCACAGTGAAGGTCCTGGAGAACCGGTACCAGAGGGAGATTGCAATTACAGTGTGACACATCTGCATCAGTTTCCAATTTAGATATGGATGTGAGTGTTTAAAGTTGAAAAATGTTGATCCATCGACTGACAAAAACATGAAATTGCATGTAAGGTATGTAGGCAGGAGGGATTTACAGATGTAAGCTGCTTCCTATATTAACTTTATATCTTTAGTTTTGCACAGTGGGACTCAGAATCTTGATTATATTTAGGTGAACATATTCATGGATTTAAGTTTGTTAGCAAGGTAAAAGTAGAGATATTGATTTTAAAAACTGAAAATTTCTTTATCAACCTTTGCAAAACATTCAAGATGAGATCAGTACTTTGTGTAACAGATACACTGTGGTTTTGAATAGAGCGCCTCCGAAAAACGCAGAATTACTTAATCATTACTGTGCTGTTGTGATGTACTTTCTGAGTTTACTGCTATTTCTTCAGATGTGTTATTTTTCTGAAAAGATATTAGAAATCAGAAATTCATTCCAAAGTTAAAATATTATTTTGGAACAGTTTGATTTCATCAAAGAAGTATTAAGGGTGATAGCCATAAAGTAAAATACAGTAATAGCAGAATGTTTGAATTTAAAATTGCAATAAATTTAATTTGTATGCTATTCCTTAAATTACAAACAGGTTATACAAAATCACTTAAAGCTCACTAAATGCAAGGTGAAAAATGATCTCGTTGAACTTTACCTGGCTAAAGAGTAAGTAATGTAATGCTTTATCACTAAATCATGAAACATTAATAACTCATGTAGGACTTTAGCTGACCTACTTAGTTTTCACAGAATGTGTTTTTCTATCTATCTGAGCATCTGGGATAGATGAAACATTTTAGATGTCTGCATAATTATTTTTATATTACTTACTTAAACCCAAATTAATTTAAAAAATCAATTTGATAATATGCCTTTCAATCTATAACGTTGTAGCCACCAGACTAATATGGATTCACTGAAATCTATGAAACATATTACATAAGATATAGGAGCATCTGAACAAAGAGCATTTTATTAGCTATTCTGATTGCCAACAGCTATTCATACTTGTGTGCAGAGAAATGTTGCATTACTTGCAATGCATATGTGAGATAGTGGAGGCTTATTTTTACCCAATTCAAAAATCATACAAAGAACTAGTTAGCGAAAGCAAAAGTGAAGTTAACTGTGATAGAGGCAGTTGTGATAAACTGAAATAAAATAACAAACCATAGATGCTGGAAATCTGAAACACAACAGAAATTGCTGGAGAAACTCAGCAGGTCTGGCAGTATCTGGAGAGAAAAAGCAGAGTTAATGTTTTGGGTCCAGTGACCTTTCATCAAGTCTCCACCGATGCTGCCAGATCTGCTGGGTTTCTTTGGCAGTTTCTGTTTTTGTCTGGTAAACTGGAATTGTCAGAGCCAGTTGAGAGAAAATAAATTTTTGCAAGCTGCTGTCCCCTATAGCTAATTTTCATTGATTTGAGCTTCCTACATCTTCAACAAAAGTTTTATGATGTCCTCCAATGCAAAAAAAACACACAATGCAGATTCTTGTTGATTTTATATACAAAGTCAGAAGTTATACGACACCAGGTTACAGTCCAACAGGTTTATTTGAAATCACAAACTTTCGGAGCGTAGCCCCTTCTGGATTTGTCCACACCATTCCAATGCCAGCACCTCCATATACAATTAAGGACACTTGAGATTTAAGAATGATCTGAGTCATTTTTGTTAAAGTAACCCCAATGCATGATTCTGAGACATAAAGTGTTGTGTTGAGTTTTATTGCATAAAATTTGAAGATGATTTTGGATGTTTTCTGGACATGGAAAGTAAAACAGTGGATTATTTAAAATCTTTGACTCAGGCTAATTTGAGGCATATAGCAGATATATTGAAGGTAGAAACGAAAAGAATATCTCCCAAGGATGAGGTGCTTCAAGAAATTGTACAAAATTTAGAATTAGGAGACAGGAAAACAGAAATATAACAGTTGGGATTAACTTAAGATACAGTTAGAAATTTAGAAGTTTGAAACAAAAATTGAAATGGATAGAGAGGAATATAGAAACAAACAAAAGGCCAGTGAAAGGAGAAATTAAAATACTTGAAATAGAAAAGAGGAGAGGGAAAAACAGAGAGAAATCAAAAGGAGAGTGAGTTAAGAAACTTGAACTCCAATAAACTAAGGAATGTAGATAAGAACATAAGAACATAAGATCTAGGAGCAGGAGTAGGCCATCTGGCCCCTCGAGCCTGCCCTGCCATTTAATAAGATCATGGCTGATCTTTTTGAGACTCAGCTCCACTTACCCGCCCACTCACCATAACCCTTAATTCCTTTACTGTTCAAAAATTTATCTAGCCTTGCCTTAAAAACATTCAATGAGGTAGCTTCAACCGCTTCATTGGGCAGGGAATTCCACAGATTCACAACCCTTTGGGTGAAGAAATTCCTCCTGACCTCAGTCCTACATCTGTTTCCCTTTATTTTGAGGCGATGCCCTCTAGTCCTAATTTCACCTGCTAGCGGAAAAACCTCCCTGCCTCCACTTTATCTATTCCCTTCATAAATCTTCTATGTTTCTATAAGATCTCCCCTCATTCTTCTGAATTCCAATGAGTACAATCCCAGTCTACTCAGTCTCTCCTCATAATCCAACCCTCTCAACTCTGGAATCAACCGAGTGAATCTCCTCTGCACCCCCTCCAGTGCTAGCATATCTCTTCTCAAGTAAGGAGACCAAAACTGCACACAGTACTCCAGGTGTGGCCTCAGCAGGACCCTATACAGCTGTAGCATAGCCTCCCTGTTTTTAAACTCCATCCCTCTAGCAATGGCAGACAAAATTCCATTTGCCTTTTTAATCACCTGCTGCACCTGCAATCCCACCTTCAGCAATTCGTAGACAAGGACACCCAAGTCCCTCTGCACAGCAGTGTGCTGCAATTTTTTACCATTTAAAACATAGTCCATTTTGCTGTTACTCCTACCAAAATGGATGACCTCACATGTAGAAATATTGTACTCCATCTGCCAGACCTTTGCCCACCCACTTAGACTATCTATATCCCTCTGCAGATTTTCAGTGTCTTCTGCACACTTTGCTCTACCACTCACCTTAGTGTCATCTGCAAATTTTGACACACCACACTTAGTTCCCAACTCCAAATCATCAATGTAAATTGTAAATAATTGCGGTCCCAACACTGATCCCTGAGGCATACCACTAGCCACTGACCACCAACTAGAAAAACACCCATTTACCCCTACTGTTTGCTTTCTACTGGTCAACCAATCCTCTATCCATGCCAATACATTACCTGTAATACCGTGCAACTTTACCTTACGTAGCAGCCTTTGGTGTGGCACCTTGTCAAATGCCTTCCGGAAATCCAGATACACCACATCCACGGGTTCTCCATTGTCCACCATGCAAGTAATGTCCTCAAAGAATTCCACCAAATTAGTTAAACATGACCTACCCTTCATGAACCCATGCTGGGTGTTCCCAATGGGACAATTTATATCCAGATGTCTTGCTATTTCTTCCTTAATGATAGATTCAAGCATTTTCCCCACTACCGAAGTTAAGCTAACTGGCCTCTAGTTACCTGCTTTTTGTCTACTACCGTTCTTAAACAGTGGCGTCACATTGGCTGTTTTCCAATCTGTGGGAACCACCCCAGAGTCCAGTGAATTTTGGTAAATAATTAGTAGTGCATTTGCTATTTCCCCCATCACCTCTTTTAGTACCCTGGGATGCATTTCATCATGGCCAGGAGACTTGTCTACCTTTAGCTCCGTTAGCTTGTCCAGCACTGCCTCCTTAGTGATAATGATAGTTTCTAGGTCCTCACCTGCTATAACCTTCTTGCCATTAGTTTTCGGCATGTTATTTGTGTCTTCCACTGTGAAGACCGACACGAAATAACTGTTTAATATCTCGGCTATTTCCTCATTCCCAGTTATTAAATTGGCCTTCTCATCCTGTAAAGGACCAATGTTTACCTTCGCCACTCTTTTACGATTTATGTATTTATAGAAACTTTTGCTGCCTGTTTTTATATTCTGAGCTAGTTTACTCTCATAATCTATCTTACTTTTCTTTATAACTTTTTTTGTGGCTTTCTGTTGGCCTTTAAGGATTTCCCAGTCTACTAGTTTCCTACTACCCTTTGCTTTTTTGTATGTGTTTTTTTCAATCTGATACTTTCCTTTATTTCCTTAGACATCCATGGCTGGCTCTCTCTTTTCCGACAGTTCTTCCTTATCACTGGAATATACTTCTGCTGAGCACTGTGAAAAATTGTTTTGAAAGTCCTCCACTGTTCCTCAATTGACCCACCATAAAGTTTTTGCTCCCATTCTACCTTAGCTAACTCCTTCCTCATTCCTTCACTCTATCTGTATTTTAAATGCGACCATACTGTGATCACTCCTTCCGAGAGGATCCCTAACTGTGAGATCATTAATTATTCCTGTCTCATTACACAGGACTAGATCTAGGATAGCTTGCTCCCTCGTAGGTTCCATTACATATTGTTCAAGGAAGTTATCGCGGATGCATTCAATGAACCCCTCCTCAAGACTGCCATGACTGCCATGACCGACGTGGTTTGACCAATCGATATGTAGATTAAAATCCCCCATGATAATTGCTGTACCATTTTTCCATGCATTAGCTATTTCTGTGATTTTTGCCCGCCCCACCACGATGTCATTATTTGGTGGCCTATAGACCACACCTATCAGTGACTTCTTCTCCCTGCTATTCCTAATTTCCACTCAAATGGATTCAACGTTTTGTTCAGTAGAGCCTATTATCATCTCTTGCTACCACCCTGATATCATCCTTAAAATCAGAGCAACACCATCTCCCTTATCTTCCTGTCTGTCCTTCCGAACAGTTTGATACCCCTGGATATTTAACTCCCAGTCATGACCGTCCTGTAACCATGTCTCTGTAATGGCCACCCAATCATACCCATTTGCCATGATTTGCACCGTCAACTCATCCATCTTGTTTCGAATGCTCCGAGCATTCAGATAAAGTGCCTTTATGCCAGTTTTTGCACCTACTTTTTGGGTCCTATTACCTCCATTACTAACAACTCTTGAGTTCTCCTTCCCTTTAACTTTTTTCCTAATTTTCAATGGAGTTGAAGCTTCCTTGTCACCTGCTAACCTGCTGCTTTGCCTTACATTAATTGTTATTCTTCCTCTACGCTCACTCCTCCCTTCCCCCTACTTACTAGTTTAGCGTCCTATTAACCATCCTATTAACCACATCGACAGTTATAAGTGGGGAAATGGTCATATGGAAATCCACAATGAAATTGAAAATATAGAAAATCTGCAGATGGAATAAATATTAGTTTTAGAGAATAGACAGAAGAATGTCAATGTAATAATGGAGAAAGGCTGCAACTGAAAAGTGATCTAAAGAAATTGACATGCTGTCACTATAACGATACTGGTTATCCCAAAGCCTATTGCTGGAGATTAAATGGGAGACCAATTATGGTAATAGGAAAATTTAAGGACTGTTCAGATAAGAAGGCATCATGAAAGGATGTAGGTACCGAACTATTGCAGTGGTACAAAAAGAACACATTTCCTTGGGATATATTAAGAAGGGAGAGAAGGCTCAGGACAGCTGTCAATCTTTGAAAGAGAATTGCATATGCAGAGTCAATCTGTTGGAAGTTTTGAGTATTCTATCCCACAAAGGGAGGTGCTTACTTAAAGTTTCGCATGTAGGAGGGGAAACCAATGAAGATGTTGAGAGACACCAGAGCAGGTCGTCACTGATGCTGGCTGATAATGCTATTTGTCTTTTAGAGGTTTAGGTGAAGGAGAAAATATTAATTATTAGTACTCATTGTACACAGATTGAAGAATACTTTGGTAAATGGAGGATTTGTGGTGGAAGAAATGAAACAAAAGCTATAAAGAGCATTGACTTTATTTTGTGAAATGACCTGGCCGTTTAAAGAAACCGAAATATTACAAAAGAAACATCCTGGATTGTTTCCTGGTTCTGTCATGTCTAGATCCAAGACCTATAAAATTACACAGAAAGAAAAAGTCTCTACAAACAGGGGGGTAATTTGAAAATTCACTTACTGGATGTAATTTTTGAAAATTTAACTGAAAAAGATGAAGACAGAGAAAATGAGCCTGCAGATTTGGAAGTTAAGTTACACAAAATGGCTTACTTAGAAACTAAATCAAAAACAAAACCTGAATGTCATTAATTGAAAAATAAAGTCTCAATGAGGGAAAGGAGACCCCCTCAAAGACCAGCCGATGAAAAATGGCCATTGGTCCATCAGGTAATGGTTCATTTGAGTGTAGAAATGAAATTTTATGAGTGGCTCATGAAATTCCAATGGCAAGTCAATTCAGTATCAGGGAGTCAAATTAAACCATTAAAATATTCCTCTTGGCCAGGTTTACATAAAGATGTAGGCAAATTTGGGCAGACATGCTGTACGTGTCAACAATATTGTGGTCTGTGCATGCTGATGAGTTTGCAGATGCATTGACTTCTGGTTGTGGAAACTATTGTGGCACATGGACCTTGGAGATCTGCACAGCAGCAGGAGAAATTAGAGGGAAAATAATGTGTCAGTTGTGGGGAAATCCTAATGCTCAATTAAACTTGCACTTTTAATTCCAATTTAAGTTTAGCAGGGTCTTAATAGATTACACCCTAGGCCCTACCTAAAATGGAGACTAGGAAAGCAGTATCTTTTAATAACTATGAATGTTTCCACAAGATTTCCTGACACAATGCTTTTAGAAGAAATTACTGCAAAAGTAGCGATGAAGAGTTAGTTCTTTTGCTTCTTGAATGAAATGGATTGACGAAATAAACCCTATCAAGGCTTACATCTTATGTTGCAGATATTTATAGAAGTTATGACTATTTGGGAAATAAAAATTCATTTTTTTTGTGTATCTTAAATTGCATTGGAAAGTTAGCATCAGACTTTGAAGGCCATGAATATGGCTTGCAGACAAGAATATCCTAATGATTGGGATAAGGGAATTCCTTTGTTATTATTTGTCATTAAGGATGCTCTAATTCTCAGGATTTATTCCTTTTGAACTAATGTATGGACAGGATTTGAGAGAACTAATTAAAATCATTAAAGAAAAGTTAATAAACCAAATTTCAGAAACAATACTTCCAATCTACTTGTCAAATTTCAGAGAGAGACTGACTAATTGTAAATTGACTAAACAGAATCTGAAAGAAGCTCAACAAACAATGAGAAATAGTGCAGATAAAAGGCAAAAATTTGAAATTTGTTGCAGGAGACAAGGTGTTGGTGTTGAGTCCTATTTCTGGGGAATTATTAAAGCCTAGGTTCACCAGATCTTAAATTAAGAAGAACCTCAACGATACGAATTGTTAGGCGTGCTCCAGACAGGAGAATGGGTCAGTGAGTGTGTTGAAAAGATATTATGATGGAGGTGGTAGTCATGACAAAAGTGTACTTACCAGTGTGAAGGAAGTAGGAGATGCAATTACATGGAAATATGGTAGCCACCACTCAATGGTGAGATTCTGAAGTTATCATTTATGGCATGAGGAGAAAAATGAAACCATTCTTCTTGTCATAGAAAATCAAATTCTTTACATTCTGGCTGTGTTTTCCTGCCATTACTCACACCAGACTAGGGGGGAGAATATTCTGCCCATTGACCTTCAGTGATATTTTTTTCCTTAAATCTTTGTTGTTCAATAATAAACAGCAACGTTTAAAGCAGTAGCATTGACTCCTTTGAGAAAAGTGTGTCTCTGTACCAGAGCAGATAAATTCAAACTAGGACCAACTCATTCAGACTAGGGCACAGTATCTGATCCACTAATCTTCAATCTTCTACTGACTGGTACAATCAACTTTAGCTGCTTCATCAGTGACCTTCCCTTCATCTTAAAATCAGATGTGGGAATGTTCACTAATTATTGCGTAATATGCAGCACGATGCACAACTTCTAAGATAATCAAGCAGTTCGTGTACAATTTCAACAAGACATAGGCTGACAAGTAGCAAGTAATATTTGTGCCACACAAGAACCAGGCAATTACCATCACCAGCAAGAAGGATTCCAACAATTGCCCCTTGACATTCACAAAATCCCAACCATGTGAAAACAGGCCATCTGGCCAGTTGACACCTTGCAAAGAGCATTCCACCCAAATGCACCCCCTACCTTACCTCTGTGACTTTGCATTTCTATATCCTTGGGCACTATGGGCAATTTAGCATGGCACATCCATCTAACCTGCATGTTTTTTGGACTTGTTGGAGGAACCCAGAGCACCCGGAGGAAATCCATGCAGACACTGGAGAACATGCAAACTCCACACAGACGGTCGCTCGAGGATGTAATTGAACCCAGGGCCTGGTGCTGTGAGGCAGCAGTACGAACCACTATGCCACCGTGCCGGCCCCAGTGACATTACCATTGCTGAATCCTCCATTATTAGTATCTTCGGGATTTACATTGACCAGAAACTGGACTGGTCTATCATTTTAAATACTCTGTCTTCAAGAGCAGGTTAGGAATCTGGCAGCAAGTGACAAACCTCCTGACTCCTCAAAGCGTGTTCTCTACCTACAAGTCACTAGGCAGGAGTATGATGGAGTACTTACTGCTTGCCTGGTTGAGCGCAGCTCCAAAAGACTGATGCCATCCAGGACAAAGCAGCCTGCATTGTTGATACCTCATTCACAAATGCTCACTCCCTTCACCACTGATACTCTGTAGTAGCAGCGCATACCATCTACAGTGTGCACCGTAGATGTTTACCGAGGCTCCTTAGACAGTGCCTTTCAAACCTATGACCACTATTGTCCAGAAGGACAAGGGCAGCAAGTGCATGGGAACACTACCACCTTCAAGTTTCACTCCAAGCCAGTCAGCATCCTGACTTGGAAATATTATCATCACTACTTCAGGGTTGCTGGATCAAAATCCTGGAACTTTCTTCATTCAGCATTGTAAGTGTATCCACACCAAATAGACTGCAGTTGTTCAAGAAAGCAATTCAACACAATTCTGGCCAACCTTCTATAGGAAGGATATTGTTAAACTTGTCAGAGTCATACAGCACAGAAACAGACCCTTGGTTCAACTTGTCTGTGCCAAACAGACATCCAATCCCACCTAGTCCCATTAGCCACCATTTGGCCCATATCCCCCTAAATGCTTCCTATTCATATACACATCCGGATACTTTTTAAATGTTGTAATTGTATCCACTTCCAACTTTTCCTCTGGCAGCTTGTTCCATATACGCACCATCCTCTGTGTGAAAAATGTTGCCCTGCAGGTCCTTTTTAAATCTTTCCCTCTCACCTTAAGCCTATGCCTTTTAGTTTTGGACTCATCCACCCTAGGGAAAAGATTTTGGCCTCTCATGATTTTATAAAACTGGGAAAGGTCAGCCCTTATCTTCTGGCACTCTAGGAAGAAAGCGCCAGCTTATTCAGCTTCTCCCAAAAACTGAAACCCACCAGTCCCGGGAACATCCCCGAAAATCTTTTCTGCTCCCTCTCAGGTTTAACAATATCCTCCCTATAGAAGGGCGACCAGAATTGTACACAGTATTCTAAACGTGGCCTCGCCAATATCCTGCAGCCACAACATGATGCCCAACTCCTATACGCAATGTTCTGACCAATGAAGGCAAGCATGCCAAACGCCTTCTTCACCATCCTGTCTACCTGTGACTCTACTTTCAAGGAACTATGCACCTGAACTCCTAGATCTCTTTGTTCGGCAACACTCCCAAGAGCCCTATCATTTACTGTGTAAATTTTGCCCTGGTTTGCCTTACTAAAATGCAACACCTCACATTTATCTAAATTAAACTCCATCTGCCACTCGTCCGCCCATTGGCCCATCTGATCAAAGTCCCATTGTACTCAAATAATTTTCTTCACTTACCACTACATCACTAATTTTGGTGTCACCTGCAAACTTACTAATCATGCCTCCCATATTCACTTCAAAATCATTTATGTAAATGACAAAAAGCAATAAACCCAGCACCAATCTTTGTTGAACACCACTTGTCACAGGCCTCCAGTCTGAAAAACAACCCTCTACCACACTCTGTCTCCTACCTTCAAGCCAATTTTCTGTCCAGTTCGCTAGCTCTCCCTGGATCTTATGTGATCTAACCTTATTAACTAGTCTACCATGCAGAACCTTGTCAGACGCTTTGCTGAAGTCTATATGGACGTCTGTCACTCTGCCTTCAATCTTCTTTGTTACCTCTTCAAAAGACTCAGGAACTCAGGTTTGACTTCACCCTTGGGCGACTGCCTGCCTGGAGTTTGCAAGTTCTCCCCATGTTTCCTCCAGGTGGTTTGGTTTCCTCCCACAGTCCAAGGATGTGCAAGTTAGGTGGATTAGCCATGCTAAATTGCCCTAGGTGTCGAGGGATGTATGGATTACGTGGATTAGCCATGGTAAATGTGTGGTAGGAATGGGGTGGTGGACTGGATCTGGGTGGGATACTCTTCACAGGGGCTTGGGTGTGGACTTGATCAACCAAGTGGCCTGTTTCCACTCTGTATGGATTCTATGTTTCTAATTATGAAATGTAGGTAGCTTTAAATCAAATACCACAACGCTGGAATAAGACTGGCATGTTACTTTAAAAAATAATGCTTTTGAGTGTGTCTTTAAGTTGCGTCACTTGTTTAACCGATCACAAAAATAAAGTGCTTGTTCCATGTTTTATTGTAAGAGGATTGACAGAAGTGCCTGATCTGTCGAGTTTTAAATGGTTAAAGTATTTGTGGCTGCATCATAACAAGGTGAGTGAAAATTTTTGTAATTGCTGCACAATTAACAGATTTTGCTAATCCATAGAATTATTTAAGAATTATTTGAGAGCCCTGCTGTTTGCATCTGTCACCCTGACAGCTGATAGTTGATATCAGTGAAAGGTACATACAAAGTAGAAGCAGGAGCAGGCCACTCGGCCCCTTAAGCTTGTTCTGTCATTCGGTGGGATAATGGCTGATCTGATTATTTAACATTCCTGCCTACCTCAGTAGCCTTTCATGACCAGTATAAAGCCCTTCAAAAGGTTGGGTTGTCCAGGTGATTTCAAAAACATTAAGATGTGGTAACTAACTTCCACATGTGCTTTTGTGTATTTGATAAAACTTATATCCAAATGTACAGGAAGTAATTTGATTTTAGAAATGGATTTAGCCAAATATCTTTCATACAACCGTATTCCAAGACTTTATTAGGCTATTTATTCTTTGAATTTTAATTCAAGTCTAACCCTCCAAAGATGCCCCTATTCGGGTTGTTCTCCAGGATCATCATCCAAGAGAAGAATTGCAGTAGCTATCTTAAACAAGGACTTCTTCAGAAGTAAAAATTGATAGGGATTTGACATGCAATTTTTGAGCCACATCTAATTAGAACCACTTCTGAATGCGTGGAAATATGGTGGCTATGTAATCCGGATGAAAGAAAGCAAATTGACCAAGCATAGCGATTTTGCACTTGGGTATAAATACTGACAATCCAACTTAACTGCATTGCATAATGTGTACTGGTGGAAATTTGAACAAAATCCCAGGTTTGTGGTTAAAATACTATTTCTACCTCCAACAAATTTGCTACAAGCTAAGTAAAATTTACCGATAGCTAAGTAAGTCCCTTATTCAAACAAGCTGTTGAATAGCATGTTTTGTTTCTTTTTTCTTTTTGCTGTAAGTGTCGCAGCAGAGAATGTAAGTAACATTTCAGACAAAATTGCAGACTGGAAGCAACTTTGAAGACTTTGACTTTAAACATTTCTGTTGTAGACAGCACATGCAATAACAAATTACTGACGTAAATCGTAGGACGGATTGGAAGCAATTAACTGTCCTCCACCTTCAAGTTTGAAGGATTTTGCACATACTGGGGTATATTTTATTGTGCGTTTTCAGGAGCAGGGCAAACTTTGAGTTCTGAGTGAGTGTTCAATTGAGTGACAGCAAAGAACATTGCAAACTCATGCAGTTAATTAATTAATTAAAGGAAAGAGGTTGTGTGCCTATGTCCACGCAAATCTGATAATGCCCGATCTCATCTGATCTCAGAAGCTAAGCAGACTCAGGAGTCCGCCTGAGAATATAAGGTGCAGTAGGAAGAGGCCCTCTTGTGGCACATTGGTAGTGTCCCTACACCTGGATCAGGGAACCTGGGTTCAAGACCCACCTACTCCAGAGCTCTTAATAACACCTTTAAACACATTGATTATAGCAAGTTCTGCTCTTCATTGGCATTTCATCTAATGGAAGGTTTCACTTTTGCTAATTCCTGATGTTACAGAGAGGGTGGGGTAGGGGGGGTGGAGAGACTGATTTAAATCTTTTACTCTCCTTGCATTCTATCCAAAAGCAAAATGCCTTAATTTTGAGTAGGTGTAATAGGTTTTCAATGCCCTTTGTTTTGACAAAGTCAATCTAAAAATTATTTGCAGCAAACTGTCTTAAGCTTAAACAAGGAGCATTCTTTATTCGCACATTTAAATATCTACTAGTTCCTCTTTATAAACTGTCAAAGAGCTAATTTGTCTAAAATGATTTCCATTTCACAAAACCATGTTGACTCTGTTCAATTGTGTTAAACTTTCTAAATAATCTGCTGTTTCCTTAATAATGGATTCTGGTATTTTTTTTCAATGAAACATGTTAAACTAATTGGCTAATAGTTTCCTGCTGTCTCTCTCCCTCCCTTCTTGAACAGGGGCATCACATTAGCCATTTTCCAATCCACTAGAACCCTCCTGATACCTAGTGAGTTATGATATATTCCAGCCAATGCCTGCACTATATCTGCAGCTGCTTCCTTTAAAACTCAGGGATTCAGGCCATCAGGTCCTGGTGACTTGTCCACCTTCAGGCCCATTAGTTTGTCAATTACTTTGTCCCTTCTAATTGTGACTGTTGTTTGATCTTTTCTCCTGTTATCATCTTCCTTATATCTTTGAGATGTTATCTTTGAGTGTTGTCCACCATGAAGACCAGTGCAAAATATTGGCTTAAATTATCTGCCATTTCCCTGACTCCCATAATTAGTTCTCCAGTTGCGTCCTCCTAAGGCCCACACTTAATTAACTACTTTCATTTTATGTACCATAGAAGATCTTTCTGTTTGTATTTCTTTTTCTTGCCAATTTACTTTTATAACAAATTTTCTTCCTCTTTATGAGCTTTTCCATCATCTGCTGCTGGATCCTAAAATAAATTCCCAATCCTTTGGCCTGCCATTAATTTTTGTTGCTTTATATATCTCAGTTTTTGGTTGGATTTCTCTTTTTGACTGTCTTGATTAACCAAGCGTAGTCTGTTCTTCTCATGGAATCGTTCTTTTTGACTGAAGTAATTTTTTTTTCTGAGTATTATGAAATACTTACTTAAATGTCTGTCACTGCTCAACCACTGAATTTCCTGTCTGTATATTTTCTCAGCCTGCTATGGACAACACTTTCTTCATAACTCTGTAATTGCTCTTACTTAAGTTGAGAACCTGCTGTCTCTCAAAATGAATTTGAACTTCTCTTCTGTTGTGATCCCTAGCCTATGGAAGACCCTTAACTACAAGACTTCTTATTCATCCCACTTCATCTCGCATTCCAGTTTGTCAAATTAGATGTGAAATAGCCTGTTCCTGGGCAGGTTCTACAACATGTTTCTGTAAGAAACAATCCCTGATGCACCCTACAAATATGTGTTCTATGTTACCCTTTCCCATCTGATTTGTCCAGTCAATATGCACACTAAAATACCCTGAGACAATTGTAATGTCCTTCTTACATGCTTTTATTATTTCTTGATGGTCCTGTAGCAAAGCAGCTGTTTGGGGGCCTACAGGTGGCTGTTACCCATGACATATTTCTTTTGCTATTTCATATTTCAACCCATACTGATTCCACATCATAATCTATTGTACTTGCAGCACTATTTACTGTTTACCTACTGATACAATCCTTTATTAATGGTGCTACACCATCTATTTTCCTTTTTGCTGGTTTTATTGGAACATTGAACTCCCTTGAGTATTGAGTTCCCAGTCCCAATCACCCTGCACCCACATCTCCGTAGCAGCTATTAAATCAATTCATTTATTTATATTTGTACCATCAATTCATCTGTCTTGTTACAAATATTTCATGCATCCAGATAAAGAGCCTTCATCTTTGACATTTTGTCATCATTATTTACTCTAGTGTAATTTCTGTTGCATTCTTCTGCATGTATTTTCTACCCCTTCCTATCACACTTTTGATTATCATTCACTTTATCACTTCCCTGCACTTCTGCTCTCACTGTGCAATTTCAGCATCATTCCAATCATTGGCGAACATCCCTACTTCTGACTTTATGATAGAAGGAAGGTCATCGCTGAAGCAGCTAAAGATGGTTGGGCCTAGGACACAGTCCTGATGAACTCTTGCAGCCAACTCCTGAAGCTGAGATGGCTGACCTCCAACAACCACAACCATCTCTCAGTGTTCAAGGTATGACTCCATTGTAACAATTTTCTGTGACTAAATGCAAAGCTGTAATTTTCACTTTAGCCGTATCAGTACCAAGGAGAAAGCCAACTCCATCCACAGGTAATTTCCGAACAACTATCACTGTCGTGGTTCCATATATTATCATACTCTGAATGCCTTTGTGCAACAGAGTGGGCATTACATTCCACTTATTTTGTTTATTAGAAACTTGGCTTTCAATGCACACTCTGGAAGAAAAATTATGTCCTTCTCCACCAATTTGAATACCTCTTGTATCATTTAATGTACCATTTGAAAAAAAGGGTTTTCATTTCTGTTCAACAAAAATCCTTCATAGCTATCATCTTCCTTACTCATCATTGTGTTTATCTTTGACCTCAGAGTTGTAGTTAACACTACATTTTGATCAGTGATATTTTCCTTGTGAGTTCCTTACTTGCAATCATTCTTACGTACTTCAGTAAATAGGATTTCCAAGCAACTTCCACCATTCCGAATGTAACTTTGTTACAATAGAAATACTTAGGCCTGTGACTTTCAGTTCTACCCTCAGCATCTTCCTTTCCAGTTTGTAAGGGAATTCCTGGCTGTTCATTATTTACCCTGGTTACTTGCTGTCCCATCACAGTCTTATCTTCTACCCTTTTTGGTTTATGGGGTGGTGAACAGAAAGGTTAGTTTTATGGATAAACTTATGATTGCCAGTTATTCCTTCTGCCTGTCTGACACTTGTAACCCTCTGATCTTCAACATGAATTTTAATTATTAAAAGGAACAAAAGATACATGATGTATCCAATGAATGAACATTACACAGTTCTACTTTGGACCTTCAATTTGCTAAAGAAAACAACTTGATACATTTTCTGTAACACATCAGTGTCCTAAATTCCATTTTTCCCAATTTATATTTCAAAAAAGAAATGTAGTCTTCACATAATACACTAGTTAAGGGTTTTATTTTTAAGGCATTTTCAGATTTCAGTTTCAGAAAAGTAGACTGATTTAAGAACAGAGCTACTATATTTAGAAATACATGCATCAGTAGCTCCCAGGGATGGTTATTGAATTGCTATTATTTAAAAATTTGCTTATGAAACACATGAGTTGCTAGCAAGGCCAGCATTTATCAACTGTCCCTAATTTCCCTTCAGAGCCTGCGGAATTGCTTAGGCCCGCCCGAAACGTCAAGTTTTCCTGCTCCTATGATGCTGCTTGACCTGCTGTGTTCATCCAGCCCCATGCTTGTTACCTGCGGAATTGCTGCCTTCTTGAGCTACTGCAGCCCAGCCGGGATAGGCACATCACAGAGCTATAAGGGAGGAAGTTTCAAGATGTTTCTCCAGTGACAGTAATACATTTCCAGTCAGGATTGTGTATGACTTAGTGGGAAACCTTGAAAGTATTCTATTTTATTATTCTACAGCGGTGATTGCCAGAATGAAAATGTACTTAGCAAGTTCTAGAGAGTATAAGTAACTGAGCTGAATCACCTATAAAATTAATTACACTCTTGTGTGTTGTAATATGCCCATTGTGCTTGTTTGTCTTGATGGTGGAAGTCTTGAGTTTGGAAGGTGACATTGAAGAACACAAACCACCTAAGCAAATGGGGAATATGGTCACACTCCTGGGTTATGCCTTGTGATTGTGGACAGGCTGTGAAAAGTCCAAAAGAAAGTGCCTCATCACAGAATTCCCAGCATCTGATGTGATCTTGTGACCAAGATTTAAGTGGCTGGTCCAGGTGAGTTTCTGTGTTTCAGTGATGACCCCAGGCTGATGATAATATAGGTATTAGGAAGGTCAATGGGAGATGGACATTCCAAGAAGACCAGGAGGCCAAAGCATTAAGCAGCAAGAACATTATTCAGGAGATACTCACTCTACAGGTAGCAGTGTCAGAGAGAACTGTTTGTCTGCCTAAAATGGCCATTCATATCATTATTATGTCATGTGATTGGACTCTTAAAGTGACAGTCCACAATATGTATACAAATACACAATATACTTTCTCCGTTACATCCGAGGTTCCTGCAATTAAAATATTCACAATTGTATAAACAGCAGACAATAGGTAAGACATCCAGAGGACTGTTGGTGCATTTCATGTGTCTGTTTATAATCAGCTTCCTTTGTACTAGGTAGGGCTTCAACCATTTGAGCGTTTTCACAGATTGCCATTGATTTCAATTCTGCTGGAGCTCGTTCACACATATTTAAACGCTGTTTTGATGTCAAGAACAGTCACCCTCACCTCATCTATGGAATTCAGCATTTTTTGTCCATAATTGGATCAAGGCTACAATGAGGTCTGAGCTGAGTGGCCTGGTGGAAGCCAAACTGAGCACTGGTGAACAAATAATTAGTGAATAAGTGATGCTAATAGCAGATGTGAGGACCAATTGCAATATTTCCAGATTTGCAGATGACACCAAACTGGGTGGAAATGTAAGTTGTGAGAATAGAAGGAGACTTCAAAGGAACTTGAACAGGGTAAGTGAACAGGTTAGAACATGGCAGGTGGAAAATAATGTGAATAAATGTGAACTTACTTACTTTGTTCGATAAAACAGAAAGGTAGAATATTTCCTAAATAATCTGAGGTTGGAAAGTGCAGATGTTCAGAGAGTTCTGAGTCCCTTATCGTCAAGTTATTAATAATAAGGGCAGCACGGTGGCTCAGTGGTTAGCCCTGCTGCCTCACAGCGCCAGGCACCCGGGTTCGATTCCACCCTCGGGCAACTGTCTGTGTGGAGTTTGCACATTCTCTCCATGTCTGCGTGCGTTTCCTCCGGGTGCTCCAGTTTCCACCCACAGTCCAAAGATGTGCAGGCCAAGTGGATTGGCCATGCTAAATTGCCCATAGCGTTCAGGGATGTGAAGATTAGGGGGTGCTCTGAGGGACGGTGTGGACTTGTTGGGCCGAAGGGCCTGTTTCCACACAGTAGGGGTTCTATTCTGTTTTCTTCTAATATTTGGTGTGCAGGTGCAGCAAAGAATTAGGAAGACTAAACAATATGTTGACATTCATTTCAATGGGGTTTAAGTACAGAAGTAAAGGTGTCTTACTGCAATTTGTGGAACCTTGGTGAGACCTCACCTAGTGTGCTGTGTACAGCTTTGGTCTCCCTATCTAAGGATGGATATACTTACATTCGTAGGAAAGCAATTGATGAATGTATTGGCTGGTCAGCTGATCAGCCTCCTGTCACTGTCAAACAGCATGAAAGTCTCTGGCTCCAACTCAGCAGAAGAACATTTCACAGGGTGATGATGCTGGCCCCTCTTATAGTTGACCTGTTTGCTCTTTTGTGAGTAACAATCGAATTACTGCAGTGAACTTGTGTTGTCCTACTTTGAAAGCTGGGTGTTACATTAACCAATGAGTCACGCCATGTTATAACCAAACTACGGGTTCAAATCTGTGTCTCAAACCTGCATGTATCAGACTACATGCAGGAAGTATTCTCTTGAGCACTCCCTCAGCATATTGTGTGAGTTGGGCAGTGACAAAAGTAATTGGAAGACTTCTGTAGTGTAATCAACAGCAATGTTACACATTTGAATTTCATGGACGCATTTCGATTTGTAATCTCGGCAATTAATATTAAAAGAATCCTAAATTAATGTGGTAGAAATCATAGTCAATTCATGCCTAAATGTTTTGATCTAAGGTGCGGCTGAACTAGAGTTTCACGCATGTGAGGTGAACACAGGGCCTTTAAATTTCTGAATGTCATTTTGCCAGTAGCAGGTCTCAAGAAGATGATTTTAAAGGAAAAGTGATTGTGATTGCAAAAGGAGATTAACCAGGAATGTTAGAAAGCAATCAAGATATTAAAAGAGAGTGCAATCAGGACGGAGGTTGAAGCAGTGATTGCAGGCAGTGTGATTGGTAGCCAGCATTGGCAAGCAGTTTTAAAACGGGGTAAGGAAGTGTAATAATACTTCCAGATTCAGATTCAATTTTTTTTTACAAGTTTACTCATTTGGCGGTGACCTGCAATGGTTCCTTTAAAATCTGCTATTTGGTGATGTGTAAATTGTGAATATCTTCAATGAACCCTGTTCAGTACCAAGTGAAAACAGTTTCAAAGTCTAACAACTCTTTCAGAATGCAACTGTTTCATAATGATCATGAATCTTCCTGTCTGCCACTTTTAGTGCTCAACTTATTGGGTTCAGTGTCATCAGTTTTCTTAAGCCTTGTAAACAAATAACAGCTGTTAATTTTATGTTAGTTTCTCTGTTGGCAAGCAATCCACACTTTTTATTCATTCATGGATGTGGACTTTGCTGGCAAATATAACATTTATTATTGAATTTTGAACCTCAATATACTAAAGTTCATTTTATAGCATTAAAGCAAAAATGTAATATTAAAGAGCAGCTTTACAAATCGTCTTTGGGCTGAAACTTGCAGTAATTGGCTTAGCGTCATTTTTGCTGAGTTTTATAGCACATTTCTCTCAGCGAGAACTTAACAAGTTTTTGTTTGCACTATCAGCTCAAACTCAATTCGTTAACTGGCCTATGGGGCCCCGCTCATCCAATGCTGGCCTGTTGCTCTCTCTTGCCCGAGGCAAAGTACTCACCTACCATGAGGATTTACTGGGATCCCTGGTGAGGCGCCGTGTTTAAAAGGCTGTGGTGCACCTGCTCAGTTGCTGGCAGTCTGGAGTTGCCCTGCATGATTCAAGACATTAATCTTGTACATGCAAGGATTTTTGGTGTCCTGCTTTGTGCACAGGGACTTCTAAATCTGAGTGGATAGGGTGGTGAGAGGGGCTGTCCTCATCCCACAGGAGGCCACATCAGACCCTGCCAGCTTGTTATGAAGTTACAGCTTCAGTCAGTGCTGTATCAACCATATGGAAGAGCACCCAGCAATGCAGGATGAAGATCAGTAACCTTTTCCCTCTGCCAGGCTAAGTACCATTAACTTCTCTCTGTTCCCTCATACTCACTGTAATTCTGCTGCTGCACCCACCTCCCACCAAGGCTCATGAGCAGCTGCTCACACTGTTATATGCAACATCTTCCATTGCTTGCTGTCACCCACTCAATCCCCTCAGACTACAAACCCTGCATGGCCTCCATGCCTCCCACTCACTCATTCGGGATACCTCACTATCTTTCCTCCACCTGCACCAGAACTAATGCTAGTCGCTTTCACCTCACTCAATACCTCACTTTCTGTCATCTCAGGAGAAAATGTCTCTCACAGTAGGACTGAAAGAGTCACGATGAGTTGCAGGGCATGCGAGGAAAGGATCCTTACCATGGCCTCCCCAAGTGGCTGACTGACTTGCCAAAACCCTTGGACTGATATCAGATGAAATGATTTACTTATTGTGCCTGAAGGGAGTCTCCCTTGCCTTATGTGAGGTGTACTATCTGTAGATCTATTTGGTTGAAACACATGCAGTATATTTGGTGTGTATGCAGCTGGCACATGGTACAGGTTTGAGGCTGATGTAGCACAATACTGTGTAGCAAGATGTTCACCCCCTTGACTGATCACAGCATACAAACAGGACAAGCAGGACAAACTATTTTTGCACTGAAATGTAAGGGAATTTAGAAGGACTGAGAGTGTGTTATCTCTGGCTGAGGGGACATAGTACCACAAAGACAAGGTAGCAATGCTGTGAGTGTTGAAATGGGTACAAGTGAGCAAATGCTAAGCGAGCTAGCAAAAAGCCCTGGTCCAATTAATGAGTTGGGTGCCTATCTCTGGGTGTAAAATATCCTTGCAGCTGTCTTCTAATAAAAGATGCCGGTGCATTCCGCAGTGCAGCACTGACAGGTAGACGCGTCCTGTAAGTGAACTGGAGACATGGAATGATGTGATGAGGCTGGTGTATGTCAGATGCCAATGTCCGTGGTTGGGCTGTGCATGTGGTTGCTGCCCATGGAATTTGCCCTGAGATGTCATGCCTGATGTCCAAGGTGGAGGACCAGAGGACCAAGTGATGAGCTGGAGTCACCAGCTAACTGCTCTGATTGTCAGTCAGGACTGGGATGGTGAGATAACAAGGTGTAGAGCTGGATGAATACAGCAGGCCAAGCAGCGTCAGAGGAGCTGGAAGGCTGACATTTTGGGCCTGGGGGTGATGTCTAGTTTCTAATCCCACAGGTGGAACAGTAGGAAACTATATATTAATGAGGTAAGATTAGGTGATAATGAACAATAGTCTATACACATGGGCCTTTATCTGCTCACTAGTGAGAATCTTATCTCGCCATTGAACAACTGGATAGAGAATTAAAGTCATTGTTCTCAACGTCAAGTCGGTTCTCACTGGACATCTCACCAAATTTTCCTATCTTTCCTGCCATGGTTTATGCTGTTCAGGTGCTGAGAAGATTCAATGCTTTGCTTTAAAACAATGATTTTTCTGAAACATTTGTGTTTCAATTAATTTATTATTGAAATGTGAAATTGTTGTGTCTGTATATTAGATGTCAAATAGCTTTCTAGTGTAATTCATTGTTAAAATTTAACTAAATAGAAGCAGCAATCAAATAAATGTGCAAAATTATTCGAGCACTGGACCTCAATAACAACATTTTCTATATCACAAATATAAATAGAAGTGAATAGTCATTTATCATGTCAATACTATCCCTTAATTTTTTATCAATATTTTATTGAGTTTAACTGGGCATTATTTCTTCACTCCTGTTGTAACATTCCATTTCATTTGTTTGTTATAGATTAAAACATTAGATTTCTTGAGTATGAACTATCACATCAAAGAATTATACTTACACAACAACCTGCTCACAGATATAACAGGTACAGTACATCTTTTCTTAAGTACAGTTAATTTTGGATTGTTTTGCTTGGAAGATAATTTTCAGTTTTTTAAACTGTATTTCAGTTTACACTGTTGTTTGTCACCTCTGTTACCAGGGAATGTGTTTGTATCACAAGCAAAACACCATAGCTGCTAAAAATCTAAATGTGCAGGAAATGCTGAAAACACTCAGGTGGTCAGTCAGCATCCGTGAGGAGAACAGAGATCATTGCTTCAGCTAAAGATCCTTACTGTGATTGGAGTGTTTTGGTACTTTGTTGTAATGATTTTAAGTTCACTTTCACACATTTGGTTCTTCAATATTCTATGGAATTGACAAATTCAGCATGTCTCCATGTCAAGGGGCTCAAAGAAGAGGATAAAGGGAAAAAGCGAAGTTTGTGACAGACACTAATGGCTCAATACTGTCGGAAAACTGGAGGAAGTGCAGGGGCAAAATTAGAAAGGGATTTAGGAAAGCAATGAAAGGACATGAAAAAAAGTGGCAAGTAATATCAAGCAAAGCCAAAGATTTTTGTATATAAGTACACAAAGAGCAAGAGGATAAGTAAAAAAGATTGTTATGGACCATGTGAGTGTGTAGAGCCAGAGCTCTAAAGAACACTTCTTATGTTTTCATCTAAGTGAAAGATGATACAATCAGAAGAGGGATGTGAAATATTCAATCAAATTAACATCACAAGATTACAGTAAGATACATAATAACATCTTTGACCATGGATAAATACGGCTCCGATAAAATGTATCCTGGTTTGTTAATGAAAACCAAAGAGGAAATTGTAGAGGCTCTAACCGTCGTTTTCCACTCCACACTGGCTTTGTTAGTGAGGAAGACATCTGTAGATTTCAGGAATTTATCAACAGTTTAAACAGTAGAACAATGGCAAATATCATTCAATTTTGAAATGTGTGAGCCAAAGCATTTGGGAAAGGCAATAAATGGTACAAAGAAGTATAAAAGGGAAGAAATGTTTGAAATTAAATCAGATCCCTGTAAGTGGCATGACAGTTAGATAGAATGGTCAAGAAAGCATGTGGGGTACCTAGTTTATTTAGCAGAAGCATAGTATATTAGAGTGGAAAGGTTAGTTTGAATTAATGTAATAGATTGAGTACAGATGGAGTTCTAGTTGCAGTTCTCATCACTGCACTACAGGAAACATGAGCACGTTAGCAGGGGTACAGAGGAGATTTGCGAGGATATTATCTTGTCTTTTTTTTCTGAAGAAGGGTCCAGACCCGAAACGTCAGCTTTCCCGCTCCTCTGATGCTGCTTGGCCTGCTGTGTTCATTCAGCTCTACACCTTGTTATCTCCCATGTATTCCACTGATTTGAAGATTTTCCGAGGATTCAATTTGGATGCTAAATAATAGAGTATGTAGAACAAAGTATGAGAAAGTGGAATAAGTTAGGTTCCACTAAAATATGTATTCAACCTATTTGTTTCTGTTTGAGAAACCAGAAATCAATTATATTAAATTCAGTTGTTTCTAATCTCAACTCATAGTGCAAATTGTGTAATAATGTGTTACATGTATCGCATAGCAGGCATGGCCATTTAAATCAATCCTAATGCTAATGGTTTGAATTCAGCTCGAACATTATCAACAAGAATTTAAAATTTGGAATAATGACAATTGGGAATGACAATTTAATAATTTCTCAAATTATATATGGAACTTAGTTTATTGTTTTAAAGTTAACTGATGGAAAGATCTACCTCCTCTAGTCTTATAACTTACCTACAGTTTATTAGTTTTTTTAACCCTTTCATTGCCACGTTTACAAAGCTGCAAGACCAATATTTGTTGCCTATTTCTAATTGCCCTTATGATGCAAACTTACGCTTGGCATCATTTGTAGATTTTTTGATTTCTTTTTTGATATTGTCCCACAACTTTTCTGCTCCTTGCAGATGAAACTGCCTACTTGTGAGGTCAACAGAAACTACTTCAAATTGCAAAGACGGTTTGCATTTTCTCAAATTAGATTTTAAATTTTACTAATCAGAATGCTGACATTACTGCTGATAATTTACACCATATTCTTCTGTATTTCTAATTGGACATATTGTAATGAGCAAAGTAACCAATCAGAAATGGTGCAGCTACTGCCTGTTGTACTTTTAATCATTCCATTGATATTCTTCAATTCTTTCATTTTGACCTATTCTGTCAATGCAAGGCCATGTTTGCCATGGATTAAGCATTCAAACACATTTCAATGTGCAAGTATTGTTTCATTTAATGTTATTTGCCTGAAATCAGAGAATACAATCAAATTGAACACATTGTGCCACAGACCTTCAGCACCTTAACCTTGATGACTGTGTAACATTTGCTTGAAAACTGGCTTAAATTCAGAAAACAAAGTGATCACCATTGATTTAAATGAGAGGTGGAGATATGTTGATTACCTTCTAATGGTTTTCCGTAAGGGCAATGATGAAAGTCACAACAGTTCCAAGAAATCTTGGAGTTACATAGTTAATGGGATTAATGATAACTTGCTCCATATTTTCTTTGCCCTTTTGTGCCATTCAAGCACTTGTGCAATATAGATGCATTTTATCAATGGTACAAGTCTCCAATGAATTCTGAACTAATATATCTAATATTTTTAAGAACTTAAATCTTCATTCACTTTCCATCACCTCTTTCCATTAATATTTCCTGTATCCATATTTATATTAGAAACTATCTATGTGAACTTGCCATGCTATAATTGCACCCTCAGCCTATTAGAAATACTCAGTGCCGCAGCTCCTGAATTTGTAATTGCGCTATGTAAAGATAATATATGACATTAAAATGGGGACTAGATTACATTCTTCATCCTGCTTCAATTATGTTTCACCCACTAACCCTTTCTACTCTAACACTGTACTTAACCCATGTACTATGGATGAAAAGCCAACTAGTTTTTAACTTGGTTCTGGAATGTGGATGAAATTGCCAAATCTGGATAGCTGTGGTGGGACGGTATTTGTCTGAACCATCCTGGGACTAGTGTTGAGATAGGTCATCAGGCAGGGATAGAAACAGATCAAGTTTAGGAAGGTGTGATACATTGAATAGAAAAGACAAGACGAGAGTTGCTAGTAATAATGGAAATGATTACCAGAGTGTGGCAAGAAGGGAGAGAGCATGAAAACTAAGAGTGGACCAAAATAAAGCAAGAGCTTATACAAATGGTTAAAAGACAAAACCAAAAGCTCTCTATTTGAATGCATGCACTTAAACAAAATAGATGAATTACTTGTATAAATAGAATTAAATATATTTGATCTGGTAGCTATTACGGAGACATGCCTGCAAATTGATAAAGACTGAGACCTGAATATTCAAGGCGTATGACATTTCAAGGAAAGATAGGAAGCTAGGAAAAGGTGACAGAATAGGGATGACATACGAGAGTGAGAGTAATGACTCCAGTTAGGAACATCGAGATGTAGATTCAGTTTGAATGCAGATGACAAAAAGTTAAAGTAGAAGTTTTTTGTGGAAGTCAATATGTAGGCCCCCTAACAGTGACCACATGGTAGGACAAGATATAATAGAAAAGTAGTGGCAGTTTGTGAAAAAGATACAGTGATAATCATGTGCAGTTTAAACCTGTATATATTTTGGATGAATCAAATTGACAAAGGTAGTCTGGGTGATGTGGTGCTAGAGTGATTTCAGATACTTTCTTAGAGCTTTCTGTTAGCAGGTTCAAGGGCCAACCAGAGAGCTGGCTATATACATAGATCTGGTACATGTATAGTCTATGTATGATCTGTGTAAATCTGATAATGTGCAATGAGACATCATTAATGAAAGACCTCATAATAAAAGTGCAACTAGATAGCAATGATCATAATGAGATTGAACATCACATTCAGTTTGAGGGAGAGAAGAGAATATGGTTCAGACTTAATAAGCACAGTTATGAGGGTATATATACAGCTGGTTAATGTGAACTGAGATTAGGTTATAGTCAGCAGAATTGCAGTGACAGACATTTAATGAAATCTTTCAGAATACTCAGAAAATGGGGCAACTTTTTCACACAGAAGGTAGTATGTTTATGGAATGAGCTGCCAGAGGAAGTGGTGGAGGCTGGTATGATTACAACATTTAAAAGGCATTTGGTTCAATATATGGATAGGAAGAGCTTAGAGGGATATGGGCCAATTGGGACTGGATTTATTTAGGATATCTGGTCAGCATGGACGAGTTGGACCAAAGAGTCTGTGTCCATGCTGTACAGCTCGATGACTCTATGTGAGTTTTAGTCTTCTACAGAGTAAGTATGAGGAATTAATCATAGAAAATAGGTACATGGCAAATTACATTAAATTAGATCTTTTGTATCTGTCTTCACTGTAGAAAACAGTGCAAGCATCATCCCAGGAATAATTGTATGGTGAAAGGAAGTGGAGAGCTTAAAACAGTTATGAACACCAGTGAAAGGGCATTCAGAAAATTGCTCAAACCAAAAGTTGACAAGCTACGGATCCTGATAGACTTCATCCTGGGTGTTTACAGAAGTTGCTGCTCTTTCTTGAATAGAGGAGACAGAACCCTTTGCATCTGTCACAAGGAAAATGCTGGAATATTTTATTAAGGAGGATATAATGGTAATATTATATAATGGAGTTCCACAGGATCAGGACTGATGCCACAATTATTTGCAAGTTTGCAAAGATATGTAGGAAAGCAATTGGGAAGAGGACATATGGAATATGCAAATTTGACAGTTGGAGTGTACTGTAGAAAAATGTAAACTTGTCCATTTTGGCAGGAAGAATAGAAAACCAACATATTATTTAATGCAGAGAGATATTGCAGAACTCAGAAGTATAGAGGGATCTGGGTGTTGTGGTTGGTTGGCTCGCCGAGCTGGTTCGTTATTCCGCAGATGTTTCGTTACCCTGCTGGGTAACATCATCAGTGCAGCCTCCGATGAAGCGCTGTTGTGTTTTCCTGCCTGTTATTTGGACTCTGGTGTCCATCGGGCTGGATTACCTACTTCCGGTTTTCCTTCGCAGTGGAGCGTTTATGGGGTCAAGCTCTATGTGTTTATTGATGGCTTTCTTAGTGGAGTACTAGGCTTCTAGGAATTCCCGTGCTTGTCTCTGCTTTACTTGTCCCAGGATCCTGGTGTTGTCCCAATCGAATTGGTGGTGCTCCTTATCCATGTGGATAGAGATGAGTGGGTATTGGTTGTGTCTTTTTGTTGTCAGTTGATGTTCGTGTATCCTTGTGGCTGATTTCCTTCCTGTTTGTCCAATGTAGTTTTTGTCACAGTCTCTGCAGGGAAGTGTCCTTGTACTTCTTTAAAATACACTCATGGGATGCGGGTGTTGCTGGCTAATCAGTTTTAGAAGATTACTATGTAGGTATAGCTAGTGATTAAGAAGACAAATGAAATGTTACAAGGGGAACAGAAAATAAAGTTAGTTATGTTTTGCCACAGTTGTGAAGGTGAGGGGGAGGAGTGGGGTAAATGTTAATGAGACCACTTCAAGAGTAGTGCAAATAGTGGTTTTGGTCTCCTTATTTAAGATTGAATGTAAAGATGCGAAAGAGGTTGAGAGAAGGTTCATTGATACCTAGGTTGTGACAGGATATAATTTATCTTCTGAGAAATGGTTGGACAGGCTGGGTCTGTTTCTATTGGAGTTTAGAAAAGTAAGGTTGCCTTATTGAAATCAGTAAGATTTTGAGAGTGTGGATGCTAGAAGGATGTTTCTCTTTTTGAGAGAGGCAAGGACCAGGAGGCACAGTTTAAAATAAGGAAGTGTCTGTCTCAGTGTATCTTGAGTCTTTGGCACTCTCTTCTGTAGGCAGTGGTGAAAGCAGAGTTGTTGAATATCTGTAAGGTAGAGGCAGATAAATTCTTGCTGAACAAGGGGTGAAACATTATGAGTAAGGAGGATGATGGAGTAAACAGAAGTAATCAGCTATGATGTTTTGAATGGTAGAGCAAGCTGAAGGAGCTGAATAGCCTTTTCCTAATTCATTAGTTTGTGCGCTTTTGTATCTATTTCATTGGTCATCACAAGCAAACAGTGGAGTGAGACTGGAGTTAAATGGAAACTATCCAGCACTGAAGCTGGAACCAGATAAGGGTGACAAATTCCTGATTTCTGAAGGAAATTAATGAGTAAGCACATGTAACAACTCACCAATGGCCAGTTTGTCAAAATACATTTCACAGTTTGTCATTTTAAGATCTAAAATCACAATCTCCAATTCAGAATTGCAATCATTAGGTGATTATGTTCAGAAACTACATTGTAAAGTACAATTAATTCAAGTGCTTTTAGAATTACATTTTACAAGACGCCTTGTATTGTAGGTGCTCTGAAACATTTGACATCATTGCAGATATTGATGCTACAAAATAATTGGCTTCATAAGATGGAGAAAGTCGTATCAGAAATCAAGAAATTGAGATGGCTGCGCACATTAAGTAAGCAATTGTGTGTCTCTGATATATTAAACTGATTTTGTATAGTGTTCCTATCCTGTTGATTGGCACAGGCCACATTTAGCAAAGGCTATTACAAAAAAAATGAACCATACCACTAAGTTCTTGGATTTTGTTTTGATAAATATTGCCGTAACAGCAGTAAGTTTTCAACAGCTGTCTCCAACTTAGTTTTTTTTTCAATTCTGAGATTAATTGGAACTGATGCCCACAAATAATCAATTCAGTGATCTGTAAAGAAAAAGTTAGAATTACTGATTTGTAGCAGTCGCAAACATGCAATATGCTTTTTGCAGTGGTGCATCTTTCATAGATAATTAACTTTTTTTTCCAACATGTACAAATATTGAATGTAACTGTAAGTTACACCAAGTCCTGTTTACCCATCACCTTTGTGCTCTTAGTCTGATTTTGCAGCCAGGTTTTGAATCTCACTAATGAACAGGGAGAGGGTCATTTACATCTCATCGTGACCTAGTCTTGCATCATTAATATGCAGTTTGCTAATCTCCAATTTGCCAGGGAGGAACTAGATGTTACAAAGATGGGAGTGTCAGAGTGGGTACCTGGCAACTTCAGCTTCTTTCATGCTCCTCCAGGACTCCAGCTCAGACAACAATCCAATATCTCAGGTTACGAGGCATGGGCAATGACTGCCAGCAACCCCCAATCAACAGAGATTGGCATTAAACATGCAGCCGCCTCACCACGACCCCATGGCACATTTCTGACTCAGAATATGGTTTTCCTCTTCATTACTTCATTTTGGAGGACACCAATACCTTGCAGTTAATACTACTGCTGAACCCACTTTGTGCATAGAGAAAAACGCCCCCTTTGTGGATTGGACCAGGGTGCATCTTGGAGGCCCTAGCTTACTCTCCTAGCTCACACTGACTTTTCACCTATTTGGATGCACACAGCATCTTTGCCTTGCCTTTCTTTGCCCCTTCATTTGGAACTCAGAGGTTCACAGCCCTTATGTCTTGCCTTGCCTTTCAGTGCAGACTCAAAGCAAGACAGCTTTTTATGATAACCAGCGACGAGCAGTTGAGGGGTGGACATTTTGATTTGATTTGATTTATTATTATTGTCACATGAACCAAGTTATAGTGAAAGTATTATTTTGTGTGTTACCCAGGCAATGCATACCTTACATAAGTACTTCAGGGTAATAGAATAGAATGCAGAATTTAATGTCACAGCTGCAAAGAAGGTGCAGAGAAAGATCAACTCTTAATATTTGAGAGGTCCGTTCATAAGCCTGATGACAGTGCGAAGAAGCTGTTTTTGAATCTGTTGGTACATGTTTTCAAACTTTGTATCTTCTGCCTGAAGGAAAAGGTTGGAAGAGAGTATAACGGGGTGACAGGGGTCTTTGATTATGCTGGTTGCTTTCCCGAGGCAGCGGGAAGGATGGGTGGAGTCAGTGGAAGGAAGGCTGGTTTGTGTGATGGACCTAGCTGCATTCACAACTCTCTGTAATTTCTCGTGGTGTTGGGCAGAGCAACTGCCATACCAAACTGTAATGCATCTGCGTAGAATGCTTTCTGTGGTGCACCTATAAAGATTGGTAAGAGTGAGTTGTGGACATGCTGAATTTCCTTAGCCTTCTGAGGAAGTAGAGGTGTTGATGTGCTTTTTTGACCGTGGCAATGACGTGGATGGAACAAGACAGATTGTTGGTGATATTTACTCCTAGTAGTTTAAAGCTCTCAACCATCTTCACATCAGCACTGTTGATACAGATAGGGGCATGTCCTCCACTCAGCTGCTAAAGTCAATGACCAGCTCCTTTGTTTTGCAGACATTGAGGGAGAAATTGTTGTCTTTACACCATACCACTAAGGTCTCTATCTCTTCCCTGTACTCTGTCTCTTTGCTGTTTGAGATCCAACCCACTACAGTGGTGCCATCAGCAAATTTGTAAATGGCATTAGAACTGAATTTGGTCACATTATCATGAGTGTATAAGGAGGCAAGTGAGAGGCTGAGTATGCAGCCTTGTGGACCACTGGTTTTGAGGATCACCAATGGAGGTGGTGTTGTTGCCTATCCCTGTTGATTGCAGTCTGTGGGTCAGGAAGTTGAGAATCCAGTTCCAGAGTCCGAGGTCTCCGAGTTTGGAGATGAGTTTGGTTGGAAATGTGGTGCTGAAGGCAGAACTAAAGTTAATAAATAGGAGTCTGATGTGGGTGATCTTGTTATCCAGAAGTTCCAGGGATGAGTGTATGCCTAAGGACATGGTGTCTGCTGTGGACCTACTGTGACAGTAGATAGACCTATTGTGATGGTCAGTGAAATGATGTCATCTGCTCCAACTGCCTCAGGTGCATCTGAATCCACAGTCAGCACCATGTTGCTGTATGGCCGTCTTCTACATCAATGTCTTACCTACTCTATGTACCAGCTGCATCCACAGCAAATATACTGCATGTGCTTAGCCAGCAATCAAAGTCAAATGGGAGTAGCCTTCAGTCAAGTCTAAGGAGATTGCCTTAAGTCAGAACATACTAGCAGTGTAAGTCAATTGCATCATCTGCAATCAGACCAGACTGAATCATTTAGCTGCTTGGGATGTCCAAAGTAAGGGGTCCCTACTTTTCCATACTTGGGATGGGTCATGTCCAGTGTTTCAAGACTAGTTGAACCAGTCTGGAGACGAGTCAGGGAGCTGCTCAGAAGACAATCGGGGGCTAGCTACTCATCGCCCGGGGCTATCTTTTCAGGTCATTTGGGGGCAGGGGTAAGCCACAATCAGTCCAGATGGTCTATTCATGAAAAGTTTAGGTGGACAATCAGGGGGCACTCTACTGAACGGGGTGCTAGGGAAATCAGTTGTGAGAATCAGAGGCACCGTATTGGGGACAGTAATTGTGAAGGGTGGTGACTCAACTTCTGAGGGTGGGAGATGATAAAGCATGTGCGAGGATTACTATGGCACGAGTGGAGTTACAGTAATCACTACGGCTTTGATAACAAGACAGTGTATCACTATTTTGTGGCTCATAAGTAATTGGATTAATTTAAGGGATTCTTGATTGTGTAGTGAATGTAACAAGGTTAGCCATTGTAGAATGTGAGTTCCCTGATTGGTGCTGTTAATCTGGTCCAATCAGGGAGCTCTGGCTACCAGGTAAGAACAGGAGTGTCAGACACGTGAGAGTTGGCTGTGATGGAGCTGGATCAGTTTCATTGACTCCATGTACAAACAAACGGTGAGTTGATGATGGGATGTCGGCCTATGTGGAGTTTTTTTCGGTGGTGAAGAGAAAAAACACGCTCCTGAAGAAATTCCCTCACAACAGTCATCTTTGAGTCGGGTAAACATTTCTGGCACTGTGCCTTTATTTTAGAAGCATGACTCATTTGATCCTGCTGTTACAGACTAGTTCCAGTGTGTGGAAAGAATGCATTTTTTTTCCTGGGAAAATTACATTGTGGCAGATGGAAAACAATGAGTAATTTTCCTGGTGGCTTGTGGACCTGCAGCTTTTTCAGTTATTAGGAGCCTAACTTTCCCTGAGGGACCAGATACTAAACCTTTCAAGAGTTGATGGATTTAGTTAAGGAATATTACGACCACAAGCCTTCTGTAATTCTGAGATGCTACCGGTTTTACTTGGTAAGTCGAGACCCAGGGAAATCCGTATTAGGATATTTGACGAGGTTGAGATGACTGGCAGAGGCGTGTGACTTTAGTTTAATCCTTAATGAGATGCTGATAGACCATTTAGTATGTAGGATTAATGATGTAACCATGCAAAAGCACCTACTAGCTGAAACCTAACTGGACTTCCATTGGGCACTACAACTGACTTTATCATTGGAAAACGTAGCAAGTGGAGCATATGAGTTGCAGGGTATTCGGATGGAAGTGGACACCCTTGCCAGTCTGACTAAACGTGGGGAAACATCATTGAGAGAAGCCAGTTGCATAGCCTGACTCAGGACTCTAGGTCAGCCCACAGCAAAACCCCAAAACAAAGCCAAGCCTCGGCCCAACAGTTAAAATTTTCTTCAGGATCTGGGCTGGTAAGCCATTGTAGCTGCTGTCATTATGCAGATTCATGACAGCAAAAGAGTCTCACTAAATCTAAATGGAGTAAGAGAACTCAGGCTGGTGTCCAGGAGAATGCATATCCTGGAATGTCTACCTACATCTGGTTTGGAACAGTTAAATTGCTTAGCGACATCCAAAACAGAACTAATCAAAATAATCGTCTTGTTAAATGGTCACCGAGTTCTAACGGAGGTCGATACTGGGGTGGCCGTTTCAATGATCACAGAACCAGTCTTTAACAAAATTTGCTCTGGACTCCAACCCCTAAGTCTGCGCAAGACCTCAGCTAGACTGAGAACTTGTACTGGGGAACCGTTACAGATTAAGGGTACAACTTTGGTTCCAGTCTCCTATGAGAAGCAGCTAGTTCAGTTACCACTGTTTGTGGTTAAAAGGCTCAAGCCCAACCTTGATGGTACGGAATTGGTTGAGAAAGATTCATCTAGATTGGCCCAACATTTTCTGATTTGTAAAAAGCTGCCTGAGTGAAGTCCTAATTAAACACCTAGAAGTTTTTTGGGAAGGACTATCGAAGGTGCTGAGGCACTTTGCAAGTTGACCAGGAAGCAACACAATGATTCTGCAAGGCCTGCCCAGTGATATTTGCCTTCCAGACAAAATTAGAAGCAGAAACCAGAAGGCTGAAAAGTGCAGGAATCATCAAACCAGTTCAGTTTACGGAACGGGCAGCACTGGTCATACTAATTATGAAGCCTGACAGGTCAGTTTGCCTTTGTGGGGATTTTAAACAAACAGTAAACTGCTTTTTGCAGCGGGCTAAGTACTCAATTGCTTCCATAGAGGATTTGTACACAAAGCTGGCAGGGGGACTCTCCTTCACAAAGCTGGACATGAACTATGCATACCTGCAATTGCTGTTAGATGAGGATTCCCAGAAGTTTGCTACAATTAGTACCTAAAACGGTTTGTACCAATATACAAGACTGCCATTTGGGGTATTGTCAACCTGTGTAATTTTGCCGTGGATGATGGAAAACATTTTACAAGGTCTACCCTAGGTTGCCATTTATCTAGATGACGTGCTAACAAGCTGGAAGACCAAGAAAGAGCACTTGGAGAATTTAGGATAATGGTTCTCCCAAGTGGGCATACACCTTAGAAGGGAAATATATGTGTTCCAGGCACTCCAAGTTGACAAGACTGGTTTTTTCACCCGTTGGAAGGTAAAAGGTGCCCTAGCTTCCATATCTATTCTAAAGCTTAGGTCTTTCGTTGGGTTGGTGAATTATTACGGAAAGTTCATACATAACTGGACTCCATCTGAGCACCTTTGCATCAACTCTTCAAAAAAAAGATCAGTGTTAGAAATAGTCGCCAAGCCAGGCTATTGCTTTCAGGGCAGTGAAGAAACAGCTGTCATCCTCTGAGGTGTTAGGACACTATCATTCAAAACGAGATCTGGTGTTGACATGCCATGCTGCCCTGTAAGACATTGGGGTAGTATTAGCTCATACATAGATGGCTCAATGGAGAGGAATGCCCAATGGCATATTCATCCAGGATTTTGTCTAATACAGAACATAAATATGTCAAGATAGAGAAGGAATCATATTTGGAGTCAGGAAGCTCCACCTATACCTTTACAGATGTAAATTTATAATAATAATGGACTACGAACCTCTGCTGGGTCTACTTAAAGAGGACAAGGCCGTGTTGCCATAGCTTCAGGCCAGTTTCAGCAGTGACCTCTACTAGTAAGTGCATATAATTATGAGTTGGAACACCATCCGGGAGGCCAAGTAGCAAATGCAGATGCATTTAGCTGCCCCCGACTGGCAGATACACCAACAGTGGTACTGCTGCTGGAAGACTCTGTAATGGTTTTAAATTTTTTGGACACAGTTCCAGTCACAGCTGACAATGTCAGACTTTAAATGCAGGAAGATCTGCTCCTGGCAAAACCGAAACAGCAAGTGGTGTTGGGGGATCCAAAGGGCCGTCATAACCAGAACTGAAATTTTTTTGGATCTGGAGAGACCAGATCACTGTAGAGGACAACATATTATTGTGAAGAGCAACAGCAATTGTCCCAAGCAAAGATCAACCACCAGATACTGGCTGAACTCTTCCAGGATCGACCAGGTGTTTCCAAAGTGAACATGTTGGCAAAAAGTTATGCCTGGTGGCCAGGATTAAATGCAGACATGGCTGCATTGGTGGGACAGTGCCCAGACTGCCAACAAGGACAAATATTGCTGCCAGTAGCTCTCCCACATTTGTGAGAATGGCTGGGTAAACCTTGGACTTGGTTACACATTGATTATGTAGGTCCTTTCATGGGCTTAATGTTCTTAGTCATTGTGGATGTCCAATCAAAGTGGCTGGATGTGCATAAAGTTCATTTGTCAAACACTGGGACAATGATAGAAAAACTGTACACATCTTTTGCAACACACGGACTCCAGGAAGTTTTATTCACAGATAATGGGCCATCGTTTATCGGCAGGAAGTTTGAGTATTTCCTTAAGTCGAATGGATTTGACAGATGAGAACAGGTCCATAGAATCCATCATCCACTGATATGGCAGAAAGAGCAGTCCAAACTTTGAAAGCAGGCTTAAAGAAACAGCCTACAGCTTCACTACATAACAAACTGCCCGGGATCTTTTTTCATTATTGGACCATCCCTCACGCAACTACTGGAATTGCTCCAGCAGAGATGCTAATGGGGAAAAGAATCCACACCAGGTTAAGTCTGATCTTCCTGGATCTGGGCATGGGGAGGGTGAAATGGCATCAGGAATGTTAATACTGGACAAAAGACTCTGCTAAGCCAAAGAGACAGTTTACTTCAGGGGACAAAGTTTGGTGTAGGAACCACAAGAATGCCCCTGCATGGGTAAGAAGCATAGTCAAAGAGCGGTCAGATCCAGTGACATATAAAGTTCGAGCCAGTGCAACTGTCCTGAACAAGCATGTGGACCATATGCAAGCTGCAAACTCACAGATGGTGAGGAAGCAAAATGTGCCTGGCCTCTCAACAGCTTTCTTGATTGATCCAGACCCTATGGATTCTCCCTGTCTGTCAAACATTGAAGATACTTTGGAATCTGAGATGGACATGGCAGAGAGGGCTACCTTGATACCTTTGCCACCTGAGGAAGGGAATGAATGTGACTGTGATATTCCTGGTGTAATGTGAGCTACTCTGCATTACGTGCCACCCATATCAGAGGCAGAGTTGGAGGAACCTGACCCAGTGCTAAAATGCCCCAGCCAGAGCTATAAAAAAACAGCCAATGTCCTTGACTCATAGGGGGAAGGTTGCAGTGATAGTAGTGAGGTCAGCCAAGTGGACCTCATAGAACATGATTTTCTTGATTGGGGCTAATAATTTGGTTCAATCAGGGAGCCTTGGCTGACAGATAAGAACAGGAGTGTCAGACATTCCATCAGCTCTAAGGGAGCTGGATCAGTGTCAAGGACTCTCTGTATGTAAATAAAGGTTGACTTGGTGATGGAGTACAGGCCTCTGTGGAGTTATTTCAGAATGCAAGTTATTTTGATTCCACAACATAAAAGCGCATTGCAGGAAAGCTGGTCTAACAATTTTTTTAATGGCTTGATAGTTCCATTTTTAAACTATTTATTCATGGGTATGGGTATTACTAAGAAGGCCAGCATTTTCTTCCCCAAAAAACATTGATGAATTAATTTTGATGCATTGGGGTGTTTTCACAGTCATTATTAATTCATTTTTAATTGATTAAGCGTGAATTCACACAGTTGTGTGGCTGGATTTGAACTCATTTTTCCTGGTCGTTTGTCCAGGTCTCTGTATTACCAATCCAGATTCACTGTCTTTGTACTACTGTGCCCTATTTTTAGGAAAGATAAAGAGCTGGTAAAGCAATGGAGGATTTTTGTTGTGCTGCGTGTTTGTATCAAATTTTCATAGCACATGTTTAGACCAAATGTTGTTTCATAAAATAAAGTCTATTTAATTTCAGTTTAGTACTGTTAATGAAAGAAGTCACAGTTCTGGATGATGTTAATACATTTATTTTGACAGCTGAGCAAAAATGATAAACTTGATCTACACCTCCCCCTCACCTCCAAAGCATCAAACACATCTTCCACATTAGACAGAGGTTCACCTGCACATCCATCAATGTGGTCTATTGCATCTGCTGCTCCCGATGTGGCCTCCAAGTGGAGGCTCGGAGACTGCTTTCTGGAGTACCTGCGCTCTGTTCGCAACAAACGACAATACCTTCCGTTCGCGAACGATTTCAACTCTCCCTCCCATTCCCTGGGTGACATGTCCATCCTGGGCCTCCTCCAGTGTCATAATGACACCACCCACAAACTGGAGGAGCAGCACCTCATAGTCCATCTCGGGAGCCTACAGCCCAATGGCCTAAATGTGGATTTTACCAGTTTCAAAGTCTCCCCACCCCCAGCCTCATCCCATAACCAACCCACCCTCTCATCCGCACCTCCTTGACCTGACACAACCTGTCCATCTTCTCTCCCACCTATCTGCCTCTCCCACCTCACTGACCAATTCCCACCACTCCCTACCCCAACTCATCTATCACCATCCGACCTACCTTCCCCAGCCCTACCCCTCCTTTCTATTTATTTCTGAGCTCCCTTCCACACCCCCCCAACTTCACCCCACTATTTCTGAAGAAGGGTCCTGACCTGAAACAGCAACTTTCCTGCTCCTCTGATGCTGCCTGACCTGCTGTGTTCCTCCAGCTCCACACTGTGTTATCTCTGACTCCAACATCTGCTGTTCTTACTGTCTCTTGTTCAATATCATGGTGTTTTGCAAAAGAAAGATGATTTGAGATTAGTCTCTCCCATTCTTCTTGATCTTTATCACTTTTCATCCTCACATCTCTCCTGAAAGCAACAACACTTTTGGGGCTACTTTTCCACTTACCTGCACTTTGGCAAATAGTATATTACCAACAATAGTCAAATAAAGATCAATATGTTCGCAGGATAAACCCAATCAAGTAAGCCATCTTCATAATTATAGGTGCAGTCAACAAATGCAGGACACATAGGTAATCGAATCTAACATTTTCCTGGTCTGTATCACTCCACTAAACCTAATTGCTGAAGTATTAGGAACAAATTTCTTTTTAATTATCTTTAAGTAAGAAAATAAGACCTGTATTTGATAGCAGCACACTAAATGTGTTCCAAAGTACCATAATTTGAGCTGTTAACAAAACTTTTAACTTGAAAATATACACTTTGCACCAAATCAAACCATTCAACTAATCTTCCTATGTGTTCAAAGTATCTAAACATTCTTAAGTATTTAATATCAAACTGTGAACACAAGCATAGTAACATCACTTTTCTTGGTGTAATTTGAAGTTGTCAATTTCATTCTCTTTCAGATTTATTCAATAACCCTTTGACGCAGGAGCAAGATTATCGTCTTTATGTCATCTACCACGTGCCTTCAGTACAGCTGCTTGATAGACAATGTCAGTTATTCAAAACTTTAAACTTTATGTTTGAAAATTCTGAAATTCTGTTTGCTAATGAAGTTACAGTGCATACTCATTCCTTGTACAGTGATTACTCCGAAGGAGCGAGATACTGCTTTTGGTAACTACTGTCAAGACCAATTCCGAGTGCGCCAATCTTTGGCTTTTGGGCAGAGAAAACCATGTCTTACTGTTCAACAGATCACCTCAAAGAGAAGTTATAAGAAATATCCAGGTGGGGGCTTGGTTATTACTTAAGTAAATAATTACACTTAATTTGTGAAATTAATTTTATCTTTTCAAAATACAATGTCTTCAACTAACAAAATAAATGTTACCGTCATATAATGGATGGTTTATTTATAACACTTCATTATTACCGTCACTTTACTTACAGACATTGATGAGACTAGGTTGTAAATATGGTAGAGTTGAAGGAGTAGAAGAATTTTTTCAAAAGTGCATAAATAAGTAAGTGTCTATCTGTAACTTGGCAGTTATGACTCCTTCTGCAGGATTCGTAATAAATCAAACTCCAGGCATCCAAAACTGACAGCTACTTATAAATTGAGTTTCTTGAGACCCATGCTCCTTACGTTTGCCTTTGGTAAAATGTCTTAAGTTGGCATAATCTCACATCTGGAGTTCCTGTCTTAGTATTTTATTAGAAAAATTTGAGTGCTGTCAATAATAGTCATTGATGTTCCTCTATGCACATTGGTACATGTGGACTATCAGCAATAGCTATAATGCGTAACCTCAAGATGTAGTGTATCTCAAACTTTGCAATTACAATCAAGTCAGGAGAATCAACCCAGATACAATGCTGAGTGTTGAGCAGCATGTATCAAGTGTATCTAAAAATGAGGTCCTACAAGCAATAGATCAGATTAAAACTCTTCATTTCTGCCATATCCAGTCCTGAATCTGGTGCACAATCAAACAATTAAAAGAAGGAGGAGGCTGCATGATCATTTGTATCCTCAATAATGAATAAACTTAGTATGAGTGAATTCAGCAAGATTGCAGTGTTTACAGCCATCTCAGGCAGAAATGCTGGGCTGAGTGATCCACCACTATCTCAATGCAAACCTTCAGCTATATTGACCACTGAATGTGATATTAATAAACAGCTGAGTACACTGAGTTAAAGACCTGGACAACAGCACAGTTAAAGTACTAAAGCTTTGTGCTTCAAACTAACCATGCAATAATCCAACCTGTTCTAATATGCCTGTAAAACTGACCTCTACCTAATGATATGTTCAGATCGCAAGGCTGATTGGACCATTTACTGTCTCATCAATCTTTGCAACCAAATTTGGGTTCTTCTAGGACAGCTGTGTTCCTGACCTTGTTAAGGATTGATAAAAGTATGGGTAAAAGCCGAATTCAGAAGTGAAGTAAAAGTGTCTGCCCCTAATATCAAAGCAGCACTTGAGTGTGCATGGCATCAAAGACTGCTAGCAAAATGGATACCATTGAGAACTGGGGAGAGGGTGGGCAGAATATTCTATGAGTTGATGTCCTACCCAACATATTTTTTAAAAGAACCCACTTACAGGATGTGGCCAAGAATGCATTTATTGCACATCTATGATTGCTCTTGATGCCATTGTGAGTTATCCCTTTGACCACTGAATGACTTGATAAGTAATTTTAGAAAACAGTTAAGAGTCATCCACATTGCTGTGGGCTTGGCATTATTTAAGGGCTATACCACATTGTTATGGCCCCTTATGGCCCTTCCCTAAAGATCATAGGGAGAGATGGTGACAAAGTAGTAATGTCTTTGGACTAATAATTCAGAAATCCAGGCTAATGCTCTGGGGACATGGATTCAAATCGCACTATGGTAGATGAGAAATTTAAATTCAGTAAATACCTGGAGTTAAAAGCTAGCCTAATGATGGCCCGAAACCATTGTCAGTCGTCATAAAACTCATCTGCTCCACTAACATCATTTGGGAAAGGAAATCCTTAACTGCTACACAGGCTGTTGATCCTGCTAAGTCCTTCTTACCAAGATTTTGGCTTGTGCCAAAACTAGGAGATTGATCCCTTAGACTAGTCAAGCAGTAGCCTGACATAATCATATCTATGGAATCATGCATTACAGATAATATCCTAGACACTAGCATTACCATCCCTGCTTATGTCCTGTCACAATGCTATATGGTTAGGAAGGAGTTGCCTTGGGTGTCCTCAACATTGACACCAGCCTCATGAAGTCAAGTCAAATGTGAGCCCTGTTCCCAATCAGCTGATGCAACATTTGGAGGAAGCACTGAGGGTGGAAGGGCATAAAGTGTATTCTGGATGGGAGACTTTAGTGTCCATCACAAAGAGTGACTCGATAGCACTGATATTAATTGAGGTGCTCGAGTCCTAAAAGACAAATCTGCGAGACTGGGTCTGCAGCATGTGGTGAGGGCGCCATTAAGAGAGAAAATATATGTGATTTGATTTGATTTATTGTTTCACATGTGCATGAGGACAGTGGAAGGTTTTGTTTTGCGAGCAGTATAGGCAGATTATAACAAACAAGGACATATAGATCATAGGGTTGTTTAGACAGAGTGAGGCATACAGGTTAACAACTGCACAGGCGGTGCACAAAAGCAAAATCCACGTTGGCTTTGAGATTAGAGAGGTCCATTCAGCAATTTAATAACGGCAACGAAGAAGCTGTTTTTGAACCTGCTGGTACACGTGTTCAGGTTTTTGTATCTTCTGTCTGATGGAAGATATTGAAAAAGAGTATTACTGGGGTGGGAGGGGACTTTGATGTTGCCAGCCTTTCCGTGGCAATGGGAAATATAGATGGAGTCCATGGATGGGAGGTTGGCTTTCGTGATGGTCTGGGCTGTGCACACAACCTTCTGCGGTTCCTTCTGGTCCTGGGCAGAGCAGTTTCTGTGTCAAGCTGTTATGCACCTAGATAGAATAGATATAACCTCATCTTCGTCACTCTACCTGCTGCACATGCGTCTTTCTATGGCAGTATGGGTAAGAATGACCACCACATAGTCATTATAGAGATTAAATCCGCTGTTTGCATTGGAGTTATCTTCCATCATGTTAGGTGGCACTTAGGGGAAGGGATAGCAGTCACGGGCCCAAGTCCTGCTCCTAATAGAGTCCTGGTCCTTCCCAACCCTTGAACTGAGCACCGCAAGCCCAGCTCCCTAAATATTGGACCTTATTGTACCTCCCCTCTCCTGGGCCCTGGTGGCATTACCACCATGTTGAATGGGACAGACTTCAAACAAATCTAGCAACTAAAAACTGGGCATCCACAACATACTGTGGGCTATCACTAACAGCAGAATTGTTTTAAATCATAATCTGTACCCTCATGCCCTGGCATATTGCCCAATCTAACATTATCATCAGGCCCAGGAGACAAGCCTGGTTGAATGAAGAGTGCAGGGGGGCATGCCAAGAGCAACGCCAGGCAAAACTAAACGTTATGTGGGTCCTGACAATGTTCCTGTCAATAGTACTGAAGACACATGCTCCAGAGCTAACCGTGCCCCTGGTCCAGCTGTTCCGGCACAACTACATCACTGGCATCTACCTGGCAATGTTGTACATTACCCTAGCATATCCTGTGCAAAAAGGGCAGGACAGATTCAATTTGATGAATTACGAACTTATCAGTCTGCTCTCAACTGAATATGAAGTCACAGAAGATGTCGGCATTTCTATTTAGCAATACTTGCAAAGAAATAACCTGCTCACTGATGCGCAGTTTGATTCCCACCGAGGCCAGTTGGCTCCTAACTGCATTACAGCCTCAGTCCAAGCAGTATCAAATGAGGTGAACTCCAGAGATGAGTTGAGAGTCACTGCCCTTGGTTTCAAGGCAGCAGTAAATCATGTAAACAATCTAGGAGCCTTAGCAAAACTGGAATCAATCGAAATTGGGGGAAAGAACAATTCATTGGAAATGAAAATGGTCATTAGATCACACAGAATAGAGGGAAAACTAGCCATTTGGATACAGAATAGGCTTGAAGTTAGAAGACAGAGGGTGGCGGTGGAGGGTTGTTTTTCAGACTGGGGACCTGTGACCAGTGGTATACCACAAGGGTCAGTGCTGGGTCCACTGCTTTTCATCATTTATATAAATGATTTATATAAATGAATTATATAAATGTGAACATAGAAAGTATGGTTAGTAAGTTTACAGATGACGCCAAAATTGGTGGTGTAGTGGCCAGTGAAGAAGGTTATCTCAGACTACAAAAGGATCTTGATCAGATGAGCTGATGGGCCGAGGAATGGCAGATGGAGTTTAATTTGGATAAATGTGAGGTAAGGCAAACCAGAGCAGGACTTAATGGAAAGGTCCTTGAGAGTGCAGCTGAACACAGGGACCTTGGAGTTTAGGTTCATAGTTCCTTAAAAGTAGAGTCATAGTTAGATAGGATAGTGAAGACGGTGTTCGATATGCTTACCTTTATTGGTCAATGCATTGAGTAATAATGGGATGTCATATTGAAGCTGTACAGAACATTGGTTAGGCCATTATAGGAATACTGCGTGCAGTCTCCCTACTTTAGGAAGGATGTTGTAGAACTTGAAAGGGTTCAGAAAATATTTACAAGGATGTTACCGGGGCTGGAGGGTTTGAGATATCGGTAGAGGCTAAATAGACTGGGGCTATTTTCCCTGGAGCATCAGAGGCTGAGGAGTGACCTTATAAAGATTTATAAAATCACGAAGGGCGTGGATAGGGTAAATAGGTAAGGTCTTTTCCCTGGGGTGGGAGAGTCCAAAACTAGAGGGCATAGGTTTAAGGTGAGAGGGGAAAGATTGAAAAGGGACCTGAGGGGCGATGTTTTCATGCATGTATGGAATGAGTTGCCAGAAGAAGTGGTGGAGGCTGGTACAATTACAACATTTAAAAGGCATTTGGATGAATAGGAAGGATTTAGAGGGATATGGCCCATATTCTGGCAAATGGGACTAGATTTATGCAGGATATCTGGTCGGCATGGATGAGGTGGCTTGATGGGTCTGTTTCTGTGCTATATATCTCAATGACTATGACTCTACTATGTTTGTTGGAAATCAATAATCCCAGCCCAAGGACATCACTGCAGGACCCTCTCAGGGTAGTGTCTTAACATCAATCATCTTCAGGTACTTTATCAATGACCTTCTTTTCATCATAATTTCGAAAGTGGGGATGTTCTCCTTAAGCTACCTGAGTCCATGTGCAGCAAGACTTGGGCAATACTCATTATGGGGAGATGATGGCCTCGTAGTATTATTGCTGGACTGTTAACCCAGAGACCTAGTATATTCTAGGGACCCAGGTTCAAATCCCACCACGGCAGGTGGTGAAATTTGAATTCAGTAAATATTTGGACTTAACAGTCTAATGATCACTATGAATCCATTGCCAATTGTCAGAAAAACCCATCTGGTTCATTAATGTCCTTTGTAGAAGGAAACTGCCATCATTACTTGGACTAGTCTACATGTGACTCCACACCCACAGCAATGTGGTTGACTCTTAACTGCCCTCTGCGCAATTAGGGATGGGCAATAAATGCTGCCTAGCCAGCGACACCCTCATCCTGTGAATGAATAAAGGATGTGGTGGTGCCAGTGTTGGACTGGGGTGGATAAGGTCAGAAGTCACACCACACCAGGTTATAGTCCAACTATTTTAATTGAAATCACAAGCTTTCGGAGCGGTGCTTCTTCGTCAGGTGAAGTGAAAGAACCACACAGGCACAGAATTTACAGGCAGAGATCAAATCACGTGAGTGGAATGTTTACAGGCTGAATAATAAGTCTCTGCAGGTGATCGAAGGTTTCAGACGGTGTGAGTAAAGTGTCAACAGCTGAATAGCAAGTGAAGGGATGACCTATAATCCAGTTAATTGAAGCAGAGAGATAATTACAAAACATTAAAAATAAGATGGTGTTAGAGACAAGCCAAATAGTTGGAATAACGTGATAGGTATAACAGTCGCATGCTGAGTATCTGACCAAAGTAACAAGTCATCCAAAACTGTACAAACTTACCTTAATGATCTCAAAGGCACAGAATTTATTTGCAAAGAGATCAAAAGGTCATACAAATGGTGTGATGAAGTATCTACAGGCTGTTGGCTTCACTTCACCTGATGAAGGAACAGTGCTCCAAAAGCTTGTAATTTCAAATAAAACTGTTGGACTATAACCTGGTGTCTTGTGACTTTTGACCTTGGTCAATACACAAGCTTTGGCTGATAAGTAGTAAGTAGCATTTGTGCCAAGCAAAAATCTCTCATTTCCAACAAAAAGAGTATCTAACCATCAGTCCTTGACATTTAATGACATTAACATTGCTGAATACCTCACTGCTAATATCTTAGGAGTTATCACTGACTAGAAACTGAAGTGGATCAACCATATAAATACTCTGGCTGCAAGTTCAGATTGGAGGCTAGGAGTCCTAAAGTGAGTAATTCACTTTCTGATTCCCAGTGTCTTTCCATCACCCACAGTGCACAACTCAGGAATGTGATGAAATACTGTGTAAATGTCTGATGCGACTGTTCCGATACCACTTCCAATTCAAGCTGGACATATCCAAGGTAAGCTGCCTGCTGCTTGGCACCCCGCTTGATTAACAGTCCCTCCACCACCTTGTATATTTACTCCATTCACCATTGACACAGTGGTGTACCATCTACATGATGCACTGCAGTTAAGTCATCCAACTTCCACTGACACCTTCTAGCCCATGACCTCAATCACCTTGAAGGACAAGGGTAGCAGATATATGGGAATACCACCATGCAAATTTGAAACTATAATGTTGTTGCTTCACTTCTTTATGTCAAAATCCTGGAACTCCCTTCCTAACAGAACTGTGGGTGGTCTTCATATCCTTTGAATTAAAAAAAAAAGGACCAGAAGGGTTTTTGTGTCAATAAGTTTCTTAGCTCCACCATTCTGTTTGATATAGCCCTCATATCTACTGTGTTTGATGTGTCACAAGGAACTGTCCTGCAGCCTCAACTTTGTACAACTTGTATAAGTTATTTGGATGATGAGACAAAAAAATATAATTGCTAAATTTACTGATGATGGAAAGATAAATAGGAACAGAAATTGTGAAATGTTTGTAAGGAGGTGACAATAGGATATTGAATGGTTAAATGAGTGGGTGAAGACCTAGCCAATGGAGTATATTGTGGGAAATTATCCATTTTGGCAGAAAGAATAAACAGAAGCATATTATCTGAACAGGCAGAGATTGCAGAGCTCTGACATAAAGAGGGATCTCCATGTTCCATGAAAACAGCAGGGCTGGTTTGATCGGAAGAGTTTTTCCATTCCTTTTATGTGATATGGGTGTTGTTGGCTGGGTCTACATTTATTGTCCGTCCCTAGTTGTTCTTGAGAAAGTAGTAATTGGATGCCTTCTTGAACTGTTGCTGTCCATTAAATGGTCTACTCCTGTTGCTGTATGAAGAAAGGTTGGACAAGCTAGGCTGATATCCACTTGGGTTCAAAAAAGTAAGAGATCATTTGATTGATTTGAGGAGTCTTGATAGGTGTAGACAGGATGTTTCCTCTTGGAAGAATCTGAAACTAAGTGTCTCTGTTTCAAAACAAAGGGCACCCATTTAAGACAGAGATGAGTATTCTTTTCTCACAGAGGACCATTAAGCTTTGGAACTCCCTTCCTGAAAAGGCAAGCAGGTTCCTTGAATATTTCGAAGACAGAGGTAAATGATCTTTGATACGCAATGCGTCAAGGGTTATTTGGGGTACGTGGGAATGTAATCAGCTCAGCCATGATCTTAGTGAATGGTATAGTGAGTTTGATGGAGAATGGCTTACTCCTCCTTCTAATTTTGGTGGTTGTGTGTATTACCCTTAAGTCCACGAAACACAGATGTGGAAGGTTATGGCGACTAACTGGTTTTAACCCTAACACTGACATCCACTACCAGAACTGACTGGACCACTTAAAGCACTATTGGGTCCTGCATTTGTTGTCTAAAATTGTTCACTGTTCCAGGATCATTCTCACATGCAAAGTATGCCCTGGCCTCTTTCCTTCACTGCAACTGAAGGAATGGGCTACCAGTATGGAGAGATTAAAATCAGGAATGCTGTAGAGGAGTTCATTTAAAGGAATATTGATATCTGAGAGATTCGTAGGGCAGGAATTGAACACAGAGTTAGGGAAGGGACAGGCGATGAAGAGATTCGAAAACAATTGGCCTCTGTATGAAACCAAACCAACATGTCATAAATATTTAAAAATGGGTAACAATTCAATTGATTCAGAGATAGTAGGAACTGCCGATGCTGGAGAATCTGAGATAATAAGGTGTACAGCTGGATGAACACAGCAGGCCAAGCAGCATCACAGGAGCAGGAAAGCTGACGTTTCGGGTCTGGACCCTTCTTCAGAAATGAGGGAGGGGAAGGGGATTCTGAAATAAATAGACAGAGAGTGGTCGGTGGATGGAAGGTGGATAAAGGAGCAGATAGGTGGAGAAGAGACGGACAGGTCAAGGAGGCAGGGATGGAGCCAGTAAAGGTGAGTGTAGGTGGGAAGTTAGGATGGGGGTTGGTCATTCAAGGGAAGACGGACAAGTCAAGGGGGCGGGATGAGGCTAGTAGGTAGGGGGTGGGGGAGGTGCAGTCATCTGTCACGACCCGCGTGTAGGTGTTCCACAAAGCGGTCTCCAAGCCTTAACGTCACCTACGCTTGATTTGTGACAAATAATTGCAACTCCCAGTCGTGAACCACTTCAACTCCTCCTCCCACTCCTTGGATGACATGCCCATCTTGGGCCTCCTCCAGTGCCACAACGATGACACCTGGAGGTTGCTGGAACAGCACCTCATATTTCGCTTAGGAACCCTGCAGCCCAATGGTCTCAATGTGGACTTCACAAGCTTCAAAATCTCCTCCCTACCCCCCTACCTACACTCACCTTTACTGGCTCCATCCCCGCCTCTTCGACTTGTCTGCCTCCTCTCCACCTATCCTCTCCTCTATCATGTAGAAAGTAACAGAGGGAAGCTAATTTATAGTAACAAGACCGATTATGGACTAACCATTATATATAATCTTTAGTTGACCTGAGAAAGCAATTGTAGACTTCCTGTTTGAATCATTGCAGTTCTTGCATTGATGGAGCTTCCATTATGGTATGCGATAGGTAATTCCAGGACGTGGACCCAGCAATGATGAAAGAAAATGTTGGATAGTGCTGGAGGACATGGAGTTTATGGTGTTGTCACATCATTGCCATTGTTGTCGTTCACATAAGAAACACAACACTGAGAAGTGCTACTGAAGTGGGATCAATCAGTATGTTGCTGTGGTGCATCCTGTTACAAAGAAGCTGAAACCATTGTGCAATAGTGGAGGAGGATGGTGGATATTTTGTATGGTGACATGAATGTCAAAGGAAGAAATCGCTGTATCTTATAAGATTGAATGTTGTTGTGGGACAGATACCCCACTAAGTGGTAGTAATCTTATTTTTCCTTTTCTGCTCTGCTTTCATGTCATAGTTCGATTTAAGGCTGTGGCAAACATTGAAGCTGAATCATTCTAGTCAGGCTAAAAATTCACCATTAGTAGTCAAAGGTGCCACTAGATGGCACTATTGTTGAGTCCTTTAGATACTTTATTGATTATGGAATTTGGAACATGGCCTGGTTAAGTTTGTACATGAACGGTAAGTATACAGGCCAGGATCTTCCACTCGCCTTGAACATTCACGCTGCAATGCTGGAATTTCTTGCCAAGTCTTCTGAGCATGGCTTTTCCAGAAATTGTAATTGCAGTGTCCATTGAAGAGTTCCTTCTCAGAGTTGTAGTGCTGGGGAGGAAAGAACACATTCCCTTTGTACAGCAGGAGCTACTGTAAGCTAAGTTTAATGGTCTCTTGTGAATTTTAATGAATGGATGAATATTAGTGAATGGGTAATTACAAGAATAGGTATGTGTGTGATTTAAATTGGAGGCTGGCTGGTAGAGTGACAGATTGATGAGCTGGGTACATTGGTTTGGGGATAGTCAGCACAGGTCAGTTGCAGGTAATTGGGCTGTGTTTGGTACTCAGGTGATGGGAGGTAGTTGGGCTGAAAGAGCATTCAAGATAGGGTTGGGGGAGAAATCATGGGGCAGATGTAGTCAGTTCTGGTCAGTGAGTTAATTGGGTGATCAGGGGTTAGTGTGGTTGAAGGAGTAGTCAAGGGATGGGGCACGGTCAAGTGATTGGTGGAGGTGACTGGCTTGATGGAGTGAGGGCCGAGGGGGGAGTTGGGAGCATGGGTGAGTAACTGGGATGTCTGCTCTGTAGTTGTCCAAGAGTTAGCCTAGATTTTAATCTGTCTTAACATTTTCTTAGTAACTATTCAGGTAATAACTGCAGAATCATCTGAAGTTTCTGACGTACTTCAGAGTTGGAGACCTTTGCAGAAAGTCCTGGGGAGCAGGACAATTGCCTGTCAGAAGTTCAAACTTCTTGGACAATTCTCACAGAGGATTCTGATGGGATCCTAACATGTATCTTGGTCTGGTCTCAAATGATGCAGAGATTTTTTTTAAAAAATTCATTAATGGTATGAGAATGTCACTGGATTGGCAGCATTTAATACCCATCCCAGAAGGCAGTTCAGAGTCAACCACATTACTATGGGTCTGGAGTCACATGTAGGCCAGACCAGGTAAGGGTGACAATTTCCTTTCCTAAAGGGCATCAGTGAACCAGCTGGGTTTTTCCCCAACATGATCATCATTAGATTCTTAATTCCAGATATTTTTATTGAATTCAAATTCCACCATCTGCTGTGGCAGGATTTGAACCCAGTCCCCAGAGTGTTATCTAGGTCTCTGGATTAACAGTCCAGCGATAATACCACTAGGCCATTGCCTCCTCTTGGAAGATTTGTGCCATTATCTGATTCCAAACTGGGTCAAGACCAATAATAACCCTTTTATTGTATGATCTTTCTTCTTGGGAAAAAAGTATTTTCTGGCTCTCCATAGCTATATTCATGGAATTACCTAATGTAAGTAAATGTATAAATCCTCCACTTGTCACTTTGTACACCACTTGTTGGATACAACATAATGCTTTGTCACTATCTAGTGCATCACAGGTTGCTCATGTTAGTAGTATTTTTGAAACTTTTATTATTGAGAGAGTTTTCTGTCTGTGCCGATTGCATTGAGATGTGAAATCTTTCAACACGGTACATTTGTGATAAGCCAGCTATAATATCATTTACTCTATCCTAGGAATATGATTAGCTCTCAAATCTGAAAACTAACATCTACCAAAGCAGTATGGCATTTTGGTTTCCTGTATCAGCTATCCATATGGCATATCTATTTAAATCCTTGGGAAAATTTTGTGTAGTGAATTTGTATCACTTTTACTGGAATGGCTCAAAACAATGTGACTTCAAAAGCAGATAAAAGAAATAAAAGAAAATTAGTCTGAGCTTGGTTTCAACCTGTCTGCCAAAGACGAATGGATATTTTATTGCATGATTCAATCTTCTAAATTGCATTAATTTTAAACAGTTCAGTCATAAAATACAAATCAGTCTGGTACAGGTATTACTCTTTTTATTTACTCTCCATTCTCTCTACATATATGCATTTATATAATGTGTAGAATTTTGTTTATCTTCTTAAAATTAAATTTTGACATGGAACAATGCAAAAGTAACATGAGGGCACATGCTCCACTAGCCTTATAGAATTACCGTTGACGCCAATTTTAAAAAAAATAATAATTTTGATTTTATTTCAGGCATTTTAAAACAAGAGAACAAAATGATTAGGTTTGTATCTTCTTTAATTCCTACTAAGAAATGTTTATAGCAATACCATTTTTAATTGTATTAGAGACATGCCTAAGAATAGTTTCAGTTATGAAGCAAGTTTAGATTTAGTTTTTTTAACTACATTTTTTCTCTTACTCTGCTCCATGTGGAGAAACGTTAGATATGTTCTTGGAAAATATCAGGAAACTTCTACGTTGATTGATGGACCATTCCCACAAATATGCATGCGTATTTTTCTCTTGCTATTTGTTTCAAAGCAAATTGAGAAAGTACTAGCTTTTGGGGTTGCTGAATTGTGTGCTGGAGTAAATAATGGAGTTAACTATCTGAAACATGCAGTGTCACTATACAAAAACGTAACAAAGAGTTTCCTAGAGTTTGTACTGAATGATCAACTGGAATTGAGTTAGGGTTATTCCAGCATCCTGTAACAGATAAGGGAGTTGGGACTTATCCAAGAACTAGTGAACCAAGTTGGCCATTAGACATGCATCTGATTTAAAATTAAAATAAAATTCTGTAAATGCTGAACCTGAAATAAAAACTAAGTGCTGAAAATATTCAGCAGATTGCCTGGCATCTGTGAAGAGTGAAACAAAATTAACATTTCAAGTCAAATATGACAACCTCTGAACCTTTATTGGCCAGAACTGCCCTCACAATCAGTGGATCATTCTACCTGCCTCCAGTACTTCCCACCTGAACCCTTCTCTCTGTCCTCTTGTTCACTCCTGACCTTTTCATTGAGAACTGTTGATGTGATATCAGCCATCTTAATTTCTCTGCTCATATCACTCACTCTAACCTGCCTCCCTCTGAATTTGCTGTGCATCTGATTTGCCTCTTTTGGGTTTCTTAACCAGGGTTCGTACAAATGGATAAAATGTAATTGGTTCAATTTCATCCTCTTTGTTTTCATTTCCGGCTCACATGGTTGTTTTCAAGTATCCTTGGGATATGATACAATATTTCTACCTTTTTATTGTTACACTACTTGTTCAGTTGGCATTATTTCAGTTTTAGGAAGATTGAATTTGCTTTGAAGTACATAGATTGAAATACAGCACAAAAAGAAGTCATTGACCCAATTGGGCTATGGCATGTGTGTAAGCTCCGCACAAGTCTTCTCTCATTTCACTCTATCAATGTGTCCTTTTTTTATCTCACTTATCTGAATTTCTGAAGAAGGGTCTAGGCTCAAAACGTCAGTTTTCCTTCTCCTCTGATGCTACTTGGCCTGCTGTGTTCATCCAGCTCTACACCTTGTTATCTCTGTTTATTCTCACACGCTGTTTCCTGTATGTCCACCAGTTATCCATTTGAGCTGATGTATTACCCCTATTCGATACTCTCTCCACTAATGCCCACTCTTGCCCAATAATCTGTTATGCTGTAAAATCTGTCCTTTTCAAAGCCTTCTGACACATCTACTTTTAAACAAGGTGTGATCCTTACCCTTTTTGTAAGATTTATGGACTTGTTTATCAGCATTTCTTGCTTTTCAGTTGTAGTCCTTTAGAAATGAATCCAGAGCTTTATTTGTATTTTTATGACCTTGATAATTTTTCAAGGTTAGAAATATGCATGATTAGCAGTTTTTTTAATGACTTGATTTACACTGAAGGGTAGTCGTGAGTCTACCATGTGACTAATAATGGATTTTGAAAGTCTATACATGCTACATCCATATCATTATCTTGTCTCCTTATCTGTTACTTCTGCAAAGAGTTCAATGCATTTAGTTAAGCATGGCCTACCCTTTTGAAATATCTGCTGGCTATTCTTTATTATTTTTTGGATTATGGTTTTCTGTTGAAACATTTATGTTACCAGCTTCTTCCATTTTAAGAGCTGTTCTCACTTTGACTTGCAGTAGAACAGATATTCAGGCACGTGACCTAGGTTTGTATGCAGAACTCCCTTACTCCCTTCAGGTTCTCACCTTTCATTAACATAGTATGCATAGCAATTTCCTATGGAAACCTATGTCAAGTTATGGTATCTGGTACTGTGGATTGGGTTTGAAGATTTGGAGGGAACTAATGCTGTTAATCATTATGATAATTTAAAGCCTATCTCAGTTAATGCCCAAGAAATGGAAAATCAAAAGAATATGCAAATTTAAAACAGGCAGAAGTCATCCAAACAGTAAGCTTACAATTCCCTCCAGTATCACCTGATCCTCACAGCTACAGTATGTCATTTACACAGTCATACGTTTAGTTCTTTGGAGTGGGGACAATATTAATGGGAATCATGATAAATAACATATTCCCAACATGAACATCTTTGTTGTATCAGAAGACTGCTGTAAAAAAAATCTGCTCCTGGATGGAAAAGCAATTATGTTGTGTCAAAAACAATTCAGACATTAGTATGGAAAGTTCCCATCCCAGTTTCTATTTCTGTTAATAGGTTTTCTTATGTTTGTTACATATGATAATGTGTAAGGAATGTTGATCAAAATGAGAGAGTATTCTTTGTCAGGCATCAGCTATTTTGAAACCGTTTTGAAACCAGCTTTTGTCGGATTTCTAGGTTACCATGTTTGTCTGTTGTTTTAATTATGCACATATGAGCAAGCCCCTTTATCAGAATTTTCAAGCCTTCTTCCCTGCAGTATATTTTTCTGAAAATATAGCTTTGCAGCTGTTTCTGAGATTTTGTTGCAAACAGAATATTAGGCAGATTCAAAGTGACCATAGGTCCTTCCGTATTAGGTCACAAATTTCCCTAGTAATTTTTTTCGTGGAGTTTCAGGTAGAGTGCTACTCCTGTGATAGGTCTTCAAAGGTCTCTGCTGCCTCTACACTTATCTGGAGGGAGGTGAGGAGTTTGATGTATGCACTTGTTGGAAACTTCCTTATCCTCTGCTAGTATTGTTAGCTGTAATCCATTCTCATTTCAGTCATTTCCTACTCCTTCAGGGAAGGTAACAGAGCGATACGATCAAAAATGGTGCAGTAAGGCAGAACAAGAAAATAATAAACAAAAACAGAAATTGCTGTAGAAGCTCAGCAGGCCTGGCAGCATCTTTGGAGAGAAATCAGAATTAATGCTTCAAGTCAAGTGACCCATCTTCAGAATATAATAGAGCCTGCCTCAGTAATAAACTACTACCTTCAGAGACAAAAAAAATCTCAGATAGCTAATTGAATTTAGAAACCAATTGCCAAACATTTGACACTTAATAGAATGGAGTATCCCTGTCCCTGGAGCACAGTTAGAAGTATCTTAATGGCAAAATAATTTCTATGTCTTCAATTTATCTTTGGCAGATTTGATCTTAAGGAAATTAGAAACTCTTTGACACATTTGATGTTCAGTTGAATGCAAATTGACTTTTTAGTTGTTTTCTTGGAAATGTTAAAACATCATTGTGTTGTTTTATTTCTATTTGGTATATTTCAGAGAACTTTCTGAGGATATTATTTGTTCACAAGTGAGACGAAGATCAGTTATGCAGTTTTCCACTCTGGATTGGTCTAACGTTCCTAATGCACAACAGAAGCGTTTGGCAGATGAACCTTTGCACTCATCTCAAATAATTGTTACCCAGTTCACATGATTCCAATGTATTATAGTGTATTTGGCTTTGAAACAACATGCCCAGAAGTTTTAAAAATGTATTTGAAGGGTAAATGCCAAAGATTTGATTCTTACTATTGTTTCTATCTTATTACCGTTTAAGTCATAGAATTGTACTGTACTATTTTCCCAAATCTTTCTACAATTATTTTATCCTAACTTTTGTACTCTTTAAGGATGCAGATAGAAGGACCTTAATTCTCTAAAGTAGACAGCAGCATAAAGTACATCTACAAATATTTGCCAAGTTAGTAAAATGTCAAAAACAAAGACTATCGCTGCTGGAGATCTAAAAGAAAAGCAGAAATTACTGGAGAAACTCAGCAGGTCTGGCTGCATCTGTGGAGAGTGTTTCAAGTCCAATGATCATTCTAGAGACTGAAGAAGGGTACTGGACCCCAAACATCAAGACCATAAAAGAAAGAACAGGAGTAGGTATTTGGCTACTCGAGCCTGCTCCGCCATTCACTAGGATCGTGGCTGATTCGACATGCCTCGTGTCTACTTTCCTGTGTTTTCGCCATAGCCCCTGATTCCCCTACTGACCAAGAATCTATCCATTTCGGTCATAAATTTGCACAAGAACTCTACACCCACAACCTTCTGTGGCAAGGAGTTCCAAAGACTCTCAACCCTCTGAGAGGAGAAATTCTTCCTCATCTCAGTCTTTAATCGGTTCCTGTATGTACTGAGACTATACCCTCTAGCCCTAGACTGTCTTAGCAGGAGTTACAACCTGTTAAGACGATCCCTCCATACCAGGGATCATCCTAGTGAGCCTTCTCTGGCCTGCCTCCAATGAAACTCTGCTTTCTGTCCACCTGCCAGACCTGCTGAGTTTTTTGACCCATTTCTGTTTTTGTTGGTAAAATGTCAGTTATGTGGATACATGATGTAGGAGTGCTCTGGAAGTACATATAATAAATTTCTAAAATTTTGGTTATTTTAGTTTAATAAAAACAGTACAGTGCACATTGTCTATCTTACTTTCTTGTCTTTCTGTATAAGTATTGAATTACTTACTTGCTAAAAGTAGGATTGCAGGTGCAACAGGTAATTAAAAAGGCAAATGGAATATTGTCAACCATTGCTAGAGGGCTGGAGTTTAAAAACAGGGAGGCTATGCAGCAGCTGTATAGGGTCCTGCTGAGGCCACACCTGAAGTACTGAGTGCAATTTTGGTCTCCTTACTTGAGAAGAGATATACTAACACTGGAAGGGGTGCAGAGGAGATTCACTCGGTTGATTCCAGAGTTCAGAGGGTTGGATTATGAGGACAGACTGAGTAGACTGGGAGTGTACTCATTGGAATTCAGAAGAATGAGGGGAGATCTTACAGAAACATATAAGATTATGAAGGGATTAGATAAGGTGGAGGCAGGGAGGTTGTTTCCGCTAGCAGGTGAAACTAGGACTAGAGGGCATCACCTCAAAATAAAGGGAAGCAGATGTAGGACTGAGGTCAGGAGGAATTTCTTCACCCAAAGGGTTGTGAATCTGTGGAATTCCCTGCCCAGTGAAGTGGCTGAAGCTACCTCGCTGAATGTTTTTAAGGCAAGGCTAGATAAATTTTTGAACAGTAAAGGAATTAAGGGTTATGGTGAGTGGGCGGGTAAGTGGAGCTGAATCTCAAAAAGATCAGCCATGATCTTATTAAATGGCAGGGCAGGCTCGAGGGGCCAGATGGCCTACTCCTGCTCCTGTCCCTAGTTCTTATGTTCTTATGTACTTAAGTAGTACAGTCAACCTTAACAAGCATCACATGTTACATTCATTTCTCATGTCAATTGGCAGTACATGTAGTTGCAACAAACAGTATACGTTTTAGGCTGAATTCCAGAAGGTATTAAAATCAGTAAGTCTTCAATGCTCCATTTTACGCTTCACCATAAATGAACAACATTTAGCCATCATCATTTCCTGCCATCCCTCTAAGTGTTTGCTTTATAATTCCACCTTGTTAAGTGAATAGCTATTAACAGATAGTGAAGTTTGATTATGGACCTTCCTTTGCAGAAACAAAGCATAATTTGAAATCTGAGATAACAAGGCGTAGAGCCTTGGCGTAGGCGTAGGCCTACTAGGCGTAGGCCTAGACCCTTCTTCAGAAGAAGGGTCTAGGCCCGAAACATCAGCCTTCCTGCTCCTCTGATGCTGCTTGGCCTGCTGTGTTCATCCAGCTCTGCGCCTTGTTATCGCAGATTCTCCAGCATCTGCAGTTCCTACTATCTCTGAAATAATTTGAAATCTGTTAGCTCTAGATGTACGTGAACCCATTATCTGCCAGTTCATTCACTTTTCTCTGAAACTATCTTGTAAGTTTGAGAGAACAGTTAATGAGTGATTTTAAAGTGCAGTATTTTGTTGTCCGCACCATGATTTTTCATCCTGTATACTGATGGTGGTGCAATTCTATACCAGAATTGTGTTTGTTTTGTTTTTGGTAATCACTGAATATAAATATTCGGAGGCACTTGTTTATGCTGATATATTGTTTCTTTAACTTGGAGGAAACAGGGATTATTTCACATAGGAAGAGGTAATTTGGAAATTAGATTTTCGCAGCTGTATTCATTTTTAAATAAACTACAAATCACCGATCTTGGAAATATTTGATGAGTAGTGAGAGTTTAATTACTATACTTCATTTATTCCTGATTGAAAGAAGCTTCCATACAACATCTCCGTTCTTCCACTGCCACCAAAAATGTATAATGATATTAGATGTTAGATTTTGCTCTAACGTTTTCCTGGTGAGGAAGAACGGATAAACATTCAATTGCATATAAGATGTCAAGGTGACGGAGAAGGTCCAGTGCAGTTAGAAGGGGCTCGTGTCTGGTATAAGGAAATACAAGTCCAGACTTCAACATTTAGGGCTATTTTAGTTAAAGTTTGCGAGATAAAGGGGTGTGAAAGTTAAGAATGATTGAGACAAGGTAGACAAACAGTTTCCAGTGTTTAAGGGGTGTAGAATGAAGGGATGTACAAACTTAAGCTGTAGAATGTATCATTAGATTTGGTGTTTGAACCAGAAACCAATGTTTCAGAATAGTCTTGAAGAAAAAGGAAATAAAAGTCAGAGAAATTCAGTCTCCAAATTGGATCAGGACCATTGTTCATCTGAAGGACAAACAGCAGCAGGATCAAATATATGAAATTATTAGTATTCTTATTGTTATTATTTTAATTTTATTATTTTTGTTACGGCTTCTCTGAAGGCCCAACTGCACTTCAGTGCCAGCAAATGAAGGTGGATGTAGTTCCAGGGTATTGCTGATAAAAGAAACATGCATATTTTCAGGAAGAGGGCTTCCAATTGTTCTAACTGTGTTTCTCAAGTTTGTTGCTCAGAAAGATGTCATCAAGTTACATTACACAATCAGATAAGCCTGCCACTATTTAGTTCATTAGTCTTTAAAAGATGGTACAGCATATTGGAGTCTGAAAGGCGTGATTTGACATTGCCACAACCAGCCTGGAGTTACAAAGGCCTTTGTATCGGTCATCAAGGGAACCCAATAAATGTGCCTGTTAAGTAATTATATCTTGCTAATGTAGGCTGCTTTACCTACCCTATCCAGCTGGAGTATTGGGTAGGAATCAGCTCTGGTCACTGCATTAGCTCTTTGGTAGTCAGTGCAGCGCCTAGTGTAGCCATTCAGCTTGGGCATGAGCCTAACTGGGGAGCTCCAGCTACTGCTGATAGGTTCGATTAGATGATGCTCCACCATATAGCTATTCTACACTTTGAACCTAAGCCAGCTTTTCTAGGCTTAGCCAATAGAGATATCATTTTATAGGAGGAGCCTTGTGATTTATAGCTTTTAACCCTTATTTAGATCTAATTTATATCAGAAGTATTTCGCTGATAACTTCCTGGATGTGCAAGGTGTGCAGGCTAGATGGATTAGCCATAGGAGAGGTGGCACAGTGGCTCAGTGGTTAGCACTGCTGCCTCACAGTGGCAGGTATCTGGGTGTGATTCCACCCTTGGGTAACAGTCCGTGTGGAGTTTGCACATTCTCCCGTGTCTGCGTGGGTTTCCTCTGGGTGCACTAGTTTCCTCCATCGTCCAAAGATGGGCAGGTTAGGTTGGTTGGCTATGCTATATTACCCATGGTGTCCAGTAATGTGCAGGCTAGGTGGGTTAGCCATGAGAAATGCAGGATTACAGGGATAGGGTAGGGGAGTGGGTGTGAGTGAGATACTCTTTGGGGGGTCAGTATGGACTCAATGGGCCAAATGGCCTGCTTGCACACAGTAGAGATTCTATGATTCTAACTTAGGTGTGCTGAGTTCAAGCTAGCCAATTTCACAAATGTTTGTTTTTGGATTTGTGTAACCATCCGACAGGGGAAGAAGCTGTCTGAGAATGTTACCTGCTTCCAAAAAGCCTGTTTAATTTTAATAACCTTTTGCTATGCTGGTAACATCCCAGAAAGTTTAAGACTCAGGGATTTCTCTCTTCAGAAAGTACATTCACTAAAGTGTATATCATGTGAGGGTTCATTGCAGTGTAACAGAAGAACAACTTACCAATTTTACAATTTTAACAAATTAATCAGTAATACACTATTTGGTAAGGATACTGCAGTGTTCTGCCAAAAACTATCAAAAGATGTTATGCCAAATCTAATCGAATCCAGTTGGATGTTGTTTAAAAACATTCCAAGAACATCTAGGGATATCTAAGAACAGAATATTCATCAATATTTAAAGTACTTAAAGTCCTGGGTAAGAATGATATCGTTTTCCAGTGCGATAAAGTATCTTTTGAGAAGTGTTATCTGAGGGTCCCACAATCTTAAATCGTTACCAAAGGGTTGTTTTATCGGTAGTTTCATTTCACTGTCCTTTTTTTTAATCAACCTGTTTGGAGATGTTATGGAGCAGGTGGAAGTTGAACCTGGATCTCCTGATTCAGAGGTAGGGATATTATACTGTGCCACAAGAGCCCTTCTCTGTCCTGTAGTGTTTTTTCTTGTAGTATTCATGTTATAAGGATCTTTGCTATTTTAACAAGCTGAATGGTCCCAGTAATCCTTCTGTAATTAATAATTAATTTTCATGCCCAGGTGTGATCTGGCCTTACATTTTTCCAGACTTTCTTTTCAGTGATTAACCAATTGTTTGTCGTTTTGTTGTCTGTGCTTCAATGCTAATTTAATTAATAGCATATGTATGCCATCTCCATGTTTCTTTAAAGGCATATCCTTTTCTTGTTATTTTTGGTGGAGTCTTTCATGGTTAACTTCAAATAAATCCAAATGTTTTTAATATGTGTATATATCTGACCTAAATAGTTATATATATTTTTAAATCAAATCTATACCTCTAACCAGATATCACCAGAGTCTCTCCACAGTCACATCACGTAGAGTAGTGCAGCTTGGTTTGTCTGTGTATCAGCTCTTAAATGCAGTGAGCAGCCTCATTTGTTCTGCTTGCTGTTCTGCACCTCAGTGAGCAGATAGGTTGTCTGGGTTTGCTAGTATTACCTTATTTCCCCAATAGTTACACTACCACGGAAATGAGAATCATTGGTCTGGAATTCTTTGGTTTATCTCTACCACCCTTCTTCAGAAGTTAATGCATAACCAGTCATAGATCAGATTGAGAGTGATGGAGCATTACCTTTGTGAATCTTGGACAGTCTGTAAAAATGTAAATATAATGAACTTTGAGGAAAAATTTTAAATTTGTGCCAAAAGGCAGCTGATTAATCCTAACAGTGTAAAACTTTTGTATAAGTAGTTCTCATTCTGATTTTTAAACTTGAGTCTGCACAATAGAAATATTAAAAGCAAGAACAGGAATGTTTTCAAAGTAGGGATTGGATGATTTAAAAGCTTCAAATTCTGCTTCCCCTGATGATTACGCTTAGTATTTTCTCATTGGACACTTTTTCCAGGCAATTAAATCAATGAGTAGCAGCCCATTTACATGTCAACAATTTTCTATTTGAATGCAAATTTATCAGGATGTGGCAAGCAGATCTCAACCAATGTTAGGGCTGTTACCATTGGCCTCAATGTAATATATGCAGATGAGCTGAGGAAAGAAAAAGTTCTTTTCAATATGCATTGTAAACATTGGGCTTGACTGATCTTCTGGGCTTTTTAGTGTTGGAAGTGGCATTGGGTATTGGTGGAAGGAGTACACCGAATGCCCATAAGTAAGCATATGCATTTGTCAGTGTCTTTTTAACCTGGTTGTTGGACTTGGGTCTGATTGTGGACACAGAAATATGTTTGTGAATGGCAGGACTTGTAAATTTTTGCAGTGAATTTTACTCCTCAGTGTTTCCTAACCCCATGCTACGTTTTTTTGTAGCCTTTCAAAAGTCGAGCCGGAAATGCTTTAAATCACAACCCACAGGCGCTTCTCCTGAGGTCAGGTTCACATATGAGAGATCTCTAGGGAATCTGAAGTTCCTCACCCCTGTTCCTTTTGTATGCTGGTGAGGGCTTTGGAAACACAAAGAATCTATCTTATTGAAAAGTTTGTTTTCACTGGGGGTCTTCCTGCTAAGAAGTCAGGAACTTTCTGACAGGTAAGTATTTAAATGTTGTGACAACTTCAAATATTAGTATTGGTTGACGTATAGTTATGTCAATGTATTTTAACTGCTATGATTCATTATAGGACTCTGATCTGGAAAGCTAAGTTGCCTAATAAATTGACCATTGTTGTTTAAGCTTTCAGATGTATTCTGGGTTGAGAATTTTCTATCATTTGGTAGATTTCCATCTTTTGCATCTTGGAAACTAACACTTTAAGCATCTATTTCAACCTTCGTACTCAGTTTAAAACAAATTCACAACTCTGCAGTCAGCGAGGGCTGTGTTTAGCTAAATTCAGGCATAAATTAACCAACAACCATTTAATCAGCATTCAACCTGCTCTCTCTAGGATGAGAACAGGCCACCCAGACCCTTTCGGGAGAGCATAAGCAAAAAGCTGGCAACCTCTGCTTTGTGTTTACTTACAAGACAGAGAGCAACATCCAAGTGTATATGTATGTGTGGCTATTCAAGGCAAAGCAAAACGATAGAGCCTAAAATTGAAAGGAATAAGGAGGATAGCAAGCAGCATCCATTGAAGACAAAGGGGTAGCTAATCACCTCAGCCATAGCTGCGTCCCATTGACATTAATACTATGGAGGAGGAGCTAGGCCTTTGCACACCCTGGGACTGACTCTGCATCCATTCCCGAATGGTTTAGGTGCAAACTCCTGTCAATGTGAGGTAACAGTTATATTAACAACCATTACCCAGCAAGAGATCAACACTGTATCAGAGATAAAAGGTACTGCAGATGCTGGAGAATCCGAGATAACAAGCATGGGGCTGGATGAACACGGCAGGTCAAGCAGCATCATAGGAGCAGGAAAACTTGACGTTTCGGGCCTAGACCCTTCATCAGAACAAACCTCAGGGAATCTCTCTCCCACTGCAACTCTCTCATTATCTCCTCGGCCTTGAAACTGCTCGACCACGTCCTGAAGCAAACCAGGTACTACAGCTACATCACCTTTCTTAGTCCTCCTCTCCACCTATCCTCTCCTCTATCCGCCTTCCCCTCTCTCCCTATTTATTTCAGAACTCTCTTCCCCTCCCCCATTTCTGATGAAGGGTCTAGGCCCGAAACGTCAAGTTTTCCTGCTCCTATGATGCTGCTTGACCTGCTGTGTTCATCCAGCCCCATGCTTGTTATCAAGAGATCAACACTATTCACCTACGATGTGACAAATATGGTAGTGCAGGGGATTAGGGAAGTTTTAAAAATCAACGGATGATCAAAAATTGGGGGAAAGTAAACTGAGAATAAACTAGCAAGTAATTTAAAAATACAGTAAGAACTTTATTAAGTATATAAAAAAAACATAATCCTCTTAAGAGAATGAACCGAAGAAACAGCAGGAGTAGGCCATACAGTCCTCAACTGCCATTTAACAAGATCACGGCTGATCTGCCCTAAGACTCAAATCCTCTTTCATGTTAGGTCAGCATTGCTGTCAACTACCTAATACCTCTAAATATCTACCTCCTCTTCAATTCTTTGTGATCCAGCCTTCATAAAACTGGAGGCAGAGAATTTGAGATATTCACAACTCCCTGGGGTAAGAAATTCCTTTGCATTTCAGTTTTAAGTGAGTGCCCCTTATTCTGTAACTATGGTCTCTTGTTCAAGATGCCCCCGCTAGTGGAACCATCTTTTTGATATCTACCTTATCAAACCCCCTCAGAATCTTGTATGTTTCAATAAGATCACCTCCCTGTTCTCAACCTCAATACAGGTCTAACCTGCGTAGCCGTTCTTGACAAGGCCCTTCATCCCAGAAATTAGCATAGTGAGTCTTTTTTTGAACTGTGTCCAATGCTAGTATATCTTTATTAAGCCAAGTTAGCTGGACAGTTGGCTTGTGATGTAGAGTGATATTGACAGCGCGGTCTCAATTCAAATATCAGCTGAGGTTACCACCAGTTGTCTGTCTCTAATGAGAAACCAGCTCTATCATCCTCTGGACCTACAGCAGCTTTACTTTTCCTTTTTTAAATATGGGTACCAAAACAGCACATGTCTCCTGGTTCAGTCACGCCCCTCCCCGTACAGTTGTAACAAATCTTTCTAATCTCCAGTTGTCTAGCAAAAGGCCAAAATTTCATTTGCCTTAATTACTTGCTGTACCTGCGAACAACCTTTTTATATTTCACCCAGACCCTCTGCACTGCACTTTTTTTTGTTGTTGAAGATTCTGCATTTAAATAAGTTTGGGGAAATAATAATGGGGAACCAGGAAACAGCAGAAAAGTTGAATACTTTGTAAGGGTCTTCATGGTAGAACACACTAATAGCATTCTATAAATACTAAATAATCAAGGGGCAAAAAAGATGGAAGGAAATAAAAACAATAACCATCGCTAGAGACAATGTACTAGGGAAACCGATGGGGCTAAAAGTTAATAGGTCCCCTGGACCTTTTGGTTACATCCTAGAGACGTTAATAGTGTATTATACCTAGGTCTGTATTTAATTAGACATTCACTGCACACTTGGTATTGGCAGTGGTCCAAATGCTAAATGTCACAATGATTTTACAACAGCCATCTTTAGCAACTTTCTTGGACCCAATATTTAAATATATTGACTGAACATTTATAATAAGACACTTGTCATTTATGAGGCTGTGAAAAGTGATACAGAAATACAAGCACTATCTTTCTTGTAGACTCTTATTCTTGAAACAGACAAGGTAAATGGAACAATTAACATAGGTAATCAAAATCCTAGAGTATGAAGAATCTGTTTTCAATGGAAGTATTAGTAACCAGAAGAGAGATTTAAAGTTAAACTAATGAGTGAACTAGAGGCAAGATAAGGTGTTTCTTTTTAAAAATAAGTTGCTTTGATCTGAAATGCATTGTATGAGAAAAAGGAATGAAGCACTTGCAATAATTTTCAAAAACAGAACTGCAAAAAACTTAGAGGAGAAAGATTTGCAGGGCTTTAAAGGGTAAGCAAATGGAACCAACTGTATATTTTTCAAACAGCTGACAGAGAGGACATACTGCAATACCGTAAGATTCTGGTTTTAATATTGGAATCTGTTTGCTACTTATCCAACAAAAATGCCAATATTTTCAACAACTACAATGTCACCAAAAAGGCAGTAAATATGATTTACATCAAAACTTTTATTTTTTAGAAAAGGAATCACATTCATTTGTTCTCAAGTAACAGCATTTTCTAGAACTGATACAATTGAAACTTAGTGCACAAAACTAAAAATATATTTATATTTGGTCAACTGAAACAAATTAATACATTTTAGGAGAAACTTGAACCATAACAAGGCCGCAAAGTATAAAATTCAAGATAGGCAGTCAAATTGCAAAAAAAAAAAAATTCACAAAAAAAATTGCAACATCATTAGGTTTCTCATCTTGTTTGACTATCTCCCATGAAAATAACACTAACATGTTTCAACACACAGTTGCAAAATAAATTTTAAATGACAAGTATTACAGATGTTGTAATAAACCAAGAGCGCAGACTTCTGCAAGCTATCCTAATGTGAAACACAAAATATACAAATTACACCACCAGTACATGTTTGGAAGGCTACATCACAAATACAGTACATTCAATTTGCCTTTCTTGCAAGAAGCACTAGTGTGGTGTTAACAATAAGTAAATGTTCAGGTAGAGTTTAGGATACATTTTAAAACCGATCACAGTATATTTAAATTCTTCAAGCAACAGGACAGTCATAGGCAATCTACCCTGAAATGGTATTTATAATTCTGGAGTTAATGCAGCAAAGATTATTTTGAAAATGCCAAACATAGAAATAAAACCATAATGCGTGGTAAATTATATGGCAAAAAAATAACTTCTGCATTACACCACTTCTGTTTACCTGGTCCTCGAATGTCACAGTGCGATCAGGAAAACATTAACAAAGTATTACTTTTATTTGGGTATTATCTACAAGGAAGTAATTGAAACTTATGCATTTTTGGACAGTTTTGTCATGCTTCAATTCAAGGTAAGGCCAAAGAGAACTTATAGAGGTGTTCATCTCAAGTGATGATATTTCTATTGAAAAATTAAGGAATCTATTTTCTTGTTTGGAGTCAACATCCTCCTGTAGTGGAAAAGTAAGTTTGAGCAATATATCCCTACATCATGTATCCTGGTAGATGTAAAATTATACCATGCTCCCTCTTAGCGAACGTTAATCGATTTTGTCATTTTTTGAAAACTTAATTGTTCTAGTTATAGTTAATTTAATAATAATGGTGTGTAAATTGTTTTATGGATAAACATATTTAATTTGGTCATATTAAATATGTGATCCAATTATTGCAGAAACACAATTTATAGCTGCAGGCTTTGGACGGAGGTGATTTACCAGTTGTGGGGGGTAGAAAACAAGTTTATATCCTTAATACAATCATAGGTGATTTATCAGTTAAGGTGGTAGTTTTATTTTTGGGCTTTATTGGTGGGGAGGAGGGAAGGGTGGAATATTAGTGTGAAATAAGCAAATAACAATCAAATTTACTGTTAACACGTGTTTGCATCCATTTGAATTTAGTCCCAAAATCTGTGTTGATGTTAGGGATACATTAGAAATGAATAAAGGTTATTTTTCACCAAAATACAATCTAATGCAAACAACATTCACAATAGACGAAAGCTGCTTAACTATTATTTTCCCTCAGACTGGCATTCCTGGGAATGTTAAATGTTTTTAAGGTGAAGGTGGTTTGATCTATTTTGATCTTATCTGTGTAATCATAGTAAAGCAAATCATACCTCATTATTTTCCCCAAATCTTAAGATGTATATTTTGAATTATTTTGGCAAATTTAAGTGGATTAATCTAAAGAATTTTATGGTCCAACCATTTAGACATCTTTAGCAGGGAATGGCCCACCTTTTCTAGTTGCAGTTAACAGATAAAGCAGAGAGTAAAACAAATCCTACTGAACTCTTTATAGGTTCCTTGTGTATATTATGGCTGACATTAACAGATTGTTGATCAGCAGGGGAATAAAGGGTTACAGAGAAACATAGGGAAGTGGACATGAGTGTTACATCAGCGATGAATGGAAGAGCAGGCTTGAGGGACCAAACAGCCTATTCCTGTTTCTATTTCTTATGGTTGCTTTGCTTCCTCCCCTTATGTTACTTTGGTGCAGGCGAGGAGGCATAATCAAAGCAAGAAACTACTTAGTGCACAAATAAACAGAACGCAGTCCTTCTGATTTCACTGCATGGCAGGAGCAATTACTTTGTTGCTTGATGTAAGTTGGATTATGGCTCATACACTCTTAAAAACTGGAGGAACGTCAGAACTATATTACATCTACTTTATTCTTCAGCTGTGCATGTCGGAGCAGGAGGATTGGACTGTTTTTCTGTGGTGAGATCTTCCTGTGGAGTTTCAGCTTCCGATATCATCTTTGTACCAATATCCCCAGTATCTGAACCATCTTTGGAGGTTGGTTGTATGGTACTACAGTACTCTGTAGGTTCAGGGACAATTTCAGCTTCACTCATACTGGTTTCAGAAGTGTTTTGTTTTCCTTCTGTTTGAGTAATAAAGAAAAGAATTCATCAAGTCAGCTACACTGGAGTAAATACATTTGCTTAAACATAGTTGAAATGAAAGCACTAACTGAAAAACAAATGCAAGTATTAAGGTACAAGAACTTCACCATCTTGCATTAACCTGTTATGATTGATACACTCCTAACTAGGATTGAGAGAATTAAAACTATCAAAAATGATGCATTTTTAAAAATTTTTAAACATCATTCTTCACTTTACAAGGTTTGGCTAAGCACAGTAAAATCAAGGTACTGTTGCCCAGAAAAGCAATTTATGACTGCTAGTATGTCCTGCAGCAGCTGGTCTCATTGCAGCACTGGCTGAAGCCCAGGGCACCTCAAAGAAGCAAAAGCAACCAAAACAAAAAAGAACACAAAGCAAAGGCTTTATATTCAGCCGTCTACTGTGGAAAATGCAAACTTGCTTAAAAACTAACCTTTCTGCTTTGATTTTTCTTTGGCTTCATGTTTCTCTCTTGACTCTTTTAGTTTTCTACACACCTTTTTATGAGTGAACCAGTGCATCTTCTGACAGTTTTGGTTGCAATATATCACCTGAGGTCTCATCAACACAGAATATGTTCTCATTAAAGGACAGTTAGGTCTGTGGGCTAATTGCACACAATTCTATGCTACTCACTGCTTTGATCATAATACGAAAAATAGTACTAATATTTAAGCCAAAAATTTAAACAATAGGAGGAATTAACCATACTAATATACCCTCCTCATGTGAGCAGGTTTCTTTGTACTAATTTAAAAATAAATCCAATCTAAACATTCTTACCGTTTTACAGATTGAGCACCTTTTATCAGCCCCTTTTTCCCCACAAGCAGTACAAAATTCAGCATCCATGAAGCCAACTTGGCCAGTTATAGTCTGGGTCAATACAGATAAAGCTGTTGGATCACCGCCCTGGTTTTGTTTGGATGTTTAGAGTTTAGGGGAAAAAGGGGTAAAGGAGAAAGAAGTAAATTTCAATGACCACATATATGGAAATAATGAATATTTTTAGATATTGTTATCCGCAGCATTTCAGGTCTACAATTGGAAATGTTAACTCTCCATAAATGCTTCCAGATCTGATCAGTATTTCCAGCATTGTTTTTTTAATTAATGTACCAACATTTCTTCCACTTGTCCAGTCTTAAACCTAAATGTTTTGAATTTTCTCATCTTTATTACGGTATGCGAATACTTGATTCTTGACTTGAAACGCCTTAGCAAAAGGTATGAATTAAATACAACTATAATGTATATGTGATGTGACTGAAATTCAGTTTATTACAAAACTTACTCTATCACTGCAGATGGTATGATTACAAACAATGTTTGAAAAAAATCATAAAAGAATTCACAGAATTTGGAAAAGTATTTATTCAACATGGAGTTAATGGAAAACAAAAATAAATGAGTATGTCAAAAGACAAATTCAAATGAGGTTTGCTCGGTTATTTTTGCAGTCAGGAAAGCTGCGTTGGTCCAGGCTGTGCGGTAATGATGGCAGAAGTGTCAAACTTTTCTGCATTCTGCCACTAAAACTGACAGCAACTTTCAGAACCTACAGGAGTGTATTTAATGCAGTATAACTGGGTTTTAACTACATATCAAATTTAATCTAATGTTGGAAAATGGGAAAAAAATTCTTAGAAGTCCATTGACAGTGCTAGTGCTTGAAAGACAGACCGCAAAATCAAGCCATTAGTGAGGAGATAACAAGGTGTAGAGCTGGATGAACACAGCAGGCCAGGCAGCACCAGAGGAGCAG
>JAHRHZ010000013.1:24786336-24845697 GCA_024137785.1 Ginglymostoma cirratum
CCTTCAGATTTATGAAGAAGGGTCCAGACCCGAAACGTCAGCTTTCCTGCTCCTCTGGTGCTGCCTGGCCTGCTGTGTTCATCCAGCTCTACACCTTGTTATCTCAGATTCGCCAGCATCAGCAGTTCCTACTATCTCTGAGAACATGCTGATTCTGGGTTTGATCATGAATAAGTTGTCAGATTAACTCAGTATTCTTGACAAGTGAAATGGCTATCATTAAATTGCTGACTGCAATTCAACAAGAATTGCCGGAAATTTAAGTACGTAGATAGATGACAGTGTCAACTGTCATCTTTCCTGATTCATGCCAGTTGAACAGTCCATCGAAAACTCAGTTTAGTAGTGTACACAAAGAATAACGATCATAAAAATATATCAGTGATATGTTGATATAAGAAAATCTGAGAATATGGTACAATATTCATATAAAATATTGCTTGGCCATTTTTAATTTAAAGTTTGTATAACTTACTATTTCAACAGGTGCAATAGTTCTGACAAGCTGCTGCAAAAGTGTAGCTTCGCACCACGGGAACTTTCGGATGCATTCTCTTATAAATTTTTCTTGGTAATACGGAAAACCATCTGTATCACGTCCTTTTAATAAGCTGCATAAAATAATAAGAGGCAAGAGAACTTAATTCAGTCCACCGCAAAACTCTCAACACATCTACAGTTGTTTATTGCTGAATATATATTTGCCATAACATTGCAAGTGATTATGCTTTTAACAGATATATAAATTCCACGAAGGGTTTTTAGAACCAACATTATTTCAGTGAAAGACCTAAAGAGATTTACAACTGGCATTTCACAAATTATCCACAAGTTGCATAGCAACCAGTCCACAATATCAAATCATTTTCAAATTATCAAAGGATTATCAAATCCTTGACTACGTATTAAGTCAATGAGGACTTTCAGTTCCATACATCTTTCAGATATCTACGTTACACCACACAGTTTTAAAACTGAATGGAAGAGAAACTATACACTTCTACATATTGTAGAAATTTAGTTTTATACCATGATACTATTTGATATAATTAAATTGTATGATACAGAAACAGAGGCACTACAATTAAACAAATTGCCAAACAAGCTCAGTGTTCCTTGCTGGAAACCGAGACTGCAGGGATCTGTGCATATTACATTCTAAAGGTAGATGTACTTCAATTAAAAACGACTCAATTATACATTATGTCATTACTAATGAATTACATACTGGGCAAGGCTTTTTTGTTTTTGAGTTTTATTGAAAAAAAGACATTTTGTCACTCCTCAAGACAATGTGCAAAAATGAAAACTTTGAAGAGAAAACCCCCATTTATAAACGTATGAGCAGAAAGTGCTGATCATTTGCTAGAGTACTTGTCATGGACCCATCAACCAACCTACCTAGTTTGAAATTTAACCAAACACAGGCAGTTAACTGGTCAATCGACATTAACTGGTGCCTCTACCAATCAGAATTCACTTGCCAACCAATCTGCGCTCTCCAGTCATAGAGTAAAAATGATGGTTTTCCTCAAATTGGTATCCTTGTGAATTGTCCTGCTGAGTAGAAGATAAGGAGCTTTGACAAAAATGTGCCTTTCTCAACAATGCTCAATGCTTCTGCTACCAGACACATTTTCATTGTTCCCAAACAAATCTTTTACCTTTTAACAAGCCCGTCAAGTTTATTTTCATGCTCCTTTAAGAAACTGATACACTTCTGGAAGATGTAGCTGAGGTAGTGCATCTTCATTGCCAGCACTTCATTGATTTCCCTCTGTTTCATACACTTTTCAATGATAAGATCCAACACTTTATAGCACTTGCTCAATGCCTCAACATCTGCCAGTAAAGGATTTTCCTTAACCATGAGCACAATCTTGAGAAACACAGATAATAAAGTGAAACACAAATAATAAAAATGGTATATAAGGAACTCTTAAATCTTAAATTCTAGGTTATCATCTTGAAAGCAGTGGGATATCTGATGTATTGGTCAATTAGTCAGGACTTCAAATCAACCCTACCTACAGTGCAATATACTTTTAAGAAAATGTATTCTGCCTCTTAAATACAGAAATCAGGACACAAAGCAAAGGTCTGAGAAAATGGAAACTCAAACGAATGACGGAAAATTATTTGACTTACTGTTGCAAACTAAAGCTTCACTGCTGTTGTCCGCTGGTTTCTCTTCATATGTATAAATTTCATCTCACAATTAAAAAGAGATGTTGCTTTCGTCTGAACTATATGTACTCATGAATCTCATTTCTTTTGATATGAAAGGCAGGCCTCTCCCCATTTCCCCCAAGTACCCTAGTAAATTATGTTTCCACAATCAAATAACAATCTTATAAAAGTATTTATTTCAAACATTAACTACCACTCTACAATGGGCTACTTAACACGCTTCCCACAACAGATAATACTTTTATATAACTTCTGCATGTAGAATTCAGAAGAAAAGATTATGGGGTGTCCTTGGGCTATAGTATAAATCTGGGCTACCCTGTGATCATATCAGTGTTCACGCCGAATTTAAGTGCAGATTACTTACTTCGGCCTTGTACAACAAGCCAAAAGGAATTTGTCAGAAAAAAAATGATGCAGTTCCAAAGTTAAAATTGCAACAACCTGGTCTACTTAAAAGTTTCTCGTATATAAATAAAAGAAATATAATTCATAATGTTACACAGAATACACCTAAATTATTTTTTTAAAAAAGATCAGTGCCTTACATCCTAGGAATTCAAATACCATTGCGGAATTCTTTTTAGAAAATCTAATGATATAACAGTGATTTAGAAATGGACAATAAATCTCTTTGAAGTAAACAAGTCAATGATCTAGTACTATACCATGAAATAAGCCTAAATTTGTTCCTATAAATCCTGAACCATACAAGCCTAACTATAGGCATGTCAAACATTGCATGCCAAGCTGAAGCAGGAAATAAAAATTACTTAAAAAAATGTTCAAAGTAATTGAGGGTTAAATATTGCACACAGCCTCAGGATTATTTCAAGGAAAGTGCTGGGGACAGGCAGACTCACCAGCTTTACCTTGTGGAAATATTTAACAATCAACAAAAATTTAAAAGGAGCAAAGGTAGTTTTAAATAAAAAGGAAAATAAGTACTAAAATAAAACCCACAGCATGGTCTTAACTTTCATATGAATCAGGAGCAAAGATATCTAACCGCAACTGGGTGAAGGTTTGTTGTTATGATGATCTTGTGCAGGGGCCCTGCTAATTTGACTGGAAGTTTCGGTTCTTTGTCAAGGCCTTGTGGTTTTGTGTAGCAATCCAACCTTTCACGTGAAAAGAAATTGTTGATGATCGTTACGCAGTCATGCTGGCCTAAAGAGGATAAAAATCAATAATACTTTTCAGTAAAACATGACCACTGAAACACTTAAAAATAAATACAGAACTATTTCATCTCCCAGAACTAGAATTGATATTGTGCCCTCCAACTTTGGGAAAGCCCACATCTCAAGTTACAGAGTCCGTGATCAAGTTTTGCTCAAAGCCTAAATAGCCTTAACGATACTGGAGCAATGAGATTTTTATTTATCAATATCTCCAGGAAAATAAGTTATGTATTGTAAATCCCAATTACTATGGTCTACAATGTGTGGCAACACAATTCCAAATATTTGTAAATAAGGAGCACCAAGGGACTGCAAGATTTCGAAGTGACTTGATTGTGCTGCTAATTATTCATGTAATTTCAGCTTAAAAGTTTCTGTGATGAAATCTCACAGAGATTCTCAACAGTAATTGGTTACCTTACAGCATATACTTAGTACAACAGCTACTGGATTGGGACTTGCTAGCATTTAGTCACAGAACATCAATAAAACTAGATATATACTTCAGCATTAAGAAAATTATTCATATGAAAAAAAGTTTAAGCCATTATTTACTTCTATATTTTCACTACTGTTGCAAGTGCCCACTTAGAATTATTCTCCTTCATATCAGCATGCTTTTTCTAAAAAACTTGACAGATTAGAAATAAACTATCTGTAAAAGTTATATACTTGTACGTTCCAATAACTTACCAACAAAGGCAGCCATCTGTGCTGCTGTTCGACCTACAGAGTTTACAACATCTATTTCGGCTCCAGCTTCCAATATCATCCTGGTTATCTCTTTACTGCCTATAGTCAAATAAAACAGTCCTCTAATGAAACATTCTTGTAAACAGAATATACATAGTTTTAAAAAAAATTACAAAGTATTAAATTGCCGAGGGGATTTATTATTACCTGAAGACATTAATATGTTCCAATGTTGACTTGCTGTTATGACATCCCTATTCAGCATGCAATTATTAGGAAAAAAAAAACAGCACAAGGAACTGGTGTTAACCTTGTGACAGGGTGTGGTAATAGGTTTAAGAGATGGAGAATATATTGCTATTATCCCTATTCTGTTACCAGTGTCAGAAGGGGTGGAGTTTTGTCTGCCACAGATCTTTCCCAAGTCTTTACCAGCTTTTTACCATATATAAATAGACATGATTCGTGAGATATAAAAGCACAGTTGAATGTGGCAGAAGATGGATGGCATAGGGAAGCCAAAACAATATGGCAAAGAGATGTTAAGTATTGTTGCAATCAACAAAATTATTACACTGCAAATATTTACAAGTCTCTGCTAGTACATAAGCAATTTCAAGTAAAGAATTGACAAAGTTGTGTAGCTGGATACAGGAATAGACAACATTAGTGGCTAAAACTATCACAAATTAATTTTAAATGTAAGACAATGTGGAGGACATCCAATTTGGATTTAAGAAAGAGAAAAATCAGAATATTGCATAAATGGTGAAAGATTAAGAACTGTGGAAAATCAAATAGATTTGGGTGTCTGTGGTACAATTCACTAAAAACTAGACCATGGGTACAATTAGTAATCATCAGGTTAATGGAATATTTGCCTTTATCTCATAGAAGTTGGAATGCAAATGTGATGTTGAAGTTTGACCACGATCCATTTAGAGTACTGTGACTCATGACCTCTACCACTAGAACACTAACAGCAGCTGGTGCATTGGAACACCACCACAACTTAGAAATATCACTGTTGCAGTTATTGCTTTAGTAAAATGAGGTTGTTGACTTGCTCGCCAAGCTGGCTTGTTTTCATTCAGACGTTTCGTCACCACGCTACGTGACATCATCAGTGGAGGCTCCGATGAAGCGATGTTGTTCTACTCTGCTTGGAATTTATATTGTCTGGTCCGTTACGGTGAGTAGTGTCATTTCTGGTTTTGATCAGTATGGGCTTCTGTGTGGTCATGATTCCCAAGGAGAAATATAGTGGGCTTGGAAGAAGCATTATGCAGATATACCAAATAAACTGGGCTTAGACAAGCAGGTCACAAAATTTGTTTAATATTCCCTCAAGAGTAGAAGATTGAGGAGTGATTTAGTTAATCAATCTGTATGATATGATATGATATAACAGAGAGATTTGATAGTTTATCTGCATCTGTCCTACTTCCTTTGGAGAAATTCAAATCAAGGGAAACAATCTTAAAATCAAAGCTCAACTATCTAGAAGTGAAATCAAGATTTTGGATGCAGAGAAATTAAGATTTCAGATGACAATCACTGAATCAATTGAGTGAATAGCAGAACAGGTTTGAGGACGTCAGTGGCTTACTCCTATTCATTTTACTGAAGAAATGAGTGATTGATCTATAATAAAGTTACTGAAAAAGCTCATCAGGTCTGGCAGCTTCTGTGAAGGAAAAAAAAAGAGTTTACGTTCGGGTCTGGTGACCCTTCCTCAGAACTGATAGTGGCTGGGAAAACGTCAGTTTATATGCAGAAAATAGGGGGATGGGCTAGGGATCAAACGATAGGATAGAGCCCAAAGAGAGAGAAAGACAGTTGGGCAGATAAAGGAGTTGCTAACAATCAGGCTGGGAAGGTGAGTAGTTGTTAACGGGGTTGTTAGTGACTAACAACGGAGGTGTGTGTAATGGCAGGCTATATGGTAGTAAGGCCTGGTGTGTGGGGTAGGGGGCTGGGACGTGGGAGAGTTTAGGCCCTAAAATTACTGAACTCAATATTGAGTCCGGAGGGCCGTAGGGTCCCCAAGCAGAAGATGAGGTGTTGTTCCTTCAGCCTGCATTGGGCTTCGCTGGAACACTGCAGCAAGTCAGAGATAGAGATGTTGGCCAGGGAGCAGGGTGCTGCGTCAAAGTGGCAGGCAACAGGTAGCTCAGGGTCTTTTTTGCGAGCAGAACGTAGATATTCTGCAAAGCCGTCGCCAAGTCTACGCTTCGTTTGCCCAATGTAGAGGAGGCCACATTGTGAGCAGCTATTGCTTTAGACTAGATTCTGGCAAGTGCAGGTGAAGTGTTGCTTCACCTGGAAGGTATGTTTGGTCCCTTGGATACTGGGAAGGGAGGAGGTAAATGGGCAGGTGTTGCACCTTTACCAGTTACAGGGGCAAGTGCTGTAGGGCTGTGGGGATGTGTTGGGGGTGAAGGAGGTGTGGACCAGGGTGTCCTAGAGGGAATGGTCACTGCGGAAGGCGGAAAAGGGAGGGGAGGGGAATATGTGCCTGGTGGTGGCATATTGCTGGAGGTGGTGGAAATGGCGTCTGATTATCTTCTGAATGTGAATGCTGGTGGGATGGTAGGTGAGAATAGGGCTATCGCTGTTGCAGGAGGGAAGAGAAAGGGTGAGGGCGGAAGTGCGGGAGATGGGTCGGACCTGATTGAGGGCCCTGTCGACAACGGAACTGGGGAGTCCTCGGTTGAGGAAGAAGGTGGACATTCTGGAGGCTCCCTTGTCAAAACTGGCTTCATCTGAACATATGCGATGGAGACGGAGGAACTGAGGGAATGGGATGGAGTCTTTACAGGAAGTAGGGTGTGAGGATCTATAGTCCAGATAGCTGTGGGAGTCAGTGGGTTTGTAGTGGATATTAGTGGCCAGTCTATCCCCAGAAATGGAAGCAGAAATGTCGAGGAAGGGAAGGGAAGGGAGGAGTCAGAGGTAGACCAGGTAAACATGATGGCAGGGTGGAAATTGGAGGCAAAATTGATGAAGTTTTCCAATTCCAGACGAGAGAGGGATGCAGCACCGATGATATCATCGATTTATCGGAGAAATAGTTGTGGGTGGGGGCTGGAATAGGACTGGAACAAGGAATGTTCCATGTACCCCATGAAGACACTGACATTTTCCCAGCCACTACCAGTTCTGAGGAAGGGTCACTGGACCCGAAACGTTAACTCTGTTTTTTCCATCACAGATGCTGCCAGACCTGCTGAGCTTTTTCAGCAACTGTGTTTTCGTTCCTGATTTACAGCATCTGCAGTTCTGTTTTTATTTAGTTTTGCAATCATGTTTTGGTTAGATTTCCATTTGTTAGGATGACTTCAAAGACTAGAGATTGAATGGAGCAAATGATACTTCTAACTCTGGGGGATCATGTTTCAATCTGTGTGGCTCTGCTGTTTAGTTTCGCATTTGAAAAAGAGTTAATTAACATCGTCAAATTGCCTTGTCCTATTCTACTGATGAATGGTCGTATATGGTAATTTTGTTAGCCATAATCCGACATAACTTTTTCATGTTAGGAAATCGTGAAGTTTAAAGCTTGAAAAGACATATCACGTCAAGAGACTAGTTGGTAAATATCATGACTCAGTGGTGTACAACAGCATAATGGTCTTAGTGTATAAAACAGATCCTGCTTCTAGTTTCTATCAATCTGTTGCTCCATGAAAAGAGAGGGCGAGGTGGAGAACAGCGCAGGACTCCACAGTCAGGTTCCACAATAGACTGAGAGAGCCTACCAAAGGCCAGAGGTTGGGTCTAGCACAGGCCCACGGACAGCCTGGTATTCTTTGGGGGAGGGGAATTCTCATGGAAGGGTGAGAAGGTGGCCCGTGAGGGGGAAGCAGAAGAGTGGAAGCCTGAAGGGAGCGCAGGTGAGGGATGAGCAGAAATCTGAACAAGCATGAAGGAGGAGAGTTGGTGTAAGCTGTACACCAACTATTCCCCTACTCCTGTCTGTCTCAGAAAACACCTATCCCCCACTTTTGATGTTTAGATCAATTCAAAGTTCATTTTTGCTGATTCCAGGAGTTAGGGAGTACTGTTTAATATTTTAATTTATGCTATGCAAGGGAAATGAATACAGCAAACTTTTCAGTGACTGGCACTTATGGGACCAGGAGCGAGCTGATTTATTAAATATTCTGGTTGGTCAAGGGGCCCACATAATCAATGTAAAATCACACACTAAGTAATAGAAACATGTTTTGGGGGTATACACATCACTGTTATACTTTATTTACAGCAAGAATCACTTAAACAGTAATGCACTTTGCCTTAAATAAACCTACTGGCAGACAGCCTTCTCACTCACCCTCAACTGACTACTCAGACATCACAGAGAAACAGTAAACTTCTAGTATTTCAGGTATATAATTTGTGCTGGTTTGTCGAGAATTCCAGTTCATAAGGTGCTGGTTAAAACAAAGCCTGCTGTAGTAACACTTGTTGTAAGTTAAGAAGTCAACCCATTCACCAGATACCAAGGGTCCTATCAATGTAACACCACAGCATTAAACAAAGAAGTTACCTGAAAGTCCAGCAAACATAAGGGCTGTATATCCATGCTCATGTTCATTGCAATTCACATCCGCACCATGTTGCAACAGCAGCTTGCACATTTCAGCCTTGCCTTTATATGCGGCATGCATTAAAGGAGTCATTCCATGCTACAAAAAAAAAACCCAAAAACATTATAAACAAAACGAACATAATTCACACATTTCATATCTTTAAAATGTGTCAATGGTCTTCCAAAAGTGCTTCAAAAACTGTATTACTCAGCATCATTGAGCAGGATAGCTCCAGTGAAAAAACCTTCAGCCTTGTGGTTCGTTATCCATGCTCGCAAACCTCACAGGCTTCCAATGTCCAGGTAAATTGATATTGAGATCCTTGTCTTTAAAAAGCCTTTTTCAGTGTTACATCCCACCAATAACCTTTGGTTTCCTTAAATTCCATTGCTGTTCCACTCTGTTCCACTGCTGGAGCCAATTTCCTGTCACTACATCATAATGGAATCCTCTTTCAAAAATTATTTTCTTGCCATCGTCATGTTCAGGAATATCAGCTGTGCCTCAGTCTCTTTGCCTTCACTTTCGGAGCAGTATTCATGCAGCCTCTCTATGAGAGCAATAATGATTTGTACAAATGACAAGAGTAAACAGAAAGCCCAATTAACTAATTTTCTGACAGCGTTTCTTGAGATCACATTTCAATTTAGCTTGACCGTTTGAAAAGATTCCATCCATTTATGTATCTTAAAAAAATATACAGTGTGCATGTATCTACAAAACTCACCTATCTTGCAAATGTCTGTTCTCAGTTGCACCTTCAAGACAGACAGCTGAGCATATTACTGCATCACTGTACTCAAGACATACCACCATTCGGCCAATCACTCAATGTTGTTTCTTCCCCTCTCAGAATAGAGCAGACAAATAGCCTATTTGGCCCCTGAAACTTCTCTCACTCCCACGGCTTGACCACAGCTTGCTGTTTCATCCTACTATCATATCCTGGAAATATATACCATGCTGCAAAATCCACAGCCAAAACCTTGAAATAGGTCTTATCTAATATGTGCAATATTACCTGGTGGACTCATCACTTCCAAGACTGCAATCTTCAGTACAGCATGAATAGTATTACAGCATTAACTAATGAAGACTTTTGCAACAAAAATCACTCGGGGACAGTTTTTCATACAGAACTCAGGATTGCACTGTTTGCTTTGTTTACTCCTCTTTCTGCTCTATTGTTGCTAAAGACAAAATATTGCTGATGCTGGAAATCCATAATAAAAACTGAAAATGTAGTGCAAGACCCAGCTGATCTGACATTATCTGTGGACAGAGAAAGAGTTAAAGTTCCAGGTCAGTTACCTTTCATCAGAATGGGAAAGACAGTTAGAAATGTAACAAGTAGGAATTGATGAAATATTAATCTGAAACATTAACTGTGTTTTATGCTGCATTCCAGACTGCTGAATATTTACAACATTTTGTTTCCATATTGATTTTCTCCTTACGCTCACAATTCATTTCTGCTACTCTTACCTCCTTTATGAAAATGATTTGTCCTTCCAACTAGCTCCTAAACCCTGCAAGTGGAATGTTCCAATTTGATATTATAATTATGACATGTTTAGGATGTATCCTAAAGAGCCACCATGGTCAGGGGGAAGTTATGTTAACAGATCAGGTACTGCTCTTTTCATCACCCCTATCAGACACTACACAAGCAAATTATTGTGCAAGTTACTCAGCAAACTGAGGCAATCAAACCAGAAGCTCTCACCCACCTCCCGTCTTGAAGGCTTGGGACCACATTTAAAGTGAAACTGGACACCATTCCAGATATAGTCAGTTGTGATATAACGTGATAGTTTCGTCCTCCCGTGATCTCATGTTATAAGAAAATTGTGCAATAGCCGCCATTTAAACTAATGGGGCTGAAATTGCGTTATAGCCAATACAGGTAGGCAAGGTTCGCATTCTACAAATAGCAGTCTAAATTCTTCAATTGCATTAAAGCCAATTCACATTGAAGAAACACACGTTATATCAGAACTGTTTGTACTGCAGCCAAGAGCATCCTCTCAGCCAGTGATGGTCACCTGAAAACCGAACGCAGCAAACTCTAGGTTACAGCAAAATGCACACCCAGCGTTGGATGGGTGCTGATGGATAGCATCGTAGAGAGAAGGTCAGAACTCTTCCTGGCTCATTGAGCATGGCAGTCATTTTGCCACACGCATCAAGCCTGGCCAAAGATCGCAGCATGGGTCAGTGTTGTGGCTCCACTAAAGAGGCACAGGCAGAAGCGGTGCAAAGTAGTCAGTAGTAGGCACTCTTTTGTCGGCACTAAGGACCATCAGTCAGGAAGAGACAACAGCTTGAACTCTCTTCAACAACACCACCATCTCACAGGATGCAGTGTGAGAATCCTCAGGAGAATGCACCAGCAAGGAATTCACCTGTATCCCTAACCACCACAGAAACAATCATCTCAGAGAGTTCACTTTCTAGATTAAACTCAGGGACAGCACAGCTCAGGTGAACACATCAATCGATATATCTTCACAGTAGATTGAGCAAGAAATGCTTCAGGTCTCTGGTGTTCAGAGGGCTACCAGAAACCAGGCACCAGCTGAGCACCATACAGAAGACAACTCTGCAGTCAGCACAAGTGACATATTCTTCAATTTCATGTCCAAGAGACTCATGGTCTGTACCACGAAGACCCTGAGTGGACAGCAATAGATACTGGTTTGTGGTCATCTGAGGACTTTTTTTGTAAAAAAAAAATGCCACAAGGCAGGTTTGAAGCAGATACTCTCATCATCCACCAACCATCCTTGTATGGGTCGCGCACAGGAAATTGTCTGATATCTGAACACTCCAGTACATGAGTCACAGCAGCTCCCTGGGTATACTGCACATGTTTACACAATCTGGCTGTAATGGTCACAATAAGGTGAACATTAAAGGGTAGAATTGTCTTCTGTAAACAAAGACTACTGGTCGACGATAGACTACTGATTGAGCCACTTTGGTGCAATTGTTTGTACTGTGAATTTGTAGGAAGCCAGAGATGGATGTAAATCCTAGTGCCCTTGCTGCTTGACTGGCCGTGTCAAGGGAGGACATTTTGAACAGATGGGCTCTGGCAAATATTGCATTAATGACACTTCGATGCACATATGAACTGGGGACGTGAAATCCTAGAGGTTCTCAGTTGTTCTCCGAAATAACCTGCTTGCAATAGAAAGGCAACCGTAACCTTGAGGGCTACCAAGATCAGATTGTCATCCAGCCCTTGTCCAACAGTTGGCATAGGTGAGGATGCAGTTTAGGACATTGTCAGTCTTCTGCAAATAAGTCATACTACAGTGCTGCTCTCTGCACTGCGAATGTAGGCACAGTTTCATGCCAGAACTCTCTACCTCACTAGTGAGTCACATCCTGTTGCTTCTCTCTGAGGATGGCGTGCAGCAGGAAATGGCTGTTTATGCCTGTGCTGAGCCTGTAGAAGCTGTTCTTTCTCTCTTCTGCACCTTTCTTGTTATTGTGGCACCGCTAGTTTGAATAGCTCTATTTATCAGAACCATTCTTTATTAGATTAGTTGCAACTGATCTGAGAGAAAAAGAATAGACATGTGTTATTAAAGGGATGCTTGAGCCCCGACAACATTCAGCTTCATTGTCTAAGATTTATTCTTACAGATGAAATGAGCAGCAGTTACAAGAAACCAAGTTTAATTTGCTAACAAATAGTTTAGTATGATGTATCCTTACCTTGTGCATGGTTGCCCAGAAGTGCCCATGTTCCTTGTTATTAGGCAGCTGCCAGTTGTAGCAGCTCCATCTAAAGTAATGTAAAGAGAAGAAAGATAGCTGGCACAGCTGCGAACTCACTTAGACTCAATTGCAGAACCCAACTCAAAAAGGTACCCACTTGGTTTACACTTTTGAGTTTTTGAAGCATGAGTTTCTTGACTGGAGTGAAATTAAATGCGAAAGGAAAGTTAATATGGAGAGCTGTGTAATCAAAAAATGCAAAATAGACTTTTCTCACCACCTGACACCCAGATTTTGATCTTGCCACCTAAGGTGGAAGAAAATTCAGTGACAGTCTAATTGCATACCAATAATCTGATTTCTGTATTCTTGCCATATGAAGTCATCACATTTGCCATTATTCCCATCAGTTTAGGGAGAGGCAAATTGCACCCTGTGTTTCTGTTTGAATCTTAATTCTGAACTTTAAAGTTCTTTGAACTGCACAGCAAACTTTTAAGATAACCAAAGTGTAGCAAGTACTTGAACAAATGTGTACCTGTTATCTTATTCACAATGGTAATACAGCGTGACGATAAAAGATATGCTATTTCAAAGTGCCCTCCAGCTTTTTCTCAATATTTTTCTGTTCTATTCATAATGTGTCTCCCAGTCATGGTTGGCTGTCTCTTGATTTGACTATGATGTCTATTTCAGGTCACATGTTTCTGATACAGGTTTCCATGTGACTGAACATACCGATTCTCGACTTGAGCAGATTCTGGACACATTGATTAGGGTATCCCACAAGTGGGAACCAGAGTAGAGGATTTTCTTTTCTTGCTTTGCCTGCCTATGTCTCCCAGTATTTTGCACTCACTAATCCCCAAAGCCCAACAACAGGGCATTACATCTAACCTGGTGCTAAGATTTTGTTTCATAATTAACATATGCAAGAACTCTTCCAGTATACAACCAACATCAATCAAGCATTATGTCCTTAAAAAGACAGACATGGCTACATTTAGAAGAACATAGCACTGTGTTTTGTATCCCTAGTGATCCAGTCTTATGAACTAATATTTTCGAACATATCTCGAGCAGCTCCTTGGAAATTTGCTTATATCTTGATAAATATTAATGTATGAACATTCTGTCCATCATACTTTGGAAGCTGATCACAATTTTAATGGTAAACCCTGTCCAAGGCTACTTTGTGTCACATTTCAAAAAGTAAGAATAAAGAAACCAATAACTAATTTTGAATCGAAGAGACACCAGGGCACAATACATTGTATTTTTAAGAAGTGCAATCAAAACCGGAGTTCTGATCGCCAGCCGAAAGCAACCAGATATTAATTAACTTTGAAATGAATTTAAACTTGTGTTTACTTATCAATTTGATTCTGTACTGAGGATATCTCTCAAAAGTTTAGCATAAGATTAGTAAATTTGCCACAAAATTAATCCTTTGAATTACGAAAATCACCACCAGAGGACTTATTCAAAGATATTGTCTGTATTTTCTGTCAGCCATGTCAGATGATAAACAAGGTTTGACATAGGTAGCAAGGAGGAACGAAAGGTTTTATGGGCTTAAAAGTGGATAAATCGCCACATACAGATAAGTTGTATTCCAGGCTGCTCTAGAAGATGAGGAATGCTAATTTGAAGAAAGGTAGTAGGGATAAACCAGGGAATTACAGACCAGTGAGTCTCACAACAGCGGCAGGGAAATTATTAGAGAAATTACCTTCTCAAACTCTTGACATCAAGGCCACCTTTGACAGAGTGTGGCATCAAGGAGCTCTTGCAAAACAGAAACCAATGGTATCAGGGAGCAAACTCTCAGCTGGCTTATGGGAAGATGATTGTGGTTGTTGCAGGTCAGTCATCTAAGCTGCAGAATATCTCAGTATACACAGCTTCCCCAGACTTTGTGTCGTCTGCAAACTTACTAATCAGGCCACCTGCATTCTCCTCCAAATTACTTAATATCTTATTACAAGCAACAGGGATCCCAGCACTGATCCCTGCAGAACTCCACTGGTCACAGATCTGTCAGAAAATCATCCTTTCACCATTACTCCCTGTCTTCTATGACTACGCCAGTTCTGTATCCATCTTACGAGCTCACTGTGGATCTCATGTGACTTTACCTTTGAATTGGGCTGACATGAAGAACCCTGTCAAAGGCCTTTCTAAAGTCCACATAGGCAACATCTACTGTCCTGCCCTCAATCAACTTTGTCACTTCCTCAGAAGACTCAATGAGGATTGTGAGACATGATCTTCCCTGCGCAAAGTCATGCTGCCTAACACTAATAAGTCTATATTTTTCTAAAAGTGAGTGAATCCTATCCCACAAATCACATCTAAAAATTTCTCTACCCCTGACGGGAGGCTCACTGACCTGTAATTGTCTGGATTATCCCTGTTCCCCTTCTTAAATAAAGGAAGGATGCTGGCTATTCTCCAGTCTCCGGGACCTCTCTGTGATTAAACAGGATACAAAGATTTTGTACAAATGCCTCAAATTTCCTCATCTGCTTCCGTCAGCATTCCGGGATAGATCCCATCAGGCTCTGGCAACATGACTGCCTTAATGCTTTTCAAAACACCCAATACCTCCTTTTCTTTATTGACATGCTTTAGAATATCGACATGCCCCTCCCAGACTTACCACCCACTATGTCCTTTTCCTTCATGAATACAGATTCAAAATATTTGTTAAGAACCTCACCAACTTCCTCCGACTCCATGCATAAATTCCTTCCTTTGCTCGAGTGGATCTGCCCTTCCCTAACTACCCTCTTGCTCCTTATATACATGTAAAACACTGTGGGATTTTCCTTAATCCTGTTTATCATAGACATTTCATGGCCCCTTTTAGCACTACTAATTACTTGTTCGAGTTCTTTTCTATCTTTGTATTCTTCTGGGCTCTGTTTGTCTTCAGTTTCCTAAATCTTACATATGCCTCCTTTTAATTTTTTTGACTAAGCTCTCAATTTCTCTTGTCATCCAAGGCTCCTGAATCTGGCCATCCATATCCTTTATTTTCATTGGAACATGCTGGCCCTTAGCTCTAATCAACTGGCCTTTAAAAGATTCCCATTTGCCAATGTGGACTTATCCTCAGAGCTGCACCGCATCTCCATACCTCAGTTCCTGCCTAACATTGTGGTAGTTAGCCTTCCCCCAGTTTAGTGCTTTCACCTAAGGACTACTCTTATCCTTATCCATAAGTAACTTAAAACTTACACAATTATGGTCACTGTTCCTGAAATGGTCCCCCCCACTGAAACTGCGATTACCTGGCCAGGTTCATTTTCCAATACCAGGTTGAGTATGGCCCATCCCCTAGTTGGACTATTTACATATTGTTTCCAAAAATCATCTGAGACACACTTAACAAATTCCAAACCCATCCAAGACCCTGACACTAAGCGATTCAGAGTTAATATAGAGGCAGTTAAAATCATCCACCACAACCCCTTGGTGCTTTTACATTTTTCTGTAATCTGTCCACATATCTATTCCTCTATTATGCACTAGCTATTGAGGGGCCTGTAGTACAATCCCATCAAAATGATTGCATCCTTCCTATTCCTGAGCTCCAGCCATATGGCCTCACTGGATGAGCCTTGCAAGGCGTCCTCCCTCAGTACAGCTGTGATATTCTCCCTCCTCAATATCGCAACTCCCCTACCTCTTTTACACCCCCCTCTAAAACCCCTGAAACATCAAAACCCTGTTAAGCTGCCAGTCTTATTCCTCTCTGAACCAAGTCACTGTAACAGCCATAACATCACAGCAAATGTATTAATCCAAGCTCTAAGTTCACTTACTGGTCACACTCCTTGCATTAAAACAAATACACTTCAGACTGCCAGTCACACTGTGTTCAGTAATCTCTCGGTCTCCTTCCTCATAATCATATTGGCCTTTTTCTTTCACCCCTCCTCAGTCATTTTATTGCTCACCCACTGCTCTTGTTCATGCTCCCCTGCCACAGTCGTTTAAAGCCTCCTGAGTGGATGAGCAAACCTCCCTGCCAGGATCTTGGAGCCCCTCCAGTTTAGGTGCAACCCATCCTTCATACACAGGTCCCACCTGCCCTGGAAGACATTCCAATGATCCCACATACATGAAGTCCACCCTCTTACACTAGTTGTTAAACTATGCATTTAACTGTACTATCTTCTGATTTCTAGCCTCACTGGCATATGGCACAGGAAGTGATTCTGACCCTACAGGTCCTGCTTTTCAACTTCCTACCTTACTCCCTCGACTACCTTTGCAGGGCCTTATCTTCCTGCCCATGTTGTTATTACCAATATGGGCCCCCAACTTCCGGGTACTCACCCATCCCTTTGAGAATATCCTGTACTGGCTCAGAGGCATCCTCAACTCTGTGACCAGGAAGGCAACACACCATCTTGGTGGCTCACCACAGAAACGCCATCACTGCTCCTGACTATAGAATCCCCAATCATTACTGCTCACCTATACTTTGAGCCTCTCTGTTGTACAACGTTGCCAGTTGTGGCGCCACTCATCTGGCTCTGCAGCTACTTTCTCCTGAGGGGCCACACACACCCCTCCCCCCAACAGTGTCCAAAACAGTATACATTTTTGAAAGAGAATTGGCCAGAGAGGACTCCTGCACTGCCTGCCCATGCTTACTCGCCTTCCTAGTGGTCACTCAACTCTTTTCTGTCTCAGTGGTCCTTACTAGTGGTGTGATTTGGCTCACTAACCATGCTATCCACAACATTCTCAGCCTCACGAATGCTCCATAATGAGTCCATCTGCAGCTCCAGACGCTCCATGTGGCAAATCAGGAGCTGCAGCTGAACACACTTCCTGCATACATAATCATCATGAACACTGGAAGTGTCCCTGAGTTCCCATATATTGTAAGAAGAGCACTGCATCAGGCTTAGTTCTCCTTCCATTTCAATCCCTATCATCTAAATCAACCTTTATCAACTACAGACAATAATCCAGGAACTGATTACCTACTCATCACCAAACTCGGGTAGCTGTTTCGCGCTCTCCAGCAGATCCTGGCAGATTACAACTCCAAAAAGCACATACGTTACCTCTCTCCAGGCACTACTCACAGTCTGCAAATCTGCTTCCTGAGCAGCCATGCCTATGCTGTGACATCACCTCCGGATCTCCACCCCTAGAATCAGCTCCAGTTTGCTCTGACTGGGATTTGGGATTGAGATCAGAGATGCTGTAAAAAGGACAATGACTGCCTCGTTAAAAACGTTCCTGTTTTGTGCATACTCAACAAAAATACTTTAACTGTGACTTCCTCAGCTTCCAGAAGGTGTTTAGGTGATGGCATTTTAAAAAATACACATAAATATATCAGTTATTTTGAAAAGGTCTTTTATTGCTAACAAGCATGGGGCTGGATGAACACAGCAGGTCAAGCAGCATCATAGGATTCTCCAGCATCTGCAGTACCTTTTATCTCTGATACAATTTTATTGCTAACTTTTGCTTGTTGTCCTTCTGCCAGTTTAAATACTGCAGTGGTTTGGAAATTATGGAGATAGTAGAAAGTGCCGATGCTGGGTAATCTGAGATAACAAGGTGCAGAGCTGGATAAACACAGCAGGCCAAGCAGCATCAGAGGAGCAGGAAAGCTGACGTTTCAGGTCTAGACCCTCCTTCAGAATTTTATTTCTTTATTTTTGGAAATTATGGTCTCTTTTTGCGTTGTGTCAGTTTAATTGAGATTTAGTGGTCAGAATATTAAAGAATTCTTCTAATTCTGCTCCTTTGAGAGTCAAAATACCTTGTACATCTATCAATACTCTGTGTTTGTGTTATACATGACTGCATTACCTAATAAAATGAGTTAGTGTGAATACAAATGGATTCCCAAGAACTAAATGGTCGCCTTCCAAAATTAAGTAACCTTCAAACAAGTTCCAAGGACAGATCTCGAAAAACATTAAATGTTTCACTCATTGACCATTTCTAATGCTCTTCTCGAAACCACACACTGGCCTATCTTGGAACCATTCATTCGGTGTTGTTGGGGTCAAGCTCCTAGAACTCCCTTTCTAACAGCACTGTGGGTGAAGTGACACCAAATGGGCTATAGCTGAAAAGGGCAGCTAGCTCAACAGGGTCTTACTGCAGGCAATGAAGGATGAGTACTGAATATTCGCATTGCCAGAGACACTCATCCCACAAATACATAAAAACAAAATGCAGCGACTGTGTTTATAGAAGTTATTAATTTAGCTTAGGAAGTCAAATTTTCTTTCATATAATTCGTAGCACGTTGAACATGTCTGAGCACTGTGTTGAGGTTGCAACATCCTTACTCACTGAATAAACCTTTCACCATTCTGAATAAGCTCACCCCTTTACTGATTGTAGATGGATCAAGCTTGGAGATTTAATTATCATTCAACAGAAAGAACTGAAATAAATTACGACAGTTTTTCCCTAATCCTCTTGGATTGTTAAATGTAGATTGTTCTTACAGAAGCTTCATATTTAATATTATTGGCGCACTTCAGTTTTGAACAACCTTGGAAAAAATGATTTATTTCAAGCTTTTTTGGAAATATTGGGAGTGATTTCTTTAAAAGGATTGTTGAAGGTTTACTGCAAACACTGGAGACTTGCTTTAAAAATAAACAAGATATCCCAGAATTCTAGAGACTGGTGATAACCACATCTTTTACTGGTGGACCCATGAGATTGTAGACATGCTCACTGAGCTGGTAGGTTTGATTTCAGACACTTCAGCACCCTGCTAGGTCACATCATCAGCATGCCTCCGGTGAAGCAGTGGTGTTCCGTCCCGCTTGTTATTTATATGCCTCATTTTGCTGGGGTGATTAGTATTACTTCCGGTTTTGTTCGTCAATATCCCATACCTAAAACCAGCAAAACCGGGGTAATATACAAAATACCGTACAAGGACTGTGAAAAACACTACACAGGCCAAACCGGAAGAAAACTGACAATACGGATACACGAAGATCAACCAGCCACCAACAGACACAACCAATTCTCACTTGTCTCACAACACATGGACAACGAGGGACACGAAATCGCCTGGGACAACAAATCCATAATTGCACACGCCAAACACAGAAAGGCTAGGGAATTCCTACAGGTCTCGTATTCCAACCGGAACGCCATCAACGAATGCACCGAATTAGACCCTGCGTACAAACCAATGAGAAACAGAACCAGAAGTAATCCTAGCAAACCGAGGAATATAAATAACAAGCGGGACGGAACAACGACGTTTCACTGGAGGCACACTGACAATGTTACATGGCAGGGTGACAAAAGGTTTGCAACCAAACCCACCGGCTCGGCGAGCATGTCCACAACCTCATCCACAACGCAAGCTACAATCTGGTGGACCCACGCTGGAGCACTGTCCATCTGGAACTAGTTAGGTGAACAAAATGACTGCGAGAAAGGACTACCCAACTGATCTGTCCAACATCTGAAAAGGAAATCCGCCTGTTGAGTTGAGGGTGAAAACTAGGTGAACTTCTTCGTCTTATATTTCTTGAGCTAGCTGCATTTGCCAAGACTCCAGTGACAACAATGTATGATGAGTGACTTTACCACACTTGTTAGACATCACTTTTCAGAAATATTTATACCTTATCCTTTATGCCTTACAAAACAACCCTAAATGGCCAGAGTGTTTGTTTAAAATGAATATTAAAGTGACCCCTGTTCAAGGAATTCCTCCCTCCCTTCCCCAACTTTTACTTCAGGGTGATGTGTGAACGTGTTATTTATTGGGTGATTTATAGACAGACATTTATACGTCCCAAGTTACCACTGTGTACGTTAACCAGTTATTGGATTTTCACTGAAGTAGTTTTGTCTTGATAACAAACCATTAATTGTGTTTACTTAGAAGTCCAGCTGACAGCTATTTTTATTTAAAATCTGATACAGATAAGGTATTGAATTAGCCATCTTGGTAACGGAGAAAAAATCTTTATGTTATCACCTGCTGAGTAACGGAACTAAAGCAATTGTGCACTTCAGCTTCAGCAGGGCAATTCATTTTCCCCAATTACACCTCCACTGAAATCATAGTTTCTCACACTCAGGTTGTGGAAGCTGCTACAATTAATTTGTAGGCAGTTTCATCCTTTTGAGAGGTCATATGCCCCACAGTGATATCTTGACAAATATTCATCAAAATAGCAAAACATAAAAAGCAAGGAAAATTTCAGAAACCAATATGGAGTGAAGGAAGTGGTGATAAGTAAGGCAATGGAATTTTGGCATTTATTGCTAAAGGAAAAAAAAAAGTTTAAAAGTAAGGCAGTGCTGCTACAACTGTATAAGGCATTAGCAAGACAGCATCTGGGAGTATAGCATACAATTCTGGTAGTCTTACTTGAGGAGAGACATTTGCATTGGAGGCAGTTCAGAGGAGGTTCACTAGATTGATTCCAGATAGGAGGGGTTTGTCTTGAGCGAGATTGGATAGTTTCGGCATATACTCTCTGGAGTTCAGAAAAATGAAAGGAAATATAATTGAGGTCTGCAAGATACTAAAGGGGGTTGACAAAGTAGAGGTAGAGTGGATGTTTCCTCACGTGGGGCAAACTGGAACAAGCGGTCATAATTTTAAGATAAGGGGTGGCAGATTTGAAACAGGGAAGAGGAGAAATTGCTTCCGAGGGTTGTAAATCTGTGAAATACATTCCTCCAAAGTGTGCTGAATGCCAGGATATTGAATGGATTTGAGACAGACTTCTAATTGGTAATGGTTTGAAGAATTATGGGGAATGTCAAGAGATGAGATCAGCAGTGATCATATCAACTGGCAGAGCAGGCTCAAGGGGCTAAATAGCCTCCTCCTATTGCTTCAATTTTTGTTCTTAAAACATTGAAAGTTTTCAAGGAGGAGTTAGATATAGTCTTTAAGGCTAAAGACATTGAGGATATGGGGAGAAAGCGGGAACAGGCACTGAATAGGATGATCTGCCATTTTTCACGTTGACTGGCAGAGCTAGCTCAAAGGACCAAATGGCCTATTCCTTGCTTTGTTTTCTCTGTTGCATCTCAGCAGTGGCATGGTAGCTGAGTTTTTCATTAAATGGATCTGCTTTATGCAATAAGTCTTACAACCAATTACAGGTAAGATTTCTTTGCAAGGTTCAGCCGAGGCAGTAGCCACTAAAAACCATACATCAGAATATCAATTGAAGGAGGAAAAAAAACAAACAGTAGTAGGGGAGTATATCTTTAATAAAAAATACTTAACAGCTAAAAATGTTGATAATTGTGGGAAAAGCCCTTATCAAAAAAAAAAACCAGGCAAGTTAGAGAAACATGGTGCACAAACTGAAGCATGATGAAGGAGCCCTTTCATGATGAGCATTCCAAACAGTCAAGATTTCATATTAGAAAGCGAACAATATACCTTTAGTCCTAAGAATTTCTTTTTTCCATTATAAAAAAAACTTGAAAAGAACTTTTGTGGACTGACTACGCGAATAGTTAAATGGTAAAAGCTATTTTAAAATCACAAATCTAACACCTGAAACTTGAGTATCCAAACCAGATGTTCCTGTATTATATTTTGTTAAATACTCAACACAGAACTCTCCACTGAAATGATTACTTAACCAAAAAGTGTCAAAATGTCAAAAACATATGGTTCAATACCTGAAAAAAAAGGTACGTTATAATACTTTTTTGGGTGGCTTATCTGGAATTGACAACTGACACACTAGAGGATACTAAAGTCAGACAAATGCGAGTCACCCAGGGCGAAGTGATTTTCAGAGTACTACGACAGAAAGTGTTGTTTCCAATACCAGGTGCATCAAAATAATTTTTCAGGACATGGGCATTAGTACATACCAACCCTAAGTTGACCTCGAAGACAGTGGTGCAGAATCTTTGTGAACCACTGTATACCAGGTCCTGATGGTATTCACACAATACTTTCAGGTGGGAACGAGACTGCAACAACAATGCATAAATCAATCAGATGGTGTGAACTGCAGATAGTTCTTTCCAGGTATTTGTTGCCCTGTCCAGCTAGTTAGTAGCAATCTGGGGATGTTGCCAAAAATGCTTTAGAGACTTGTTATGTATCCAACAGACATAATACATGTTAGCCAAGGCATATCAGTGTTGGCACAATTACATGTTCAAGCTAACAGATGAAGTGTTTGTTTTTTTGAAGCAAAAGCTCATGGAATTCATCCACTTTAAAAATCACTTCCTGCATGGAAGATTGTTTTGTAATTCACTTGTGGGAGTTGCTGGCTGCCCAGCATTTATTGCTCGTCCATAATTATAGTCATACAGCACAGAAACAGGCCCTTCAGTCCAAATCAAATATGCCGACCAGGTTTCCTAAACTGAACTAGTCCCATGTGCTCGCATTGATCCATTTCCCTCTAAACATTTCCTATCCACGTACCAGTTCAGATGACCTTTAAATGTTGTAATTGTGCTCGCCTCTGCCACTTCCTCTGGCAGCTCTTTCCACATACACACCACCGTTTGTCTGAAAAGCTGCCACTCGGGTCACTTTTAAATCTTTTCCTTCTCAGCTTAAACCAATGCCTTTTAGTTGTGGTCTCCCCTACCTGGGAAAAGACTTTGGCCATTCACCTGATCTATGCTGCTCATGATTGTGTAAAATCTTGATAAGATCACCCCTCAGCCTCCTACGCTCTGGGAAGAAAAGTTCCAGCCTACCCAGTCCTTATAACTTGAACCTTTCAATCTTGGTAACATCCTCGTAAATCGTTTTTGTACCCTTTCCAGTTTAATGATATCCTTCCCATTGCAGGGCAAACAGAATTGTAAGAAGTAGTTCAAATGTAGTCTTACCACGACATCCCAACTCCTGTACTCAATGCTCTGACTGATGAAGGCAAGCATACCGAATGTGTTCGTCACCTCCCTGTCTACTTGTGTTGCCACTTTCAAGGAACTGTGTACCTGCACCCTTAGATCTCTGATGAAGGTGGGGATGAGCTGCTTTCTTGAACTGCTGCAGTCCATGTGCTTTTGGTTGGCCCACAGTACCATCAGGGAGGGACTTTCAGAATTTTGAGCCAGCAATAGTGAAGGAGTGGTGATCTATTTCCAAGTCAGGATGCTCAGGGTTTTGGAGAGGAACTTGCAGATGGTGGTACTCCCATGTACCTGCTGCCTTAGTTCTTCCAGATGGAAGTGGTCAAAGGTTTGGAAGGTGCTGCCTAAAAGATCTTTGGTGAATTTCCGCGGTGCATCATATAGATAATACACACTGCTGCTACTGAGCATTGACAGTGGAGGAAGTGCAATGCTCCTAGGTGTAGTGCCAATCAAGCAGATTGCTTTGTCCTGAATAGTGTCAAGCTTGAGTGTTGTTAGAGCTGCATCCATCTCGGCTAATGGAAAGCATTCCATCACAATTTTGACTTGTGTTTTATAGAGGTAGATGGGCTACGGGGAGTCAGGAAGGGAGTTACTTGCTGCAGCATTCCTAGCCTCTGACGTGCTCTTCTGGAGACTGTGTTTAGGAGGAGAGTCAACTGAGCTTCTGGTCAATAGTAACTCCCAGGATGTTGGTAATGGGCGAATTCAATGATGGTAACACTATTGAATAAAAGGGGCAGTGGTTAGATCATCTCTTATTGGAGGTGGTCATTGACTGGCATTTGTGTAAAACGAATGTTACTTAATATTTGATATGCCCAAGCCTGGAGATGGTCCAGATTTTTATATGCCTTCTCAAACATTAGAGATGAGACACAGCATTCATGCTTTTCTGACAACATAAACTTCACAATTTTAATAACTTCATGAATTGAAAGAAGCAGCAATAACTCTTTCTAGAATAAACTGCTTCTTGAGATGGAAAAAGACAAAGACAAGTTGTTACACAGAAACTGAAAGCAATTAGCCATATCTTGGTAAGATTACATAAACAAAACTGCTTTGACACCTGCTTGATAAACTGGAGGCTTTACTGCTGCAAAGGACAACTGATTGCCCTGCAGAAAAATGTAAGAGATTAACCGCAGGAAAAGCTGGGTTTTAAACAGTTAACCCCAAATGTAACAAAGGAACAGGGGAGCTACTGCTGATTAAGGCAACAAGCTACAGAGTAGAAGTCTCCAAAAGAATAATCAATGTTGGGGCTGAAAAAAAATCTACTGAAACATCAATAATGTCACACCACAAACTTGAAAAAGAGAAAATTCTACAAGAATCCAGCACCAGAACTTCAAAGAACAATACAACAAAAGGATCAAATCCTGGATACTTCCAGAGATAGATCTGTTGGAGGAATACTGGCAAAGTTCCATCATTAACTTGGCTATTACCCGATTGTGAGGCTTAACTTGCTTACTTGAGGGGTCTTATTTTGGTTGTTACATGCAATAAATTTTGAATCTACGTTTCACTACATGATTGTTTGAGAGATTTCTTCACAAGTAGCTGAATTAAAAGGTAACTTGTGGCGATTTACCCACAACACTATAGATACAATATGGCCTTATCTTGTCCATTGGTAGGCTACTTTATAAAAACTCTATTAACAGTTTATGTCATTAAATATGCAACTCGGATATGATGCTTTCAAAGACAGCTATGAGGCTTGTCAAAGATTCTGCATTCACAGAAAACTTTTGAATAATATCAAAAAAAAAGGCTGTGTGGTAAAACTAGGTCAGAATCACGTTACCTCGAGAACACTGGATAAAAGAAAACCATTTTGGATATACAATACCATCTTTATCAACAGGAAGCTCTTCTGTCTACTGGAAACTAATTCATACTGTTGTTCTTCTTGTTCGGGTTTTTTTTACATGATTACACAGACATCATGGTCGTTTTCTCCCATAGAAGGGCAAATGCATCAGCTCATGGCGATTTCTCTCACTTTTAGTTAGTAGTAGATACTGAAAAGCTCATTGCTCTTGCTGGGGAAATCTAGAGCAGGGTAGAGTAAAACAGTTTCAAGATAATAACCTATCATTTTGGGATCAGATGAGGAGAAATTTCTTTACTCAAAAAGATTGTGAATGTCTCAGCCTTAATGACACTTTTGGTTTCTCAGGATATTAAGGATGGAGATTGGAATAGGCACTTACATGGAGCTCAAGTCATTATCATACCTAATGGCAGAGCAGGCTCAACAGGCCGTAGGGTCTTTTCCTGCTTCAATTTCATATGTAGATTTAAAGCAACAACTATAAATCTTGCATTCAGGTGTTAAATCACTTTATTGCATCACAAGTAGCAAGACATATTACAATAAATAACTCAATGCCTAACATGCAAATTATAAAAGGAAGATATATGTTGGATGGTTTGTTTTAGGGGAGAAAAAAAAATGGTCGGTGCGAGATTGAAAATTTAACAATTCGTCGATCAAGTATCTGTATCTGCTCTGGTTCTTGCTAAATGCAGTTTAATGTCATCTAAGGGGAAATTGCAGATGATCAATGCCAATATTCTTCTGTAAAGCCCTTCACAAGGATTTTGCTTCTGACATTTTAAAAATTGCACTGAGTGCAGCAATAGTCAGTTCCTCCTGCCATACTTTTGGAATCTACGCTTATTCCATAGTATAGAGGTACAGTTTCACCGGCCACTAGAGTCTCTTGGGGTCGAAGTGAAAAAGATTCCATAGAAAAACCATCAGTGCCAGCTGGCTTCACTTTCTTCTTGAAGATCAATTCTCCCTCTCACACAGAGACAATTTATTGCACAGAAAAGGAAGAGCCACACAAGTAGCAGGTGTATATAAGAAACATTTAAAAAAAAACTATTTTGTTATAACAATAGATTTATCTATAAGGTGCACTGCAGAAATTCACCAAAGACCCTTCGCACCTTCCAGAACCAAGACTACTACCATTTAGAAGGACAAAGGCAGCAAGTACATGGGAACACCACCACCTGCAAGTTTGTCAATCCATTCATCATACTGACCTGGAAATACATTGCCATTCCTTCACTGTCATTGGATCAAAATCCTGGAATTCCCTGTCTAAGGGCTTGGTGGATCAAAGTACAACATTGTACCATGGCAGTTCAAAAAAGCAGCTCCACCACCAGCTTCTCAGGAGCAACTAGGAATGGACAATAAAAATGACATCCACAAGATATACATATAACAAAAAAGTGGCTTTTGGTGCAAAAATGGCTTTTTAAACACTTTGCATTTGTTCTTCATGGGTCTTCTCCGCTGGAATCTGATGCAATCAGAGAAACCTTAGTTTCGCACAAGTCTTGCTTCCAATGGTGCTCAAGGAACCATTACGTTCTCTTCAGCCATTCTGTTTGCCTTTAAATATGCATTAATATGCTCATACACTGAATTCAACATTCTGCCTCTTTGTTAAACAGTCCCATCACTTCAAATTGGCCTGCCATTTTGTTTTCCCACCACTCGAGTCTAAGTCAGTAGCTCCTCTCCGCCAGAGTCCCCTTGGTGAACGCTCTCCGTGACGATTTTAGTAAGCTCCCGGGTGAGTACACACCTTTTCAGCCATTGGTTGCAGCCCAAATCCCCTCATGAGCACTGTTCTCAGCTCACTTGCCGCTGAGTGCCTTTCTACCCCAGCATCGACTACAGCCAGAGTCCCTTCACAACTGCTTTCCTTGACATCTTGTTCTGTTTTCCAACAAGTCTACCACACCACCTCCTTAATCCTGCATCATTTTCAAAGTCTGGGTAATGTTTGATCTCCTCCGTTCCTTTTGAAAACAGCCGTAGCACACAGTTAGCGGACCGTGACTCATCTTTGTCACCAGTTATGATGTTTGGGTCTAATTATAAATTATGAAATAACACGAGGTAGGCCTGCAGAAACTTGAACCAGGAATAGTTTACTTTATGTCTTTACGGTTACACAAGTGGTCCTAAACTGTCCCCTCAAGTTCCCCTCACTCACTCTCAGAGGCAGCACACACACCTCAATTATATACATAATGGCTAGACATTAACTTTAGTTTAAAGCCAAAAGAGTGTTCAGCATGTATTGACAAGTTGTTTTCAAATATTAAAATGCACTTTAGCAATCCTGCACAGGGAAATGCATTATTAATTTCAGCAAAAATGAATTCCAGTTAAGTTTCACAACCTCCAGCTGATTTTGGAGTCTGAAGCTGGAATGTTTTGTGGTCAAGCCAGTCGGAACACGGAAATTAAATGTCTCAACGAAAAGACTCCCAACCAAGCTACTGAAAAATTCTAGAATTTCCTGAAGAATTTGTTTACTCTAAAGAAAATGCACACAGCACAACTGATGAAAATACATCCAAATTATCCAAGTGCAGAGTGCTGAGGTACAAGTTTCAGAACTGATGCTCAAAGAAACCAAAAGACACCACAGATGTAATTATGCAGTGTAAAATCAGCCATAACAAAACACAACCAGCTTAGTTATCAAAGTAGGTAACAGGCCAGTTTCTAATTATTTGCCCACATAGGACTCTCTAATCACAGGGTTGTGGCCTCCAGGATAAGTCAAAAAGGGAGAAAAATAAACTACAGATTTACCTCTCTAGATTCCACAAGAAAGCCAAACCTGCCAAATAAGAGTAATAAATGAAGATTGCAAACTCTCTAATCCATGTGCTGCATAACATACTTCAGTGTTGTGTTAACTTACTTTTTAAATTTATGAAGTGTGCCTTAAACTGATGCATAGTTAGACTGGTTTAGTGATTTGCATCAAGGTTTCTCTAACACTCAAGTCTTAGTCTGCTACTAATGCAGCAGATCAGTTAGCAACCCACATCTTCTGGATGTTTTATTATCTAACTAAAACCTACATTTGGTGACTTTTATGTACAGAAACATCTGACTGCACTTCCTGAAACTTTATTAAGGAAAACAGACTATATTCAAGAGACTGAGTGAGGTGCCCGAAAAACTGTTTTAATGAGATGATTTTGATCCAGAGGACTGGAAGTTTTGCCATGACAGTGCACTTGGGATAAACCCATGTGCAATTTGCACTCTTTTTAGCGAGGGATTCAAGCCATTGGGCGTTCAATTACAAGTTCAAACAAATTATAAATTAGAGGAGCAGGGTAGAATTAAAGAGAATGTTTCCATAAGTGATATAATCTCAATTTAAGGGCTGAAATTATTGTTTACAATTTTTTTGGCAATTAAAAACACACGTCTTTACTCAGGTAAATTTAGAATGTAGAACTCACGACCACATGAAATAGTGAGGGAAATAGCTTAAATGCTTTCAAAGCAAGTACGAAAATAAAACTGAGAAGCTGCGATGAGAAAAATGGAAAGGGGAGCTTCTTATTTTGAGTATTAAAAGCTGCCTAAATTAGTTGGGTTTGATGGCCTGTTTCTGTCCTGTAGATTCTATATAACCTCAGAGCACCATGCCACTTTTCACCAATTGTCAATTCAGTTTGTTTTGTTAAGAGCAATCAATTTTTTCAGTATTGTTGGTAAAAGTACTTAGACGATGTAACATTTCTGGAGGATGTTTCAAAGTATTTTGTAGCTAATTAAATTATTTGAAGTGTGCCAACTGTCATAGTTGGATAAATGCAACAGCCAAATTCTGTACAAGATTTCATTTAAAAACAAATCAACAAACTGAATGATTAGCTATTTGTTTTTAGTAGAGTTAGTTGGGAGGAGTGTTGATGAGGACACTTGGGGGGGGGATCTCCCTCTTTTGTGTTTGATTTGTATCCTGGGATCTATTATGTCTATTTCAACAAAATGAAAGCACTTGTCACATTTAGCAATGCAAATGTTGCTAAAAAGGCTTACCCATCCTTATTCACCCTTAGGTGAGTGGGTTGTTTGGTCATTTCAGAGGGCAGATCAGAGTCAATCACACCGCTGCAAATCTGGTGGCACATGTAGGCGAGAACAACTAAGGACTACAGATTTCCTTTCCTGAATGACATACCAATTTTGCTGAATTTAAAGTTTCACCACCTGTCATGATGTGATTTGAACCCAGTCCCCAAGAACAAATGAAAGGAATCCACTGACATTACCAATATGCCATTTTACACTATTATGCATTGCTCATTTTCTGGTGGGTTCCGAAGCTGTTTAGAATGGAATCATAATTTACAGCACAGTGGAGGCTATTTAACCCTTTATGCTTGCACCCAATCTCTAAGAAGATCACACCTGTACCACTCTCCCACCCTTTTCCAGTGGGCCCTTCAAATTATCCAATTCTCCTTTCGAGGTTTCAATTGAAACTGCTTCCAACATAGTGGCTGTGCAATCCAGATTCTAAATGCTTGCTGCATGATAAAAAGCTTTTCCTCATGGCACCTCTTTTGCCTCTCATCTTAAATCTGTAATCTCTAGTTATAAACCCAACCAACAGGCACATTCTCTCCCTATTAATCTGTCTAGATTCAAAAAAAATCTCAATATTCTCTTTTCAATAACAGGCCCAGTTTCCTAAATCCATCCATGTAACTGAAATTCCTCAGCCTTGGGACCAGGCTCCTAAAGCTTTCCAGCAGGCTCTAAATGTCCTTCGATACATCCTGTGTGTTGCTCACAACTCTCCACTAGCTTACCTATATCATCAACTCTGAGGCACGAAAAATCTGAATATATTCAATGCTGAGAAGCAATGACAGAGCACCCACAACCTTTTGGAGCAATAATTCCAAAGACTCTCATACTTTGAGTGAAGAGATTTTTCTTCATCTCATTCTCTTTATCCTGAGACTGTGGCCTTGTGTTCGAGATTCCGAAGCTAGGGGCAAACAACCTCTTTTTTATTTCTTAGAAAGGAAAGCAAAACAATATTACTTCGCATTGTTCATATCCTTAGCATGTCCCATGTACTTTAAGCAAAGGGAGTATTTTGATATGCAGTTAATCTAGTAATGAAGACAAGTGTGACTGTGTCCGACCAGGGTGCAAACTAACAGCAGAAAAGATACATGAGCAGATAATCTATTCTGGGGACAACTTTGTGAACATAGCATAGATGAAACTTCAGATTACAGTTGTGTGAGAATAACAACTTCTCTAGGAGTGTCACACTCCCTTCATACCAAGTGAAATGATGAAGAAAATTGAATGCTCAGCTGCAGACAGAACTAAGTACATCATTTTGCGGATGACACTAAAGTCGGTGGAGTTGTGGATAGTGCGGAAGGATGTTGCAGGTTACAGAGGCACATAGATAAGCTGCAGAGCTGGGCTGAGAGGTGGCAAATGGAGTTTAATGCGGTGATTCACTGTGGAAGGAGTAACAGGAATACAGAGTACTGGGCTAACGGTAAGATTCTTGGTAGTGTGGATGAGCAGAGAGATCTCGGCGTCCATGCGCATAGATCCCTGAAAGTTGCCACCCAGGTTGATAGGGTTGTTAAGAAGGCATACGGTGTGTTAGGTTTTATTGGTAGAGGGATTGAGTTTTGGAGCCGTGAGGTCATGTTGCAGCTGTACAAAACTCTGGTGCGGCCGCACTTGGAGTATGGCGTACAGTTCTGGTCGCCGCATTATAAGAAGAATGTGGAAGCATTAGAAAGGGTGCAGAGGAGATTTACCAGGATGTTCCCTGGTATGGAGGGACGGTCTTATGAGGAAAGGCTGAGGGACTTGAGGCTGTTTTCGTTAGAGAGAAGAAGGTTAAGAGGTGACTTAATAGAGACATACAAGATGATCAGAGGATTAGATAAGGTGGACAGTGAGAGCCTTTTTCCTCGGATGGTGACGGCTAGCACAAGGGACATAGCTTTAAATTGAGGGGTGATAGATATAGGACAGATGTCAGAGGTAGATTCTTTACTCAGAGAGTAGTCAGGGCATGGAATGCCTTGCCTGCAGCAGTTGTAGACTCGCCAACTTTAAGGGCATTTAAATTGTTGGATAAACATATGGATGATAATGGAATAGTGTAAGTTAGATGGGCTTCAGATTGGTTTCACAGGTCGGCGCAACATCAAGGGCCGAAGGGCCTGTACTGCGCTGTAATGTTCTATGTTCTATGTTGACTGGTTTGATATTGCCAAAACAAAAAAAAAAATCAGATGAACGTATGAGCATTATTACAAACAGATAACTTCCAAAACAAATCACTCCCTATTTTCACTACCTATCCATGCTTCACATTTTTCTCTACTAAACAGTAGAGGTAACTATTCCCAACTCCCTCACGCAACAGTCTCTTACTTTTTAAAAGGGCAGAAACAACACTCCAGTACCACTGTATCACAAGTAGGATTTATTTCACACACCCTTGGATGTGGGGGAAAACACTTTACAACTCAAACATGCTTACAAAGGAATTGTAATTGAAAAGGATTATTCAATGAGTAACAACTCGTGTCCAAGAACAACTGAAAGGCACGATCTCCTGTTCATAATGATGTGAAACAGGACATAGCAGTCTGGAAGTGGCTGATGGGCTAGCCAAGAAGTTGCGGGAAATTTCTTTTCTTCAAAAATCTCTTCAAAAGCAACAAGATATTTACTGCAAGGAGCAGATACAGGTTGTGGACTGCCTTTTGAAAATAATATAGGCCAAGTTTCAGTTTGTTGATGTTATCAGATGTGGAATGAAGCAGTGCTGACCTCTAACCTGACTGCTATTTCAAAATTGTGTGGTCAAAGCCATTAACATGTTTAGTAGGATGATTGTAACTTGCAATCCTATATGCAATTTCCTTGGCGACAAGTGCTTTGCAGTAGATGTAAAACAATAGATAACATTCCAGATCCACAAAAGATAGAGTGTAAATTGTCTGCATACATCGACTTTTAAAATGAAGGTTATTGCTAAGTCCAGCCATATAATAGCTTTCCTTGTGGGGCTGTTTAATGGATTGCTGAAACTGTCATTAAATAAGTATTTAAATTAGGTCCTACTCTGTTCATGACATGCATGTGTGCATTAACATGAGATCCAAACAGGGAAAGTTAAAATGAAATGCAGAATAATGTAAGCAAAAACTTTTCACAAATACGTCACTTTGCGTAAAAAAATCTAAGTGGACCATAGGAACAGGAGCAAGTCATTCAGCTCATCTAGCCTGCCCTGCCATTCAATACTAACATGGCTGAATGAATACTTCAATGTCTTTTACTTACCTCACTCCCATAACTCTGTATGCTGTCAGTCAGAAATCTGTCAATCTCCACCTAAAACATATGTAAAGATGGAGTTGCCACAGCCCTCTGTGGTACAAAATTCCAAAGGTTCACAACCAGCTGGGTTAAAAAAAAATCATCAAGGACCCAAGTGGTTTGGCCCTTATTTTTAAATTGTCCCCGGTCATCTGATCTGCAACTACCATATCAATCCTTTTAAGTATCTTGTAAGCTTCAAGCAGATCACCTCTCATTCATCGAAAATCAGCAGAACACAGACTCAGTTTACTCTTCAATGGATAGAAACTCCTGCAATCCCAGAAATACGTCTAGTGAACCTTTGTTGCAGTCGTATGGCAATATCATCTTTCCTGAGATAAGGAGAGCAAAACTGCTCACAGTACCCAAGAGTCTAACTCTTTTACAAATGAAGCAAGAGTTCACTAATTCTGTACTCAAATCCTCTTGCAATAAAGGCTAACATTCCATTAGCCATCCTAATAGCTTACCCTATCTGCACGGTAGCCTTCAGACATCGATCAGTAGATCAACACTCCACAACATAAGAACTATCTTGTAAATAGGTTACTCCACCAAAGCAGATAACTTAATTTTTCCACATTATAGTTATCCACCATGTTCTTGCCCATCCAAAGCCTGTCCAAGTTCTCCCGATGTCATTTTCCACCTTCTTCAAACATACATTCATGTTTAGCTTCTCAGATGATCAAAGCTAAGAGTATTAATTTTGGTCCCTATCTCCAAATCATTGATATATATTGTGAACAGCTGGGACCCAAGTGCTGATCCTTACAGTACCCCATTAGTCACAGCCTACCAACTGAAGAGGGAAGCCAGCCAAAGATCTGAAACGAGATATGGAAGTGCACGTTTATTACTGAAGGAAAGTGGTAACGCTATTTATTATTAAATCAAAAAAAGTAATCTTACCTGATCTAAGCAGTTGACACGCACATTTTTACTGCCCAGCAATCTTCCAGCCTCCTGAACATTTCCTGCAGAAATTAAAAAAAACGAATTTAAGTTCCATTGCCCGAATAAAGCCCATGAATTGAACATCTGAGTCACATCTTGAGATGCTGTAATAAAACATTGCCTTGGGGGGGGGGGGGGCTCTTGGGGCACAGTGGTAGTGTCCCCATCTCTGAGCCAGGAGGCCATGGTTTAAGTCCACCTGCTCCAGTGTTGTGTAATTACATCTTTGAACAGGCAGATAGAAAGAATCAATGTCCAAACATAACGTTCAGGTGAGGGAAGTCTAAAACCTGGAAATTATTGGACATGTGAAAATATAATCTTCTTCCCATTTTAATCTCATACATTCCAATTTTATTTACGTTGACGAATGAAACGTTCTGCATGCACATCCATAAATTAAAACCACTGGTCATATTGTGACTTCATCCTGCTACTGGGTGCACGATAGCATCTCCACTAGTGGAAGGATGTAGTCATAGTGTGACAAGTTTAAGCAGGAGTTCATAACAGAAATGTTCATTTGTCTAGAGTAGACACTCTCCCATGTTTCTATATTCAGAAAACTTAATCACTTCAACAAGAACCCACTGTAGTTGGAGCTAATAAATATTAATCATTATGGACACAGGAATGGAATTAGGCCATCTTGTACCTTAAATCCATTCTACTGTTCAGGGCTATTCTGCACGTAACTTCGCCTACACCAACAAGTTCTGAAAAAGGGTCATTAACGCTGTTTTCTCTCCACAGATGCTGCCAGACCTGCTAAGTTTCTCCAGCACTTTATGTTTCAGAATTCCAGCATCTGCAGTTCTGTTTTATTTTGATGAACACTGTATCCTTCTGTACAAGCAGTAAACTTTAAATCTAGAATGAAGAATTTATCTAGTAGCAACTGGTATTTATGACAGAGATTCCAAAGTTTCCTAGGTATTTCTCAACTTCATACCAAATGGTTTGGCCTAAATTTTAGACCAAGCCTCTTTGACCTAGACTTGTCAACCAGTGGAAATAATTGGTTTGTGCCCTATTTGTTCCCCTCAATATTATCAAACCTTCGATCAAATCACTGGTTAAGCTTAGATATTGAAGAGAATACAACCTTTGTGTAATTTTCTTCAGTTTAATCCTTGAAGCCCAGGTGTCATTGTGATAAAGTTACATGGCACTCGAGGTAGGCCAAACGGCCTGTTTCTGTGCTATACATCCTATGTAAATCAGATGAAGTGTTAATTAATTAAAACAAGGATACAAAGGGTGTCAGGGCTGGCAGTGTGCTATGACCATAGGAAGTGGCAGTTTGTGGAGAGTATAATATTTCTGGACAATCGCACAGACAGCATCCACATTTGACAAAATAAATTCAGAATTATTGACCTGATGGCCAAGGTACCATGCTCCAGAAGGCCATTCAAGTTGCAATGGGGAGGAAAAAAAGCAAGCAACAGAGGATCAGTACGGTGATTTAAATTGATCCCATGCCAATGCCAGTGTCACAACATCTCCTCACTATCAGAGAAGAATTTGGAGGGGGAGGGATAGAATCCAGTAGTTCTAATCCAAGTTGCGTAAAATACATGCAAATTGATTCATGAGACACTTGCAGCAAGGGAGCTGTTCCACTGGAATAGGATACTTGAACCAGGCTGGCATCAGTGTCCTGGGAGTTGAATGACCAAGGTGGGAGAGAGGGTTGTTCAATAGTTTTAAAAAAAACTCAAAACCAATAACAAATGACAATGCTGAGCAAATGATTTGTGCCTGCTTTAAGAGGTTACTGATAAGGACAATCTATAGCACACTGAGCTGTAGGAATCCCAATGTGTAAATTAACCTGTGTAGACTTACAGAAGACAGTAGAGAACAACGAATTTCTCAACTAGCGCATCACGAAGAGCTCATTCGACTGCCTAATTTCAAAGATATATTTGAACATGGAATGAAGCAAATTAAGGTGTACAAGGAAAGTCTTGGCTGCAGCTGTATTCAAAGCTGTAGATCTATGGATCGGAAGATCTAAGGGGTAGGTTGCGGTTGTTGGGGGGGGGGGGAGCGGTATGGTTAAGTGGCTGTTGAAAATATGTCTTTCATGGAAACTGGCAAAAATTCGACCTAGAGGGCATCCAATGGCAACATGGCCTATGTGAACATACATGGTATCATTAAACTGAACTTAACCGTGCACGTTAATACACAGATTTTGCAGCTATAAATGTATTCAACCACATCCACACTTCCATGTTTCATATCCTAGTCCCCAATAAAATCATGGCTCTCTCACTCCAGTCTTTCTCCATGGGCTGACTCTCATCGCAGTACAAGGGATAAAGACTAAAAGGATATGTTGATCAATAGTCTAGTCATCCATCACAAGATCTGGCTGAACCATTAAAGACACCATCAGGTCTTGCTCTCATCCAATCATTCCAGTTTCATTCTGGAATGCAACGATAGCCCACAGCTTCTTTTCACTTTTACAAACCAGCTCCTTAAGCCCCTCTCCCCAAAAACAAGAGGACCTCTTGTATTATTTGGTCACAAAGATTGAGACAATCTGGTCAACAGCCAATGTCATATCTCGCTCTTGCAATAGACAATCTGGTAAAACTTCTTTACAGCATTTCCCTTGTCGAGAACTTACACTTTTCTCTAGCATTCCAGTTCTACTCACTCATTATTTTAGAGCTCTTCTTGTCCATGAGACCTACCTTCTATTTACTCAATCCTGTTCCATGAAACTGTGATTACCTAATTTCAACTCCTGGTCCAATACTGTAAAGTCAGCAATTTTTTTTAAATTCACTCATGGGATATAGGTGTCATTGGCTTGTCCAGCATTAATGCCCATCCCAAGTTGCCCTTGAGAAGGTGGTGGTGAGCTGTCTTTCAGAACCGCTAAACTAGTGAAATTCTCTCTATTTTTCCATTGTCCTGGGTCATAACCATGGAGTTTCCTCCATAACAACGGTATTGGGGTGACCTATATAGGCACAAGGACTGTAGAAATTCGAGAGCAGATCACCACCTCTCTCTGAATTAGGGATGGGCAACAAATGCTGCCTTCCCACAAACATCCACATTGCATGAATGAACAAAAAACCCTGCTATTCAGGGAAGCAGAACAGGAAAACCAAGGAATTACAGACCAAACAGCCTTACATCAGTATTAGAAAATTGGTAAAATATTAATAAGGATGCAATTTCAGAGCGCCTCAAAAATCATTATATGACTGTGCAGAGTCAACATAGAAACTCATGTTTGACAGGATTATTTTCATGTTGAAACTATGAGTAAATGAGAAGGGAGTTTGTGGATACAAAGGATTCAATAACTTGCCGCACAAAATTAGGATCATGAAATCAGGGGTAACATATTAATTATTATGAATTGAGGAATAGCGAACAGACAGAAAAATTAGTAGGAACAAATGGGCTGGTAAGCTCCAAATAGGGTAAATGCAAGGATAAATCGAAACATCAGTTAAGTACAATCGATATCAATGACTCAAATGAAGGACCAAGTGTAATGTAAGCAAGTTTGCTGACAATAGAAGGTGGGAAAGAAAGCTGTCAGGAGGATGTGAAGCTGTAAGAAGATTTAAACAGGTTCAGTGATTACACTCCGTCTGTTATACACGCGCTCAAAGTACCGACTTCTGAAATTACCCACTTTTGGCAGGAAGAAGTAGAAAAGCAGAATCTTTGAAAATAGTTTCTTGTTGGTACAGGACTTGAATACTGCTCAAAAGTAGCACATTGCTGAAATTTTTGGTTCTGCACTCTAGGACAACAAAGCATGCTGAATTTCAAATGAATAACAGCCTATACCACAAGAGAAAAGGTGCTAATTGTCAATTTAACTCTGAGGTATTGTCACAAAGAATGTAGAAAGCTGCAGGCTCCCAAAGCTCCTGGGTACAAGAAGAGAGAGATTAGAAAATGTTTACATTCAGAGGCACCTGGGTGTCTTTCTATATAGATCACAGAATGACAACATGCAGGTGCAATAAGCAGTTAGCAAAGAAACGGTGATGGCCGAGTGGTATTATCACTGGTCGAGTTGTTGAGGAGCCCAGGTAATATTCTAGAAACCCTGGTTCAAATTCTGCCACAGCAGATGGTGCAATTTGAACTCAAACAAACTTAAATTAAGAGTCTAACAACGACCATCAAACCGTTGCCAATTGTCAGAAAAGACCGAGCTCACTAATGTCCTTTAGGGAAGGAAGCTGCCAGCCTTATCTGTTCTGGTCTACATGTGACTCCAAATCCACAACAATGCCCTCTGGGCAATGCATGTGTGACTGGAGGCCAGTGTTCAGTGGCCTACCACAGGGATCAATGGTGGGTCCCTTATTTGTTTGTGATATATAATATAAACAATGTAGGTGACAATGTGGGGTTGTGGGTGCAGGGAAAAAATAGAGAGGGGCAAGTTTGTCAATCACAAGATAAAAGTTTGGCCAGGTGGCTGACAGTGAGGAGGAAGTTCTTAAATTACCAGGGGATATAAACAGATTGGTCAAATGGAAGACCAGTAGCAGATGCAATTTAATCCTGAAAAGAATGAGATGATGTACTTTGGAAGAAGAAACACGACGAGAGAGTACTCACTAAATGGCACGATACTAGAAAGACCAGAGGAACATTGAGGTCATGTGGTGCTTGTCCACAAATCCCTGAAAGGTGATAGGGCAGTGACAGTTAAGGTAGCAGATGTGATACTTGCCTTCACCAGTCATGGCAGAGATTATAAGAGTAGGGAGCTGTACGAAACTTTGGTTAGGCCATACCTGGAGTGCTGTATGCTGTTCTGGTCACTGCACTTTGGTAGAGATGCAAATTCATCTGGCGATTCACCAGAATGTTGGTTGGGATGGAGCAGTTTATCAACGAAGAGAGGCCAGATAACATTGGGCTGTTTCCTTTGGAACAAAGAAAGTTGAGGGTACACCTGATAAAGGCATATTAAACTACGACAGGCATGGACAAGGTGGATAGAAAGCAGCTATTCCCTTCCCCTACTGAGTAAATAACAAAGGGGACATAACATTAAGGTGAACTGCAGGACGTTTAGAAGGGGGTTGAGGAAAAGTTTTTTTTTTCCCACTCAGGGTGATGAGGATCTGGAGTGCACCATCTGGGAGGGTATTTCAGGCAGGAAAATTCAACCTTTTTGAAAAGTACTTGGATGAGCACCTGTACCGTTATATTCTTCAAGGCCATAGGGGCCTAGTGTTGATTTAACGCAGACATGATAGGCTAAATGGCATGTTTTGTATCATGTGATTTTATGATTCTATAGCGGTGGATGTGCAGTCCTTGAATTTCAGTCAGATCAACACACTTTTGAATATGAAAGGAATTAAATGATATGGATATAGGCAGAAAAACATAGTTTAACTGAAAAATCAGATATTATTGAATAGTGGTTATTAGCCTGCCAAATCCCTATTTAATGGTGCTGTGGTAGTTCCATCACCAGACGCCACAGTAAGTCAAAGGAATGCTCACCAGCTTCTCAACTAAATAGGCAAAAAAAAATTCTTGACAAGTGACAATCAATCCTCTGCATCTTGCATATCCAGCCCGCTAAATACGACTAACTTAGAAAATTATACATAATAATTAACTATCAGGCCAGCTTGAAACCAAGGTGACCAAAGAGTTCCCACTTTCCTCATACATAAGAAATTAATTTGGTATTTAGCTATGATAAGTTTTGGTCCTGAGAATACTAGGAATTCCCAGTTAGTAGCATGTAGCTCCCAAGGTTGCATCACACCATGAATATACGAACACATTTCTGAGGCTGGATTTGACAGTGTGGCACTAAGAACCCCCAGCAAAACCGGAATCAATGGGAATGCACAAAGGAAGATGGCTGTAGTTGTTTGAGGTCAGTCTTTTTTGCATAAGTTGTTTAGGGGAGATTCCTAGGCCAAACACCTTCCACTGCCCCAATGACCCTGCCTCCATCCTCAGGTCAAAAATGGTCATGTTTGCTAACGACTACTATTTTGGACACCATTTGCTACTCCTCAGACACTAAAGCTGTCCACATGCAAATAGTGCAAGACCTGGGTATTATCCAGATTTGGCTGACAAATGGCAAGTAGCATTAGTGCCACACATGTGCCAGGCAATGACCATCTCCTACAAGGTAACTTATCTTTGAATATCATGGGTCATTGGTTATTACCATCGTAAACAGCACTATTAATTTCCTTTCAGGAGGGAGGCAGGAGGAGACAGAATGTTAATAATTGACCAGAAACTGAATTGGACTAGCCATATAAATGCTGCAATATTGTTGGCACATTGGGCTGAGATATGATTCTCATGCTTTGCGTTAAAGGCCTAGGTTCAAGTCTCACCTTTTCCTGAGGAGTGTCCTAACATACCTGAAGAGGTTGAATTGAAAGAAAACATGCATACATTCCGTGGCTCCAAGAACAGGTCATGGGTTTGGAATCCCGCAGCGAGTAACTTGCATCCTGAATTCCTAAAGCCTATCCAGCATCGACAAGGCACGAGTCAGGAGAGTGACTAGGATGGTCTCCATTTGCCTTGATGAGTGCAGGTCCAACAACACTCAAAGCTTGACACTATCCAGGACAAAGCTGCCCATTTGATTGGCACCATATCCACTCCTTCCACCATCAATGCTCAATAGCAGAGTGTATCATCCACAAAATGCACCACAGAAATTCACCAAGGCTCCTTAGGCAACAAATCCATGATCACTACTATCTAAAAGGTTAGGGCAGCAACTACATGAGAACATCACTTGCAAGTTTTCCTCCAATTCACTCATCATCTTAATTTAGAAATCGGTGCCTGGTTTCTTCAGTTTCGGTGGACCCTCAGACTTCCCTCCCTAACAGCACTATGGATGTACCAACTACGAAGTGACAGCGCAGTTCAAGGAGGTAGTTCACCACCACCTTTGTAAGGAATGGGCAATAAATGCTGATCCAGTCAGTGATGCCCACATCCCATGATTGAAAAAAAATCATAGACCACGTTCCTATTTGTTTATTGCATTGGGTTTGTTTTTGTATGACACAACAACAAATACTCGAGGAAAGCTCAGTGACCAACAATTAACAACTTGGCACCCCTCCTCCCACTTCCACCCCCACCCTCCTAAAAAAAATACGAAATCTACCAGGAGGCAATTACAAAACACGACACTCGAGAGACCAATGCAGGCAGCATGGTGTAGATAAACAACCAACAGGGCAGCAACTACTCTAGGAGGAGGAGGAGGAGGCGGCAGTCCAAGAAAGCAGGGCAATGACTCGCCAGAATAACCGACAGACACGTTCAATTCAATCTCAACGTTGTTGCAGGTAGAAAGCGCTCGAATGTCAGATGCTGCCATGTGAATTGCTCATCCTGATTGCCGGGGCCTCACTAATCAGGGATCGCCGATTCTTCCTAACTGCCCCCTAAAACATTCACCTAATCAGTGACCGAGATATAATAACAATCTGCGTCACTGATTCCCTAAATCCCCCGACTACCTTCTCCCCCCCACCAAACCCCTGTGCTCGTGCACCCCAACCCCCCCCCCGAACCGTTAACGATCGACAGCACTCTTTCTCTCCGAGAAAGAGCAACCTGTGCCCCCACCACCCCCTCCCACATCACCTTCAGAAATGACTTTTAGCAATTCAGTCTCCTCCGCCGTCACGTCTCCTTTCTTGGGAGGAGCCATGCTTCTACTTCGATGGCTCACTGTCTGAAAGGGAGGGATATAAATCACCCCACTCTCTCCTCGTCACAAGCCACTCTGAGCACTACCGCTCCAAAACAAAATGCCCGCAACTGGAGCAAACCTACTGCCTGGAGAGGGTTCCATGACTGCATCAACCAAACACTGAGGTCAAGTTTCACTAACAGACAGAAGTTTCAGTGCACTTCAGAAATGTAAACAATCGTAGTACGTAACGTAATCCTCACAGACCAGAATACATAACACCGTCAGAGGTTTTCTTTTGTTTTGGTATTCATCCTCCCCTCCACGATGAGGTGGTAGCGCCTGAAGTGCGTCTCCTCCCCTCCTCCACCAGACCTGCCCGCCCGGCGTCCTGCGCATGTGCAGTGGGTCCGACCAGGCTGCATTGTTCAGAGTGCTCTGGAACGTTGAGCCGGCCGGTTGGAACTTGGAGTAACAATCGTTTCGAACGCTCGCTTGGATTGTGTCCCCAGTGCAGAGCAGGGTAAGAGGAACAACTGCAGCTGACCCGAGCAGGTGAAGTATGGGCATAGAGGAAGAGCGGGGCTTGTGGTGGTGGAGTAAAGACAGAAGGACAGCCTCTGTGTTCGGAACTTCACGATTGGGAGGGGGTTGTAGGAGGCGTTGTTTGTAATCAAAGCCACAAGTAATGTTCATAGGGTGCGTTATACTGTGTAGTTTTTAAAAAAAAGCAGTGAAAAGATTAGAACCAATCTTCTCTTAAAACATCGCCGAGGACAGAAAATTCGGGCTTCGGGAAGCTTTTGAATTTTTCGTTGAGTTATGCAAAATGGCTTAAATTATATTGAAAAGAGGCTGTACTTTGTAATCTTTAAATTTTGGTGCTAGATTAGCTAGGACTCATGTTTGCGTTAACAGAACAGGTAAACAGATACCAAAATGTATTTTCGTTGTTTGATAATTGAACAAATTATGTTCTTGACATGGTTTGTGTATTTTAAAAATAATATCTTGCTGATGTCATGTACCTGTAATGAAAGCATCAGTTTATCATTTCTGATGTTTATTAAGCTGCTGTACATGCCTCAACAGATGTGTTAATGTAATTTGACGGTAGCGTGGTTTTGAGTGAATGTCAATTCGGGAGGTACGATTCGCTGCTTGCAGATTAAGTAGACTCATGAAAAAGCAGTGAGATTGTTATTCTGTGGAAATATTTTCTCCACGTCACCAGTTAAAGTAAATGTCAGTTAAGATAATCTTAATGGCATCGAATAACGTACTCGATATACTTGTGATTGTACGGTTTGCTTCATAAATCACATGTCTCCCATTTTCGGTGCTTGATGCAACATTTCTCCCCACAGACAGTTGAACTCACTGTCCCTTTTATCTTCTGTCTCTGAGTTTAAGACGAATGTAGATGTATCCCGAATTGGAAATCTATTCTATTATTGCCAAATTAGGCAAGTGAATAATTGGATATGTTGAGTTGTAAGTCAACTTTGGGTGCAACGCTGACAGCCTTTAAACACGGCTTCACTGAATGTGCCAATTTATCAATTATTAAGACGTTATTTTAAAGGTACTTTTAAAAGGTATTTTAATGTATTAAAGTGAACCAAAACTTTGTCATGAACATTGGCTTTGAATACTAGGGTTAATAGAAAGGTTTTTTGAGTGGAGTTAACGCGTGTGCACGATTGTCTATACGTGCCAATAAGGCATTTAAGTTAATTGCTTTATAGAGGGGGAAAAAAGTTAGACCAATCCAAATTATTCCAGCAGTATTTAGCCTGTTCATGATAAATTAATGTCGACTTAATTGTGCCAGATGGACAGCAGTGAATTGTACACTTGAACTGCAGCAATTGCAGTGTGTAATGAAAATTGATCACAAAATTTAGAACTTAAACAACATTATTTGCTGAAAACATTTGGATTACATTTGTGCTCACTTGAACCCAACTAACCAATCATGAACATGTCAGATAATGAAAAGCAACACACTGACATAATTAAAAATAGCTGGTAAAGAATGGCTACAGCACGGAAGACAACCATTTGGCCCATTGTGTCTGTACCAACTCTGTAAGAGCAACTCACCTGGTTGTGCTGCCCCAACTTTTTCCTGGTAGCCCTGAAATACTTACTTCTGGATGATTGTCCAATTTCCTTTTAATTGCCACAACTGTATCTGTCTCCATAACACTGTCAGGTAGTGCATTCCAGATCATAGACATTTGCTGTATAAAAATATTTTTCTTCACATCACTGCTGCTTTTTCCATTCAGCTTAAACGTGCCTTCTGGTTCTTGATCCTTCCACTAACATAGGTCTGTGCAGAGGTGAAGAGAAACTATCAGATTTTACAATAGCTTTATTAAACCCCTTATAAACTTCTCTTTCCACAATAAGAACATCCCCAGCCCCTTGAATCTATTCAAATGACTGAAGTTCCTCATCCGTTGTAAGTAAATTTTGTTGTAAAATTAGTGTCTGAAGTCATTTTATTCTAGGTTTAAACAGATATTGTGTATTAGTTGCAAAGCTAACATTGTAGCAAATGAAATAGTATAAGCAACAGTTCTTAAATCTGTTCTGGAAAGTAAGCACAATAATAATGGTACAAGCTGCTGCCAAAGTTGAAAAGAGCAGGAAGGAGTGCACGTTTACACAAGAATTAATTGTTGCTTATTCTCAGACTCGTGCTTTATAAGTCGGAAGTCTGTGTGGCACATTGGATCGGTGGTTAGCACTGCTACTTCACAGCGCCAGATATCAGGGTTCGATTCCACCCTCTGGTGACTGTCTGGAGTTTGCATGTTCTCCCTGTTTCTACAAAGGATTCTACTGGGTGATCTTGTTTCCTACCACAGTCCAAAGATGTACAGGTCAGGTGGATTAGCTGTAGGAAATGCAGGGTCACGGGTACAGGGTAGGGTTGTGGGCCTGGGCGGGATGCTCTTTGGACGGCCAGTGTGGACTTAATGGATTGAATGGCCTGCTTCCACACTAGGGATTCTAAGTCAGATGAACAGGAGTTTCAGTTTTAAGATAGTGGGGTGAGGACTGTGACATTGTTCTCATGTAGGGGAGAAACCTGTGGGCAAATATGATTTTAATGTTGAGGAAAACCCAGCCAAGTTTAGAGGCATGAGAAAAATAGAATTCAGGGCATTTTGACTTTTCCTTGTGTTCCACGAAATGCCAGTATAGGCTGAATTAAATCATAGACATATTTGCAAGATCTGTAAGTTCTCCTCCAATCCAGTCACCATCTGACTTTGAAAAATATATTGCGGTTCTTTCAGTGTCGCTGATCAAAATCCTGGAAGCCTCTCCCTAAAGACATTGCTGTTCTACCTACAGCACAAGCTGCACTGGTTCAAGAAGGCAACTCAGCACTGCCTTGTCAAGGGCAGCTAAGGACGAGCAAGAAAAAGTCCTGGAGCAGCCAATGAATAGGGGAAAAAATGGGTAAAAATAATTGTTTTCCACAAAGGGGCAAAAGTAAACTACTTGGTAACAGCTTTGGTGATTCATGTAACATGGAAGTTCCTTTTAAAGATGAAAGAAAGTAGTTGTCAATGAAAAATATTTGAGGGCACTTCAAAGGTTCAATGGGTAAACTTACAGTATTTGCAAAGCATGAGCAATACAGAGGAGGAAACTCCAGATTTTGCTTGATGTATGCTGAAATAACTGATTGCAACTAGTAGAATTGGAGAGCATGCTGTGCTTGGTCTTAGAACTCTAGGGTTAGTCAAATGAAAGTAATTAGCCTGGCGTTGCAGATTGCTGTCATTTGATCCCTGCTGAAAAGTGCATCCTCGACTAATAGCCGAGGTGAACGTAATCACAATCGGTTTCCAATGCCCTCTATGGGTCAAGAACTTTTTTAATGATACAGTCTGTGTTTTTATATAAAGATTGGCTGTCTGGGTGAGATACTATTAAAAAAAAACTGTGGGAATATCTGTGTAATACTGCAGATGAGTTTTGTCTGGAACTGGAGAAGGGATTGTTGTTTTATAGTGCAGGAGAAATATTGGATTCGTTTTGGAAATTGGAGCCTATCTTGCCATGAAGATGCTAGCGATAAGTTGCAAATGGCATGTATTGTGGTATCTAGGTTTTTTCTGATGATTGTGTCCCACTTTGAGACACAGCATGCTGCAGCTAAGTGGTTAATTACGAGAGCTGATACTTCTGACTCTTTCATTTTATACAACTTATGACCTTGTTTTGCAGCAGAGAGATATGTACTACATATCTACCTATATGATATGACAGCTGCAGTTTAAAAATAGATGAGAATGTGGGAGGAGCAGAAGATTGAAAGGATGATAATGTTACAGTAAATGGCAACTATTTTCTGTACTAAAAATGTGCAGAGTAAAACAATTTGATATCTTTTTTGATTACAATCAGTGATTTTTTTTTCAATTAACTCGATGAAGCATATTGGCATGTAGCAGTTCAAGTACCACAAAAAATGCCTCTGAATTTGTCAACACTGAGGCAATTTGAAGGAAAAACATTTGGTTCAAATGTTAACTTGCGTGGGAGAAGTGCAAAATCAGTACTGAGTTCTACTAGTAGAGAGGTACTATATTTTAAATTCTGTGGCTAATTAAGAAAATCAATAGAGATGGAGAAAAAGCTGATCAACAGCCAGGAAAGGAAGAATAGGGAGAAAACAGTTGTCTTCTAAGTGGCTAGTGGAATCAAAGCTTGGACCTCAGCTGTTTGCAATATACATTTTAATGATTTTAGATGAGGGAACTAATGTAATATTTACAAGTTTACAGACAACAAAAAGCTGGGTGGGAGCATGAGCTATGAGGAGGATGCAAAGATGCTTCACCGTGACTTGGATAAATTGGGTTAGTGGACAAGTGCAGGGCAGATGAAGTACAATGTGGATCAGTAAGGTTATCCATTTTGGCAGCAAAATGTGCAGTTTTGGTCTCCTTAGCTGAAGGACGATGTTCTGGCTATGGAGGGAGTGCAACAAATGATTTACCAGACTAATGCCTGGAATGGCAGGACTAATGTATGATCAGTTAAAACCTTACTGGAGTTTATACTAATGAGGGAATTCAGAAAGCTAAAATTCTAACAAAACTTGATAAAGTAAATGCAGGAAGGATGTTTCCAACGAATAGGGAGTCCAGAACCAGGGGCAGCAGTCTAAAGATATGGTGTAATCTGTTTAGGACTGAGATTGTAACCTCATTGAGAGTGGTGAGCCTGTGAAGTTCTCTGCCACAAAAGAGGCAAAAGATTGAATGAATGTTTTCAAGGAGGAGTTAGATACAGCTCTTGTGCCTAAAGGGGCCAAAGGGTATGGGGAGAAAGTGAGAATAGTGAGTTGGGTGATCCACTGTTAATGGTGAAGTAGACTGGAAGGGCTGAATGGCTTAGTTCTACTCCTGTTTTCTACGCTTCCAAAATATGTATTAGTGCAGCAATGCATTTTCAAGCAAGTTTCAAAATACTGGATGTAAATAACTATTTATTTGAAGAAAATCTTGGTACTTGAGAGTTCGTACACCTTAATATTTAAAAGAGACAGTCTAAGTGGAATATGAACCAGGATATAGCAATCAATTAACACTGGATTACTTGGATTTACATCCTCTCTTGCACCTTGGGTTTGTGTCCCAGATTACTAAATGACATCCTAATTGTCAGCATTGACTGGTCTCTAAATCCATTTAGACTTTAGAAGGCCTCACACAGAAAAGAATGATTTAGCTGCTATTAATCCTGTTTGAAAAATGTCACTGGTTGTTTTCACATGTTTCAGTAAGGTGGAACGTTTACAATGACAATAACATGTTTTCAACAGTATAGAACATGTCGTTGTGCTTTGCAGGATCATAATGAAGCAGTATTTGACACGAAACTGCATAAGCCAGTTTTTAAGGACGTCTTAAAGAAGAGTTTGGGAAGGGAATTTTAGAGCTTAAGATCTAGACAACTGAAGGCACAGTCACCACTGGTGGAACAATTAATCAGGAATGCTACACTATCATTGCACTAGCAGGGGCCATTCAGTCGACTTCCTCAAAGAGGAATTCAATCTGTGTACTTCGCACCCTATCCCCATTTTTTAAAATCACATCTCCAGCTTCAAACGTTAAATCTAGTTCCCTGGTCCCTCAATCATCAGACAATGGGAATAGTTTCTTTTATGTCTACCTTAAGTAAACCTACCATAATCTTGTACACTTCAATCAAATCCTCCCTCAGTCTCCTTTGCTCCAAGGAGAGCTACAACTTGTGTCTTCACCCACTTACAAATAAAATCCCTCATGCTGGGAATCGTTCTGGCATGTCTTCTGTGCTTCTTCTCGAGGACTCTCTCATTCTTCTACTGTGGTGACGCGAACTAGATGCAGTATCTGAGTTCACTCTAACGGGAGCAACATAGGTATGGAACTTGTGTACACGGTGCTTCTATTTATGAAGCATTCGATCCCATATGTTCATGACACATGAAAACTATAGATCTTTGCCAAAACTTTAAACATGAAAATATATAGTCATGTGAATTGCCATACCATACTTTTCCTGCACTGTCCTCAACTCTGCCATCTAGTTTTTGAGTTTAAAATTAAATGATTACAGTAATATCAAAGTTGCAGGGCAGAAGGTAACTATAAATAGGGACGATGTGTTTCTTAAAAAGGAACTGAATTTAAAAATTTTTGTCTTGACTGTGTGCCAGTATATGCCAGCGAGCATGGTGTGACAGGTGAAGGTGACTTGTTAGAAGTAATGACTTAGTCAAGAGATTTGGATGATCTCCAGTTGATGGAGGGTAGGATGTAGGAGATAGATTGTGATTTAGTAAAGAGGCAATTGACGTGGACGATGCTTTTAGCAGCTGATAAATTATGGTAGTTTGAAGTTGTGTGGTGGTAGAGTTGGAAATATGGTGAATTTGTGGTATAGATATGATTGAAAACTTCAATTTTAGTGAAATATGGTGCCAAGGTGTAAAACTACTTGGTTCAGCTGAAGACATTTGGGAGGGTGAGGTGGAGTTGGTAGGTTGGGAAACAGTTTTGTCTATGTTCCAAAGATAATGGTGTCAGCCTATCCCGTATTTAATTGGAGGAAAGTTCAGCTCGACCAGTGTTGAATGTCAGAGAAGTAATATGACAATTTTAGCAACAGTGGAGGAGATGGGAGAGGTGTGAGTCAGAGCTGGGTGTTGTCAGTATAATTGTGTGAGTTAGCAGCTTTTTTCACTTGTGTGACTAAAGGTAGACGAGAAATCGGGGGCGAAAAGTAGATGAGAAGAGGTGGATGGTCACTGGGGGATCGGTACCACGTTAAACTTACTGGATTGGTAACAGATGTTCTCCGTGCTCCCAATGATATTCTGGTCGCCATTAGGTACATAAGAATAGAACCTTACCAGAGTAGTTCCCCACAGTTGGATGACTGTAGAGAGATATTGAAAGGGGCTGACTTGGTAAAGCTTGTCAAAAACTGCAATTGTGATGGGGAGGAACAGTTAACCTTTATCACAATCACACACAGGAGATGATTTGTAACTGAGTTGTTTTAAAAGCTGAGGCAGGGCTGAAATCTGATTGGATTCAAATACGGAGTTTCAAGAAACATGGGCAACACCATGCTCAAAACTTTGAAGAGGAAAGGGCAGTTAGAACATGGAAGTTTGTAGAGGTGGTAGGGGTCAAAGGTTGTTGAGAGGACAGTAGCTGAAGAAGCATGGTTTGTATCACTAACATGGTGAATGGGCAAAGTTTGGTGATTAGCAAATTAATAGGAGCAGGGGAGGGAGCAAGAGGTGGGTCTTAGGGTCAAGTTGAGTTTGGACAAGGCAAGAGGTCAGATTGAGAGAGGAAGAAATGAATTCAGGGCTTGGGAGAGATCTTTAGTAAAAATTTGACCTGGTGACCCCTTTGAAAGGAAGAAAGTCGAGGCTATGACCAGATGATTTCAGTCTTGCTGACTGAGGTCCTTGAGCTTTTCTCTCATTTTTGAAGGACAGAAGAGTTTGTGAACACGTTGCAGTTGAGAAAAGAAACTGAAGTTTGTTTGCATTCCATGATAATGCTAGAATAGTGCGCAAATGTAGCAGGCTGAAGAAGGACTTGGAACACTTTGTGACAGTGAATGGCTCAACCAGTTATCCATAAAAATATGTTAAAGCTAGTAATCCCTTGGATTTAACTGTTGGGGTGGGGGGGGGGTGATGCAGGGCACGGGGTGGTAAAGCCTGTAGTAGGAGTAAGTTGTGGAGTGAGATGGGACTGTTTTATTGGGGACCGTGGCATCAGAGGTTGAGATGAGGTATAATTGAACAAAGCATGACCTGTCAAATATCAACTAGTTGGGATTCTAAGTGAGCCATGGATGGACATGGAAGGAAGGTGGGTCGGGATGTAGAAGGAAGATATGAGTGGGAACTTCTGGAAGGAAGTGAGTTGAGGTGGCCTGTGTGATGTGAGTAGCAAGTCCTGAGAGATGGCAGAGTTACTGTGGTGAATGTGAATGTGGCATGGGGAGTTTAAATGGAGGGAGAGATTTGAAGATGCATAGGACGACAATGAAGTTGGGGTGAAGGTTGAAATCGAGGATGAAAAGTTGTTTATTCCGATTCTGAAAATCTATTCAAATTACTTGCAATATGGTCTTGAATGTATGATTGTTTCAGTATTGTTTTGTAAAATTGCTGTACATAAAATTCAAGCAAAGCCAATTAACTACTGTATTCAAATAGGATTTAATTAACATTAAAATTATTACATTCTTTTTTGACTATTGGCTGAAGTTTGAGAGGTGAAAGACTTTGTAATCCTTATTATAATTCTGCAGTTTTGTAGTTTAAGGAAATGTGAATTTATTCAGTGGCATGTGGTCACCTGACTATGAAAATTGCACTTCTCATGGAAGCTGGTTTCCTAAGTCCATTTTAAATATTCACTTAGGGATACCCATTTCTTGGGATAAAAAATAATTACCTGATTTCCCTCTTTACTTCAAGGAGTATGTTCTCCAAATAAGGAGCAAAAGCAAAGCTGCTGGAAAAGCTCAGCAGGTCTGGCAGCATCTGTGGAGGAGGAAACAGTTAATGTTTTGGGTCCAGTGACCCTTCCTCAACTGATGGTGGCTGGGAAAACGTCAGCTTGTATGGAGGTGGGTTGGGTAGGGAGTAAACGATAGAATAGAGCCCAAAGAGAGAGAGTGAGTCACAGTTGGACAGACAAAGGAGTTGCTAACGATCAGGCTGGGAGGGTGAATAGTTGTTAATGGGGACTGTTAGCCTGCCACTACACACCCCCTGTTGTTAGTCACTTTTTGGTAACAAGGCCTGGTCTGTGGGGTGGGGGGTTGGGACGTGGGAGCGTTTAGGCCCTAAAATTACTGAACTCAATATTGAGTCTGGAGGGCTATAGGGTCCCCAAGCGGAAAGTGAGGTGTTGTTCCTCCAGCTGGCGTTGGGCTCCACTGGAACACTGTAGCAAGCCGGGGACAGAGATGTTGGCCAGGGAGCAGGGTGGTGCATTGAAGTGGCGGGCAACAGGTAGTTCAGGGTCTTTTTTGCGAGCCGAACGTAGATGTTCTCCGAAGTGGTCGCCAAGTCTATGCTTCGTTTCCCCAGTGTAGAGGAGACCACATTGTGAGCGGCGAATGTAGTAGACCAGATTCTGGGAAGTGCAGGTGAAGTGTTGCTTCACCTGGAAGGTATGTTTGGTCCCTTAGATACTGGAGAGGGAGGAGGTAAATGGGCAGGTGTTGCAGCTTCGCTGGTTACAGAGGAAGGTGTCGTAGGGCTGTGGGGAGGTGTTAGGGGTGAAGGAAGTATGGACCAGGGTGTCCCGGATGGTACGGTCCCTGCGGAAGGCGGACAAGGGACGGGAGGGGAATATGTGCCTGCTGGTGGCGGTGGAAATGGTGTCTGATGATCTTCTGGATGTGGACGCTGGTGGGATGGTAGGTGAGGATAAGGGGAACCCCAGTTGCTCCCAGGCCAACATCTGTCTCTGGCTTGCTACAGTGTTCCAGTGAAGCCCAACGCAAGCTGGAGGAACAACACCTCGTTTTCTGCTTGGGGACCCTACAGCCCCTCCCCGGACTCAATATTGAGTTCAATAATTTTAGAGCCTAAACTCTCCCATGTCCCAGCCCTCCCACCCCACACACCAGGCCTTGTTACCACATAGCCTGCCACTACACACCCCCTGTTGTTAGTCACTAACAGTCCCCAATAACAACTATTCACCCTCTCAGCCTGATCGTTAGCAACTCCTTTGTCTGTCCAACTGTCTTTCTCTCTCTTTGGGCTCTATCCTATCGTTTACTCCCTACCCCACCCACCTCCCTATTTTCTGCATATATACTGATATTTTGCCAGCCACCATCAGTTCTGAGGAAGGGTCACCGGACCCGAAACGTTAACTCTGTTTCCTCCTCCACAGCTGCTGCCAGACCTGCTGAGCTTGTCCAGCGGCTTTGTTTTTGTTCCTGATTTACAGCATCCACAGTTCTTTTGGTTGTTATCCACATAATCTTTTTACCACGTGTGCATGTGAGATAATACCTGCCACAAATAGTACATGACTCAGATTGGCATTGAGCTAGCTAATCTTAGCCTGGCCAATTGACTTCCGTGCTCCAGGATCAGGAAGAGGAAATTATTCGAAGGCTCATGTTTCTTATTGCTGTCCAACCACTTTGCTCAAAATGTTTGCTGACATAGTCTGTTAGGCTTCTGCATTAAGAATAAACATGTTGCTATTTTGGGCACAAAGGATACCATGTGGCTGCAAGGCATTGGTTCTTTGAACTGAAGTCGTAGGTGAAAATATGGGCGGGTGTGGAACTGGTGATTAAATGCCAGAAATGAAGATTTCAGCAGCAATCCAGAAAAGAAGAAAATGTTGCTCAATCTGATTCTGTGGGGAAAGGTGAACCAAATGTTTGATGGGGAGCACTTAGTTAAAAATGATCATCATATCATAAAAGTTTGGTTCTTGTCTTTCTCCAATACTAGCAATCTAAAGTGGAATTTATAAATTAGAACAAGCAAATTCAATGGTGTGAGCTGGGATCAAGCCAGGGTAAAGTGGAGACACTTGCTTGACGGGAAAACACTTTAAGACAAATTAGTTATCTTTTGAGAAGGTATTTCTGGAATAGGCAGAGATAACAAGGTGTAGAGCTGGATGAACATAGCAGGCCAAGCAGGAAAGCTGACGCTTCAGGCCTAGTTTCTGAAGAAGGGTCTATCTCTGGAATAGGCATTCCAATGACATCAAAACACCCAGGAAAGAAAACCAAGGCTGATGGGTTGTCATGCAGCAGAGAGAAACAACATGGTGACCATTACTGACCTGATGACGGTCTAGCTTAGCGTGAGTTCCCACCACTCAAAGGCATGCTCGTGGGCTGTGACTACCTTTTTCTTTTTGTTCTTGTGTTATTCACTCAAATGATGTGACCATTGGCTGGCCAGAATTCATTGTCCATCCCTAGTGCCCTTGAAGGTGGTAGCCACCTTCCTCCTTGTGCCACTGCAGTCCATGTGCTGTAGGTAAACCCACAATGCCCTTAAGGAGGGAATTGCAGGACTTTGACCCAGCAATAGTGCGGGAATGGTGATATATTTCCAAGTCAGGATGGTGAGTGACTTGGAGGGGAACTTGAAGGTGGTGCTGTTCCTATGTATGTGCTACTGTTCTTCTAGGTTGAAGTGGTTGTGGGCTTGAAAAATGCTATCTAAAGATCTTTGAATTTCTGCAGTGTATCTTATAGATGGTACACACCGCTGCTACTGAGCGTTCGTGGTGGAGTGGATGCTTGTGGATGTAGTGCCGATCAAGCTTTGTCCTGGATGGTGTCAAGCTTCTTGTGTTGTTGGGGCTGCACTCATCCAGGTAAGTGGAGTGTGTTCCATCACACTCCTGACTTGTGCCTTGTAGTTGGTGGACAGGCTCTGGGGAGTCAGGAGGTGAGCTCCCCACTGTTGTATTCGTAGCCTTTGACCTGCTCTTGTATTTACATGGTGAGTCCTGTAACCCTACGTTCCTTTTGTGCCTACTTTGATTCTTTATAGCCAGGGACTATAGTCAGTCCTGAATAATTCCAAAATGTTATGCTGCACTGGGTATTGGACAACATTGACAGTATTCATATATCATCCGTCATAACGGATGGATTGCCTGAGTAGCTTGATTCTTGTAGCTGCAGCAATGACAGTCAATCAGATAGACGATGTAACATGGCAATAGATTTAAGAATATGAACTTCTGTTTCCGATGAAGTATTATCCATGCCACTTGTGTCCTTGGAAGCTTTTCTGTTTTTCTTCCCACTACATGTACAGTGAAAGTTGCTCTTTGTAGCTGCCGGTGATTGACCTGTTACACCACTGTGTTATGAATATAGTGCCAGCAGTGGAAATCTGCAAGTTCCCAGCAGTGTTGAGTACTTCCACAGCCCGACAAGCACAAGATAGCATGAGAGCAGCACCATAGAGGCACCATGCATGCATTATAAGATGAGCAGTGAGTAGACTTTCTCAGAGAAACTCAGACTCCCTGAAATTGATACTTAGCTGGTTTTGGATCAAATTCAACCTGATGAAACAAAGTTTGCATTGGGAAACAGGGAATATGAGAATAGAATGGCAGTTAACATTGAAATAACTGCATAGAAGCTGATATCCCGTCACCCTTTATTTACATATGGAAAGACCTTGACACTGATCCAGCTCTGAGTGAATAGCATTTGTGACACTCCTATTTATTTCTGTCAGCTAGGGCTTCTTGACTGGGGCTGTTAGTTTTGTCCAGTCAAGGAACTCCTATTCTGTGACGTCCACCTGGTTGACCCTGCTTATAATCACTACAAATATTAAGGGAGTCCAATCTTGTATTGGGATGTAAATAGCAAACTAGTAGTAAGAGTTCTGTTGGGGACAGAGGGGTTTATATTCTCTGAAGAACAGGGCAGGCCTAAAATGCTGAGCCCTTATGTCAGCAGTGTTTATGAAACAAGAAGATGCTGACAAAATATCAGTAAAACTGGAGCTAGTAAAAGTAATGATGGAGTGCAAATTGAGCAGAAGAATGTGTGGAAAGGCTGGTTATGCTTAAAATGGATAAACTGGTTTGAATGGTTTACATCCCAGGTTTCTAGAGGCAATGGTGTTGATGAAAGCTTATTATGGATTATGCCTTACCATAATCTTCCAATCATCCCTGGATTTAGGGGTGATGCCAGAGGATTAGGATGTAAGTTTGATATCTTAATTTGAGAAAGGGGGATATGATGTTCCTGGCAGCAGCCTTGTCTTGTTTACTCTGCTGTCAGGAGAGAACCCATTATCCCCCTTTCATGCCTTTACATCCATTTGATATCCCTACTTATCTTTCATGCCTTTACATCCATTTGTCTTTAACGCCGAGCCTCCACATCATCTGTTCCCCTTGCTCCTCCACTGTCTGTCTAAAGTAGAAAAATACCCAGTGTCCAACCCCTTTCAGTTTAAGTAGTGCCAGACTGGACACAATTGCTACTTTTGTTTCTCTCTGTGGATGCTGCCAGACCTGAGTTTCCCCCACACTTTGTTTTCATTTTAAATTTTCAGTATCTACGGTATTTTTGCTTTTATTCGACTCTTATTTCTCTCACTCCTTCCTGGTGGAAATCGGTGCAACTCTGCTACCGGCAAAGATTGCACCATATTTACAGTGAAGTAAACACAACACACTTTGTTTAGGATCTGAAAGTACAACACTCCATCAGCATGGTGCAGATTTGTACAATTTTGTGACTCAGTAGGTTGAGACAATGCTTTCAATTATTCACCAAGATTTTAATCCTGTATTTCTACGTTCATTCGTTACTAGCCAAAAAGCCTTGGGACGAGTTCCAAATTTGAGGGAATTCAAAATGGAGGCTTACCTTCTTTAGACTCGACTGCGTAAAAGTGCACAAAGATTATTTACCATTCTTTCCATTATTATTAGTGTACCTAAGGCACGTGTCACAATGAAAAGTTTGGTGGTACCCCTGTAGACTCTTACAGTTTTAGTCTATTATTTCTAATTGTTACTTTGAGTTGCTTATTTATTTTGATACACCAACGTTGAAATACAATAAGTGTCCTCAATGTCTGTTTCAAATGTAAGTCATTCTCATGTAACCAATACTTACAAGAATAGTAGATCATGTCATTGTTAATTGTGTGCATGGCGATAGTTGATCTTGTTACACAAATGATTGTATCAGATTTGCTTTGAGTTTAAGCGCTCTCAACTGATACCGAAATGTCAAATTCTTATTTTATGCAAGATGATATCATCAGTCTGAAACAGCTCAGTATTGTAATAAAAACCAGGGACCAACTGGATAGCCATCATATAACCCAACTGAAGTGCAGAAAAACATTAATCACTTTACTGTCAATTTTAATTTAAATGAGTATTCATTGATGCTGTCATTACATATTCTGACTGGAATTCTTATAATTATCAGTAATCATAGTCATTTTTTTCTGACAGTTGGGCCAGTCTGTTCATAAAGGTTATCCATCAGCTTAATGAATATGTGAAGTCACAGTCCAGTCTTGTAGGATTCTTGTTCACAAACTTTCTCCAATCTTCCTAAGAGACCGGAAGTGGTTAGAGGTGATAAGTGCAGGTGGTAGGTGATGAAAATGCGGCTTTGAGAAGAGAAAGGATGTTCTTTGAAGGTTGAAATTGAGGCAGTTTGACTAAAGCTTATACGGATATATAGGTCGGGGGAGCAAAAATGCTATTTGTTCTCTTGTAAATTGATACGTAGTGTGTATTTTAAAAGTTAGCTACGATGATATCTGAAAAGAACCCTTGAAGTAACTTAGTTAACTAACATATCTTCATATGAACACATAGAAAGGAACAAGAGTGGGCCATTCAGTCCTTCTACCTTTTCTGTCATTCACTAAAATCCCAGCTGATCTGATTTCAACCTCAACTCTACTGTATATTCCAGAGAGTCTTCATCCCCTTGGTAAACAAGAATCTACCCATGTCTTAAAAAGATTTAAAGTTTCTGCGCCCACTCCTTTTTTTTTTTTTGTTGAGAAAGGGAATTCCAAAGACATGCAACCTGGAGAGAAAGATGTTCTCCTTATCTCTATGAAATCGGCTCCCCCTTATTTCCAAACTATGCTCCCTACCTCTAGATTTCCTCAAAAGGTAACAACCTTCCAATATCCACAAAGTCAGGTCCCTTCAGGAGTTTGTTTCAATTCAGTCACCTTAGACTCTTTTAAACTCCAGAAGACGCAGGCCTCGTCTGTCTGGCTTTTCCTCATAAAGCAATCTACTCATTCCAGGTATTACCCTGGTAAACCTTCTGTGAACTGCTTCCAGTGCATTAGAATTCTTCTGTAAGTACATGAACCAGTACAAAAACACAGTACTCCAGATGTGGTTTCATCCAGATGTGTATAACTCTTGCATTTAATTCCCCTCGCGATAAAATACAACATCCAATTAGCTTTGCTGAACCTGCATACTAACCTTCTGTGATTCATGCACGCGGACACCTGGCTCTCTTTGCATCTCAGAACTCTCCAACCTCTCACTATTTAAATAATATGCTTTTTTTTTCATTCTTTCTGCCAAAGTGAATGATTTCACATCTTCTGAATTGTACTGCCTTTTCTAGATCTTTGCCCACTCACTTAACCAATCTATGTTGTGTTGCCTCCAAGGATTGGTTGCCCTTCGTATCGTGGATTTGTTAGCTGAGAACAGCTGCAATTCATAATACTGTGCTACACATTAATAGTGGCATTGTTATGGTGAATTTGAACTTGCTGTTTCCAAAATACAGTGATATGAAATTAGCATAGAAATATAAACATAGAAGATAGGAGCAGTTGTAGGCAGTTTGACCCCTCAAGTCCACTCTGCCATTCAATATGATCGTGACTGATCATTGAGCTCAATTATGCTAACCCACTCCCCTCCCCCATGTCCCTTCATCCCTTTGGCCACAAGCTATGTCTACTTCCGTCTTGAAAGCACATATACTGGCCTCAACCACTTCCTATGGTAGTGAAGTCCAGAACCGCTCAACGATAGATGAAATTTCTCCTCCTCTTCCATTCTAAAAGGTCTCAGTTCATATCCTTGATCTATGACCCCCTGGTTCCAGACTGTCATACCATCAGTAATACCCTTCCTGTATCTAACCTGTCTAGTCCTGTTACAATTGTACAGATTTGAATAAAACCACGCCATTCATTCTTCTAACTCCAGGGAATCCAATCTTAACTGATTCAATCTGTTCTCATTCGTCAGTCCTGGCCTCCCAGTAATCAATTTGGTAAACCTTTGCACTCTCTCAATAGCAGGAATATCCTTCCTCAGGTAAGGAGACCAAAGCTGCTCAGCATGTTCCAGGTGTGGCCTCACCAATGCTCTGTACAATTGCAGCAAAATATTCTTCCTGTGCTTGCATCCCCTCACTATGAAAGCTAAAGTACTTTTTGCCATCTTTACTGTTTGTTGCACCTGCACATTTGGTTTCAGTGACTGGTGCATGAGAACACCTTGGTCTTCTTGAACATTCCCTTCTCTCAATTTACAGTCATTTAAATAATAATCTGCCTTCCTATTATTGCTTTCAAAGTGGATAACCTCACATTTAACCACATTGTACTGCAATATGCCATGCATTCGCCCACTCACTCAGTCTGTCCAAAACACATTGCGACATCTCTGCATACTCCTCACAGCTCACCCTTGCTCTGAGTCATCTGCAAACGTTAAGATATTACATTTAGTTCCCTCATCTAAATCATTAATGTATATTGTGACTAGAAATAGCATTCACCATGAGTGTACAAAATGATGTATATATGTGCAACAAGATAACTGGTTATCTCAGCCTGTCCTTTTTTTAATCTACCCGGGTGTTACATGCACTTTGTCCAATTGTGCTGTCTCCTTGAAATAATGAGCAAGTAATGACTACTTGTGCTGGCCAACACACACTTTGTACAGAGCATTCTCAGATAATGACACCAAGAGTAGATTGTGAAGGGCAAGAGTCTTGCCAAGTATAAATTAAGATGCAACATATTGTGAGAAATGCATTCAAAAATTAATTTTTTTTCCCACATGATATGCATATTAAAAACTAAGTCATTTGTGACCTTCAATTGATTCATTGCCAACTGGATGCAGTTCAAAACAATTGAGAAAATAATAGTGAGGTAAAGTAGAAATAACCTTCAAAATTGATTGTGCCCCAGCTGGAAATGGGCAGATGTGACAATGGCTTAATCTATAGAAGGTCAGCCAAATGTAATCTTTCTTTCATGAGGAAAAGAAGAAGCTCAAGGCGAGAGATTTCTTTGCTTGAAAATGAGGCTATCTTGTCATTACTAGTGCTGCGTTTGAAAAGGATATTCATTTATAGTTCTGAATTTAAGAATATATTCAATATTGACTATTGAATAGTAAATATTCAGTCGGTAGCAGAGAGACAGAAATTGAGATGCATTTGAGAACATTGTAAATAGTGAGACACAACTTGAACTACTTAATAGAAGCCATCTGGAGCCAGCATTACAATTTTCCTTTGATCAGTTCATATTTTTCTTAGCAAAATAATGTTGAAGCCATTGAGGAAGTCTGCTGTGCACGACAATTTTTGTTAAATTATGAGCAATTGCAATATGTGGTATTGCATATTTCATAGGATGGGATATTTTTGCAATTATGTAATAAGATTTAAAGTGTTCTAAACCTCAACAACAATATTTTTCATGTCAACTGCCTTTTTTGAATGTCGTAATGGTCTCTCTGGTTTTGGTTTAAACAGGACACATTTTGAAAAACAAAATTTCCAAAGCGCGCTCGTATCCAAATACAGCAAACTACAAATATTCAATTTAGGAGCAGAAGCTGGCTATTCGGCCCCTTGAGCCTGCTCTGCCATTTTATAAGATTACGGCTGATCAGAATGTAATCAACTTCTCATTCCCATCTATCCTCTCTGTAACCTTTTACCTCTTGCTTACTAAGAAGCTATCCACCAGGGCCTTAAAAATATTCAAAGACTCTATTTCTGCCATCTTTTGAATGAGGTAAGTACCAAATCCTATGACAGTCAGGCAAAACAACTGCACCC
>JAHRHZ010000013.1:24846503-24869019 GCA_024137785.1 Ginglymostoma cirratum
CCCCCCCCCCCCACCCTTATTTATTTCAGAACCCTCTTCCCCTCCCCTATTTCTGATGATGGGTTTAGGCCTGAAACGTCAAGCTTTCCTGCTCCTATGATGCTGCTTGGCCTGTTGTGTTCATCCAGTTCCACACCTTGTTATCACAAATCATTACCTTCTGTCTTAAATGGACAACCCCTATTTTGAGATTCTCCCACAAGAGGAAGTGCCCTCTTCGTATCTGCCCCGACAAATCCCCTCAGGATAACAAGGTGTGGGGCTGGATGAACACAGCAGGCCAAGCAGCATCATAGGAGCAGGAAAGCTTGACGTTTCGGGCCTAGACCCTTCATCAGAAATAGGGGAGGGGAAGAGGATTTGTATCTCTGATACAAATCCCCTCAGGATACTGTTTCAATTGCTTCTCCTTAGTTTACAAGTCTAGTCTGTCCAACCTTTTCCCATTGCCCCACATAAGCCAATTGTCAGTTTTTCTACACCTTCTGAAATGTTTCCAATACATTTACATGCTGCTTTATATAGGAGCCCAGAAGTATATACAATACTGAAGATATGGTCTTGTCAGTGTGCCCTAACAATCATACAGTACAGAAGCGGCCCTTTGGCCCATTGAGTCTGCACTGACAACTACTCAATCTGCACGAGTCCCACTTTCTACCACTTGGTCTGTTGCCTGGTATGGTGGGCATTAGCTATGATGACAGGTTGGAGAAACTTGGGTAGTTCTCACTGAAGCAATGGAGGTTGAGAGGCAACCTACAAGATTATGAAGGGCATGGACAGACTGGACGGTTGAAGCTTTTTCCCAGGGTGGAAAAGTCAATTACCAGGAGCCATGGGTTTAAGGTGTGCGGGGCAAAGTTTAAAGGTGATGTATGAGGCAGGTTTTTTTTACACGGAGGGTGGTGGGTGCGTGGAACTTGCTGCTGGGGGAGGTAGTGGAAGCAGATACTGTAGTGAGTTTTAAAGGGCGTCTTGACAAATGTATGAGTAGGATGGGAATAGAGGGATATGGTCCCCAGAAGGGTAGTGGATATGAGTTGTGATGGGCAACATGTCAGTGCAGGCTTAGAGGGCCGAAGGGCTTGTTCCTGTACTGTCATTTTCTTTGCTTAATCCCTTTGTTCCTCTGAACTTCCTAGTGACTTGCCATTCATTGAGTGTGCCCTTGGATTGTTAATCAAAATTGATTAAATCTCAATTTTGGCAAGTTTCATGAAGGATTTTCTCTCCATGAGCCTTAGTGAAAGTTCTCCTGCTGCTTTCCCAAACTCTCCTTATTACCAGTGAAGCATTGCCGTTATTGTTCCCCACTTGCCATGTTCTCTGTCTCGGCACAGGGTCTCTCTTGGGATTTCTCAGGACTCTTGGCACCGGTGCCGTCTTTCGAAGCCTGGCCATTTACCTGGTAAAGCATTGACAATTGGAGCTGCCCTGCACATTTCCTTTCGATTGCCCCAGACATTTTTGAGAGGGCAGTTGGTTCCCTGTGCTGACAGGGACCTGGAGGTTCTGGTGCTAAAACGTACAATAGTGGACAGGCAGTGTCTAGCACTTAAATAACCAATGCATAGTTTACAATTTAAAAAAAAAAGCATAAATCCACAAAAAAACTTAGCAAGGCAAATGGTCCAGCCATGGCAAACAAAATAAATCCAGGATTGTTCTTTTTCAAAAAAGGCCTACAAAGTTGCTTTTAAAAAAGGTCAACCTGAAGATGTGAAGGATTACAAAAACCTAAAGCGGATCAAGAAAAGCATTAGGGAAGGGAAAATGGAATGAGAATAAATGAGTGAAAAACACAAACTGACTGCTAATGCTTTGGCACTTATAGAGGGCGTAAATTAGTAAAAACAAATTTGAGTCCATTGCAAACAAAGATGGGAATCTATAATGGGAAATAAATGCATGGCAGAAACTAAGAAAACAGTTTGTCTGTCTTCCCTAAGAAAAATGCTAAAAGCTCCCCAGAAACAACTAGAACATAGAACATGCCCTTCGCCCCACGATGTTGTGCCGAACCTTTACCCGAAAACTAAGGTCTATCTAACCTCCACCCCTACCTTATACTATCATCCATATGCCTATCTAATAGCTGCTTAAATGCCCCTAATGAGGCCGACTCCACTACCCTCTCCGGCAATGCATTCTCCGCCCCTACCACTCCGAGTAAAGAACCTTCCTCTGACGTCTCCCTGATATCTACCTCCCTTCACTTTAAAACTACGTCCCCTCGTAAAAGCTACCTCCACCCTAGGAAAAAGTCTCTGGCTGTCTACTCTATCTATACCTCTGGTTATTTTATACACCTCTATCAAGTCATCTCTCACCCTTCGTCGTTCTAAAGAGAAAAGCCGTAACGCTCTTAACCTTTCCTCGTAAGAGCTTCCCTCCATTCCAGGCAACATCCTGGTAAATCTCCTCTGCACCTTTTTCCAACGCTTCCGCGTCTTTCCTGTAATGAGGTGACCAGAACTGGACACAATACTCCAGATGTGGCCGAACCAGGCTTTTGTGTAGCTAGAGCGTAACTTCACAGCTCTTGACCTCGATCCCTCTATTAATGAAAGCTGACACACCATACACCTTCTTAACAACTCTATCGACCTGGGTAGCAGCTTTCAGGGAACTGTGAACATGAACCCCAAGATCCCTGTGCTCCTCCACGCTGCCAAGAATCTTTCCATTAACCCTGTATTCTGCTTTCAAGTTTGTCCTTCCAAAATGAATCACTTCACGCTTTTCAGGGTTAAACTCCATCTGCCACTTCTCAGCCCAGCTCTGCATTCTGTGTCCCTTTGTAACCTAGAACAGCCCTCCGCACTGTCCACAACGTGACCCACTTTCATATCATCTGAAAACTTGCTAATCCACCCTTCCACTCCTTCATCCAAATCATTTACAAAAATCACAGATAGAGGACCCAGAACAGATCCTTGTGGTACACCACTCGTAACTGAGCACTGTGTCGAATATTTTCTGTCCACTACCACCCTTTGCCTTCTAAGGGTCAGCCAATTCTGAATCCAATTTGCCACATTTCCCCCATCCCATGCCGCGTCACCTTCTGCGTGAGCCTACCGTAAGGAACCTTATCAAACGCCTTACTTAAATCAGTATATACCACATCCACTGCTCCACCTTCATCCACGTGTTTGGTCACCTCTTCAAAGAATTCAATAAGGTTTGTGAGGCATGATCTATCCCTCTCAAATCCATGCTGACTATCACTGATCAAACTGTGCCTTTCCAAGTGATCATAAATCCTGTCTCTGAGCCCTTTCCAATAATTTGCCCACCACTGACGTAAGACTAACTGGCCTGTAATTTCCGGGGTCATCCCTGTTCCCTTTTTTTGAACAAGAGAATGACGTTTGCCTCTCTCCAGTCTTCCGGCACTATACCCGTGGACAGTGAGGATGAAAAGATCATCGCCAAAGGCCCCGCGATCTCGTCCCTCACTTCCCATAGAATCCTTGGATAAATCCCATCACGCCCGGGGACTTATCTGTCTTCAACTTCCTCAGAATTCCTAGCATATCTTCTTTACTAACATCAACCTCCTGTAGCCTACCTGCCTGTTTCACAGCGCCCTCCTCTACAACTAGGTCCCTCTCAGTTGTGAATACTGAAGAAAAGTATTCATTAAGGACCTCTCCTATCTCTTTAGCTCTATGCACAAATTCCCTTTACAATCCTTGATCAGCTCTACCCTTTCTCTCGTCAAGTATAAATGAGGAACTGCAGGATTGTAGTTTTAAAATACTACTAGGGAAATTCATGAACTTCAAGCAGATAAATTCCCCGGACCCATTTCCAGATCTGAGGGTGTTGAAAAAGGTGACTGTAGAGATGATAGATGCTCTTGTGATCATCTTTCAAAAATCTATATTCTCCAGAGTGGTCGTTGCACATTGCAAGATGCATATGTAATACCATTGTTTAACAATGGAGGAAAAGGAAATACTGGGAACTACAGATCTATTAGTCTAACATCAGACATTGGGAAAATGTTAAAATCTATTATAAAGGATGCAATAGCAGGAAATGCAAAAATGATGGTAGGATTGACCAGAGTCCACATGGATTTTAATTTGGAACAAAAACAGAAGTTGCTGATAAAGCTCAGCCGGTCTGGCAGCATCTGTGAAGAAAAATCAGAGTTAACGTTTCAGGTCCGGTGGCCCTTCCTCAGAGCTGATGGTAGCTGGGAAAACGTCGGTTTATATGCAGAAGATTTGGTGGGGGGGGTGGTGGTAGTGAATAAATGATAGGATAAAGCCTGAAGAGAAAGAAGAGCAGTTGGATAGACAAGAGTTGATAACTATCGGGCTGGGAGGGTGAATTTTGTTAATGGGGACTGTTAGTGATTAACAATAGGTGGTGTGTAATGGCAGGCTGTGTGGTAACAAGGCCTGGTGTGGGGGACTAGGACATGGGAGAGTTTAGGCCCTAAAATTATTGAACTCAATATTGAGTCTGGAGGGCTGTAGGGTCCCCAAGTGGAAAATGAGGTGTTCTTCCAGCTTGCGTTGAGCTTCACTGGAACACTGCAGCAAACCAGAGACTGATGTTGGCCAGAGAACAGGGTGGTGTGTTAAAGTGACAGGTAACAGGTAGCTCAGGGTCTTTTTGCGAGCAGAACGTAGATGTTCTGTGAAGCGGTCACCCAGTCTACATTTTGTTTCTCCAGTGTACAAGAGACTACATTGTGAGCAGTGAATGCAGTAGACTAGATTTCGGGAAGGCTAGGACATGGGAGAGTTTAGGCCCTAAAATAGACTGGATTTAATTTGGATCTGCAGAGGATGTGATTAGCAAAATAGCAAAAAAGCTGAACCAGTGAATGGGGTTTCTTTGGATTTGGATATTCCGTTTGTCAACCCTGCTTTATCAATTTTGTTTGTAGTATCTCTTAGAAATAAAATTCACAACTTTGTTAAACATGATTCCCCATTCATGAATCCATGCTGACTGTGGCCAATCAAATCATTTTTTTGACCAACTGCCTCTATCTCATCCTTTATACTAGATTTGAACATTTTCCCTCCTCGAGATGTCAGGCCAACAGGTCTGTAGTTGTCTGTTTTCTCTCAGATCTCCCTTAAATATTTTGCTGCCTTTCAATCCACAGAAATTACAGAATCGATAGAATTTTTCAAGAATAAGCACCAATGCATCAACTATCTCTACAATCACCCTGGGACCCTAATTAACATTGTTTCTTGGGTATTAATCAGCTTTCAGCCCCATTAATTTCATCAGTACAATCTTCCTGCAGATGCTAATTTCCTTCAAGTCCTCATTCTTCCAGGCCACTGATATCTCTACTTCTGGGAGATTCCTGGCACCTTCCTCATTGAAAACAATCACACAGTAATCATTTAGTTTCTCTTGCATTTCTCTATTCCCGATTCGAGATGCTGCTTATAATGGACTTTCATTCATTTTAGCAAAGCTCTTTTTTTTTGTGTAGTAAGAAAAGCTTTTTGGAGTTTTTTTTCAGACAGATTGCATTTCTATTCTATTCTCACTTTGCTCATCAGTTTTTTTTTGCCCTACACTGTTGTGTTTTGTCAGAATTACTACTGTTTCTGGCACCTTATATGCCTTTTCTTTTAATCATGGGCAAACCTGATTGTGTTTATAAATAACTCCAACCAATTTCTGCTGCCCCCTTGCTGATTCTTAGTTCAGCCCAAACTGATTCTACATTGTTCTTCTGTGAGATCCTCCCTTATTAATGTACTGATCCCATTCCTTATCAATACAACTTATCCACCTTTATCCTTCATACCTGTCCTTAAAAGTCAAATATTGCTGAATATTCAGTCTCTAGTCCTGGTCACCATGCAGCAACCTTTCCATGCTTGCAAGTGGATCACATGCTTGTATCTCAATTTATCTTTTAAATCATCTACCTTGTGAATGCTACAGGCATTCATTTAGAGCGCACTTGCCCTTGTCTTTTTCACATCATTCTCCTTATAAAGTGTATTCTGCTCAACTTTTTTTCTTCCTGTCTTCAAGTCTTCATAGCATCTTTTCAAACTCTGACTACTGGCTTCACTTCCTTCCGGTTTAGGCTGTACTTCATTTTTCCCATTGCCTGGCAAGCTAGTTTAAACCTCACCCTAATTACACTGGCAAAGCTCCCTGCAGAAATGTCCGTCTCCATTCCATTACAATATAACCTCTCCAGATTGTCCTACCTGCCCTGATCCAATTCCTGAGAAACCTGATGCCCTCAAAGATCAGTTCTCCAGCCATGAATTCAGTTGAGTAGTCCTTGTTCTTCTGTACACTAGCATGTGACATTGGATATAATCCTGAGATTACTGCTCTTGATGTCCTGCTTTTTAATTTTGTTCCTAACTCATTGAAATCTGCATTCAGGACCTCATCCTTCTTCCCCATGCCCCATCCCACTCCCCCAATGTCTCTTGTGCCAATGTGGACCACAACATCTGGCTGGAACCCCTCCTCTGGATGGATGACTTGGAGCTGCTCCATGACATCAGTGACCCTGACACCATGGAGGCAACATACCATCCTGGAATCCCATTTATTACTGCAGAAGTGCTTGCCTGACCCCCTAAATGTGGAATCCTCTGGAACTATTGCTCTTCCATTCTTCCCCCTCCCCCTACAGATGAGTTACCCCTAGTGCCATGGGCTTGACTCTGGTTGCTCTGCCCTGAGAAATCATCAGCTTCTAAAATAGAATGCCAGTTAGCAAGCAAGATACACTGAGGGCCCTTCTGCACTACCTGACTGGTTTTCTTAAATTGCTGAGTTGTTGCCTTTCCTCCTTTGCCTGTATCCTTCTCATATGTGTTGTGACCACCTCTCTCTACCTTATATCCTTGCAGTGCTCTGCCTTGCAGATGCACAACTGTGACTGCAGTTTGCTGCTTGAGTTCCGAAATCTGGAGCTGAACCTTGTGCAACTGATAACACTTCGTACAGATGTATTTGTCTGGGACATGTGGAATGTCTGTGACTTCATGCATTCCGCAGGATTGACACTCCCCTTGCCCCATCTGGCCTGCCATCCTGTAACTCTTTTAAAACTATTACTTTTGAATTCTTATGTTCTTAGCTTGAAAACGTAATGAGCTGTTTCTCAGGAAGAGGAAGAAAACAAGTTGGCAACTTGAACACAAATTAAATACTTAACTTTCACTTTGGAGATTGGTGAGTAGCTTTGGTCAGTATTTACAAATAGCTGCATTCCCTGTACTCATGTCATGCTGCCGTTGGTCTTAGTACAGGTAGGCGTCTTGAGTCCTATCTTATTTTTTTCTCAGCACTCACTTCCTCTGGAGATTTCAGTTCTTGGAGTAAACATGAATTAAAGAACCTGCCCCAAATTTCCTGTTACTCACTTTGACAGAGTCTCCTCAGGTAAGGTCTCCCTCACTCACTGCAACTTACATTGCATTCTGTCATCTGGGTGGCTGATTCTTTATTGTGAAATAAATACCTAGGAGAATCCCATTTGCATTTCTCCAACAGTTAACTTTTTTCCCAAAATTCTAATGATCTCCAACGCTCTTAATTTGTGAATTGGTGAATCTGTGGAGCCCTAATATCCAAATCTTTCCTTCTCCCTCCAACACTGCTCTCTTGTAATGAGGGCAAATAGAGACCTTTTGAGTGACTGCAATAACATGGTTACAATGACTTTAGTGAATCTGTTTGAGGGAGAAGCATGAAATTAGGCGAAGATAAGTGAGATTGCTAAATGGGATTTTCGTAAGTGTATAGAAAGAGGAGGATGGGAGTGTAAGTGTTAGATTCTGGTGTAGGCTTGAGAATACCAAATAGTCATGGGTAGTACTTAGAGTGGGGCTTGGATGAACATGCAATTGTAATCACTTTCCTTCACCTTGTTGTAATAAAACTGCTTTCTAAACAAAAATCTATTAGTGTTGATTTTAATTGATGAATTCAAACCCAAGATCAAGATTAGATTATTGTAAACAGTCACTATCAATCTGAGACATCTACCACTTTTAGATGTGAATCCACAATAGGTAGTTCACAACTTTTGCGAACTTTTTTAACAAAGGGAAATTTCATCGCATATGTCTTTTTCTTGGAATCGAGGGTCGTGTAACTGTGGGGTATTGTTTGTAAGTGAATCTAGGTGTACACTGATTTAACTAGCTTCATGTTGATTAGATCAGTGAAATTAATAAGTTGGATGTCCATTTCAAGCCCACAGCTACCTGGAATACACCTCCTCCCACCCACCTTCCTGCAAAAATGCCATCCCCTATTTCCAATTCCTTCGCCTCCGCCGCATCTGCTCCCAGGATGAGACATTCCAATCCTGCACATCTCAAATGTCCTCATTCTTCAAGGACCGCAACCACCCCACCCCCCCCACAGTGGTCGAGAACGCCCTCGACCGTGTCTCCCGGAACACATCCCTCACGCCCCGTCCCCGCAACAATAACCAAAAAAGAATCCCCCTTGTCTTCACATACCACCCCACCAACCTCTGGATCCAACGCATCATCCTCCGACACTTCCGCCATCTGCAATCAGACCCCACCACCAAAGACATTTTTCCCTCCCCACCCTTATCTGCCTTCCGGAGGGACCACTCCCTCCACGACTCCCTTGTCCGCTCCACACTCCCCTCCAGCCCCACCACACCCGGCACTTTTCCTTGTAACTGCAGGAAGTGCTACACCTGCCCCCAGGCCCCAAGAAGACTTTTCACATCAGGCAGAGCTTCACCTGCACATCTGCCAATGTGGTATACTGCATCCGCTGTACCCGTTGTGGCTTCCTCTACATTGGGGAAACCAAGCGGAGGCTTGGGGACCGTTTTGCAGAACACCTGCGCTCAGTTCGCAACAAACAACTGCACCTCCCAGTCGTGAACCATTTCAACTCCCCCTCCCATTCCTCAGATGACATGTCCATCCTTGGCCTCCTGCAATGCCACAGTGATGCCACCCGAAGGCTGCAGGAACAGCAAATCATATTCAGCGTGGGAACCCTGCAGCCCAATGGCATCAATGTGGATTTCACAAGCTTCAAAATCTCCCCTCCCCCAACCGCATCCCAAAACCAGCCCAGCTCATCTCCACCTCCCTAACCTGTTTTCCCTCTCACCTCAAGCCGCTATCTCCTATCTACTAACATCATCCCGCCCCCTTGACCTGTCCATCCTCCCTGGACTGACCTATCTCCTCCCTACCCCCCTACCTACACTCACCTTTACTGGCTCCATCCCCACCTCTTCGACTTGTCTGCCTCCTCTCCACCTATCCTCTCCTCTATCCATCCTCTATCCACCTCCCCCTCTCTCCCTATTCATTTCAGAATCCTCTTCGCCTCCCCCATTTCTGATGAAGGGTTTAGGCCCGAAACGTCAAGTTTTCCTGCTCCTATGATGCTGCTTGACCTGCTGTGTTCATCCAGCCCCATGCTTGTTATCTCAGATTCTCCAGCACCTGCAGTACCTTTTATCTCTTAATAAGTTGGATTACTGGTCTTTATCTCAATCACCTTGAATTGCATTTTGGATAAGAATCAACAACTGATCTCGTAACCATATACCAAGATTGGATGCTAAATACACCATTTTTAAAAGAATGAGAAGGGTAGCGCGCATGAATGTTGTCAAATCTCCAGTCAACAAATGCCTGGAATAATCATTGTGATATGAACAAAAATTCTTCAGGGTTTTCTTGATGTGGCAATTAGTTGGAAGTGATGCACTCTGAAGGTGAAAACAATTATATTCTGCTCAAGCCTTGATCAAGTTTGGGGGTGGAAAAAACCTGCTTGCTAGTTAAGTACCCAAAACACCAAAAAACTTTGGTTCAATTGTATACCTTACAGAATGCAAAGCTGCATAACTTATCCACCTGTGTATCATACTGTTTCATATTCACTTGTCAAATGTTACACAATTTAACTCAGATTAACAATCTCTTAACTGGAATGACTTTAAGAAAGCAAGCTTAGCTTGCACTACCTTTTTAACAATGCAATGCTTGCTGAATTATGAACCATGCTATTTTTTTAAAGCCTACAAACTTTGTATGATCAGTGAATTGTACATGCAAGTCTGGTAATGCGACGGTTATAGTTTCTGAACAGTTCATGCTTCATCACATTTTAAGCAAAGGTTAATCATTATTCAGGTATCAAGTTTCCTTTAAAACTGAACAATTTGGATGGACAAGTAATGAGCGTTATTTTATTTTCACTATTTTGCTGGACAGTAGTACTTTGGAAAATTTATGAAATCTCAATTCAAATATAAAAATAAATCTTGTAATGCATTTACTTTTCTAGCCTTTACATGTTTGGTTTGCAACAATTCCACCTCTTCTTACAGGTGACATGACATGTCAGTTTTAATTATGGCTTTCAAAAAACACCGTATATGCATGTGAGTTTGGGGAGTACAAGGAAAGTCATATGTGTTAGTGCTCAAAGGAATCTGTTTGCGTAGTTTGAGTCACAAGGCAATGAAACACACCCGTGGGAAGCTGGACTAAAATGAGATGGAATGTTGCTGTGTATATTCATTGTATGTCATTTTCAGATTACTGAGTATGTGCTGATAAATTAGGTTGCTGGAGTCACGTCAATAGGAACACATGCTCCTGCAGTGCCAAAAAAGAATATTATGTTTAGTTTCAATTAATATTAATTACCAAATATGTAATTAATAGAAATGAGTTTAATGTGTGACTGTGGTATTTCAATTTTAATTTCAGTACTGAGCATTGTCTTCGTGTCTGCAAAGGCAATGATATCAAGAAACTTCTTTTAAACACTTGTGCATGACAGTCTTTTAACTTTGATTTCACATGCTACTTGAGACTGATTTACTTGCTTGATCTGAGGATAAAATGATACAGTAGTTGAGTTGCAAGTTGTTACTCCAAAGATCTTTCAGAAGAAGCAAATACTAGAACTGGTCAACCTCAAATCTTTAAAACTCTGCAATTAGTCATTGTCAAATAAAAAATGGCATTATTACACGTGTTTGGTTGTTACATGTTCCTTCATGATGTCGATTGCAGATGTTCAAATGATAAAGGGATAGATTGATCATCTACCACACAATTGTTCTTTTGACTTTACACAATGTATTGGGAAATATCATTAGAATCTGCATTTAATTTGTCAGGAGCAAATTACTGCAGTTGCTGGAATTTGTACTGAAAACAAAAAAAGCTGGAAATGATGGGCGGTGCAGGTCAGGCAGCATCTGTGGAGAGAGCAAGCTAATGTTTCGAGTTTAGATGACTTCAGAGCTGAAGTGAAGTGTGGAGGGGGTGACGTTTATGTGATAGTGTAGCGGTGGAAAGCTGGGGAAGAAAGGGTGCCGAATAAGTGATTGGAAAATTATGAGAATGGCAGAGTTGTTAGGCTTTGTGCAAGAACAATAATAAATGTCTGAGATAAGAATAGACTTTTTCTTTATTCGTTATTGAGATGAGGACATCACTGGCTAGGCAGCATTTATTGTTCATCCCTAATTGCTCAGAAGGCAGTTGAGTCCACCACATTGCTGTGGGTCTGGAGTCATACATAAGTCAGACCAGGTAAGGATGGCAGTTTCCTTTCCTGAAGGACGTTAGTGAACCAGATGGGTTTTTCCCGACAATCAACAATGGATTCACGGTCATCATTAAATTCTTAATTCCGGATGTATTAATGAATTCCAATTCCATTGCCTGTCGTGGCGGCGGGATTCGAACCAGGGTCCCCAGAATGTTGTCCGGGTCTCTAGCATAACAGTGCAGCGATAATATCACTAGGCCATTGCCTCCCCAAATTAACTTAGATGCTATGATATCAAAATACTCATGGACCAGTTATAGATCTACAGCACAGAAAAGGGCCCTTTGAACCATTTGAGTCAGCACTGGACATATTCTCATGTTCTGTAGACAGACCTTCAAATCCCACCATGGCAGCTGGTGGAATTTAAAGTTAATTAAAATACAGAATTGAAGGCTAATCTCAAATGGTGATCATGACAGACAAATCAGTTGCTGTAAATACCAATCTGGTTTATTGCCCTTGAGAGAAAGAAATCTCTTGTCCTTTGGTCTGGCTGCATGTGACTCCGGATCCAGTCAACTTGGATGACTTTTAACTAGCCTCTGACATAGCTCAGCAAGCCTTTCAGTTCAAGGGCACGTTAAGGATGAGCAATAAATGTTGGCTTTGCTTGTGATGCTCCCATCCCTGAAAGAATGTTCATTTTTCTGAAATACTGTAGAGTTTCTCCTGCCTTTTTGTATTATTTCCTGTATGGTGTTTCTCAACCAGTTCTATAAATAACTAACAGGGGTCTGATATGCAGGCTGAATTTACATCGAGCGACTGTTCAAGTTGTGTCCGAGGGTAATCAAATCAATGGTGGTCAGAGGTGTGCTTTTGCTCTTCTCCTTTCCTGTTGTTCAGTCCATATTCTCCTTGGTCTGTGCTTCTGCCTTCTGAGTTCCCCTCACCAAAGATAGGCTGGCTGTAATGCGAAACTGGCACATCCATCTCGCCAAATATAATACCTGTTTTCTTAAAACAATTGTTAAAATGCACTTGTAATATTTTTAAACTCAATACATGTGTCTGTCATGTAACAGATGTAAAGACACAATTGCCAGGGCACAATAATATAACCTGGGCTACTGACTTATGGCGAATGCATAATTAGAATTGACCTTATTTATTTAATCGTATTCAAGAGCTTTAGATGCTATAAATCCAGACTCTCTACTCATTTTTTCATGTTGATGGTTGTGTCCTTGATCAGTTCTACACAATTTTTATCACAAGGTTATTAAAAGCTGGATTACACAACAAAATGCATTGATTTTTATCAGTTTGACCCCGTGAGTGTTTTAAATGTGCTTTTAGTTGTTTCTGTGTAAATATTTAAGTTTGGATATGTCAGAATGATGACATTAGTGAGAAGTTGGCAAAACGATTGGTGCCTCTTTCAGCAATAGCAGATTCACAAGTGTGCAATACTTGGATGTAAATAAGATGGAGGTCTTTAATCAGGCATGTTTTTTTCTAGGATCAAAATTAAGTTACTTTTTTTAAACTTCCTTTCAAAATTTAAGTTTAGCAAACCACTGATATAGCAACACTAACCATGTGACATTTGTGTTGAGAAGGTATAAATGCTTTTCTTGTAAACATTGAGAGCCTGAATATCTGCCGGGCAGATTTCAGGGCACTTTGGTATGTGATTAAAAAATAAAGTGAAGTCCAGAAAAAGATGAAAAGGTATTAAAAATGTCTATTTCCAATATCTGCAGTTGTAGCTTTACGAATTAATATCAACTTGAGAATCTTCAGGAAGAAGTGATACCTTAAACAGGTGCACTTGTGTTTAGCAAATGTAGATTGCATTTATGTAATGCTCAGCAAAACACAAATAACCCCACATGATAAACTACTTTGTGAAGTGCAGTGATTGCTTTTCTGTTGGCAAGGCAATATCTTTCTGAAAGCTGTTCTGCAGCAGTAAGATCCTCAAGGTAGTGTGAAATACATGAAGTAATCTGGTTATTGAAGGTGGGCGGATATAATGTGTTTGCTCTTGTTTGTTAGGCTATATTTATTAACTTGAGATTATTTGCTAATGGATGAATATCAACAAAACATGATGCACAAGGGTGACAGAACTGGTTTTCTTTCAGGTAAAGATTCTGATCCTTTTATTCCTAATTTTTAAAGGATCCATAAATGTTGGAAGGTGGAGTGAATCAATCTTTATAAATATTTACAAATGTTGTAGGCTTTATTTAGACAACTCTTCTTTTTTTTCATTTGTTCCACTAATGTGGTAGAATATGTCATAGATATCCAATTCTTTTAGAACATGTTGAATACGGATTAGCCTGAAATCTTATTAGTTTCTGTCTCACTCTTAATGATACATTTTTTAATGCTTTGGGCTCCCCAGCACCAGGCAAGGAAACCTCTGAAGGAAGACGTGGAATTGTAATGTTCAGTTAAAATAACTCGGCAGAGGTATGCACTCTGTCTTCTCAAATTATTCACGTGAGACAATACAAGACAGTACATTTTATAGAACAAACTACTTCTCAAATAGTGTCATGAATCATTCATGCCCATGCTGATTGGAATAACTAGGCGATAAAAGGAAGATGCAGGAAATGTGGCAAGGTAATGGTTTCGTGATTGAGCTCATGGGCATAAAAAAATGTATAGTTCTTTCATTTTGGGGGATGTTTGCAGGCAAGCAAGTTTTCTGTTGCAGATGGGAGGGAGAAATTTGAGGAACCAAATGAGGTAAGTACCAAATTCTGATTCCAGCATGAAGGAGGTTTAAAATTCACTTTGCCGAATTAGAGTCTGCTTTTTTAAAAAAATGTATACTTTAAAACTGGATTTTCTTTGCTACAAAAGTGGAAAATGACATTTTGCAAAGTCAAGCAAAATATGAGAGCTTCTGAGGCGTTCAGAAATGGAAATTCATTTCCTTCATTTGGACATTTAGAGCTGGAGTTTCCTATCTGAGATGGGGAACGAGCAGGGTTTGCTTCTGGGTCGCAAACTTACCTCTGTCACAAGTGCAGCTGGCAGCCAGTTTTCCTGGAATTCAAGCCTTAATTTGTTAAGGGTCTGCCTTTGATTTAGGTGGGAACTGAGGGAGTCTGCCTCTGAGAAAGGCAAGGTAAAAGAGCACCTACAAAAGGATTCTGTAAGTGTTCCTATATAGAAATACATAGAATTGCTTCCAAACAATATAAATAACCTGTGCCGTTATCTCAGTAAATTCCCTTCTGCCCTTCCCTTCCCAAATCCATTACCCCAGAAAACATTGCTGTCCATCCTTACTGTTGGAGGTTTAAGGAAATCTTTGTACAAGATGTCACAATTATTTCTTCCTTAATATTGACCCCCACATGGACTGCCACATGTATGCCCATTCCCATGCCTTGATTAGCTCTACTACTCTTTCCTCATTGTCTACTGCTGTAAGCAAGGAATGCGACTCTTGTGTTTGTACCATGCCATGAACTCAAAGGTTTATCCTCTCCTGACTTCAACTTGCTGCATGCTGGTCACCAGCCTCTGAAAGATGAGGGCTCCAAAAGGCCAATTGCCTTGACCAAAGTTGCACTGTTTCAAAGGCGGCCTTTCAATGAACCCTTCTGTAGCTTGATTGGCCTATTGGGCACAGGTTAGAACATAGAACATAGAACATGACAGCGCAGTACAGGCCCTTCGGCCCTTGATGTTGCGCTGACCTGTGAAACCAATGTGAAGCCCATTTAACCTACACTATTCCATTATCCATATGTTTATCCAACGACCATTTAAATGCCCTTAAAGTTGGCGAGTCTACAACTGCTGCAGGCAAGGCATTCCATGCCCTTACTACTCTGAGTAAAGAATTTACCTCTGACATCTGTCCTATATCTATCACCCCTCAATTTAAAGCTATGTCCCCTCGTGCTAGCCGTCACCATCCGAGGGAAAAGGCTCTCACTGTCCACCCTATCTAATCGTCTGATCATCTTGTATGTCTCTATTAAGTCACCTCTTAACCTTCTTCTCTCTAACGAAAACAGCCTCAAGTCCCTTAGCCTTTCCTCATAAGACCTTCCCTCCATACCAGGCAACATCCTGGTAAATCTCCTCTGCACCCTTTTTTCTAATGCTTCCACATCCTCCTTATAATGCGGCGACCAAAACTGTACGCCATACTCCAAGTGCGGCCGCACCAGAGTTTTGTACAGCTGCAACATGACCTCACGGCTCCGAAACTCAATCCCTCTGCCAATAAAACCTAACACACCGTACGCCGCCTTAACAACCCTGTCAACCTGGGTGGCAACTTTCAGGGATCTATGCACATGGACACCGAGATCTCTCTGCTCATCCACACTACCAAGAATCTTGCCATTAGCCCAGTACTCTGTATTCCTGTTACTCCTTCCACAGTGAATCACCTCACACTTTTCCGCATTAAACTCCATTTGCCACCTCTCGGCCCAGCTCTGCAGCTTATCTATGTCCCTCTGTAACCTGCAACATCGTTCCGCACTATCCACAACTCCACCGACTTTAGTGTCATCTGCAAATTTACTAACCCATCTTTCTATGCCCTCATCCAGGTCATTTATAAAAATGACAAAGAGCAGTGGCCCCAAAACAGATCCTTGCGGTACACCACTAGTAACTGAACTCCAGGATGAACGTTTCCCATCAACCACCACCCTCTGTCTTCTTACAGCTAACCAATTTCTGATCCAAACCGCTAAATCACCCTCAATCCCATGCCTCCGAATTTTCTGCAACAGCCTACCGTGGGGAACCTTATCAAACGCTTTACTGAAATCCATATACACCACATCAGCCGCTTTACCCTCATCCACCTGTTTAATCACCTTCTCAAAGAACTCCGTAAGGTTTGTGAGGCACGACCTACCCTTCAAAAAACCATGTTGACTATCCCTAATCAAATTATTCCTTTCTAGATGATTATAAATCCTATCTCTTATAATCCTTTCCAACACTTTACCCACAACCGAAGTAAGGCTCACTGGTCTATAATTACCAGGGTTGTCTCTACTCCCCTTCTTGAAGAAGGGGACAACATTTGCTATCTTCCAGTCTTCCGGCACTATTCCTATAGACAATGACGACATAAAGATCAAAGCCAAAGGCTCTGCAATCTCCTCCCTAGCTTCCCAGAGAATCCTAGGATAGATCCCATCCGGCCCAGGGGACTTATCTATTTTCACACTTTCCAGAATTGCTAACACCTCATGAACTTCAATCCCGTCTAGTCTAATAGCCTGTATCTCAGTATTCTCCTCGACAACATTGTCTTTTTCATGTGTGAGTACTGATTGAAAAATACTCATTTAGCACCTCTCCTATATCTTCGGACTCCACGCACAACTTCCCACTACTGTCCTTGACTGGCCCTAATCTTACTCTCGTCATTCTTTTATTCCTGACATACCTATAGAAAGCATTAGGGTTTTCCTTGATCCTACCTGCCAAAGACTTCTCGTGTCCCCTCCTGGCTCTTCTTAGCCAGGAAGGACCTAAAGAGAGAGCTAATTTGTAACTCTAGCGCCCTAACTGAGCCTTCACGCCTCATCTTTTCATAAGCCTCCTTCTTCCTCTTGACAAGTGATTCAACTTCTTTAGTAAACCACGGTTCCCTCGCTCGACCACTTCCTCCCTGCCTGACAGGTACATACTTATCAAGGACACGCAGTAGCTGTTCCTTGAACAAGCTCCACATTCCAATTGTGCCCAGCCCCTGCAGTTTCCTTCCCCATCCTATGCTTCCTAAATCTTGCCTAATCGCCTCATAATTGCCTTTCCTCCAGCTATAACTCTTGCCCTGCAGTATATACCTATCCCTTTCAATCGCTAAAGTATTTTGATTAAACAAACAGACATTTGTATCATAACTTAAACAACATCTTACTCCTCTTTTTGGAATCAGGTTATATACTTAAAGAAAACTGAATCCAGAATTAAACTAAAAATGCATTTGTCATGCATAATCCCCAGTAATGCACCAGTTCTGATATGCCTTCTTTACTACATCAGTGAATAAAGTTCATCGAATGTGACAACTGAACCTGCTGTTTAAGGGATGAGAGTCTTTTCGGTTTCTCCAAATCAAGTTACACTGCTCCAGTGTAGCTTAGTAGCAAACTCTCGCCACTGACATGTTAGGAGGGGCACACTGGAGCTTTACTTTGAAAGAGCTTAATTGATCTTTTTGATAGACTCAAATAAATCAAACCAGATTCCATTCTCATGTTAGTTCCAAGCCGAGAGCCTCCTCTGGCCCCTCAAAAACTATTGACAAGCAAAAGCAGAAATTCACTTGTTGAGCTGCTTGCTCCAGCATTTAGATATCACTGCCATTTTCTTCTTGACTGCCTCCCATTCCAGCTTGATTCAGGATAGCAAAATTCCGCCCTTGGTGACGTGTGTGCCCACCATTGTGCTTAACAACAATGATACAGTAGTGACAACTGGAGAGCATTGAAGGATGATCCCTCCAGCTGTGGTTTGAACAGCAAAGGAGGACAAATTCAGAAATTGTGTTCTGAATCAGGTCTGTAAATGCTGCTGCCTCTCCATTGCCTTCAAGGCACAAGTTGGAGTTTAATGAAATGGCCTAGGTGGTTGCACATGCTTGATAAGTTGCACGGTCACCCCGTTTACACCCTTTAAAATATCTAATCTCTCCACCACCAATGCACAGTGGTCAGAATGTGTTACCTACAGGATGCACTGTGGTACATTGTCAAAGCTGTTTTTTGACAGTGCAACTGGTGAACTCTGCCATCTTGAAGGACAAGCGAATCAAATGCATAGGAATGCTGTTTTTAAGGCCAAAATCCAAGTAGTGTCTGATTTACCATTTATGAGATTACTTTCACTTCATGATCAAGGAGGAGGATTGCCACCATCATCTTAAGTCGTACTATAGATGTACAATGTATGAACTGCTTGGTCGTACTAGCAATGCTGTTCCTAAAAATACATTGTTATAAATGGATATGATGCATGTATTTGCGAAGGTATACTATAGCTGTGAATGCCTATTTTTTTTTGGAAAATAAGCTGGGAGCAGATAATTAGAATTCTTACCAGTCAGGTACTTGCCCAAGAATTCTGGGAACCTGACTTTGAGGGTGTTAGCAGTGAATGAAGGATTTGGTTGATGTAATTGGGTATTTAATGCTTTTATGACTATTAGTAATGTCAATAACAAATTAATCAGTCACACTGCTCAGGCATTGAGATTTCTGAAATCTACGCTTATGGAAGAGCGAAGATCTTCTCGTGAAATGTCAATGATGAATCAACACATGGCACATATGGGACAAAAGCCCTTTAATAGCAAGATGCCAAGATTTGAAGGATATCATCATAGAATCCAACAGTGTGGAAGCAGGCCATTCAGCCCGTAGTCCACACTGACCCTCCAAAGAACATCCCACCAAGACCCACCTCCCTACCCTATTCCTGTAGCCCTGCATTTCCCATGGTTAATCCAGCTAATTTACATATCCCTGGACACAATGGGCTATTTAGCATGGCTAATCCGTCTTTGGGCTGTGGAGGAAAACGGAACACCCGGAGGAAACCCATGCAAACAAGGGGAGAATATACTAACTACACACGGCCAGTTGCCAAAGGGTGGAATTGTCTCTGGCATTGAGAGGCAGCAGTGCTAGCTACTGGCCCACTGTGTCGCCCAATTCCTTTGGGAGTTTTGTGGGGTGTTTTTTTTTTTCTTTTTTCTCTTTTTCTTTTTTTGTAAAATTAATGCTTTCAATGCAGAACTTGTTTAAAAACTTTTTTTCCTGGTATCTTCACACAGTGGCTGCTTTGTGGCAACTGAAAGCATGACATAGAATTCCTTCAATTTCTTGCCCTGTGGCCAGATGCCTGACTTCCATTTGGTAATTTCCTGCTTAGTACCGTAACTAAAATTGGGAATTTGTAATTAAATGTTTGTGTTGTCTTATGAATTAACATGAGTTCTGTTTTCATGCTGGTTTCCACTGTGTCTGATTTATTTTCTTCAATTCTACAGAAAGTTTATGAGTAAGTTGCAGAAGCCAGCGCTAACAGGCCAGCGGTTCAAGACCAGGAAAAGGGGTAAGCTTTCTAGCCGAGCTGTTTTCCTTGTGAACTAGTCTAGATGCAGTAAAGACGTTCCACTGCTGATAGATAAATTGACACTTTTTTGTTATTGCAACTAAAGATATCAAACAATCCAAGGAACATTTAATGTTGTTATCTGTGGAATAACTTGCATTGCAATACTGAAGCACTTGGTTGGTTAAAGAAGTAAATGAGAGAAATGCCACTTCAATCTTTTGTCTGCACGATCAAGTAGAGATTTGTTTAAACTATTTCATAACCCAATAATCAATAATTGATACCACAATTACTGCTGTCAAGTTGTCGTCACCACAAAAATAACTCCTCTGACTCATTCAGCTATTCCAACCACCCTCACTACAAAGTGTCTATGCTACTTGAAAATACTGATGACTTGAGTATGGTGCAAATTGCATAATTGTTATCTGGGTAGATTAGAGGTGATTTGTGTGACTGGCATGCTATCTCTTGTACAGATGAAAAGGAGAAGTTTGAACCAACAGTCTTCAGAGACACAATCATTCAAGGTCTCAATGAAGCTGGAAATGACCTTGAAGCAGTATCCAAGTTTCTGGATGTAACGGGCTCGAGGCTAGATTACCGTCGTTATGCAGACACTCTATTTGATATATTAATAGCTGGGAGTATGCTTGGTAAATATGAATTCAACTTTCTTTAATAGACAAGTAAGTAATAAAAAGAAGAATGAAATGTGGTTTTAATATAAATGTTAAGGGTGTTGGTTTAAAGCCACATTGGTTTATTCATTGATATAGACAAGAATCTAAAAGCTCATTTTTGATAACTGCTTCCTTTGTTCTAATTGTTTTTAACCTCCAAGACAACTTTTAAAAAAGTCATTTTAAAGTATAAAGTATTTATTCAAAATACTGGAAGAAAATTAATATTTCGTTGCGGAGCAGTTTTTAATAAGCTGTCCCTTGATGCTGCCGCAAGTATGACTTCATTTATTTAGTGCAGAAAAATATCTGGAGGCATTTCAGAGGTGTATGAAAACTGATTGCCATGATTGTCCATTTGAAACTTTAACAATTAAGGCAGCAGGAGACAGTCTGAGGTGGTAGCTGAGCAAACTTTACTGAAGTCATAAAACAATATTCCTTAAAACAAGGCAGTGATTTTACGACATACAGTAGCTCCTGCCTTCCAGTTCAACTTGGGATGTGGAGCCAAGACGCTCTGGTGTCTCTCCATTACCTGTGGGATCTTCTGCTTCTGATTGGACAACAGGCTTTACTAACTTTCAAACTTGGCATGCACCTCACTTACTTTAAGCTGCTGCCTGTTTTTCAAAAAAGAATTATTATTCAATTTTCATTCATTATTTGATATCTTTAATGATTCCTTACGAAGACACAAGAATATTTTGTGATATCTAATTTGACGATTAAGATAGTGATGTATGTTTTCAGGCCTCCATGACTGATACTGAGCTCATTGACTGTTTTTTGCTTAATTGGTAAGAGTCCCTCACTTACACTTACACTTACCACTGGCCATTTCTTCTTTAAGGGCCATTAATCAATTGGTACAAGAACCTCATTAGATCAAATGCTCTTGGCTATTTATTAAGTGATTTTGTCTCTACGGTGTGGATGCCTGGAATGAGTTTCTTAATTTGAGTGCAGGATGTAGTGGAAAAGTTGCCTAAAATTTCAAAACCATTTGAAACTTGGGCAGAAGATCTCACAGTACTAATCCAAACAAATTGCTGTCCAGAATATGTAAAGACTGAAGTAGTGAGACATCCTTATGCATTCAGTCAAAATATAGTGTTGAGGAATAAAATGCTGAAGGACTATGCAGGTACAAATTTGTACATTTGATACAAAGTCATACAAAGACTCTATTTAGTTAAATCTAATTGCTTCTCTTCTAAAACACTACACATTAAAACAAAACTGAGTTATGTTCTCTTCTCCTGGTAGCTCCCCATATGCCTTCCTCTGCTGCCGAATAAAGATTTATAAGCTTGGAGAAGGTTGCACATTGACAATGTGGTTCTGTGTAATGGAAATGTGCTTCCGGTATTTGTCCTTTAATTTTTGAAACCCACTAGCACGTTACCTTCATTTTGTTCACAATCAAGTGAGGCTAAGCCGAGTAACATGATATTAAATCACTAAAGGCTCCATTGTTTACAGTTCACGGTAATGTATATTTGATTAATCAATAAATATTCATTGTAATTGTAGGGAAATTGACATTTCATGATTAATTTAGTTAGAAAGGCCTGCAAGAATAATCAGAGGTTGGTTTTAATGTGTATCTTAGAGGATGGTAGATGGAAAGATAGTGGGTTTTGGAACAATTTCCAAATGTAAAATTTTATCTGGTGAAGGCATGCCTACCAGTATTAGGAAATGGAGACGATGGACAGGAAGCACAAGCCAAAGGAATCCAAAAGTTGTACCCTAAGTTATGCTAACAGTATAGGATTGGAAGCATTAAATTAAGAACATTGAAGGTCAGCGAGGACAGGAATGATAGGGGAACTGGACTTAGTGGATCTAAAGATAATGGGTAACAGTTTTTAAATGAGCTGAAGTTTACAAGAAGTGAGGTCACCTTGGAGAAGAGATAAAAGGTACTGCAGATGCTGGAGAATCCGAGATAACAAGGCGTGGGGCTGGATGAATACAGCAGGCCAAGCAGCATCATAGGAGCAGGAAAACTTGACGTTTCAGGCCTAGACCCTTCATCAGAAATGGGGGAGGGGAAGAGGGTTCTGAAATAAATAGGGAGAGAGGGGGAGGCGGATAGAGGAGAGGATAGGTGGAGAGGAGGCAGACAAGTCGAAGAGGCGGGGATG
>JAHRHZ010000013.1:24869419-24899693 GCA_024137785.1 Ginglymostoma cirratum
GGACTGACCTATCTCCTCCCTACCCCCCTACCTACACTCACCTTTACTGGCTCCATCCCCACCTCTTCGACTTGTCTGCCTCCTCTCCACCTATCCTCTCCTCTATCCATCCTCTATCCGCCTCCCCCCTCTCTCCCTATTTATTTCAGAACCCTCTTCCCCTCCCCCATTTCTGATGAAGGGTCTAGGCCCGAAACGTCAAGTTTTCCTGCTCCTATGATGCTGCTTGGCCTGCTGTGTTCATCCAGCCCCATGCCTTGTTATCACCTTGGAGAAGATTGGAATGGTTGAGTCTGAATGGGGCATGAATGACTGAAATGAATAAATGTGGATTTAGCAGCCTCCTGAGCTGAGGGGTCGAGGTGGTTGGTATTGAGATGGGAATCCTTTGTTACGAAAAGGATATGGTGTTAAAAGCCCAGCTTGTGGCTCATCAGGATGCCAAGGTTATAAATACTCTGATTTAACTTGAGTCATTAGACAGAGCAAGACCAAATGGGCAGCTTGTATTACGGCAGTTTCCAGAGCAGACAGTGCTGTAACATTTTGTTACATAACAGCAGGACATGACATTCTAATCTAACTGTAACCACGTCCCCTTCAGTCAAACTCTGTCATAGAGTCAGTGTCTTCAGTCGGTCAGCTATCTGTGTATCCAATGTGTAATGGACATCAGTTAGCCGAAAACTTAGACTATGCACTCAGGTCTGCATTTATTGCCGTCCCTGGTTTCCCTTGAAGGTGGTGGTGAGCTACCTCCTTTTAATCTCCAGTCCATATGCTTTCGGTGTATCGACAATGTTAGGGAGGGAGTTCCAGCACTTTGACCCAGTGACATTGAAAGAAGGGCAAGATATTGCCAAGTCTGGGTGACAAGTGCCTTGGGTGGGAACATGCAGTTTGTGTTATCTTGTATCTGCTGCCCTTGTCTTTCTAGGTTATTGGTGGCTGTGAGTTTGGAAGGTGCTGTCTAAGAATTTTTGAATTGCTGCAGTGCATCTTGTAGATGGTACCCATTGCTACTACTGATGGTTGATGGTGGAGGGAGTGGATGTATGTAGGTGTCACAACAATCAAATGGGATGCTTTATCCTGGATAATCATGGGGAGGTGGTAGCCTCTTGGTATTATCACTGGACTGTTGATCCAGAGACCCAGACAATGTTCTGGGGACCTGGGTTTGAATCCTGCCATGGCAGATGGTGGAATTTGAATTCAAGAAAAAAATATCTGGAATTAAGAATCGATTATTGGGAAGAACCCAGCTGGTTCACTAATGTCCTTTAGGGAAGGAAACTGCCATCCTTGTCTGGTCTTGCCTGCATGTGACTCCAGACTCTTAGCAATGTGGATGACTCTGAACTGCCCTCCGGGCAATTAGGGATGGGCAATAAATGCTGGCTCAGCCAGCAATGCCCTCGTCCCGATAATGAATTAGAAAAAGTGCAGCTTCTTGAGTGTCTTCAGTCTTTTCCACAACATTAAAATAGTCCTAATTAAAACCATAAATGACATTCCATGTCTCCTTTCTTTTATCCATTCTGAGTATGGTGCACTTTCTTCATTCTCCTTGACTGAAGGATTTTGAATTAGCTAACTACACCACCCACCTTAAACCTCCATTCTGCAGCTCAGTGGGACCACAGTCCATGAACTTGTTCTTAACTGTTCAGTCATATCCAGAAAATGTCTGCTTCCACAGTCACCTCTCCAATACGTTCTCTCTAGTTTTGGTTTCTTCAAGGTCTGTGCATGGCTGATTTCTGAAACCAGAAGTCAGTGCTGGGAATGACATGCGGATTGAGCTTCATAGCTGCATGGTTGTTGGACCGAGAGCCTTAGAGTGAACGTTGCTCCCTTCAATGATCCATCTTTGGCCCCCATCCAGTTTCTCACTTAGATGCTGCCTTTGACAATATGTCCAAAAGCGCGATGTTAGGTTCTACGTTTATACTGATAAACAGCTCTCTTTTCGACGCTTTCTTAATCCTTCCATTGCATTTAGTGTTGTCAGGCTGCGGCTCTGACGCTATGTACAAGATGAGCAGAGATTTATTCTAATTCTTTCCTTTGCCAGCACCCTTGGGCCTTCCTCCTTTAACTTGGGCTGAGCTTTGAACTACCCATCCTGTCAATCAACAAGACCACCTACTTTCAGTTCTGTAATATCCACGTGTCTCCATGACTGCCTGAAGTCCTCTCCTGCTAAAAGTCCTCATTTAGGCCTCCTTTCCAAACTCAACTGTTTCAATGTTTCCTGCCTGACCACCCATCACCCATCCTTTGTAAATTTGAATCAATGCACGGCTCTTCCCATGTTTAGGTGGCAAGTCGAGTTCGTTTCACTTGTCACCGCTGCTTGTTGACAAGTGTTGCTTCCTTGCCTATCAACACTTCAAAGTTTGAATTGCATCTGTGTCCAAATCTCTGCAAACCTTTGATCCTACCAATCTCTCACCTTGTTCTGCACTACAACGCTTAAGTCTGTATATTCTTGCAGTTTTGGCCTTTTCCTCCTTCCTGAGCTTTGTCCTATTTTTTGTGACCATGTACAGTTGCCTAGGTACTAGTGTTTCTTCTCAAAGCCTCCCTCCTCCTTTTCAAATGCTCCTTCAAACCCACCTCTGTGATTGATTTAAGTTTCTGGTTCTGTTGTAGTACGTCGTTTTTTAGCTTGGTGCCATTTCTCGCGCTCTAGTTACACTCCAATGAAACACTTTGGAGCATTTTACTATTTAAATGAGTGCTGTATAAATGCAAATTGTTAGAATAAATTGGGACTGAAACTGCCATTGTAGGCAAATTTAGTTGCTGAATTTGTTCTGCCTTATGAACTGTGCAGCGTGTGGAAATAATCAGGATGGAAATAGAGTTGGGCAGTTTGAGATTGCTCATATACACCACTTTAAAATAGAGTTAATCGATCTGATGTGAAGGCGACTTGAATACTAATATGAATTTCAAAGATGTAACTGGTAATGGTTAGCATGTGACACTTGAAACAAAGTTGTTTGTTTATTCCCGTCTTGTAGCCCCAGGAGGGACACGTATTGATGATGGAGACAGAACCAAGGTGACTGAATACTGTGTGTTCGGTGCCACTGAAGATCAACAAATCATCCGAAACTACGCTCAGGTAAGCAGGTGCTTTGGCACGTGGCTGTGTAGTAGGCACCAACTTAAAACTTTGAGGTGATGCCAACAGATTCCTGTCTGAAACTTTGCGACGTAACCTCTATCTGACAACATACATTAAAAATACAATTTATCAACTTAAATGTCAGTTAATTTATAGCAATGAATTAGTTCAGGGCTAAAAGCAACATATCCTTTTTTTTTTCTAAATTAAAAAAGATAACATTTTGCATTCAGTGCAGTAAGTTTATTTCATAACTGGGCGTAACTGAGATTTCAATGAAGAGACTGAGCCAGTCAACAAGACGACAGCATTACCAGCTACCATTTCAACTTTGGTCACCTCGTCCCAATTTGGACAACAGGTCAGTTTGACAGTGGTCATGTCTGTGCTGCCAGGAATACAGTTTCATGATTGCAGTTTAGGGTGATGTCCCCATCACAATCCACCTATGGGTAGCAAAGATCTGGTTTTCTTTTAATCTGTACTTCAGCAAAGCTGTCTGCAGCTCCTTCTGTTCAGTAGCATCATGGATGCTGATATGAAGTGTGAGTGTACTGCATTTTGTGGCAGAGTATCTTTCTTTCTCAGGAACTGTACCACTCAGGACCAGAGAACCACATCAACCAATGTAAAATGTTTCACATACATAATCTGCCTTGGTGTATATAGGCAGGAATAGGGCCTGACAATGCAGTTAAATGCAACCAGGTACTGTTGTTTTTAATCTTGAGATTTTAAGCAAATTATAGGCTTAATTTCATAGTTGGGCTGGACATTTAGAAATGTTAATTCTTTTCTTTTTGCTTCTCCTTTTTAGGTCTTCAATAAGCTTATCAGGCGTTACAAATATCTGGAAAAAGCGTTTGAAGATTCTATCAAAAAGGTACTTTATTCCTAGCAAATTAAACTAGACTCTGCATAATCTCATCAGGATCCCTGAGTATGAAGCATCGTTACAAGTCTTTCCAATGTTAACCTTTATTCTTTCTCAATATGGCATTGATAGGGCTTCATAAAGAGTTAAATTGTGCAAACAGTAATATCTGAGGTTCCATCAACAGTCATTGCTGAGTTCACTGAATTCCATTGGGACAGCAGTTGAGGCACCACAATTTGCTTCAACACCCTTGGGCTGAACAGGATTCTTGCTTCAAATTGCTATCAAGTGGTACTTGCTGTAAGTCTGCACACGTGGACCTCAGGTGAGGACAGGATTAAAGATGAGCTTCGAGGTTCTCTGCAGTATGTAATCTGCTACCACTCAGTGAGCTCACTTGTGAAGAAGGCAGCATTGTGGGATAGAACAGTGGATAACCTGAATCAGGGTGGCTTCAAGACATGAGGGAGAATGACAAGAGTCTGTTTTGGTGGGGGGGGAGATTATTTTGGAGTGAATGTAGTACCGTAGCTTCAAAGGGGGTGTCAAATGAAGTCATAAGGTAAACAAGTATGAAGGACTTGCTATCATACCGTAAACGTGAAGTTCATATTGAAGTCCTGGCGGGGGTCGGGGGGGAGGCGGTAGCAGAATATAGGTCTCTACTTTGCAAAAGTGTACTTTTGTTTAGGCCATCCTAGCTCAGCAATTTCTTTTTTGTTTTGTGAAAGATAATGGGCTAGAATTTCCATGGGGCAATTTCAGTCAGAGTTTCTGTGGAACGCTCAGTAACAATGCTGCGAACGAGCTTTCTGTTAAAGTTAAGGCCTTAGCAGAAGAACTCTTGTGGAACGACTGTTAGTATGAAAGAGAGCCATTGTTGAGGATAAACATATATGTAGGAGCAGTTGGAAAGAGGAGAAAGATATTGAAACAGCAATGATTTTTTTTTTCAAGGGTTGTTTTAAAGCAGTATATTTGGATGCATAAAGTTATAAAAGTACTTAGTAAATCTTTTGTGCTAACCAAGATCACCATATAAAATAGATGGTGCAGACTTCAACAATTTGTAAATTGTAAAACAAGTGCAAGTGAATTAGCAGTCTATTCCACATTGATCTCAATTTTAACTTTAACTGCACAGCCAAAATGCATAGGCATGAAAACACGGAGTCTTGTAGATAAAAGAAACAGGTGAATGTGAAAGTCCAAAATAGTGTAAGATATGCATGTAATATCAAATGTTCCTCATATTATGCTTTCTTCCTTTGCAAATCTATTTTTGTTATACTTTCTCAGCTATTGCTATTCCTAAAAGCATTTTCAGCTTCAGAACAGACTAAGTTGGCAACGCTAACTGGTATCCTCTTGGCCAATGGATCACTCCCATCTACAATTTTAACAAGCCTATTTTCGGATAATTTGGTTAAAGAAGGTAATACTGGAAGACATGTTCATTTTATTTTTAAAAGTAGTTTGTGTTAGTAATTAATGAAAAGTAATTGCTTGAGTTTGGGGGTCTAGTGATGAACGTAAAAATGGCAGTCCTCTAAGTGCATTAAATTTGTGCATGATGATGTTACAGCAGCCAGCTTTTTACTACTATTTGAACTACTGGAATTGTAATATTAGTAATTGCAAATAAAGAAGTTAAAATGTTCAAAAAATTGATCTGTTTGGTTGTTGGTTTAACAAAAAAGTTATTTCATGTGAAATATTTCGAGCTTCTCGATCATTCTCCAACTCCACCCACAAATAACACTTGTAGAAATGAAGTTGTGAAAATGTAATCATTCGAGATCAAAAACTTAAATCTTTCCCAAGCAGAATAGTGTTTGTAATTTTGTGACTTCTTCAGCTCCTGCCTGTTACTTGGAAGAGTATGTATACTGGGGTTCTGTACCTTTGTAAAAGGAAGCTTTTGCATTATACAGAAATAGGTCTATAAGTCTAACTATAAATAAGGGAAGTGTGTGTACAGTTAGTCTGTCATAGTCACTTTGAGACCATTATTGACTAATAATCATCATTATTTCAAATTATAATTTTGAGCTCCTGTCATGTTGAAAGACTAAAACAAAATTTATTGCTATTAAGAGTGTAATTTCACTAGATCCGATAGGAAAGGCCACCCTTCATTTTATACTTAATGTCCATACTCTTTTGGATTTATAGATACTGTAGTCAACATGATACTTCAATTTCCCATGAATCACAATCAAAGACTGCAGGTCGTATTTGTAGTAAGCATTACAGATGTTTCACAAAACACAAATGTCGGAACAGGAGCCATCATTCCTGTAACACTTCAATGCTTTTTCAATGCACTGATCAAAATTTAGCAACTTGGACTTCCACAACCCATTTGGGGAAACAGTTCTCCTTGTTTTGATCTGAAATTGCACCTCTGGTTCTAAATTCCCCAACCAGGGAGAAGCATCTTACCTGCAAGTAACTTGTTGATTCTTTTCAAGCAGTTTCTAAGTTCCCATGAAGTCACCTCTGATTCTTTGAAATTCTGGAGAATACATTGCCCAGTTTGCCCGATCTTTTGTCATAAGACAGACCTGCTATTCCAGCAATAAGTCTGGTGAGCCTTTGATGCTCAGCCTCAGGTGGTGGTAATATCTTTCCTGAGGTAAGACCACCAAAACTGCATACAGTACTCCTGTTGCAATCTAAGCATGATCTGAAAGAAATGCAGCAAGGCTTTGTTACTCTTGTACTCAGTTCCTCTCGTGATAATGTTAACATTCAATTAAAATTCCTAATACTGAGGAAGGGTCACCGGACCCGAAACGATAATTCTGGTTTCTCCTTCACAGATGTTGCCAGACCTGCTGAGCTTTTCCAGCAACTTTGTTTTTGTTCCTGATTTACAGCATCTGCAGTTCTTTTGGTTTTTAACCTCCCTAATAGCTTGCTACACTTGCCTGTTGGCATTCAGTCACTTATCACCAAGGACCCACAAGTCCTTTTTCACATACACTTTTCAACCTCTCACTATTTAGGAAATACTGAACATGTGCTTTTGCTATTAAAGTGGAAAACCTCATTCTCCCACATTATATTCCATCTACCATGTTCTTTCCCAATCTCTGTGCCTGTCCAAATCCTCCTAAATATTTGACATTTTCCTTAGATCACATACTCCTGCTTAGCCTTAAGTTATCAACAAAATTTTGAATTATTTTCCGTCACGATGTCCAAACTATTGCTTTACAATGTAGTCCAGTAGTTGGTTCAATATGTTGCTTTAGAGAACCATTTCTAAGATACTCCAGAAACACATCCTCCACAGCTTTAGTGCTCAGTTGGTTTACTCAGTCCATTTGTAGATTGAAGTTACCCATGATCTCTGTTATCCATGCTACAAGCTTCTCTCACTTTCTGATTAGTACCATGTCCCAAACTGCCACTACTATTAGATGGCCTATAAATAACTCCAACCAATGTCTACTGTTTGTTTCTTCGTTCCACACAGATTATGAATATTGTTCTTCCATTCTGAGATATTTCCTGACCAATGTACTGATCCCAGCCCTTATTATCAGCACAACTCCACTTCCTTTTCCTTGTCTGTCCTTCCTAAAGGTGGAAAAACCTTGAACATTGATTTCCGGTCATGGTCATCAAGCAGCTATTTTTCTGTAGTAGTAATTATATCATTACAAATTGCCTCTATTTGCCTTTAGATGACGTGGCTTGATGCGAATGCTGCATGCTTTCAGGCAGATTGCTAAGTTTATCCTTTTTTGACATCATTCTGCATTCAAAGCACACTCGGTGTTTGGCTTTGTTTCTTGTCTCCTTTGCGCTTTTCTAGTTTGAACCAACCCCAACAGTACTAGCAAATCTCCTTGAAAGGATATCAGCCCCAGCCCCGTTAAAATGTAACCAATTCAGCTTGTGCAGATCCCAGAGCCTCAGAACTGCAGTGCCTCGAACACCATTTCTCTGGCCAAGTGTTCAATCAATTGATTCCCCTGTTCTTATGCTTGTTAGCACACGGCACTGTGAGTAATCCTGAGATTACTTCTCTTGAGGTCCTTTATTTCTTTAACTCTGTGAAATCTGCCTACATCCCTCTTCCTACCTACGTCATTGATACCAATGTGGATCACAACTTTGACTGCTCCTTCCCCTTAAAATGATGTCCTGCAACCACTCTGCAGCATCCTTAACCCCAGCACCAAGGAGGCAGCATACTCCTTGAGCAGCAGTTGGCATCACTGTTCTACATCTGAGGCAAAGGACTACGTGATTAGCACATATATTGAGAGGGAGTCACTCCACAGATTAGAAGTGTACAGACTGGGGCAGAAGTGGGGAGCACCAAACAGTTGAAGAAACAGGCAGGTAGTGAAAGGGTTCCTTGACTCTCTCTTGCCCATAGGCATTCCATAATGGAAAACTGTGAGGGTCAAAGTTCCTCAGGCAAATGCAGCCAGTGCGTAGCCCATGGCATCACTGGTGACATGGGGAGGAGAATGAATGAAGGACAACAGTCGTAAGGGATAACACAATCTGGGAATTAGTCGGACATTTGTGGCAGTAAATATAACTCCAGGATGGTGTGTTGCCTCCCTGGTTCTTGGGTTTAGGGTGTCACGGGGTGGTTGCAGGACTTCCTTCTATGGGAGGGGAGCAGTCAGAGGCTGTGGTCCACATTAGTTCCAATGAGCCAAGCAGGAAGGGGAATGTAGGCTGGTTTCATAAGATGCATCCTGTGGTGATGCAGGAGATGTCTGTGTCCATACACTGGAAGCAGTAAGGCAGAAGTCTTCAAGTCATGGGTGTCTGAGTCTTGAAAGGCTGAAATGGTGTAGGAGTTGGACTGAAAGCGATGTGGTGAGGCCAGTGGTTTGTGAATGAAGCATGCAGGAGGATCCTGTCTGAGGGGCATGCAGGAACGTCATGGTAAAGATCAAATTGGACGAAGGCTTGGATAAGCAATCAGCAAGTTGCTGCTTGGACTAACTACATGCAAGTTAGCCAAAGAAAGACAAATTGGTAGTGGCATAGAAGTGAGGCAGATGGCACTTATTAGTGAGATTCTGAAATCACTTCTTTTTTTAAGTAGTAGTTTTGGAAATCTAAAGGTTCCAATATTTTTGTTAGCTGTATTTTCCCAACTTTCTGGCCGTTTTCTCTTCAAGGAATAGTCTGGGCAAATTCTGCCCAGTTATGTTCTGATAATGCAGCAATTTATTTTTTCCCTAACCCATGGGTAGGATGCAGCGTTGGTTTTACACTTCCATCCAATTGTGCTCTCCATTGAAGAGTTGCAGGCAGGGTATAACTGGTGTTCCACTTAATCCTGTGCCTTTCCTGGCTGGCAAGTTAGGTTAAACTCCCATGGGTGCAGCATGAAAGTAATTCTTAAGAAAAACTTTCAAACAAAACACAATTAATATTATTGACCTCAATCCTGTCTAAACCAAATGCCAGTTGTTTGTACTTTCTTTTTGATTTGTGGTATAATTAAACAGTAGTGTTGTATGATGGAGCTTGTTCCTTTTTGTAGATCATATATACCCGAATTCTATCAGGTAGGACTCTGAATCGGCCAGAATGCAATGATTAACAGAGAATGAACATTCAAAGCTACTAACAATGTTCAATCTAACATGAAAGAGAGAGGCTAGCATTTATATAGAGACTTTTAGAGCCATAATTTCCCAAAGCCCTGAAGTGAATGATAAGGACCTGGAAATAATTGCCCATGAGGGGTTGCAAGTGGAAACAGTCCGAGATTTGAAGAGGAAACATGATTGGTACGTGGGAAAAGGAATAAACTTGTAAAACTACAGGGGTTGATCAGTAGAATGGGATTGACTGGAGTGTTCTGTGGCTAGCCGGCATGGATTTGATGGGCCAAAAGATCATCTGTTGTGTAATGACTCTAACTTCCAAAGTGTAGTCACCATTACGTGTAGGAAATGTGGCTGTCCGTTTACCCACCGTAAGTTCCCACCGAGTAATTGATAATGACCAGTTTCTCCCCTGTTCGTCAAAATAGTGACGTAGAATCTTTACTGTCCACCTTAAAGAAACAAGGATTTACTTCAAAATTTCATCAGTCACAGGTATCACCTTTCTTTGTAGTGTAGTGCCTGAAGTGAAACTTGAACCCAAACCTTCTCATTTAAGGTGAGAGTGCTACCTACCTGACCATTTTTGGCATTATGGCCAATGAACATCTGCTTCAATCAGTATTTTTCTGATTTATTTAAAACAGGAATATCTGCATCATTTGCTGTCAAGGTTTTTAAAGCTTGGATGGCAGAAAAAGATGCAAATGCTGTTACCTCATCCCTCAAAAAATCCAACTTGGACAAGAGGCTTTTGGTGAGTTATATCTGACTCGGGCACTTTACAACTGGGCATTAATACGCCTTCACAAAAGACCAGGTTGAGATTAAATTCTGAAATATTTAGGGAATTTTTTTTGGTCTGAGAGAAAGGTAAGAAATTGCTACTGTGGAGAAAATTTGACGTCTGCATGCGATATCAGCAAAGAGACAGATGGCAGTATAGTTTGTGTACTACTAATGTTTAATTTGAATTAAGCATTTGCATCAACATCTGAGGAAATTTTCTAGGTGAAAATGCACATGAATATCTAAATCAAGTGACTATAATTTCTAACATTATGCATGCCCCAATTTTTCTATATTGAATGAAGAACCTGTTAATAGGTGAAGTACGGGATTTACGAGAGGTATAGATAAGGTTAATGATAGGTGTCTTTTCTCTAGGATGGGAGATTTCAAGGCTGGGGACACCTTTTTTAAAAAGGTGAGGTGAGAGATTTTAAAACAACACAGGAGGGGCAACTTTTTCAGGGTGGTTCGTGTGTGGATTAAACTTTCTGAGGAAGTGGTGGCTGTGGGCACACTTACAATGTTTAAAAAAAGACATTTGGATGGATACAGGAGTAGGAAAGGTTTGGAGGGATATGGGCCAGGACCAGGCAGGTGGGACTAGTTTAGTTTGGGATTAGGATCGGCTTGGACTGAAGGGATTGTTCCTGTGCTATATGACTCTATGGTAAATTCAAGGTAGTGAAAACCTGTTCGAGTTCCTGTTAAAGATGGAAATCTGTAAAACATTGGGAAGAGAGATAATTAAACTAAGATTGCTTACTCTTTAATGTTGCAGCTAGTGGAGGCAGTGAATAGCTGAGCCATAAATATTAGAAAATTCCCAACCAAGTTCAAGTCATGGTCTTTGCTCACTTGGCGAATAATCACTTTGGCTGAAATCAGCAAAGTTCATTTGGCTTCAGCACTTGGGAAGGGGAGATGGTAAGACCTAGTTCCAACAACTTATCTGAAAACTTTGATTCGCTGTTTACTTTTAAGTTATTGGTGCAATTGATATTTTAGGATAAATCATGGCCTGAAAGTATATATTTTGGATTATATTGAATTATCAGCCATGAGTTACTATACATGGACCACGGGCAGTGAACTTTTTTAAATTGCCTAACACTTTTTTTTTTACTTTCCTCCCTCCATAGGAACTCTTCCCAGCAAACAAACAAAACTTTGAACATTTTGCCACATACTTCACTAATGCAGGTCTGAAGGAACTATCTGACTTTCTTAGAGTCCAGCAATCTCTGGGAACTCGCAAAGAGCTGCAAAAAGAACTCAAAGAAAAACTTTCTCAGGAATGCCCCATAAGAGAGGTATGTTAGCCAAGAGGTGGTTTGAAAACTTTGATACTCTAATTGCCAGATAATTGGCTCATAGTCAGAAATGTTACAGAATTCTCAAAAACATAGCTGTAGAACAAGACCAGTCATTTTAAAAAGTGGAACCATTATGAACTGAGATGGTTTAAAAAGGGAAGGTGATCTTTCTCGTGGAACTTTTTGTGGCCAAGGGATGAAATCGAATGGAAAGGAGCTCTGAGTTCGGGTAGTTCGGCTGGATGTGGAAGTAATTTTAACTCTGGTCAACAGGTACCGGAGGGAGATTGGAACATGGGAACAGGGCTGATTTGCTTGAGAAACTGGGGAAGTTCTTGCACTTCATCCCCACAACCCGAAGCAATCTGTTGTCTGATTCTGGCTTTTTCAGTCTCTGTTTTCCTTATGTTGGTGACTCATAGAATCCCTACCAGTCATGGGTAGAATCAGAGAATCCCTACAGTGTGGAAATAGGTCCTTCGGCCCAACGAGTCCACACTGACCCTCAGAGCATTCCACTCAGACCCATCCCCCATAACCCACCTAACCTACACAGCCGTGAACACTGGGCAATTTAGCATGGCTAATCCACCTGACCTGCACATCTTTGGACAGTGGGAGGAAACTGGGGCACCCGGAGGAAACCCACACAGCCACGGGGAGAATGTGCAAACTCCACACAGACAGACAGTCACCCGAAGGTGGAATGGAACCCGGGTTCCTGGTGCTAAAACAACCCCAGTGATCCTTGCAATAAATGTAAATGTGGCAGCTTGATTGGGCACAGTTGTGAAGCATCCCCAAATTAAATACCGTAATCTTGTGTTGTCCAAGACAATTGTGTGAATGTGATTGGGGCTGAAGAGAGGGACTGGTTTGAGAAACATTCTGCACCAAATAAACACAGTTTTGGGAAAGGAATCGGGAGAAAGATGGAAAGAAGAAAGTTTAAGTGGCTAGTGCCAGACACGAATCATTTCACCGAAACCTATTGTCTTCAGATAGTCTTATATCTCAAAGATGAGATGAAGAGAAACGACTTGCCAGAACAGGCAGTAATTGGACTGCTGTGGACCTGTGTAATGAATGCCGTTGAATGGAACAAGAAAGAGGAACTAGTCACGGAACAAGCTCTGAAACATCTAAAGGTATGCACTTCAAAGAATGAACAGTCTTCAGCATAATTACCCATTTGAGTGTAAGAACTAGAGATGGTAGATTCTCGCCAACTTTTTGATTCTTAATGAGCTGTGATAATATAGTTAATGTTTTTCTAGCTTCATTTGTCCCTTCTAGATTAATTAAGTGTGGGATTTTAAAAGCACACGGGCTGTTTAAATAGTTTACAAAAACTTGATAACACTCATAAATGAACATATATCTGCAAAATCTTCGGTTAAAAGCATTGAAATTCACGGCTTAAAAATATTATGTATCTTGCAATCCACTTTCCAGCTTTTAAGCGTAACGATAGTGGCTCCTCTCCCCTCTCCACATTTCCTGTCTCCTCCTTGCGGTTGTGTACATGATGGCAAGCCCTGCCTTGAGGTTGGATACCTGGTTCCAACAGCTGGCTGGTATGTGCAAGCCAGTCTTCTGCATGGTCCCCCATGGGAAGCTGACAAAGTAGCATGTCAGTTGAACTCCAGAGATGAAAGGGTGTTCGATTTAACCCATTTCGGTGTCACTTTTATTTCCTGCACAATTACCAAAATGTGACTGTCTTGAGACTCTTTCACAATTTATTATTCTGGTTATTATAAAGCTATTTTTGAAGATTTTTGTAACAAATTATTTTTGTTGGAATCATTTTGAATATTTAGCTAGACAATAAATGTTATTATTAACTTTTAAAATGGGAACATTTTTGCCTTCAGTGCTCTGCTCTGAACATCACGTCAAGAATATGCATTGGAAAAATCAATGAACACATTCTCTTGTTCTACACACAAATGATGGATCGAAAATCATATAAGACATATATTCAAATTGCTAATATATTATTCCATTACTCTTGCGAATCACATGAAGAAAAAATGTACCCCAAGATACCTTCTATAATCTAGAACATTTGAGAAATTTGGAATTTGAGTAATAATTGGTGGCAAGCAGATAGTCATTTGTCAACTACAGAGAGCTAAACACGCTTGTAATCATTTTCAGCAATATGCACCACTCCTTGCAGTGTTCAGTACCCAAGGTCAGTCAGAATTGACCCTACTGCAGAAGATTCAGGAATACTGCTATGACAATATCCACTTTATGAAGGCTTTCCAGAAGATCATTGTGCTTTTTTACAAAGGTATGCATTTCATTGGCAAGATTTCTTCAAGGAGCAATCTATTACAGTTAATACCTAACAGACGTAAAGTTGTTATTATGTCTGTCATAAATGTGCATCTTGCAATCTTGTTTGTTCATATCTTGGCTTGTAGACTGTATGAACTGATGACTGGTACAAGTGGGAATTTCATGTGGGAGCCAAGGTTGGGTAGCATTAAACAATTGATAAAAAGCTGAGGTAAATCACGAATAATTATTTTATTTTAAACTAATCTTGGATTTAAAATCCTATAGGAGGAAGGTACAAACCGGCAAGGTAGATGAGCATTTGTGGTTGTGGAAAATAAAACCGGATTTTGCAAGCAATTAAAGTTATTTTTCAACGTAGAGATAAAAGTTGTTTATGGGAGAATTCAGGCATTGGGTATAAAGGAGACAAAGTAAGCTTTTAAAAAGATGCAGCAATGGAAGGAATCACTGGACAAAAGGTAAGAGTTGTGACAGATAAAGATGGGTGTTGCTATCACAGGTGGTAACTATTAAACTAACCATTCCAAAAAAACAAAGCTATCGTTTAAGAATTGAAAGAACTTACAAATTCAATATCAATGAAAATGCGTACAATTTCTTCTCTTTCTCAGCATCGGGTAGCACTGCTGCCTCACAGCACCAAGACGTGGCTTCAATTCCAGTCTCGTGTGTGTGCGCGTGTGCACTGTCCCCAGGTCTGTGTGGGTTTCTGCTGGATAGTCCAGTTTGCTCCCACAGTCCAGAGATGTGCTGGTTAGGTGGATTGCCCATGCTAAATTGCCCCATAGTGTCCAGGGATGTGCAGGTTAGGTGATTAGCCATGGGAAATGTGGGGTTATAGTGATAAGATAGGGGGTGAGGGTCTACAGAAAGTCGATGCAGACCCGATGGGCTGAATGGCCCCTCTCTGCACTGTAGGGATTCTGTTATGCACCACTCCTTGCAGTATATGGTAGTGAATGTGATTTGAATGTTGACCCCACACTGAAGATTCAGGAATATTGCGCCAATATCCACTTCACTTCAGTTTAATTTCCACTTTATTTGTATAATACCGTTCATGATCCCGAACATCCTAAAGTTCTTTACAGCCAAGTCAATAATTTATTGAAGCATGTCACTGGTGCAATGTAGGAAATGCAAGAAAATGCTTTTTAGTACCATTTGAGAAGCAGTGAAGGTTAAATCATCAGGCTTTGGATGTTCCATTGAGATTGCTGACCTGAGATTTGAAGTAATGAATGGTGAATGGAATCATCAAAAAGAAGTGATACTTTGGATGCTAAGCAGAGGAGGTTTGACAAGACATAACGAATGGAAAAAACAGTGCAAATGTTGTAATAAGAAACTAACAACTGTTTGAACATAGCGTTAGGAGGAGAGAGTATGATGGTGTCCTTCGTGCTTTGCCTTTCAAGTATTTTGAGTCAAGGATTTTGCATAATTTACTGAAGTTAGGGGAAAGCTTATGTATATCAAGAAACATGTTGTCAGTGTTTTCATCTCTGCAGATTTCTTTCTATTTGCCTCCCTTTATGTTGGGTTCAGGCTGCACTAAAGCTCTTGGCTTTGTAGGATATAACCTGATAGATGACATGACCCTGATCCATTGCATCACTGAAGTCATTTTGAAAGCTTGAGCTTGAAACTTGTAAACAGGTTATTCAAACATGAATCCTGTCAAAACTAATTCTCATTTTGTTCTCAACCAACATCTACAAATGTGTTCTTAAAGCAGGGCAGTTGATTAGCAACCCCAAAGATTTAATTTATCCCAGACCTAGGGAAACTTTCTATATTACCTTTCTCGACATGTTCTACTCATGCCCCAATTCTCTAGAATTGTTGCACTTTTCATTTCTAAAATTGTGTAATCGAAAACTACCAGCATTTGAAAGGCTGTCCCTTTTCCAAATATCCTAAATTTAATTTGTGATGGTATTTGTATTACTGCATTATGAAACTGAAATATCATCAATGCTCTTAAATTTGAATCATGCCATGTCTTTAACTACACTTGTGCTTTTTGATTATTGAATGGGGTGTGAGCATTGTTGGCAAGGCAAACAGTTATTGCCCATCCCAGTTTTCTTGGAACCATAGTGGATGGTAACCTCCCACCTCGAACTAGTTGGGGGGAGAGGGGGTTTTGCAGGGGAAGTGCTTGCAAGCCATGGCATTCCCATCAATCTGCTTCCCTTTCCTTCTAAATGATATATTGCAGGTTGAATTAACTGCTGAGTACAATTTAGAGATCGTGGCGGTGGCAGCAGAGTGCACTGTTTACCAGTGGTGGTTGAAGTTCGTATTTCAGATAGTGGATGGGTGCTGATCAGGTGGGCTACTTTGCTTTGGATGATGTGCTGCTGACCTGGTGTTGGAGCTGCAGTCTTGCAGCCAAATATAAAGAGCATTGTATCACTCTTTCTACTCGTGGCTTGTAGAAGGAGGATGGACTCTGGGGTGTTGGGCAGGTTACTCACTAGAATTCCCTATCTCTGACTGAATGTCGTAACTACAATATTGGTACAGTTGGTGCGGCTAAGTTTCTGTTCAATGCTATAACAACCACCCCCACCCCTGTCCAAGATTTGTTTTCTATCCTTCTACTTTTTGGTTGGTTTTTTCTATCTTGCTTTAGCCAATGTCATTTTGGAAATATCCCTTTAAAAGTATGTATTTGCCCCTGAGTTTGTTTCTGGGGCCATTTATATGCTGCTGAAAATCTTGTACACAGCCACTGAAGCTTGCTTTGTTTAATTGTGTTCTAACTTTAATATTAAACTCCCAGACAGTAGGTTGGGATGAGAGAAACTTTGTGCTGGTTTGCATTGTGTAACAGCTGAAGCCAAACTAGCAGCCCAAAATCATAACCTTCATTGTGATACAATTTAGCCACTGCCTGTTCATTTAGCATGAGTTGAATCATTTTTAGTTTGTAATAGTTGCAGGCTGAGGTGACACCATGAACTGAGATTTTCAACTTTCTTTGAAACCTTGACTACTGTTCTCCAATGTAACAAGATTGCAAGCACCTACACACTCCTTGATAATGCTAAATTTCAGAAGAAGCCAAAGGAGGCTCTTTGGGAGCTAAATTTAAAGTGGCCACTGTGACTAAGATCAAAATATTTTAATGAGCCTTAATCACTCTAAGCAAGGTCAACTGGCCGATAGCATTATAACCGTCTGGTACTTGAGCAATGCCTCTGCCACATGATCGTACCTATGCTTAGTGTGGCCTAGTAAAATGAGTCCTTTTGCAGGATGAGAGTGATTAATGACAAGGGCATCTGTTAGATCTGTTGCACTTACAGTAGAACAGTTTTGAACAGGCTGCTGAGTCAATAGCCTTTAAATATCACTGAGCATCTGTGTTAATCCATTAGGAAGAGACTATCATCTTGGCATTTAATGTGTTGCCTGAATTCAGTAGCTGTCATCAAAGGAGAATGGTAGCTTTTTAGTTTGCTATAGATTGTGGATTTTCCATTTAATTTTAATAATTGCTGACATTTCTGTTAACTGCTTTGAATCACAGCCGATGTTCTGAGTGAAGAAGCCATTCTAAAATGGTATAAGGAAGCACATGTTCCCAAAGGCAAAAGTATGTTTCTTGAGCAAATGAAGAAATTTGTCGAGTGGCTACAAAATGCTGAAGAAGGTAGTATTAGCAAAATATTTGTTTCTATTTCTGTGTCTTTGCAATACAAGGCCAAATAATATTACATCTCATTCCCTGCACCAAATTCCCCACATATGACAAATACCTATGTTAAAATAAGTAGTGTTTTTTAAATAGTCAGTTTACACTGACTTTTCTCGAGTGAAAACAATAATGCTATGATGTTTGAAAATATGCCTGATTCTGCCGTCAGTATAATTGCACATCGTGTTTGAGGTTAGAAAGTATGCAAATGGTAGAAGTATAATCTGGAAATCAAGGTGCCATATTCTAGACATTTGATCTTCTCTTTCTATTTTCTCGACAGCGTTTGAGAATCACTAAATATATTAGCAGAACTTTAAATGATGGGCAAGTTGTCCAATGTATATTTGAAAATGAAACTAAAATAAATAATGGTAGATAAGCATTGCAAATACTTAAAGAATTTACTCATTAAATACGGTAAGTATATATTCCCTTAGAGAATAAAAACCCCACTGTAAAAGAGGTTCAGCTGACTAAGAAAATAAATCATTGTAATCTTCAATTTAAGAAAGAGGCTGATAATGTTGCCAAAAAGAGTAGTAAGCCTGAGGATTGGGAGAAGTTTAGAATATGAATGAAAGCAATAAAATGGCTGTCAAAATGGAATGAGAGAATAAGCTAACAAGACACAAGATCATGTCCTTCAGGATCTGTGAAGGAAGCGTTTGGCAAAAGGAATTGCTGATTCCTTGGAGGCAAACAGAAGTTTTAATAGAGAGAGAGAGAGACCGTACCATGTTTTTATAATAGTCCCTATGGATTGAAAGTGAGTAAAAAAAAACCCCATTATTCAAGAACATAGAAAAACTAAGTAGTTCCTATGTAGGCCAATTTGCTTGACATCCATAGCAGAGAAAAGATTAACACCTATTGCCAAGGACTGGTAAAAAAGCACCAAGACTTAACAGGTCTACATGGATTAATGACAGAATGATCCTGTTCAATTTTATCTATTGAGTTTGAGGTTTTAATGAGCAAAGGTAAAGAACTGAATCAGTAATGTACTGTTTGAATTTTCAAAAAGCATTCATAAAGGTGAAATACACAAAAATAGCAAAAATAGTTAAAGAAATGGAAGAGGCTGGCTAAACATTTCACAAGTAGCCAATTGAGGCAGGGCAATTGGCGGAAATGGAAATGGAGAAGCTTCGGGGCCTGGAAAAATCTTATCTAAACTCTGATTTTGTTTTCTTATGAGTTATCCTTTTGCTTCCTTGCTGGGATGAACAATTGTTTTTATTTGAAATAAATCTGTTATTATGGGATGTCTTCATTTAATTTCTGGATCAAAACTGGAGTTAAGTTCTGTTGCTTCTTCCTTATTAGAAAAAAAACCCAAAATATTCCTCCTGTTCCCAATAAGTTGAAATACAGTACTTTAAATGACTAAATTCCTATACTGATGATTGAAATAACGTTAAAATGTTTGAAAATAAAGAAAAGTGTAACATTTTACTTAGTGTCCAGTTGTGGATCCACAGTGATAGTAGGGAGCTTCAGTATAGAGTCCAGGACATTGTGGACTTGGACCTGCGCCAGGACACCTTTTGTTCATTGGGCTCCAGGCAGCCTACTGGGGCTGTTGCACAAATAGTTGCTGCTTGGTGCCTTCTTGGAAGGGTCGCTATGTGCTGGCTTGTGTCTGCTCAGGCCGCTGTCCCCCTCAAGCTGGCTGAGAGGATTGGGCCACTGTCCTGATCAAGTGGGGGAGGAGGGGGTTGGGGGTGGCCGATCATGACTGGACTTGTTAGCTCCTTCCATCTGTTTCTCTGTGGGATGGAGGCTGTGGAGACTGTGCAAACAGGTTCAGTATTTGATTCGATTTCGCATTTACTTTTCAGATTATTAATAGTGGGGATAGGATGTAACTAATCAACCTATTTATATAAATTTGATTTTTCTTTCTAGAATCCGAATCTGCAGAAGGTGAAGATGATTAGCCATGGGACTTGACCAAGCGCCACACAGTTTATGAAGGCCTGTTCCCTTGCCTTTACGGTTTCAGTAGGACAGATTGTGATTCCAAATCAAATGGAAACAATGGGATAGCCTTCCTCATGTGTCGAAGAACTGATGTGAAATAACGGAGATCTGAAGCATTACCTGCTTCTGTGAGATTCCACACATTCAGCTGTATGCTAAACTTAGTAAAACTATTTAAAAGGAACAGTGTAGCCTAAAATGAAATAACATTGATCATCTTGCATAATTTTCAAATTCTGTGAACTTTACAATTTTATTGTAGCCTTTTGATTTGTCAACATTTGTAGTTTATTAACTGTTTGTGAATATGTAATTTGGCACTAGGATTTTTTGAATAAACATTTTTGTATTTTAAAAAAAAATGTCAGGAGACCTTTTCTAGTACATTACACATTCCTTGCTGTTTTTGTCTGTTGTCCTTGCAAACAATTATTTTTGAAGATTTCAGTTGTTTTTTGGAAGAGTTTCTAAACTGCACCTTAAGACTGGGTAGCTTATTCTAATGTTATAAATAATTCACTCTTGTATTTTGGCAGGCTTGTTACAGAGTGGTGGATGTTCAAAGGGAAATGTGAGAATTTATGCCAGGTCACAAAAACAAACAAATTATACAACATCTGAAAATTCAATGATGATGCAACTAAAGTAGTGGATATAGAAAATATGACAATGGCATAGGATATTAAAAGCAGAAGATCAACCAAAGATTGTGTTTTGAAATGTTTTATTCCTAGCAGATTTTACATATGAACTGACCATGACAAACTGAAGACATCAAATGTTAAGTAAACGTGGACCAAGTTGCTATATACGTTCAGCAGCGCAGTCACCACCTGCACAATGAAATATGACATTAGCTGATTTGTGGACTGCTGTGAGTAGTTACCTCTTGCTGCAGCATGGTCTAATTGCTAGCACCAGGTGAGGCCTAACAGCGTGATGTATTGCTGTGTAGCTAGCAATATTACAAACTAAAGATGGTGCCCTTTTGAGGTTAGTCTTCCACTCTCATGTAGTGAAAGGCTTTGTTCACTCTGCACAAAACATTAAGGTTTTATTCTGACTTTATTTTTGTGGGATAGTTCTGTGATGACTAATTTAAGACATGAATCATCAAACAAAATGATAGTACTAACAGACTCAGGTTAAACCTTTATTCGGTAGAGCTTGGCAGGATGAAGAATGTTCTTATCGAAACATACAAAATCATAGAGACTTGACAAGACATGGTAAGATATTTCCATTAGTGGGGAAATCTTTATTAGGGATATAGTTACAGAATAAGGGAACATTCTTTCCAGACAAAGGTATAAAGAAATTTCTTCACCTAGAGGGTCATGAATGTCAAATTCTCTATTACAGAGAATTGTCAAGGCTAGATCATTGAAAGTATTTAAAAGAGAGATAGATTTTTAAAATATTTGGGAGTCGAGGCCTATGAGGATTTGACGTGAAAGAGGAGTTTAGGCCTGGGGCAAACTAGCTAAGGTCTTCTAGAAAAGCAGGGCACTCTTAAGGGGCCAAAAGGCCTGTTTCTACTCCTATTTCTTATGTTACATCGACCCTGTCAGTCCCAAGGTATAGCTACAGGAGTGCCTCAAGGTAGTATCAAAAATCCAATCATCAATTGCTTTAATGACTTTTTCTGAATAATACTTCAGAAGTGAGGGTGTTATGACTGCAATATTCCACACCATTCATGACTCCTCTGATGCTGGAGTAGCTTGTGTTCATAAGCATTAAGACCTGAACACCATCCAGACTGGGGCTGTTAAGTGAGAAGTAACAGTTGTGTTATGCAAGTGCTAGGCAATGACTGTCTCAAACAAGAGAAAATCGAACCATGCCTGTTTTAACATTCAGTGACAATAATGCTGTTGAATCACCTACCGTTAATATCCTGTCAGTTGCTACTGACCAGGAACTCTATTGGTCCAGCCAAAAAGATACTGTGGTTCTAACAGCTGATCAGAGGTTACGAATTATAACTTGCTGCCTCACTTTTTATTCCTGCCTAAGATCTGTAAGGCACAAATCAGGACTGTGCTGCAATAGGGTCCACTTGCCCAGATGAGTACAGCTCCAACAACACTGTGTTGAAGCTCCATACCATTCAGCACAACCAAACAATCCACTTGATTGGCATCCAATCCACCACCTTTCATGTTTATTCTCTTGCCCTACCACAAACACAGACAACAGTGTGGACTATCTACAAGATGCATTGTAGTTTCTCACTAAGGCTCCTTCAATGGCACCTTTCAAATCCCATACCACCTAGAAAGAAAAGCAGATGCATAGTAACAACCACTACCTGAAGATTTTCTAACAAGTTGTAAAGCATTCTGACTTGAAACAGCCCCACCACTCCTTCACTGTTAATATCCTAGAACACCCTCCCTAAAGCATTGTGGATGTATCCACGCTTCAAGCATTGCAATATTTCAAGACAGTTCACCACTGCCTCAAGGGAAATTTGAGATGGCCAATATGTGCTGACTTAATCAGTGCTACCCATGTTGCATGAATTAATCTAATAAAACTGGCTCTAATTCTCGTCATTAGTGTGATGGGAAACTTCACCTGTGAAGATTGGTTAAATATCACTTTCGAAGAAAGATTCACTGTTTATCAATTGTAGCAAGAAGTCACCTCTGAATAATTCAAATGGAAGCCTTCAAAAACATGGGAAGTTTCATGAAATAGAAGATCTCAATTATGTTGAGATGTTTGTTGGATCTCTCCCAAAAAAAAAAACAAAAATCCAGGAATCAACTTGGAGTTACTGCTGTACTCGTACAAGACCATAAGGTATAGGAACGGAATTTAGGCTATTTGATCATGTCTGATTAGGTTCTAGATTAGTAGGGAGTCGGGGTTATAGGGAGAAGGCAAGAGAATGGGTTGAGAAACCTCTCTATCTCTGTCTTAAATATGCTCAAAGACTTGGCTTCCACCATCTTCTATGGCAATGAGTTCCATAGATTTGATACCCTTTTGGCTGAAGAAATTTCTCATCTCAGTCCTAAAGGATTGTCTCTTCACTCTGAGGCTGTGCCTTTGGGTCTTGGTCTGTCTTACTAGTGGAAACATCTCCACGTCTACTCTGTCCAGGCCTCTCAGTATTCCATAAGTTTCAATCAGAATTCCCCCCTTTTATTCTTCTAAACTCAATAGAGTACAGACCTAGAGTCCTCAGTGACTCCTCATATGACAAGCCCCTCGTCCCCAGGAACATTCTTGTATCCTAGTCGATGGAAACAAAACACGCTTTAATACAGACGTGGAAAGCAGATTGAATTATTTCTGATACTGAATTATTTCTGATACCAAATTATGGTTGGACAAACTCTTCACCCTCACCTAAAACTATATGGGCAAAGAGACATAGAACAAGTTACGTGGCAATTGAATAGTACCCTCCAAAATAGAAAGAAAAGTTTAACTTTGGCTTAGAATCACATACAGTCATTCACTCTTAAGCAGGGAAGATCAAGTTACTAACTTATATCTGATGTGCAGCGTGGAAGAGCTGGAAAGTCAGGAGGCTCAATTTAAAATCTTCAAAGCTCCATTTCTACAGTTGTTCAAAAGGAAGAAGGCTGTCATCAGCTTTCTAACACATCCTATAACAAAGCCAGTGGCTGTACACATTGAATATCAGTACATCGAATTGTAAAGGTAGAAACTGACTATTTTGAAGCAAGGGTATTTCGTCTGTAGGAAAAGACACGAGCTGATGCTCAGAGATTGTCATCTAGTATGAAAAGACAATGGATCTATCCAAATCTGTGTAGATCTTGCATGGTTGAACTTAACAGCTGAATGCAAACTTCATTGTGATGTCTGGGAAAGAGTACTTAGAATTAGGTTTGTTGTCATGTGTACTCAAGTTACAAAAGAACAGGAGTACAGTGAAACGTGTACAATGTTGCCAACATGGTGCCATCTTGGGTACAAAATACCTAGATACAAAAATAGAGAAAATAAAGGAAAAAGAAGTTACGCTACATTACAGATACACACAGTATAAGTTAGGAAAATAAGAAATAAGGCTAAAGTGATAGACTTTTCAGCCTTTTTACAATGGCTTTCATGTGGTCGGACCAGGTGCTGCCAGTTCCCAACCAGTAGCCATCTTCACTCTAGGCCCGCTGTCCATGCCCACTCCTCTCCGGGCCACTGGCAGAAGAGAGAAAAAAGATACGAGAGAGAGAGAGAGAAAAAACAAAAGAAAAGGAATGGAAGAAATGGACGAGCTTCAACTGGAGCATCCTAGTCCGCTGCCATCTTGTTTAATCATTATGTAGACGAATGTAAAAACTGGGTTATAGCACTTACCCATCTATTAAGAATCTAATTTGTTCACCACCTGCATTAAACCATTTGTAAGGTTTCATTTCAACAGATTATCCTTTGGCAGCGCATCAGTGCCAGAAATCTTCCAGAGGACAAGGTCAAGCATGCAAGAAGGACTGGATAGAATTATATGTCACATGGATTATATCCTGATCCGCAGATATGCTCAGACACAACATGACATTAGAGTGAGCTATGCAGCAATGCCTACAGGAAGCAGGACCTACACTCATACCAAGATAAAAATAAGTGCAGGACCGGGGTAGGGGTAAGGCATTTGGCCACGTCAACCTGCTCGGCATTCAATAAGAACACGGATGATCTGATCACTTCACGTTTTCACCTACTCACAAATAATCTTTCAGATTCTGGATTAGAAAGTTCTCTCAACCTCTATCTCTAATTCGAGACTTCCAAAGGCTTCCAACACAGAAGAAAAATTTTCCTGCTTGTTATGATCCCAACTGATGGCTCAAACAGTCACTCGGATCCCAAAATGGAATTTGGCTTGAGAGATAAAATTTTAGTTAATGGAGTGGTTAGACACATGCAAACTTTATTACACAAGGCTGTAGGGATTCTTTGACAACAGAACAGAATTTTGTTAGACAGAAGACAAAAATAGAAATATAAACCAAGTTATCTGGACAGAAACCAGTTTCAGAAAAATCATATAGCACACAATAAAACAACACCCAATACTATCAAATTACAGCAAATCAAGTCCAAAGAAATTACATCTCAAAGTTACGCTTAACTGATTTTTTCCAATTTATTTTCTATGCAGTCTTTTCAGTCTTTTTACACAAATATTCACAGCCAAGAGTTCAGACATTTTCTGTTTCTAATAATCTGCAGGTTTCTAACCAAACACTTCTGGTCTGAAAGCTGCACAAACTAAACTACTGTTGAGATGACCTATTCCCTCAAGTGTTCTGGAGGAAAAAAATAACTCTTGTAGAAGGGAAAATAGATCTGCTTTTATCCTAGATAACAAGATGTAGAGCTGGATGAACACAGCAGGCCAAGCAGCATCAGAGGAGCAGGAAAGCTGACGTTTCGGGCCGAGACCCTTCTTCAGATCTCAGATTCTCCAGCATCTGCAGTTCCTACTATCTCTGAAATGCTTTTATCCTACATTAGATTTCCTCCGAAATGCATAAAAACTTGCATTCCATGGGGCTTCTAAACAAGAATCAATCTCTGTTAATTTTGAGCCGCAAACAAGCTAATGGGCTTCAATGTTTGCACTCTGCAATAAACTGCCACATTATAAACAATATTCCATTAACATATCACAAGGATCTACAGCCACTTGCCTTCTGAGCAATGTTGGATTAGATCATGGTTTCAGAAGGGCTATCTAATCTTGTTTTCTTTTAAAGAAACCTAATACGGGACTATATTGAAATCCAAACTCCAAAAAAACATTAAAAATATTTACAAATCACACACCCTTCATCACATCATCTGTTTTAAGTGGTTGACCTCTTATTTTGAAACAGTAATCCCCAGTTCTAGATTTTCCACAAGAGGATACATCCTTTCAACATCTATCCTGTCGAGATACATTTAAAATGTATAAATTTCAACCAAGTCACTTTTTATTTTTCCAAACGCCAGAAGATTCAAACCTCGCTGTTCTAGGTCTTCAGAAAATATCACTTTACCCATTCCAGGTATTAGTTGAGAAAATCTCTGAATTACTTTCATTGCATTTATGTCCTTCCTTAAATTAAGAGGTCAATACAGGACACAATAGTCCAGATGTGGTCTCACTTGTCTCTGAAGCATTACCTCCCTGTTTTACATCCAATGGCAGAGTAGGCTCAGAGTGTCTACTCTTGTCATGTGTTTGTATGTTCATTTTCAATAATGTGTATCTTGCTGTTAAGTTCTTCTGATGTCCCCTCAGAGACAATGATGTACCTTAGATGTAAAAACTACCTATTAAATACTCTGTAATAAAACTTGACTGCCAATCAATATTAAGACTTATCTTCTACCAAAGTCTTTGTGTGGGCATCTTTCCCCACTTGGTAGCAGTAGCTTGAACGAATACCAATAAGATGGTGGCAGCACATCTCCCCAAACATCCCAGATAGTTTAGTGACACCATATCATAAATAATGACAGTGGTGAATATTTTGCTTGTTATTGTATAGTGTCAGCACCGCAGTCTGACATTATAATAGTAACTGCCTGAATGAAGCGTTATAGCTTTGTGTATATGCAATAGAAACACACTGGCTGCATTTTTACCAGCCTGTGGAAGATATGTATAGGGTGAAGACCTTTTTGTTAGTTATTTTGACAAAAAGCTCTTGTTACTAATTTTTACCTGTTGTCTTATACAATGTAAATATTTGGAAATTAGCACTTTCTTTGTGGGTTGTGGCTCTAAGTTTAATGGAGGGTGGTAACTGAAGATTTTGATGAGTTCTCCTATGTGAGTCCAAAAGCTGCATATGCTAACACAACTATAGAAGGTATTGTTCCTACATGATTGCATCACTTATGAACAAATTAGTAAGAATGTAAAAGGAATCCCTGAAAACCAAAAATTGTAAAACATAGTCCAAAATAATAAAAGTCCTCAAAAAAAAAGTTTGTTCTCTTCAGTGGACTCTAAATATTCTTCAGCAGCATGATAAATCAAGATTATTACGTTAAAAATTATCAGTCCCTAGCATATCTCAGTATGACTAATGCATCTGGGAACAAGAACACAAGTGTTTGCTAACATCATCAGACAATGATGAAGATTAGATAATTTTAACATTTCTTGCAATTATCTCTACTGATTTTACACTCTATATGTACCATCTGATCCCAACTAGTTTGTTGAAAATCTTTGAATATTGCAAGGGATGGTGTATTTGAAGAAGAATTGGCATCAATACAACTGTAAAAACTTGGATAAAATGTGAACATGTGTCAGCCAATGGCCTCATTTGATAGCACTCACTTCCAAATTCTCACTTTGGGACCATTTCCAGCACACCGACACTGGAGGGCTAATTGGAGATTCGGGAAGGATGACTGATAGCATCAGTAGCAAAGGTAAGGGTTACTTCTAGGCAGTGACGCTGCAATATGGATGTATTTAACTAAAGGTCTAACTGGCATAATACAATAAGCAATAACCATCCTGGTGAAAAACATTCACGGGAAACAGCTTCAGATGCCTTTGTTAGTGCTATATTCAACTGTTCTGCTTCTTTGTCCATCAATTTGCAGGGTAATATGAGTTCTGAACATTCACCATGAAGCCTTCCAACACAGCGAGGGGCCAGTGCAACACCAGCAAACTGGATTTCCTTTCAGAAAATTGCAAGTGTTTAAGCCCTAATGACCTTAATTCGTTCCTGCCAGAGAAATTTGGCACAGACTCCTGCCAGCCTTTGGGAAATTTAGCCAGAGGTGGGAAATCATGGATTAGCTAGACTGTTGAATTTCCCATATTTGTCCCATCCCCTTGCCTCCAAATTCACTTCCAGGGCAATGGGAAACATCCTTCCAAAAGGTTTGGATTTAAGTCACACAGCAGAGACATCGGCACAAAAATCTACGCTGACACTTCATTCCCACATCAAAAGGAGTGCTGCACTGCTGGAGTGCCGTCTTTTAGATGAGTGTTACATGGGATATATGGAGCAAGGTATTGGGTCCAACAAGTCCGTGCTTACATCAGCACTTCACTTGAAACTACGCTGGCTGCCCTCTGAATCCATCCAGGATCCATCTGAAATGTTACCTCCAATATCTTGGCCACATACATCCATTAATTAATATCACAAAAGCAGGTGGAAGGAAGTCTTCACTCGTTCTAGCTTGCTTCTAAATTGTTGTGTTTTGTTCTCAAACCGGGGCAGACTCTTACTGGAATTCTGTCCTTTTACCTCAGCAAGTAGATCTGTTCCACTAGGTACGAAAGGCACTGAAAATGTGATACTCTACTTGCCAGCTCCTGCTGGACATCCTCTTCACCATTTGGATTACATGATGCTGCTCTAACATGCCAGTGGCAGTTCATGTTGTGCATCATTGAAATATCCTGCTGGAAGACATCATTTGCTTGGCAATGAGAGATAGTAAGAACTGCCGATGCTGGAGTCTGAGGTAACACAGTGTGGAGCTAGATGAACACAGCAGGCCAGGCAGCATCAGAGTAGCAGGAAAGCTGACATTTCGGGTCGGGACCCTTCTTCAGAAATGTGGGAGGGGAAAGGGGCTCTGAAATAAATGGAGACAGGGGTGGGTGCATAGATAGAAGGTGGATAGTGGAGCGGATAGGTGGGAGAGAAGATGGACCGGTCAAGGAGGCGGGAATGAAGCTAGTAAAGGTGAGTGTAGGTATGTGGTGGTGGGGATTGTTCAGTGGGAGGAGTGGATAGGTGGGCAGGTCAAGGAGGCGGGGATGAAGCTAGTAAAGGTACAATAGACCTATTGTATCTATTGTATCCGCTGTTCCCGATGTGGCTTCCTCTACATCGGGGACACCAAGTGGAGGCTCGGAGACTGCTTTGTAGAGGATTTACGCTTGGTTCGTGACCAACGACAACACCTTCTAGTCTTGAACCACTTCAACTCCCCCTCCCACTCCCTGGATGATATGTCCATCCTGGGCCTCCTCCAGTGTCACAATGATGCCGCCCGGAAACTGGAGGAACAGCACCTCATATGCTGCCTTGGAACTCTACAGCCCCATGGTCTCAATGTGGACTTTACTAGCTTCAAAATCTCCCCACCCCCAACCTCATCGCAAGATCAGCTCCCCCCTCATTCACACTTCACTGACCTGTCCATCTTCTCTCCCACCTATCTGCTCCACTATCTACCTGCTATCTCCGTGCCCCCCCCCCCCACTCTGTATTTATTTCAGAGCCCCCTTCCCCTCCCCGGTTTCTGAAGAAGGGTCCTGACCTGAAACATCAGCTTTCCTGCTCCTCTGATGCTGCCTGGCCTGCTGTGTTCATCTAGCTCCATACCGTGTTATCACTTACTTGGCAATGATGTGGAGGTGCTGGTGTTGGAATGCGGTGGACAAGTTCAGAAATCACATGACACCAGGTAACAGACCAACAGGTTTATTTGAAAACACAAGCTTTCAAAGCCATTTCTGAAGAAGGGTCTAGGCCTGAAACGTCAGTTTTCCTGCTCCTATGATGCTGCTTAGCCTGCTGTGTTCATCCAGCTCTACACCGCGTTATCTCAATTTTCAAAGCCTCACTCCTTCTTCAGGTGTTAGTGAGGGAGGAAGTATCAGACACAGAATTTATAAGTAAAAGATCAAAAGTTCACACCACTGATGAGGATGTGCTAAACAAAGCTAAGATGCTGTTAAATTTTTAAACAGAAGGTTTTAATTGATTAATATATATATGTAAGTCCCCGAATTCCTTTCAAGTCACTGTCCTGAGAAAACTAAAGGTTTTATCAGTGTAAAGAATAGGTGACATTTTAGGTCAGACAGTGCATGTTAGGTGTGAGACCCCCTCCTCACACACACACACACACACACACACACTCTCTCTCTTCCCCACCACACACACACACACTCACAGAATATCTCTACCTTCCCCACTCTCTTTCTCACGCACACAGATGTGAATCTATAGGGTGAATTTGTATTTGCAGATACATTTTATTTTGTTCAAAAAGTACACAATTTATAGGCAGTCAGTCAAAATGGTGTTTTATAAATTTCTACTTTTGAGATAAAACTAGTCTGACTCCAAACTAAAACACAAACAGATTCTAAACAAGGGTTTCACACCTAACATGCACTGTCCAACCTAAATGTCACCGCTTCTTTACACTGACAAAACCTTTAGTTCTCTCAGGACTGTGACTTGAAAGGAATTTGGGGATTTACATATATATATTAATTAATTAAAACCTTCTAACTGATTAAAGATTTAACAGCATCTTATGTTTGTTTCATACATCCTCATCAATGGTGTGAATCTTTGATCTTTTACTTATAAATTCTAATTTGCGGATGACACTAAAGTCGGTGGAGTTGTGGATAGTGTGGAAGGATGTTGCAGGTTACAGAGGGACATAGATAAGCTGCAGAGCTGGGCCGAGAGGTGGCAAATGGAGTTTAATGCGGAAAAGCGTGAGGTGATTCACTTTGGAAGGAGTAACAGGAATACAGAGTACTGGACTAACGGTAAGATTCTTGGT
>JAHRHZ010000013.1:24899793-25003590 GCA_024137785.1 Ginglymostoma cirratum
GCGGATGACACTAAAGTCGGTGGAGTTGTGGATAGTGTGGAAGGATGTTGCAGGTTACAGAGGGACATAGATAAGCTGCAGAGCTGGGCCGAGAGGTGGCAAATGGAGTTTAATGCGGAAAAGCGTGAGGTGATTCACTTTGGAAGGAGTAACAGGAATACAGAGTACTGGGCTAACGGTAAGATTCTTGGTAGTGCGGATGAGCAGAGAGACCTCGGTGTCCATGTGCATAGATCCCTGAAAGTTGCCACCCAGGTTGATAGGGTTGTTAGGAACGCGTACAGTGTGTTAGGTTTTACTGGTAGAGGGATTGAGTTTCGGAGCCATGAGGTCATGTTGCAGCTGTACAAAACTCTGGTGTGGCCGCACTTGGAGTATGGCGTACAGTTCTGGTTGCCACATTATAGGAAGGATGTAGAAGCATTGGAAAGGGTGCAGAGGAGATTTACCAGGATGTTGCCTGGTATGGAGGGAAGGTCTTATGAGGAAAGGCTGAGGGACTTGAGGCTGTTTTCGTTAGAGAGAAGAAGGTTAAGAGGTGACTTAATAGAGACATACAAGATGATCAGACGATTAGATAAGGTGGACAGTGAGACCCTTTTTCCTTGGATGGTGACAGCTAACACGAGGGGACACAGCTTTAAATTGAGGGGTGATAGATATAGGACAGATGTCAGATGTAGATTCTTTACTCAGAGAGTAGTAAAGGCTTGGAATGCCCTGCCTGCAACAGTTGTAGACTCAACAACTTTAAGGGCATTTAAATGGTCGTTGGATAAACATATGGATGATAATGGAATAGTGTAGGTTAGATGGGCTTCAGATTGGTTTCACAAGTCGGCGCAACATCGAGGGCCAAAGGGCCTGTGCTGCGCTGTAATGTTCTACCTCTCTCACTAACACCTGAAGAAGGACTGAGGCTCTGAAAGCTTGTGTTTTCAAATAAACCTGTTGGACTAGAACCTGGTGTTGTGTGATTTCTGACTTATTGGTAATGACAATGAGTGCAAGCATGCAATTTTGGGAGGATTCTGCAATGATATGAGTGTAAAGTTAGAGTTCACACCCTGAAGCAAGGAAGAATGCTCCAGGACAAAACTGGTGTTCTGAACATACTTATCTAAGTATGTAAATACAGATTTAAGCCTGTCACAAAACAGCAGAAACAATCTACATGATCACCATACAACTATTGCATCAATTTCAAATCAGATGAGGTTTCAGTGCCATCTAGCGTTTATTGAATGGTTTGCACGTTAGAGATTTTTGATCCAGTTCTACCAGTTACACCTTTAATTATTTGAATTTTTTAAACTTTTACTCCGAATGCCATAGCAAGTGGCAGCAATTCAGACATTGAAATGTTTTAAACATCTTCTAAACACAAATCAAAACTGATAACATTTAATCATTTTCTTATAGATCATAAACAAAATGCAAAAACAACAACCTGCAAATGCTGGAAATTAAGACAAAATGAAAATGCTGGGAACGTTCAGCAAGTTAGTGCTCAGCTCGCATAGACTGAGTCAGTTAATGAGTCAAGCATAAACCTAAGGAAGGGTCTGTTATATTATATCATAGATTCCAGATCAGACAGATATAGAATATCACAACATGTGACATTCTAGTATAAAGGTACCTTCCTCGATACAGTAACTTCCTTTGCGTAATGCAGTGAGTGTAGTCAGTCAGTTATGCATTTGTAACATTTGGTAATATTAGCAGACATGGAGCCAGACTATGTACACTTGTCTATGATATTGTAGCCATGTAAATAGTGTTGTAAGTAAAGACTAAGATATCCAACAGAACCCAGTCTTCATGGTATATGTTACAGAAGACTAACATATAGATCAGGAGAAAATGCACCAGGGTTCTCCAAAACACATTGACCTGCTGGGTGTTCCCAGTATTTTCTGACTAGATATGTTCAAGCACTTGCATGAGAACAACATAGCACATCCTCAGTGTATTAAAGAATAATTGGGAAAAACTTGATTTAAAAGTGTCTGAGAGATTGGTACAAAACAAAAGCCCTTAGAATATCTCAGCTGCGATGTTGATGACTTGTCTCTACTAAAATGAGACACCTATAGCCGGCCCCAACCCTCAGCTGCAGGAATTAAACCATTCTAGTGTAACATTCACACAGGCACCATGCAACATTTCTCAGGTTCATTCTCAGCAAAAAGAAAAAGGCCAGATATAATTTGACTGATAAACATTTTGTTGGCATTTACACTGATTGAATGCTCTTAAGCGACACATAACAAGTGATATCAAAGTATTCAATTCTGTACAGAATCGCACGAAATCTGATTCTGTCCTTTTGGCATGGCCCACTAAATATTAGGCAGGAATGGCTGACTTTTCTTACAATTAGCCCAGGAATACTGAAACCAATTACATTGCTCAACTTCCTGTTACCTCATCTGTTGAAGTTCATACTCTCATAGAATCATAGAATCGCTATAGTGTGGAAACAGGCCATTCGGCCCAACAAGTCCACAACACCCTTCTGAAGAACATCCCACCCAGATCCATCCCCTACCCTTTCCCTGTAACCCTGTATTTCCCATATCTAATCCACCTAACTTACACACCTCTGGACACTACGGGCAACTTATCAAGGCCAATCCATTTAACCTGCGTGTTTTTGGACTGCGGGAGGAAAACGGAGCACCCGGAGGAAACCCGCATAGACACGGGGAGAACGTGCAAACTTCACACAGACAGTCACCTCAGGGTGGCTCGCCTGCGGTCACTCACTAATGAGTGCGATTGCCCACCTGGAAATTCCGTGTCACTAGTTACAGGTTCTACAAGTCCTTGTGTGGATGATGAGATCGACCCTTGAGCCACATTTGTGACCAGACATTTAGCAGGTATTTCTGGGATGTGGAAGCAGTTCTTGGCCTTGAGGTTGTTGGCATTCTTTTCGTTTCTGTAATTCCTTTTGCCAATGCATGTTCCCAACAAATCATGTCCCTTTATAAAGGAATTTACTCCAAGTCAGTTTCTTCTGAATGAGGGTCTCCCATGTACTGACATTTAAGTTGCACATCTTGAGGGAAGCCTTCAGTGAGTCTTTGAAACACTTCCTTTGTCCTCCTCTTGGCCAAGTGCCTTCCATGACTGCACAAGAACGATTTGTTTTAGCAGTCAGAACTCAAGCATCCTAAGCATGTGGCCTGCCCTGCGGACTTGATTTTGGATGATCCTTGCCTGGATGCTGGTTAGTTGCTTCAAGGACGCTGATGTTAGTATGTCTGTCCTCCCAACTGATACGGAGAATCTGTCTCATAGAGCTTTATTGGTACTTCTCAAGAGTCTCGAGGTGTGTCTTTACGTGGTCAAAATTTCAGAATCATAAAGAAGAGTTGGAAGAATGACTGCCTTATACGCAACGATCTTTGCATCAGCACAGATGTCACAGTTAGTAGAGACTCTCCATCCATCAGCATCCAAAAGCAGTGCTCACGGATTGGATATGATGTTGAATCTCTGCATCAATGTCAACCTTAGATGAGAGATAGCTTCCCAGATGTGGGAAATATCCCATATTTGGAAAGATTTCTCACTCATTCATAATGGAGGTATGGACCAGAACTTGACCTAGATTGGGTTGGTAAAGGACCAAGGTGTTCTTGAGGTTGAACTGAGACTAATTCTTCAGTATGCTTCTATGAAAATGTTAAGCAAGGCTCGAAGATTTTCTTCTGAGAAAGCAGAGATGACGTCTTCATCCATATGCTGAAGTTGCACGAGTAAGGTCAGTGTCATTTTCTTGAATCTCAACCAATTGAGACTGAAAAGTTTTCTGTCCATCCTGTAGACAATACCCACACCAACAGGAAGCTTGTTTTTGGCAAGGTGAGGAATGGCGGCGCTGAAGTCGGCGAAGGGGATGGGGTTTATTACACATCCTTGCTTGACTCTTGCCTTGACCTCAAAAGATTATGTCATATTATGATTGATGAGGACTGCCGCTGACATCTTGTCAGGAGGAGATGGAGGACATTGATGAATTTCTCTGAACAGCTGGCCTTTGCCAAGGCCTTCCATAGCACCCTCTGACTGACTGAGTCAAAAGCCTTTGCCAGGTTGATGAAGGCCAAGTAGAGTGTTGTTGAACAGAGAAAATCATGACCATGGGTCCATGGCATGGTCAGAAGCCATGAGGATGGATTTCTGGAGAAGGTGCCTAGTGATAATTCAGGTGATGTTCTTCCTGGCAATGGAGAATAGGGAGATTCCTTGGTAGTTTCCACAGCCCACTTTGTTTCCTTTCTTGCAGACGGTGGCAATGGCAGCATCCCCGAGAATGGTAGGCATTTCTTCTTTGTCCCAGATTTTGTGGAATAGTAAATGGGTGATGGGTAAGCTTGCTTCCTCCAAGCTTGAAAGAGTCCACTGCAAACCCATCTACACCAGAGGCTTTTCTATTCTTCATTGACTAATGGCAGCTTCAACTCCTGTCACACTGACAGCGAGTCCTATATCATATTTGATGGGGAGTTGGGGGATTTCCTCAAACACATCTTCGGTGATGATGGCAACATGGTTTAGAAGTTCTTTGAAGTGTTCCTTCCATCAGAGGCTGATGTTTTCTCTGTTTCTCAAAAGGGTTCCATCCTTCTTTGCACTTGGTTTGAGGCCAAGGGTGTTGGGTCGATATATCCTTGGTGGCACTGAGGAAAACCTGGGTGTCATACTTGTCAGCAAGGAATAGCGACTCCTTAGCTTTCTCAATCCACCATTAGCTCTTGATTTCCCTTGTTCTTCTTTGTAACTCCACCATTGCTATTTGATGAGTTCTCCTCTTTGCCTTACTGGTGCTGTTGTTTTGCCAGGCATGGAGAGCCTTCCTCTTCTTATCAATGAAGTCTTGGATGATGTGGTCATTCTCGAACCACTCTTGGTGTTCCCTTGTCTTGTAGCTGATGGATTCTTCACAACATGAGATAATGGCTATGTTCAGCTCTTTCAGTGTTTCCTCCACTCCATTAAAATTTTGTTGAAGACATTGTTGGAGGTTCACAAGTCTTCTTGGCTCTTGAAGCTGCTCAACGTTGAGCTTTTTCCCTTCATCTTTAGCTGCTTCTGGTGACATTTCATGGATACTGAGGAGCAGATGAGTCAGTGGTCTGTCCAGTAGTTGTCTGAACTGGTCATTGCTTTGGTAATGAAGATGTCCATTTATTCTCAGCATCAAATAATGACGTAGTTGATCATGTGCCAGTATTTTAATCATGGATGCCGCCAAGAAGTCTTGAACTTGTCTTTTTGGCAGAACAGCGTGTTAGTGATGACTCAACCAGTATTCTATGTATTTGGCAAGCAGGAGAATCACATTGGTGTTGTAATTCCCAAATAATTTCTTTCCAATATTTGGTTTCCAGGGTTGGAAGTCCATTCCAACTCCGGCATTGAAGTCTCCGAGGAGGATAATTTTATTTTCCTTTGGGATATTGCCGAGTATGATGTTGGATTATAAGCCTTCTCTGAACTCATCTGTGGTATCAAGGGTTGGAGCATAGGCACTCAGAACCATTGCTGCTGGTTCTCGGCAAGTTGTAGACGGAGAGTCATGAGGTAATTGTTGATGCCATGCTATGACAGCCAGTTGATGAGTTCAGTCTTATAGTGAATCCAACTCCATGTGTCCTATGTTGATGCTTGGGTTTTCCTCTCCAGTCGAAGGTGTAAGAACCACCTTCTTCCCTCAGCGGTCCCTTTGTCTGCTCCTCCAGTCTCATGCAGAGCAGCAATATCAATATTAAAGTGCCTGAGTTCATGGGCAACAAGGACAGTTCTTCATTTTGGAAGATTTCACTCGTTGTCCGGGAGGGTTTGTACTATCCCTGTTCGGAGATTGAGTTTGACTTTGGCATTCAAACCGCAGGTAGATGAACCCCTTTAGATGCGCTTTTCCAGCCAGGTTGGTGACAGACAGGCTACTTTTAAGACGCCTTTTCTAGCCCCTTCCCCATGCTTGGTGAGCAGTGTGTATCCTGATGAAGGATACGCAGTCATGAAGAAAGCTGCCGAAATGCACTACTGTTCCTATTCCAAGAACGAAGTGACTGAGTCAAACTCTACCGTCTCCATGCTAGTCTGAAGACAGGGACTTGCTGATCTCTCAATCCTGTCCACATCATCTCTCAACGATCATGCAGGGCTTATGTTGAGTATGTGTAAGAAGTTGAATTCCTGTGGGTAGACACCATGTGTGGGACACCTTTTAACACGGCAATGCTGTTGCATATCAGGAGACATGCAGTCCTTGACAGAAGGTAGATCCAGGGCTTCAGGGTTTCTAAAATAACATTTTGGCAAGAAGATATGCCTACGGTCAGTGGTGGGTGCCAACATAGCTGCATTGGTGGGGCAGGGCCTCGAGTGCCAACAAGGACAAAATTTACCACCAGCAGAACCCCAACATTCATGGGAATGGCTGGGTAAACCCTGGACTCGGATACATATTGGCTGTTCTGGTCCTTTCATGGGCTGAATATTCCTGGTTATTGCGGATGCCCATTCAAAGTGGTTGGATGTGCATAGAGTTTATTTGGCAAATTCGGGGATGATGATTAAAAAGCTGACAATGATTGCGATATGCGGACGCCCAGAAGTATTGTCACGGACAATGGAACGTCATTCACCAGCAGGGAATTTGAGTATTTCCTGAAGTCCAATGATATTTGGCATTTTTGGACAGCTCCATATCATCCATCATCCAATGGTCTGGCGGGAAGAGCAGTCCAAACATCGAAGGCAGGCTTAAAGAAATAGCCTTCAGCTTCACTTGATACCAAACTGTTTAATTAAAGGACCACCCCACATGCAACAACTGGGATAGCTTCAGCAGAGTTGCTGAGGGGGAGAAGAATCCACTCCAGATTAAACCTGATATTCTCAAACCTGGGGAGAAGGTGAAACAGCAGGAGGAACACAAACGCCGGCCACATACCTCCTCTAGGCAAGAGAGACAGTTTACTTCAGGGGATAAAGTTTGGTGTTGAAACCACAGAAATGGCCATGCACGGGTACAAGGTGAGGTCGACGCGAGGTCAGGTCCCACAATATACAAAGTTCAGGTAAGTGATACAGTCCTGAACAAACAAGGGGACCACATGAAAGCTGCTATCTCACAAATGGGGCAAGAATAAAACATACCTGGCTCCTCAGAACAGCCAGAAGGCCTGTCAAAAACTCTAGGTTCCTTCCCTCCGTCTAGCATCGAAGAAACCTCAGAGTCCAAGACGGATGCAACCTCGACACCACTACTCCCGAAGAAGAAGAGGAAATTTTCCAGAGATGCTCCAGGTGGAAGAGATGGGCTCCAGTCCGGTGCTTGCCACCCGTGTCCGAGTTAGAGTCGTAGGAACTGGACCTGGGGCGAAAACGTCCCAGGAGAAACTACAAGAGAAAGAAGAGGCCTATGATTCCTGGACTTGGGGGGTGAGGGATGCAGTGATTGGAACCAGGGCCAAGTGGATCTCATTGACGATGAGATCCTTGAATGGGGTTGTTAACCTGGGCCAATCAGAAAGCCTGGATTGATATATAAACAGGAGATTCAGAACGTCTCCTCATTCTAAGGACTGTCCCCGAGCTGGCTTTTCAAAGCCTGTGTACTGTACACATATAAATAAAGGGTGACTTGGTGACAGTATACAAGCCTCCTTGGAGTTATTTTGGAGTTGGTGTAATGGCAACCATGTAAGCATCATGTCATTAAAAACCCATGTAACTGTTGTCATTATGGAAAGAAATCTGCCATTCTTACTCAGTCTTGCTACATGGGACTCCAGCAACATGGCTGCCCTGTGAAATGGCTTTGCAAGCCACTCAGTTCAAGGGTACTAGGGATGAGGAATAAACGTTGGCTCAGCCAGCAATGCCACATTCCACAAATGAAGTAGAACCAAAGGAAATATCATCACCACACCGATACTGAAAATGTTGTCATGCATCAAAAATAATTGACAGTGATACAACCAGCTCAAAAGTTCACAGAACCATGGAATTGTAACAATACAGACAGAGGCCATTTGGCCTATCTTTTGCACTGGCTCTCCAAATGAACAATTCACCTATTGCCATTCCCTTGTCTTCATTGCTCTGCACATTTCAGATATCAATCAAATTCCCTTTTGAGTACCTCAGTTGAAGTTGCCTGCATGCATCTCAGGCAGCGCATTCCACTCGCTGTATGAACAAGCTTTCCTACATGTTACCTTCGCTTCTTTTACCAGTTACTTCAAATTTGTGCCTTTTGTTGTCGAACAATAAGAATTTCATAACAGCCCCAACCCCTCTGTTTTGACCACTCATAATTTGAATTCCTCTTTCAAATCTCCTTCCAGCATTTACTCCTCCAAGAAAAACAGTCCCAACTTTTCTAACCTATCTGCGTAATTGAAGTTTCTCACCCTGGAACTATTCTTGTGAATTTTCTCTGCAATCTCTCCAATGCCTTCACATCCTACCTAGCGTAATCAAATATCTTCCAAATTTAAGATGAAAGAAGGTTATAAAAGTAATTATTGTAGAACAGTCTGAAGTTATCTGATATACTGTACACAGTTACAAATTTCAAAATATTACAGGCAAATTAAACCTAATACTGACAGATCTGAAACACTAGTCTGAATATGGAGACATCTTTGAACACAATGCAGAAAATCTAGAAAGGCATGAAGTTTTGAGATCAATGTTGCTTCCTCAAAAGGAAGCTGTTGAAGCATATAACATTCTATACCATGTAGTCCCAACACAAAGCTTTAACTCATCTCGTGTTCAGATAGGATAATTTGTTATACCATGATCTTAGTGGGAAACCGCCCAATACAGTCACTTGGCAATCCCCTGTCTGGTCCTCACGCTCATTCTAACTTTTATGATGTGCTCATCTCCCATCAAGACCCATGGCTTATCACTTACAGCATTGTGTTTATTATCCTACTTTAATGGAATCTAACCCATATCGCTTGTGCTGTGAGGCAACAGTGCTAATGACTTGCTGACGTACCTCTAACTCTATAATAATATATAACTAACATGAAGACGTCCTGGTATAAGCAAATTGAGTAACTGAATGAATAGCAGAAAGCTTGGGGTGATTATTGATGGCCTTTATTAAAAGGGAGGATGCAACCAGTGGAATATGTGAGCAACACAAAGAGTATGATTCAGATTTTACAGAGACTTAACATTTAACAAATGGTCATTGAAGACAATCTGTAAACTTAGAGGGTAAGTAATAGCTAAATATGTTTACTAACCATAACTGAATATAAAAGAAACAGTTCTGAAGAAGGATCACTGAATCCAAAATGTTAACTTTGCTCTATCTCAACAGATGCTGCCAGGCCTGCTGCATGTTTCCAGCAATTTCTGTTTTTAAAGTCAATTTTTTTTAAAGGAAACACTAAGAACAGACATCTCAAAGATTGTTTTCCAATTGGTTAGGTTACCTTAGTGTGTCAATTTTTATTTTTTATTGCCTATTTCCTTTATCAATGTTCCTTCCCTCCTCTGCACTCCTGATTCCTTGCTGGGTTCAGGTTCATGATTATCAGTCAATCTCTGGTATCTTGGCAATAACAATAAATTAAGCGAGGTTTTCTGATCACATAACTGAGCGCATAATGGGTCATTGGATAGAAATCTAGAAAGAACTGGTTGCCCACATGAGAAGGAAGTCAGTAAGGCAAATTGTAGCACTTTTACTTCCTCATTGTTTGCAGTTCAGCTGTTTAGCTAAAAATGATATTGAATCTAAATAATCATTGTTGCCTGCGTCATTTAATTACTCTATATATGTAGTTTGTAAATCATCAGAAATGTGAGCTGAGCACCAGGTGTATTTTACTTTGTCACACTACACCAAAGAAAACTAATTAAATATTAATTGTGTTACTACATCAGTATTAAAGCAAATGATAGGACTGGGCAAATTCACTTGCAAAAGATTACAAACACCTTGTTTGAAAGTTTTATACAAATTATTTTTCAAAAAGCAACTGTATAAAAGGCATTTTTTTATTCAAAAGACTAAATTAAAATTAAATATTGAGTGACATTAGCACACATTTTGTACATTCTATTCCTAACTTGCAGCATTGGAAATGCATAATTCTCCAGCAAACATTTACACTGAAACAAACAATGCACCAACGAATGTTATTCTTTCAGTAGTATATCAATCAACCTGTTTGTGTAACCAAGAATGCACTTCAGTTGCAAGATACAGGGTAACACTTGCCTGCAGTCTGTACAATATAAAGGTCCACTGCTAATTATGGCTATGATGGATCAGTCGTTGAACACATTATGTTATTCCCCAATGATGCTGTGCATAAAAGTTCCAGAAAACTTATTTATTTATTACTAGTGTGATAAAGTGAAAAAGATTAATCAAAACACTTCAGTTAGTCCTCTCATGAATGCACACTTAAAATACATTTGAATGCCCACGAATATTGGGAATACTTTTCCCTGGAGCTTTTCCTCCTTCACTCCTGTAACCAGAGGAGCATCAGAAATCTCTTCTAAACCCATAAACAGACAGTTCAGGTCACTTCTGCAGACATTGCAGCAGAAGAGCACGAGCTTAAGCAGCTCCTAGAAATTTCCTGGCCATTGCAGTGGTTACACTCCTATCAATTCTGAGTGAGTGTCTACATCAAAACACAAATTCTCATAAACCCCTGCTATGCTTTACTTAGCTTTAGTGCCTTTTTTGAAGATTTCCAGCATTTTGCAGTTTTTTCCTCCTTTTTGTTCCTACAATTTACTTTGTATATTCTAAGTTTTGTTGTTACATGTAATACAATCTCAGCGACTTATTTCTTCCTTATTTTTCACCCAACTTTTTCCAGGCCAAACAACTAATAGGGTACACACTCCAACAGTAGGTGAATAGCTGCTACTTTTGTGTGGATTTCGAGAATGAATTCTAGCACATTATTTGACAAGGAGAAGAGAAAACATTACAAACAAGCTGAATCTTGTCCCAGATCAATATCTGGAGCAGGAACCCTGGTTGAAGTTCTTGCTTTTTACCCTGGGGATGTGAAAGCCAACTATAGCAGCTCTATCCTGTTGTATGTATACCTTACTTTAAGAGAGTTTGCCTTTAAAGAAGCCATCTTCTCTGTATGTACAATTTCACAATTCTGTCTAATAGTTAGTCTGCTGCAGGTCTGCAGGCTTCACATATTGAAATCTGTTTGTTGCTGTAATGTCTGCTTCATACCTTATAATGTGTTTTAAAGTTTTAGTAAACTAACCCATAGAGATAGTCTATTTTTGATGGTCAGTTACTAAATCGTCATTACTAACATGACCTGGTGAACAGTGGTGGACAACATTGTGTTGATGAGTTGTATGATGCCTGCACAGTCAGCAAGCAAGTTAGTTTACAGTGAAGCCTATTGACAGTGATTACAACTCATGCTTAAGTGAATGAGATGGTCTTCAATGTCTTTGTTACAGTACTGAAAACTGTTGAAAGGACAGTGGTACAGTCCCAGCTGATGTTCATACTTGACAAGTCAGATTCCAAACCTGGCATGATACACTAGAAGTTTTAGTTTTGCAAGCGACACATAACTCACTGAACTTTCTCATTAAACTCTAAGGAGAAGCTCAAGTCTTTTTATCCCTGATTATTTTGACAATGCTGAGACTGAATGGCACATCTGCTGTTGTGTATCTTTTCCTCTTGAACTGAATCCCTTTCTGAACTTTGCTGTCTCCATCAGTCTCTTTGGGTTGTTAACAATTCAATCCCTTAAACAGCTTTGGCAAATTATTTCAACAGGTAGCATGACTAGTCATTTTGCATAAGTTATATGATTTCTTAGCATGCTACTTTACACGCTGCTTAAAATAAATGTTTCTGACTATTGAGAAGAAAACCTTCACAGATCTGAAATCTGAACACCCGTGAAGTTCATCTTTAGAATACAAAGTTCATCACAAATAACAACATGAATAAAGCTTTATCACAACAACTTTCTGGTAAGCAGACAAATCCTTGTTGGGAGGGCAGATTAACTCACTTGAGAAAGGCAAGTGATCAGGGCGTGTGTTGGGTCAGTAGCAAGCAATGGAAGGTCAAAACTATATTATTTGAATGTCCACAAAATTCCCTAGCTTAAATTAAAATGCAGGAGACCACCTAAGAGAATTTAAAATGTTTATAGAGTTCAGACCTGTGGATATTTTAGATTTGTGAGAGAAGCAGGGAAGGAAGACATTAAAATTTGCTTAACAATTAGGAATGAAAAATTACATAGAATTAACACGACTAGATTAACAGCCAAAGAGGTAGAAGATCCCCAAAATATATGGACTACATTAGAAGAGCAGTTCACAGTTAGATTAAACCTTCATAAGCATTAACTAGAATTTATGTCATTTAGATAGAAGCCTACAGAATCCACTGGCTTAACATTGAAGTATCCAGAATGTTTTGATAAAATTGAAATTTTCAAAGGAGCATTGCAAATGAAGGTGACTGCTAGTCCATCCATTGACCCAGCATGTAAGTTCAGTGTCCACTTTAAAGAGGAATTGTTGATAGGAGCTAAACAAAATGGAATGAGATGGAATCATTATAGGAGGACAGGAGAACACAGACCAGAATAGCTCAAAAACATGTATCTTAAAGAAGGATAGATTATTGAGGGTATGTCTTGATTTCTGACACCTTAACACTCCTTTGAAAAGATGCCCTTACAAAATACGACTTTAAAGAGCTATGTCTCAAATTTGCAGATGAGAATTTCTTCTTAAAGCTTGATGACGAGGATCATTATTGGTCAGTACATCTTGTGCAGGAGTCCCAGGTGCTCACTACATTCCACACCCCATTCAAATAATACTGTTTTCAATGACTCCCCTTTGGGCTATGTGTTAGCCAGGATTTAGTTCAAGCTCACATGAACTGCATTACATAGAAACATAGAAAATAGGAGTGGAAATATCTTGTTTGGACCTTTAAGCCTGCTCCATCTTCCATTATGATCATGGCTGATCATCCAATTCAATAGGCTGTTCCTGCTTTCCCTCCATATCTTTTGATCCCTTTAGCCCCATGTGCCATACCCAATTCCTTCCTGAAATCATACAATGTTCTGGCCTCAGAAATAACAAGCATGGGGCTGGATGAACACAGCAGCATCATAGGAGCAGGAAAACTTGACGTTTCGGGCCTAAACCCTTCATCAGAAATGGGGGAGGGGAAGAGGGTTCTGAAATAAATAGGGAGAGAGGGGGAGGCGGATAGAGGATGGATAGAGGAGAGGATAGGTGGAGAGGAGGCAGACAAGTCGAAGATGCGGGGATGGAGCCAGTAAAGGTGAGTGTAGGTAGGGGGGTAGGGAGGAGATAGGTCAGTCCAGGGAGGACGGACAGGTCAAGGGGGCGGGATGATGCACATCTGCCAATGTGGTATACTGCATCCGCTGTACCCGTTGTGGCTTCCTCTACATGCTATCTGTGCTGGGAAACCCGAGGTGTAAAAGTTAGTTCTGGTTCTGGTTCACTGTACTCTGCGAGAGGAAGTGTAAATTGGAATTTCAGGCTGATCAATGGTTCCAGACAGACATCTTCGTTACAAAGTCATGGTGTCATAGAGATGTACAGCATGGAACAGACCCTTTGGTCCAACTCATCCATGCCAAGCAGATATCCTAAATAAATCTAGTTCCATTTGCCAGCATTTAACCCATATGTCTCTAAACCCTTATTCATATACTCATATACCCATCCAGATGCCTTTTAAATGTTGTAATTGTCCCAGTCTCCACCACTTCCTCTGGCAGCTCATTCCATACACGCACCACTCTCTGTGTGAAAAAGTTGCCTCTTAGATCCTTTTTATATCTTTCCCCTCTCACCTTAAATCTATGCCCTTTTGTTTTGGACTCTCCCACCCCTGGGATGAAGACCTTGTCTATTTACCCTATCCATGCTCATCATGCTTTTATAAACATCTGTAAGGTCACCCCTCAGCCTCTGATGCTCCACAGAAAATAGCCCCAGCCTACTCAGTCTTTCCCCATAGCTCAAATCTTCCAACCCTGGCATCATCCTCATAAATCTTTTCTGAACCTTTTCAAGTTTCACAACATCCTTCCTATAGCAGGGAGACCAGAATTGCATGCAGTGTTCCAAAAGTGGCCTAACCAATGTCCTGTACAGCTGCAATATGATGACCCAACTCCTATACTCAATGCAATAACCAGTAAAGATAAGGATACCAAATGCCTTCTTCACTATCTTATCTACCTGTGACTCCACTTTCAAGGAACTATGAAGCAACATTCCCCAAAACTTTGCCATTAAGTGTATAAGTTACTGCCTTGATTTGCCTTTTCAAAATGCAGCACCTCACATTCATCGAAATTAAACTCCATCTGCCATTCCTCGGCCCATTGGCCCATCTGATCAAGATCCTGTTGTACTCGGAAGTAACCCTTTTTTCCTGTCCACTACTCTTCCAATGTTGGTGTCATCTGCAAACTTACAAACCATACCTCCTATGTTCACATCCAAATCATTTATATAAATGACAAAAAGCAGTGAACCCAGCACTGATTCTTGTGGCACATCTCTGGTCACAGGTCTCCAGTCTGTAATACAACCCGCCAACACCATCCTCTGTCTTCCACCTTCAAGACAGTTCTATATCTAAATGGCTAATGCTCCCTGTATTCCACGTGATCTAACCTTGCTAACTAGTCTACCACGAGGAACCTTGTTGAACGCCTATGTCACACCCACCGCTCTACCCTCATCAATCCTCTTTGTTACTTCTTCAAAAAACTCAATTAAGTTAGGGAGACACGATTTCCCACCTACAAAGCTCTGTTAATTATCCCTAATCAGTCCTTGTCTTTCCAAATACATGTAAATCCTGTCCTTCAGGATTCCCTCCAACAACTTGCCCACCACAGATGTCAGGAACACCGGTCTATAGTTCCCTGGCTTTTCCTTACCATCTTTCTTCAAATAGTGGCACCACATTAGTCAACCTCCAGTCTTCCAGCACCTTACCTGTGACTATCGATGATGCAAATATCTCAGCAAGGGGCCCAGCATCACCTCCCTAGCTTGCTACAGAGTTCTAGGATAAATCTGATCAGGTTCTGGGAATTTATCCACCTTTATTCGTTTTAAGCCATCCAGCACCTCCTCCTCTATAATACGGACATTTTTTTAAGATGTCGCTATTCATTTCCCCATGTTCAATATCTTTCATATCCTTCTCCACAATAAACACTGATGCAAAATATTCATTTAGTATCTCCGCCGTTTCCTGGGGCTCCACATATAAGTGGCCTTGCTGATCTTTAAGGGGCCCTATTCTCTCCCTAGTTAACCTTCTGTCCTTAATGTATCTGTAGAATCCCTTTTGATTCTCCTTAACACTATTTGCCAAAGCTATCTCATGTCTCCTTTGTGCCCTCCTAATTTTTCTTTTAAGTATACTCCTACTGCCTTTATACTCTTCTAGGGATTCACTCGATCTCTGCTGTCTATACCTGATATGTTCTTCCTTCTTCGCCAAAATCTCAAATTCTCTAGTCATCCAGCATTCCCTGCACCTACCAGTCTTGCCCTTCAGAGGAACATACTATCTCTGGACTTTCATTATCTCATTTTTGAAGGCTTCCCATTTCCAGCCATTCCTTTACTTGCAAACATCCGCCTCCAAATAACTTTTGAATGTTCTCGTCTAATACCATCAAAATTGGCCTTCCTCCAATTTAGAACTTTAACTTTTAGATCCGGTCTATTTTTTTCCATCACTATTTTAAAACAGTAGAATTATGGTCTCTGACCCCAAAGTGGTCCCCCACTGACACCTCAGTCACCTGCCCTGCTTTATTTCCAAAGACTAGGTCAAGTTTTGCACTTTCTCTCATAGGTACATCCACATACTGAATCAGAAAATTTTCTTGTACACACTTAACGAATTCCGTTTCATTCAAACCCTGAACAATAGGGAAGTTCCAGTCTACGTTTGGAAAGTTAAAATCCCCTACCATAACCACCCTATTATTCTTACAGATAACTGAGATGTCCCTACAAATACGTTTCTCAATTTCCCGCTGACTATTGGGAGGTCTACAGCACAGTCCCAGTAAGGTGATCATCCCTTTCTTATTTCTCAGTTCCACCCAAATAACTTCCCCGGATGTATTCCCAGGAATATCCTCCATAAGTACAGGCATAATGTTATTCCTAATCAAAGATGCCACTCCTCCTCCTCTCTTGCCCCCTTTCTATCCTTCCTATAGCATCTATACCCTGGTACATTAAGCTGCCAGTCCTGTCCATCCCTGAGCCATATCTCTGTAATTGCTGTGATATCCCAGTCCCATGTTCCCAACCATACGCTGAGTTCATCTGCCATACTTGTTAGGCCTCTTGCATTGAAATAAATGCAGTTTGATTTATCAGTCCCACCTTGTTCTTTGCTTTCTTCCTGCTTGTCCTGACTGTTTGGCTTGCTCCGTTCCCCGACTGTACCAGTCTCAGACAGATCTGTTTCCTCACTTTCTCCCTGGATCGCACTTCACAACCCTGCTCCCAATTCCCAGCCTTACTTGTTTAAATCCTCCCAAGAAGCTCTAGCAAATCTCCCACCAGTATACTAGTCTCCTTCCAATTCAGGTTCAATTCATCTTTCTTCTGAAGGTCACTTCTACCCAGAAGAGATTCTAATGATCCAAAAATGTGAATCCTTCTCCCCTGCATCAGCCATGCATTCATCTGCTCTATCCTCCCATTCCTACCCTCACTAGCTCGTGGCACTGAAAGTAATCTAGATATTACTACCCTCAAGCACCTCCTTTTTAATTGCCTGCCTAACTTCCTATATTGTCTCCTTAGATTGTCATCCCTTTCCCTTCCTATGTCATTAGTTCCAATGTGTACAATGACCTCCTGCTGGTTCCTCTCCCCTTTAAGAATATCCTGCACCCTCTCCAAGATATCTTGATCCTGACACCAGGGAGGAAACACACCATTCTGATAGCTCATTGTCGACTGCAGAAACATCTCTCTGTGCCTCTGACTACAGGTCCCCTTTCATAATTGATCACTTGGAACTTAGCATACTCCTCGTTACATTCGGTATCAGAAACCTGGTTATGTGTGCTACATTCCCCTGAGAGTCCATCACCCTTTACATTTTCCAAAACAGCATATTTGTTTGAGATGGGGATAGCCACAGAAGACTTCTGTATGGCCTGCCTCCCTCTTGTACCTTTCATGCCAGTAACCCATCTACCTTACTGTATCTTTGGTTTATCTCCCTTTCTGCAACTGCCATCCATCACACCCCTTAGCTCCTGTAAATTCCTCATCGCCTCTAACTGGTACACCAACCAATGCATGCAATCCAATAGGATTCGCAACCAAACACACTTCCTGAAGACATAATCATCAGTAGTATGGAAATTCTCCCTACTCTCCCACATCCGACAAGAAGAGCACATCACCTTACTATAGGCCATCCTTGCATCTTAACAATCTGCAGCATCTCCACATCATTAAAAAAAGATAAATAGATTGCATTTGTTTTAATAACTCTGTCTGTAGTACAGTCTAACTGCTCAAATATTGAATGGGAACCAGTAGCTTTAACACATTTGGAGTCATGAGTTTTTCTACTTATCTATTCAATAAAAGATGTGCAGTGAAGAGTGTCTATAGACCACTGAAGATGGTTTGGCAAAAGAGATAGTCTATTGCACTGCTAAGATTTCCTGATGGTCACATCAGATGCACTTAGTAATTTGTCCAGGAATAGGGGAATAACATCAGGGATGGTCTGATTCAATTCATGTCAATATGTAACACCATATTGGCCTCTTTGGGATTAGCTTGACATCTCTTGAGGAGTCATTTTTAAAGGAAGGCAGGCCATCATGCCAGAATCTTTGCAAATTGGTATTCCTTAACAACTTCATCACTTCAACAAGGGCATCGATTGGATGAGAAGGCTCAAAAGACAGTCAGCATACTGGCCAGATATCAGCAGTAGCATTGAAACTTTTATTAAGAGCTGTGAAGCATGTCACGAACACGTGCTAAGTGGAAATAATACCATATGAGGTCCCTGCCCATCCTGCCTACCTTTTTCATGTCCTTCTTAATGACTATTTTGTTGTTATTGACTACATTAGCAAGTATCAGTCATTCATCATTTCCACAATACAATCACAACTGTCAAATACAATCTAAGCTCAATTTTTTACCTACTCATTGCCCTTGAACAGATCATTACAGACAATGTAAGGTTGAAATTGGTAGGCCATTCCAGAACATGTGTGTAAGATGGAATATTAATCATATAACCTCTTCTCTACATTATCCTGGGACTAACAGACTCGCTGAAATCATGATTGGCAGTGTCAAAAATCTAAATCTTAAGTATAGACAGAACAATAAATGTCTACACATTGCAATGTTACATTTGAAAGTAACACTTTCAAGTGAAATCATTCCATCTCAAGCAGATCACTACATACCAATTTTCACATTTGTAATAAAAGAACAACTTTTGAAACTCAAGCAGCTTATAAACCTGCAAGAGAAGATGACTAATGTGCACAATAAAAATGCAAATAGACGATTGTCAAAATTACAAATGGAACAGCAAGTTTGCATTCAGGACTCGACAGAAGGTATATGGCAACTACGCAAGGTGTACAGAATGTGCTCAGAACCCAGATCCTAAGAAGTCCATACATACAACTGCACAATGGTGAGGAGGAATCAAGGACATCTTGGGACTGGTCCAGTTTTCCAACTGCCTCCCAGTGCTATTTTATTAAGTGCGATATTCTAAACACAAATGGGAATGACAGACAATATCACTGAACAACTGTGGATGATTAATGACTCTCCAGACAAAATCACCATCATGAGATCCGAATGTATCAACAAATTACGTACATGTCATGGAGACTCAGAGGCTCATTTTTGTTGTAAACAGTTAAACATTTCATTAGAAAGAAGAACAATGATGTGTGTGTACCTTGCCTTTCAAAGAGTTAACCTTTATATAATCAATATTGTCCTGTATATACAAAATAATGATTGTCTGGCAGTTCATCTGTCGCAGGTTTGCACACTTCACATATAGTTAGTATAATACATGCTTAATAACTAACTACATATGTTATTATTTTCAGTAAACTAACCCATGGAAGTAATTACTACCTAATGAAGGTGATTGAGAATTGAACCATTATCTTTGATGTAATATATTCTATTGTCATCCTGTCTCTGACAAGAATACTCAATTGGGTCAACAGGCATTGATGGGAGGAACCTTGCAGCAAGCAACTCACCTCCTGACTCTCCAAAGCCTGTCCACCAGCTACAAGGCACAAGTCAGGAGTATGGTGAAATAACTCCCAATTACAGTTGTGTAGCTCAAAAAACACTCAAGAAGTGTGATAACCACCCAAGACAAAGCAGCCCACTTGATTGGTATCACAACAACAAACATACATTCCCTCCAATACCAATGCTCAGTAACAATAATGTTTACCATCCACAAGATGCAGAAATTCACCGAGGCTTCTTCGACAGCACCTTCCAAAAAATGGAACACCACCACCTGCAAATTCCCTTTCAAGACAATCACCATCCTGACTTCGAAATATAATGCCATTGCTTCAGTTTTGCCATTGCTTCAGTGTTGCTGGGTCAAAATCCAGAACGGGAACTCTCTCCGTGAAGGCATTGTGGGTCTATAGCAAATGGTCTGCAGTAGTTAAAGAATGCAGCTTACAACCACATTCTTTAGGACAACTACAGATCAGAAATAAATGCTGGCTCAGCCAGTGAAGGATTTTAAAAAAAACACATGGTCACCCTGCATCTAATGGATATGCTTGCAGAACATGCATGAATGATCAGCAGAGACTCAAAAAGGAATGAGTACAATGTGCAGGAATCCCCTGAATACATTTCATTCTCCAACCAGTATTTAGTACTGCATACTGTTGCAAGTGGTGAATCATTTGCAAAGTGTAGCTAGAGCCAAGTCCATGGTGCCATGGGTGGGTCAGTTATTCAGGTGGGTACAAGAAAGTCTGGAACAGCAATAGTGATAGGTGAATTGAGAGTTAAAGGAATAGTTAGGACCTTCTGCAGCCACAGAAGAGAATCTATGATGATTCCTTTGTACTATGGTTGAAGATATCACTGGCGGCTGCAGACCACCTTGACAGTGCGAAGGGGCTACAGTTTCTAGCTGGTGGTGAAAAAGTTAGCAGCGACACAGTGGTAATGTAGTTAGTAATAAAGGAAAAAGTATAAATGGGTTTTTTGATGACCAGACTCACACATAACAGATGCCAGTATAAGATAAAGGTAAGAACAGAGTTCACAAATCTTGAGACACAAGTGTTACTTGCATACAACAGACATCCTGTTATGCGTATGTATAGCTGTGACAAGGCCATTGCTTTGTCTTTTAAATTGACAAATGAATGAACATGCAATATGATGTTACACGATGTGATTGGCTCATACTGAATAAATATACATGAAGTGTTTGTATCCTTTGTTTCATTGCAGAAGTTAACTGGTGTTCCAGGTGAGATTGTCTCCCCACCAGTGTAACAAAATCTGCTTCAAGTATTGATCAGAACCTATGTCGAGTGTTGATTTAAATTACTCCACTACATGGTGAGCAGCCAGCAATTATGGTCCACACTGAAGGAGGGATGTGGTTTTGCAGTCAGAATTCAAGCAGCTAGGTCGGAAGATAGTGAGGAGTAGACCTCAAAAATAGTTATTTCTACATTACTGTCAGTAATCTGTGCAAAAGAGTACAGTAACAGAAGGATATAGCAGATCACTGAATTGCTGGAAAGTTGTGTAGGAGGAAGGACATTAGATCCTTGGGATACTGTAGCCAGCACTGGGGGAGAAGAGGTTGAGTGGGCTGCAGCGGAACAGAACTTAGTTGAGTTTGTTGTATGATGTTTTCCTAGTGCTACTGGGGAGTATTTAAACTAATTTGGCAAAAGTGTGTTATTGCGGCTAAATAAGCACAAGCTACATTTAAATCGACTACTTATTAAAAAAAATCTCACAGACAATCAAGTTCTGAAACAATGATGTAAACTTAATTGGGTTTGATTGTTGCTGAGAGGGCAGGAGTCGAATAGAGGTTCAGCCATTCTGACATCCTTCCAGTCGTTGAATTCTTGATGCCATCTGTCCACAAGACAGGCTGACAAATCAAGGTAGAGAGACTCTTTCTAATATTTAAATGACCAACCCGCTTCCCGTGAAATGGATTTGTTATTTCTGTTCCTGACTTTTATAATCTAACACAACGTCTTTATTGGGAGTTAAGATTCAGCTCTTCCTGTATAAATTTAAAGCTTTTTCACATGCTTGAAATTTTGCTTGAACTAATTATTGCAAATTAAGGAATAGCTCAAGTCAATGATGCTATGAAGGATGTAGGAAAAAGAGGAATGACAATGGATTATAGCTCTGAATAAATTATAGACATATTAAACATTCAAGCAAAACAGACTCTTTAAAAGAAGGACATACAAGCCAGATGTCATAGAGATCATAGAATCCCTACAGTGTGGAAACAGGCCCTTCAGCCCCCAACAAGTCCACACTGACCCTTGGAGCATCCCACCCCTTCTTTTCTGAGGCAGCAGGAAGTGTAGATGGAGTCAATGGATAGAAGGCTGGCTTGCATGATGGAGTGGGCTGTGTTCACAACTCTGTAGTTTCTTGTGGTCTTGGAAAGAGCCGTTGTCATACCACGCTGTGATGCATCAAGATAGTATGCTTTCTATGATGCCTCTATAAAGACTGGTAAGAGTCCTTGCGGACATGCTGGATTTCCATAGCCTCCTGAGGACGTAGAGACATTATTCTGCTTTCTTGACCATCACATTGACATTGGTCGACCAGTACAGATTGTTGATGATCATCACTCCCAGGAACTTGACGCTGTCGACCACCTCCACTTCAGCTCCAGAAGAGGCATGCCTTCCACTCTACTTCCTGAAGTCAATGACCAGCTTTTTCGTATTGCTGACTGATGGAAATGATATTGAGGTGCAGATTGTTATCTTTGCACCATGCTGCTAAGCACACAATCTCTTTCCTCTGTTCTGTCTTGTCACTGTTTGAAATCAAACTAGAACGGCTGTGTCATCAGCAAACTTGTAAATGGAGTCATATTTTCCCACATTATACTCCAGATTTTTGTGTACTCACATAACCTATCTTTATTCATATGCAACTTCCTAATGTATTCTTTACAACATACTTTTCTCCCTATCTTGGTGTCATCTTCCAATCTAACTATCATGACTTCACTCCCATCATCTATATCATTAATGCAAACTTAAAAAGTTGCGGCGTCAGAACAGTTCCATTTGGGACTCCATTGTCACATGCTGCCAATCAGAAAAGACCCATTGGTAAGTATTCTGTTTTTTTTTGTTGATAGCTAATCTTCTAACCATGCTCATGTATTACCCCCTAAACAATGAGCTTTTATTTTCTGCTATAACCTTTGTGGTATTATATGATATTGCTTTTGGAAATCCAAGTATAGTACAGCCACAGGTTCCTGTTTACAGTATATATTACTTCTTCAAAGAACTATTAAATTGATGAAACATGAAGGACAATTTTCATCTAGGGTGTAAGATGATTAAAACTTCAGCCAGGAGAGTCAATGGGTCCAGAACCAATATTAGAAAGCCAATTAATTTGTCCTGTCTTAAATTGTATATACTGATCAGGGGTTTCTCAGAAGGAGATCTCTATGTACCAGTAGAAGATCTTTATAGGACAGTGTCAAGTATCCAGATGACTGGGTCAGGTTGACCAACTCACAGGATGGATCTCCAGGAAGACACTGATCCTAGGTCTCTTTCAAAGAGATGAGAGCATGATCGGGTAATGTGATCAAACAGCATATATCTCTATGACTCAGGAATGGTATCAGTGAAGTTAAGGGAAGGGATTTGTCAGATAATATGAATCATTTACAGATAGAATGAAATACTTGGGGTGGTGTACATGGAATTAATAGCTATATGTTAATAGCTAGACTATTATCAGTTATGTGAGATCCCATGGGACTGGGATCTGATGGAAGAATATTCCAGTGGAGTCCAGATCAACTATGCCTCTATGCATAGTGTGAACAATTTATAAATGTTTGTCAGCTCACACAAGTAATGGTGTCTAGTCTTTAATCATAGAAACATAGAAGATAGGAGCAGGAGGAGGCCATTCGGCCCTTCTAGCCTGCTCTGCCATTCTTCACGACCATGGCTGATTGTCCATCTCAATAGCCTAATCCTGCTTTCTCCCCATAACCTTTGATCCCATTCACTCCAAGTGCTATATCTAGTCGCCTCTTGAATATATTCAATGTTTTGGCATCAACTACCTCCTGTGGTAATGAATTCCACAGGCTCACCACTCTTTGGGTGAAGAAATGTCTCCTATCTCCATCCTAAATCATCTACCCCGAATCCTCAGGCTGTGACCCCTGGCTCTGGACACACCCACCATCAGGAACACCCTCCCTGCATCTACCCTGTCCAGTCCTGTTAGAATTTTATAAGTCTTTATGAGATTCCCCCCTCATTTGTCTGAACTCTAGCAAAAACAATCCTAACCTAGTCAATCTCTCCTCATACATCAGTCCCACCATCCCCAGAATCAGCCTAGTAAACCTTCGCTGCTCTCCCTCAAGAGCAAGAGCATCCTTCCACAGAAAAGGAGACCAAAACTGCACACAATATTCTAGGTATGGCCTCACCAAGGCCCCGTATAACTGCAACAACACATCCCCACTCATGTACCCGAAACCTCTTGCAATGAAGGCCAACATACCATTTACCTTCTTTACCGCCTGCTGCACCTGCATACTTACCTTCAGCGACTGGTGCACGAGGACACCCAGGTCCCACTGCAAGAGTCTAAGTCTCCCAGACAACCTACTCCTGATTACGCATACGATAGCAATAACCAATTTAGGCATTGGGGGCTAATCAGTTTTTTGACAGAAACATGTAATTCATTCTGATATATGTGCAAATTAAAATAATATAAGACGCTGCAGATTTCCAACAGTTTTACTTCCTGATATACCAGGTCAGCTGGAAGTGCTGAATGTCCCCTGCCCTCGGCAGGCTGTGGTTTCCTCTTTGTCCTTCTTTCTCTGTCTCTGAATGCCTCTACCCCTCTCTCTCTCTCTCAGCTGGAGACTCAGCCCAACACACTCCCACCCAGGAGTCAGCTGATCGCAGGCGGCAGCGCTTGCGCATTGACCGCTCCTGCTGCTTTCTCTCTCTCTCGCTCTCTGTGTCTGAGATCCTGCATTCTGACAGTGCGAGCTTTGCGGCATTTTCAAGCCAATAGTGAGGTTGCCTTGAGAAAAACTGGGACAGCCGAGCGGCCCGGTGACTTGTCTCCCCTTCTCCCACCTCCTCCTCCTCGGGCTTTATCGTTGAAGATGGTTTGTGGCGGATTCACCTGTTCCAAGAACTCGCTGTGTATCCTGAACCTGCTGTACATTGTGAGTAACCGAGGCACACAGCCTTGTGTCTGTGAGAGAGGGCATCACACAGAGAGACATATGGCAGCATTCTCGCTGGGTTTCGAGCGAAACGGATGATAATATCATTTCTCTGCCGCAATATAATTCTTCCTCTGCTCCTTTTAATTTGCGGTTAATGACAATTTAAAGCGCTTTTGTCTTCGGTGTATTTCTTACAGGGGAAATTGTTCGGTGATCCTGTTTTCGCTTGTCTGGTGCGTTCAAGTCTTACACTATCAGTCTAGTTATGATTTTTTATTTATTTTTGCTTTGTTGTCCATGTGCTTGTCGAAAAAATAATCCACTATTTCTGTACCCCCATCCCCCAGTGAAGGTACAGGACGTGTTGTATACTTAAACGATTCCTGGTAATGCTTTTGCATGAGCAGTCAAACATTCAGGAAGCTGTGAGCTTGGGTGTGTACACGTATCATTTACCGCTGGTGGTTATGTACCAGCAAATATTAACCTCTTGTGGGAGATTTCGTCATTTTGTTTCAAGTGTGCTGCAGAAAGGATGAAAATTTTATGCTACAGTTCATTGTACGGGTTTCAGACAGCTAGCAAAATGATACAGTTGGAGAACAGAAGTAGCGCCATATCTCGCACCATCAACGGTGGTCTTTTTTTTATGAGTAATACGATCAAAATCGTACCGCCTGATTTTGGCAGCACATCCTCAATGATCAGAGTGACCTACATTTCCTAAAACACAACTCAGCCGAATGTCACATGGTTCAGGGGCAGCTTGTAATTGTGTGTGAAACAATTGGTTCGCTACAGTCTTGAAATTTCTGTATGGAATCTGGTGTATTGTCATGATCTTATGCGCAACGAAAGTAGTTTTTGTTTTTCGCAGCGAGCACGGTCAGTTCATACGTTGGTTTCACTGGGTGATATTCATACCAGCGTTAATTATTTAGAGAGAACAGAATTTCCAGTTGCTTGCTGAGAATCGTATAGTCGTCATCTGGCTCTATTTCTATACCGAAGTTTGAACTTCTGTAAAAAAAAAACTTGAAAGAAATTTAATTTGTAATTAATGTCGAATAATTGGCAATCATTTTCTATCATGTCATTAGAAGCATGCTGAACTACAATTTTTAGCTGTAGGATACTGAAAATTGTGTAAGAAAATTGTTCAGGCTGCATATTTAGCTGCTTATATGAATATTTAAAAGGATTTCTAAAGTAAAAGATTAACGTCTGCATTGATATTTTTCTTCAGGAAAGGGGCAGTTAAATTGTGCAATTCTTGCAAAGGCTTCAGTTACTGTAATTCTGAAGAAAGATAGGAAATCAGTTTTTGGAAAGTGTCACATCCTTTTGACTTCCTTGTCGGCAGCTTGTTTACAGATTTATGCTTTGTTTCCCCTCATTGAGCAAAAGACCCACATCTGAAAGTAACTGGTTTTAAAGTTGTCATGGAAACAGTGCACGCAGCTATTCGGTTGGAAAGTGATGATTGTAAAATGGGAGCAAGCCAACTATTGAATTTTTGAAATGGCAAGTGGCAAAATTACATCAATTAACTGAATTGCAGTCAAATTCACACAGACGTGGCATGAAATGTTTAGGACGTAGATGGCAATTCTGGGAAAGGTACAAAATTGATAGGCCCTGTACCTTGCTTTTTAAGACTTTCGGGGTAGACAGAAGTGAACATTTTGTAATACATTCAAAAGGGAAAGACAGTAACCGTGAGAATTTGTAATAAATTCAATGTGAGTCATCTCGGTGAAGCACTATGGCTAGACTAGTTCAGAGCATGAGTGAACAATCAGGCATTAGAGCTGGAGAGCAGTACAAAAAGGAACAGTGTTGTCATGGCAGAAGGACAGATACTGAAGCAAGCTGAGTAATTTGAGGCACTGAATGAATTAACATTGGTAAAATAAGCAAGGCTGGTAAATGCCCTGTGTAATTACCCTCCAAGAGATTCCAAACACTATCCAAAATTGAAAAGAGAATTTCTCCGAAGATGATTAGAAAACCAGAGAGGGCAATCTAGGCAAACGAGTGTTTTTACGTCTCAGATTCCAGTTGTAGATAATTACTGCTCAGGAAAATGAACAGGGATGTATATTATAGGGGCAATATATGTGGAATGATGATTTGTTAATCTTGAGCTACAACCGTAGATACTGAGGAAAGGTTAGAAATGTACTGCCAGGGACAGATAGGAACTCATTAGCAATTATTCATGTAGAGCTAAATGACATGGAGAGAAATACACTGGTGGCATATACAACCATGTATGAAGGATAGTTCACAACATACTGGACAATACAAACTTTTTTTGACTGGCATAATTCCATGCATAGGAAGTAAGGAAGGTTCACAGGAAAATTAAGGCTTGGTGGCAGGATATGAGCACAATCATTTATTTTCATGAATACCTCAATTATTCCAGAATAAGGACATATAGAGGGAAGCAGGGGTGGAGATACAAGTAAGCCATGAAAGGATAAAAGCTAATGGGAGCACTGAAGTTTAAATAATCAGTCTTATAAAGTGGAGAATATTAAATGCAAAATACTGTGGATGATGGAAATCTCAAATAGAAAGTACTGGAAAAGCTCAGCAGGTCTATCAGCATTTGTGGAAAGAAAGAGTTTGTTTTCAAGTCAAAAGATAAGTCTGCAGTAAAGAAAAAAAGTGTTGAAGCTAAGCATAACAGTTTTTTAAAAAAAAAATTCGCTTCCATCATAGTGAAAGCGTTGTCAGAAAATAGGCTCAATACGGAGGCTGAGCTCAAAATACATTAAGTAAAGTCTGGAAATTTTTCTGTGACATGCAGCAATTTGACTTCCTGAAGGAATGTAAGCATCACCTACAGGAGTATAGACTGATACAAAACAGCCATTTAGTATCTCTAGAGATAGCACAGTTCGGAGCTGGAAGAACACAGCAGGCCAGGCAGCATCAGAGAAGCAGGAATGTTGACGTTTCAGGTTGGGACCCTTCAGAAAGAAGAAGGGTCCTGATGAGAAATGTCAACTTTCCTGCTGCTCTGATGCTGCCTGGCCTGCTGTGTTCTTCTAGCTCCATACTGTGTTATCGCTGACTCCAGTATGTGCAGTTCTTGCTATCTCAGTAGCTCTGCTAATCTGAATTTCTGTAAAATTGATTCACACAACGCACTTGTTGGTGTATAACAATCTTTGAGGTGTTGTGATGTAACTACTACAGAATTGAAGGTTCGTGTAAAGTTGTTTACCAAGAAATAAAAGTACATGAGGAAGATTGTGAATAAATAAGAAGTTATAAGCACTAAAAGAAAGACATGTTCAAGGTTAAAAGTAGCAATCTGGAAGTTGTTTTACTGTATGAAGTATATCACTTCCTCAACAGTAAATTCCAGCATGGGTCACTGGGTTAGAGCTCCAGACCAAGAATTCTTGCTGATGTTTTTCTTTTCCTGCTCAGCCAGGTGGTGGTTCATGTGATGCAAGTCATGTGCACACTGGACCTGATTTTTGTTTCTTAACACAACTGAAGAGTTGTGCTTATTTCAAAGAATCATCTTGTGGCCCAGTGTTGATCTTGTAACTAATCGTACTTAACTACAATTTGCTAAACACCAAGGCTATGCAATTTAATATATTGGAAAATGTTTTAATGAATAATGATGCAGGGCAGATTTAGCAGCCAAAATATAGAGCATTTGCAAACAGAGTGGGACATTTTAACGCAACAAAGAAATTATATTTCATGGTTTGAATACACTGTACATTGTATAGCTCATTGTAACGATTAGTACAGGAACATGTTTCAGGATTAGACTTCAAGATAGTGATTATACGTTACATACAAACATTCACAAGTTATAATCAATGCTTTCATGATTGGAAAAAATGAAGGAGTGGTTACACTAATTCCACTTTTTTTTTTAATCGACCTGTTCAGAGATGTTATTACACACCACTGGAGCAGGCGGAACTTGGGCCTCCTGGTCCAGGGGGCCAGGGACACTACCACTGTGCCACAGAGCCCCTTATTATTTCCACGTTTTTAACTTAACCTATTTTTCTAATCAGCCTGTTCAGAGATGTTACTACACACCTCTGGGCAAGTGGGACTTGAAATTGGGTCTCTTAGTTCGGGGGGTGGGGGCAGTACCACTGAGCCACAGACCCCCTTATTATTTCCACTAAAGTTTGTATTGCAATAATAAACAGGTGTATATCATTTTTAAAAAAAATTCTTCAGAGGCCTTGAAATGTTCCTAATTCTAAAGTAGATTAGAGCCCTTGCTTGTTTACTTTGGGTGCCCTTTTAATGGTGCAGTTGCAAAGTTTAGATGGCTACAAGTAAGAAATGAAGCGAGGCATGTCATTTTAATAATGGTTTAATAATCAATTGTTTGTCAGAGACTAAGTGCCAGGCAGAGTTACAACATTGTGTACATTTAGTATAATAAGTTCTTAAAGGTGAACTTTCTTAAAGGCAACGTACACATACAACATTGTGAAGCCCTATTATTGTGTGGGGTAGATTTTCTTCGTTGAGAGACGGATTCTGGCTCATTGAAAAAAGAAATGAAAAGCTTGCATTTATATAGTGCTTTTTCCTGACATCTCAAAGTCCATTACAGCCGATGAAGTTTTTTTTTGAGGTTGGCTACTGCCATGATGTAGGAAACATGGCAGTTAACTTACGCTCAGTTATCTGACAGACAGCGATGTGATAATAACTATATCATCTTTATTAGTATGATGGTGGTTGAAAGATAATATTGGCTTGGTCACCAGGGAAAACTCTCCTGCTCTTCCTCAAAATTGTGCTACAGGGTTTTGTGAATTCGCCTGAGCAGGTAAATGGGACCTCAGTGTAACACTTAATCTGAAAGATGCATCCTTGGCTCTATGATACTGTACTGGAGTGTTGGCTTTGATTTTGAGCACCAATTGAACTTAAAATCTTGTGATTAAGACACGAGTGATTCACAGATTGGTCTACAACTGAGGTGAAAGAAAAAGCCAATTAATTTTGATGAGCATATGATGTTGTCGCACCACGCTTAGCAACAAACTAACCTTCTGTCAATGTAATCAATAATAAATTCAACCATAATTTAAAACTTAATCCTGAAATACACATTACTGTGCTAATGTTCACAATGGGCTATGATTTATTTATGATTTAAAATACAATTTCTTTATTGCTTAATTTGTCCCCACCAACTGCAAAAATCAACAATGGTATGCTGAAAGGTGATTCTGTTAGAATGTCATGGATAACCAGGGAAAGAAATCAAACTGTATGTTTAGGGTAATTAAAGGGCTGTATAGTAATTTCAGCTGCAATATTGAAAGCTCAGCTTGTTCATGAAATGTAGACTATATTACCAGTTTTAAGCATACTTGCACAGGTTTTATACAGCAGCTATGTAATTGGAATGCATTCTGGGCCACAAAACACATTACCCACTCAATGTGTCTCATCTTGTGGTGCTCAGTTGTTGGGCCCAGAAACCTGAAGCGCAGTACTCCTTCTTAGTATGGCAAAAATAATAGTCAGCTTCATCTGAATTAATGTACATCACCTTCAAGAAATATGTTTCAAGTAAAAAAAAAGTGCTGATTTATAAAAATGTTTCTAGTAGGATACATTGGAAAATAAAAATTGAAAGAGGCGATGTGTCCTGGTTTTCATTTATCCCTGGCTTACTCCTCCTCTTTCCTGAAGGCAGTGACTCATCTCAAAAAAACGTGATTCATTAATGATAAGTCTCAGCAAGCTACTCAACCACTTTGAAGCTTAACTAACCACCAGGTGTGCAGCTCCAGCAAGAATTGCCGAATAGTGATCTAAAGTGAGAATTTTGGCCAAGTTTCATCTCTCAACTTAACAACAATATATACAATACAATACCTTTATACAATTTTATACAATTTATACAATACCTTTAATGAAATGAAATGCCCAATTTCACAGGAGGTATCTCAGAGAATTGTGGAGTTGGAAGTCATCAGAGAGATAGGGAGGTACAAGACTTGAATGGATTTGAATATGAGGATGAGAACTTAAGTCAGGATGTTGCTCGACTAGGAACCAGTCAAACATGGGGCTGGTAGGGAATGGGACTTGCTAAGAGTTCAGACATGGGCAACTGAGTTCTAAATGACTACAAGTTCACATGGTAGAATGTGGGAAGCCTTCCATGTGTAAGTTGGAATAGTCAAGCCTAGAGATAACAAAGGTTCGGATGATGGTTTCAGCAGCAGTTGAGCTGTGGTGGGTGAAGCTGACTGGTGTTATGGGGATGGAAATAGATGGTCTTGGGGAATAGCGTAAAGAGAGATTGTAGGTTTATTTCAGGACTCAATATGACACCAACATTGTGAAGAGACTGGCTTATCTCAGACTGTTGCCAGGGAGAAGGATGGAGTTAGTAGTTGGGCACTACGGTTTGGAGCAGGGACTGAAAACTCTGGCCTCAGCCTTCGCAATATTTAGTTGGAGGAAATTTCTGCTGAACCATATTGGATATCGGAGAAGCTGTCTGATAATTCTGCAATGGTGGATGAGTTGAGAAAGTTGGTGATGAGCTGGTTATTATCAGCATGCGTATGAAAACTAATCCTCTGGCTTTGAATCATATCGGTAAGAAGAAATTTCTCAATGAGACATGGTGGGGGTGGGGGGATGGGAGTTGGGGGAGCAGTGTGGAGAAAAGAATGCGCCTTGCAGACACCAGAGATAATATTTCAGGAAGAGAAAGAGAAATCATTTGAAGTAATTATTTGGCTATGATTATGCAGCTAGATTAGGAAGAATTTCAGATCTTTTGAGGCCCATTGTTTTTTTTTTTGTCTACTGTTGTCCTGACTGGGAGTAGCCACTTGTTACAGACTTGGGACTTCACAGTAAGAATGGCTGGGTTGCACACAGAAGTAAGGAACTAATTTGAAAGAGTATTGGTAAGATCAATGTGGGAAAGGGTCGACAAGAGACCCTGTTTGGAGAATGCCGGGAAATGCCAGGGTCATGATCTGTGGATTATTACCTGAGCCATGTCCAAATTAGTGCACAGGTAAATAAATCAGGAAAATGCCAGAAGGAATGTGAGAAATAATGGTTTCATTTTATGGAACACAAACAACAACACTGGAAGAAGAAGGATCTGTACTTCCATTTGAACAAAGTTGGGACTAAGGTCCTAATGGAATGGTGTTAAGCAGACAGCCACAAGGACTTTAGGAAGTACAGGGAAGGGCTCTGGTGGAAAAGTTAATATAGATAAATAGTTCTAAAGCAAATGGAGTGTAGGGATAATAAACAAGGAATAGCAGGAATTCCTTTAATGGTCACCTGCAAGAATCTTTGGCGCTCCAGTTATTCATTGTATTAATCAAGGACCTGGATGATTACAATGGAAGTCTCGTATCCAAATTGCTGCTGCCATAATAGCCATCATTGCAAACAATGTAGATCAAACAATTTCTGAAGAAGTATTGGTAAATTTAAGTGAATGAGCAAAGCTGAAAGGACTGAATACCAGTGTTGGGGTGTTTCACAGGAAATAGTTTAGACGTTTTAAAAAAAAGAACAGAATGGGATTTTAAATAGTGAAAAGATAAAGTCACAGATCCCAAGAGAGATGGTGATTCCTGGTATGTAGATTGTGAAAGTACAACTAAGTAATGGAGAAAATATCCAGAGGTCATTGGAACACTGGCCATTAAGATGGAGTGTAATATAGTACAAAGGGACAGAAGTCATGTTTCAGCTATACAAAAGTCTCAGTCAGGTTACACACAAAGTTTGGTATTCTGTCATTCACTGTGGGTGTTTCTGGCTGGGGTTGCACTTATTGTCCGCGCCTAGCTGCCTCAGCTTTTCTGCTACTTTCTGATTTTTTTTTTGCCTCAATCAGGTTTTTTTGTCTTTCCCACAACAGTGTAATCTTTCTAAGCAGCAATGAATGGCATTTTCTGTGACTATGGTTCTTTGCCTTGGTCTTTTCATCCATTTTGAATGCTCTGCTGTCTTTGATTGACAGTACTTTCCCATCATTTAGCTTCTTGGAAGTGTTTTTAGTTACTTTCACTCCGACTTATTTGGTTGTTATCAGTGCATCTCTTTACCTTTACCTAGGCTTCTTTACCTATCCCAGTGCAGTCACCTCTTGGCTTGCAAGTATCCTTCTATTCACCCTCATCTGCAGGGTGCACATCTGGTTGAAATTGCATGATTGTGAAAACATTTTAAGCTTTAGTTTTTGAAAAGTGTAGTTGTTTGGACAGATCTACTAATTAGTGGAAGCATCCTATTTGCATATAATTAAAAGTTGTTAGATTTGCAGTATATTCAGTGTGACTGCATTGAATCCAATCATTGGTAGGAGTGGTGAAATACAGTTTAACCAATAATTAAGTAATGGAATGTTGTGTAAACTAAATCAATTTTTTTTTTCAAATCTCACTCCAATCTAACCATTGGGATTATTTGGACTAGCTTACAAAAGGCACATAGGTTTAGAGACAGCCTTTTTTTTCTATTGATTACAGAGTGCAATGCCGTACTTTGCGATGGACAATGAGGTGGAATGATATAATGTGAAAAGTTGTACATGCATTTCTCTTGGCCACTGGTGAAGTTTAGTATGTAAATACTAACTGCTAAGAAAAAGAAATGGACAGTTTAAGGTTATTTTGTAAAGTTAGAGTGTCCTGAATGTTTACCAAATTAGGTCTTTTTGTCATGCTTCAACAGGAGTGGAAATTGAGGGCTTAAAATTAACAGATTAAATAAGATTAAAAGCGATAATTTGGTAAGCCTGGAAAAACTTGATTTGTATGTACGAGAAAAGGGCATAGGGAAAGTTTGCAATATAAGCAAAATGGGTAAAAGTGTTTGAGTGAAAGATATTCCTTGTGGTAAGGAAGAAAAGAAATGCCACCTGAATTATCATTTGGAGAAGGTTGAGGAACATTTAACAGTTGAGAAGAACATGTACGAAAGTGCATAAACAGAGCAAAACTTATTTCTATATAATTGCCTTTAGCATGAAAAGACATACTGCAGCCCTTCAAGGAACAACAGGGAGGATAAAAGGGACATCAAACGAATGAAAAAGCTATTGGAGATGTTCGTAGACTTTATGAAAAGCATGGGTTACGAGGAATGTCATGAAAGAAAGAGGTGGAGTTGTTTAAGAGACAAATTCCAGAAGGTGAATGCAAAGTATATGAAGACACTGCTGCCGCAAGTGCAGCAAAGAGGAACCGTGGTCAAGACCAGTGACTAATTTTTAGAAAAAGAAATCCAAAAAGAACTTTCCAGAATGTACTATTACGTCACATTTATAGACATTTTCCCATATAAACATAGTGTAATTAATTTTACCAAAACCATGTAAAACAGTAATTATACGTTATAATTCTTGGCAAGTTACTGTATAGTACTAAGCACTACATTGTTATTTGAGCCTTCAGTCTGTGGATAAATTATAACATCATGTTGCTTGGTACCTTTTGTACTTCGTCTCCCATAGCAAACAAGATAACAATGACCTCTTTTTATTGTGTCAAAGCAAGACTGCTGTAAATAGTCTTAGTAATGCTTTGAGGGAAACAATGATTATTTCTACATCAATGGGAATGGGGATTTTTTTTCTGTGTTAAAATCTTCCACTTAAATTTTGCTTTGATATTAAGCTTCTTTATCCATGTTGTTACTAAATAAAGCACTTCATCAATGACTCCTCCTTCGAGAATTTTAAATATTTATTTGCCACTCATTCCATTCTAAACAATGATACTAATCCATTGTTGAAATTTTTAGATCAGTCGGTAACAAGTAAGGCTAAATATCTGTTAAAATATATTATTAAAAGTCATAACCATGTGCATGTATTGGATATTTACATACATGTGAAGTCTGTTAAATGCATAGGAACTAAGTTGTACATTGGACTTCCAAATTAGCCTTGGAATTGAGTTTTCCCTTTTTTTTGAAAAGGAAAGAATAATTTAATCCGTAGTGTAAGAAGATCTATAAGCTATTAGAAATGGTTAATTTAACACAGAAAAAATGTACATATTTCTTAAAGCCAATTTCTGTTTGATAATTCAGCATTGAAGAAATTGCCATTTGGGATAGTAATGAGAATGCATGACAATATGCATATGTGATCATATGAAAAATCATAAAGGATTATAAAATGTCTTGTTGGAAGAATCAAGAGTGTGATGTAAGAAAAAATCTAATTTGTTAGATACAAAGTGAGTTGATAGGAAGGAAACTGAGTTGAAGTGAATTGTGTTACCTGGATTGAAGGAGCTTTGGACATGTCTTAAATTGAATCCCCCTTTGCTGTCAATGTGTAGAGATATTAGTACATAATCTTAAATTGCCAATGCTAGAAAAGTAAAACACTTGTGCACAAGTTAGTATATTGTTCTTGAAATATGGAAGGTAATATAAATAAGTGTGAGGTAATGCATTATGGAAAGAAGGACTACAAATATGACTATATACTTACTAAAAGGTGTGGTTCCACAGACTGATGGATTCAAATACATAATTCCCTGAAATTGCAAATGCAGATAGAGCTTGCAGATAAAGACCAGTAGAATTTAAATATTCTAAATTTAAAGGTAGAAGAGTAAAGGAAGTAAAAGTGATTATAGACAAATTGTGATTAATGTGTAGGGCACTGAGCAGGACATAACATTAGGAAACGCACAATAAAATAATTAAGACTATTCAACATAGAATTTCCAAGAGGATGTCCAAGTGGGGAAATTAGTTGGGAATGAGACTTTAGCTACCAGAACTATTTCCGTTGGAACAGATTAAGGTAAGTGTTAACACAGCGCTCCAGAAATTTTTCAGTAGTTTTAATGGTGAATAGGGAAAGAATTTTTTCTCCTGTTAGGAGTTGGGTAAGGGAATACCATAATAGAATGCTGACAGGCAGGGGAGGGAATAGAATGTTTATTAATGTCATTAGGAACCAGAGAATGCTTTGCCACACAAACTGGTTGAAGCAGAAATAGTTGCATCATTTGAGGGGAGGTTTGGAACAACATTTGAATCCAAAATTAATGTTGGGAAGTGAGATTAGTTTTGGCTTGTTCCAGCAAAGATCCAACATAAGCACAATGGGCTCTGAAAGATTACTGTTAACCTATAGGTATTACGACACACCTCTGGAACAGCTGAAATGTAACTTGGGCATTCTGACGAGCTGGGGACACTACCACTGAGCTACAAGAGCCTCCACTGTTAACTTTTGATTATAACTTTATTAGACTAATGTGTTAAAGGTTGCTGTCTGTGATTCTGAACTTATGCCTTTCTTTTTACAGCTGGTGAGCCTGTTGCTGATTGGAATTGCAGCATGGGGTAAAACCTTTGGACTTGTTACAAGCTTCTCTGTTGTCGCAGGCGTGATTGGAGTTGGAATCTTTCTTTTCTTCATTGCTTTGATTGGACTTTTGGGAGCCATTAAGCATCACCAAGTGTTACTATTTTTTGTATCCTTTGACAGAAAATAATTGTTTAATATTTCCTCTGATATTTAGACTTGGTTCAAAAAAGTTTTAATGATGATTGAAAGCAATGTTTATGAAGTACAGTGTAAATAGAAATGAACTCCTGAAAATACATCATTCAATTTATGTAATGATTATGTGCAAAAGATATCCACAAAAGCATGAGCTAACAGGACTTAGCCTTGATATGTTGGGTCATTGGATGATGTAGGGAGTTAGGTACTTTTTTAATCTTTCGTAACTTTGTTCAAGTATCCAAAATGAGGCCACATACTGGATGTAGTATTCTTTCATATATCGAGTTTACAATTTGATCCTGCTCATAAGTGGGACCCACAGCTCAAAAGTTCACCTCACTGGTCATTTTACTTATGGCAAAACTAGATTTTTGTGAATTTTGATGAATCACATGGTCTGATGTCCGTACGAAAGAAGATAAGTCTAGAGTGAGCATGTGAAGAGAGAGGTATTAGATGCTGGACGAAAAGAAAATTGTATTTGATAACCTTTTATGTACAGAACTTTATTTAGATTATTTCAAGGAAGAATGTTGCAATGAATAAGGAATTGAAGAGCCTTACTTGGAATAAGCAGTTTTTGGTATATCTGAGATAGCCACAACCCAGAGATACTCCACAACAGCAGCTTAATATGTAGGTAGTAATATTAAAGCACATGATGATAAAGGTTTTTTTTAGTAAACCACAGAATTATCCATGCGATAACCCACAGGCCACAGAACATCTTTGCAGGAGTTCCCCAGATTAGGGTCACAGGCTCAACCATCTGCAGCTGCTTCATCACTGACTTTCCCTCCATCATAAGGTCAGAAGTGGGCATGTTTGCTGATAGTTGTACAGTGTTCAGCACCGTTTGCTATTCCTCAGAAACTAAAGCAACCCGTGTAGGTATGCAGCATGACCTGACAACATTCAGGCTTGGGCTGATAAGTGGCAAGTACCATTCATGGCAGACAAGTGCCAGGTGTGACCACCTGCAACAAGAGAGAATCTAACCATCACCCTTCGATGGTCAATGATGTAACCATCACCCTTCGATGGTCAATGATGTTACCATCACTGAACTCCCCATTATCAACATCCTGGGATTACCATTGTCCAGAAATTGAAATGGACCTGCCGTATAAATACCATAGTGATAAGAGCAGGTCAAAGGCTATGAATTTTGCAGTGACTACCTCACTTTCTGACTTCACAAAGTTGTCCTTCGTCTACAGGACACAAGTCAGGAATGTGATGGAATACTCTCCACTCAATGGAGATTGTGGAATATTTCTGGGCTGTGCTGTCTGCACATCTACAGTTTATGAAATTGTTTGCTCCTTTATTGTAAGTAAGGCTTTTCAACTCATTAAAAACCTTTATTTATAATCTCCAAATGAATTAAAAGATTAGATGTAGATAAAAGATTATTAAGTAGCTCCCTAGTGTACTGTCTCAGCCATCTTTCTTCACGTTGTTATTATTATTATCTACTTGCTGATGTTAGCGTAACTCCTCGATACCATCTAGAACAAAGCAGCCCACATGATTGACACCATAGCCAGCACCATCACTCTGTCCACCACCAGTGCACAGTGACAGAAGTGTGTACCATGTACAAGATGCTCTGTGACAACTCACAATGGCTCCTACTTTACAAACCCATGATCTCTACAACAAGGGCAGCAGATACACCGGAGAACCACCATTTGTAAGTTCCCCTCCAATCCACACACCATCCTGACTTGGAACAATATCTCCATTCTTTCACTGTCACTGGGGCAAAATCCTGGAGCTCCTTACCTAAAAGCACTTTGGCTGTACTGATATGACATGGACTTAATAGTTCCAGGAAGCAACTGGTCACCCCCTCCTTAACGGCATGTAGGGATGGAAATAAATGCCAATCCAGCCAGCCTTGCCCACATCCTATGAATTAATTAACCACAATTTAGTTCACAGTCGCACTACTGATGAGGTGGATGAGATTGGAATTGGAGTAAACCTTTCTTTATAGATATATATGTATGTCCAGCAACTAGACATGAGCAAACTGCATTAGACATTAGAATCCTACCTCACCATTCTGACAATCATACCATTAGTATAAATGTATTTTGGTTCACTTATTGAAGTGGTCAATTGCCTTTCTTGTGTACTGCTGTCCAGAATAAGAGATGCTTGCCAGCATCTTTTAACAAGCTCAAAATAATCCATTTAATAGAAACAAAGCTTATTCTTAAAGCAGATAGTCAGCACTGGTTAACACCAGGCAAAGACGAGTTGTGGGGTGGAGGGGTGCATTATTATTTGTTAATGGCCTGATTAACTACAGATCTCACCTTATTAATATGTAGTTTCCTGTTCTACGAAACATCCCGAGAAAAGTAGACATTCACAATTCTGAACATGGAAGTCAGAGCAGATTCCGATGATGTCAGCTGATTGCTTGATCTAGTGAACCTCCATGTTGTAGACTATCCACTTGGCTCTTTACACTAAAGTGGAGAAGGTTATTGACCATCTTAGGTAGCTGTGCGTTCCTCCAGATGGCTAAGTCTTCACTCACCCAGATAGCATAATCTTGGCCTCCTCTGATCCTGGAGCTTCCTGCTTCTGTGCTAGCTTGCCCACCAAGACCTCCTGGTACCTGCTCCAAAAAGGTTAGGCGCCAGTTTTCCCTTGCCTGCATATCTGGGGCAAATCTCATGAATAGTGCATGACACCTCTGGACTAACATTGCTTATCTGGGTGCACAATGACCTTTTTAAAGATGGTGCTGGTGCCTGTGATGCTAACCTGTTCCAGGATATCACAACAGTGACATATTTGTTCTTGGTATGGTTAGTAGTAGAATGAAGCTCAAATGATAAACATTCCATAGTGGAGGGACTATTAGATAATTAATGAAGTGAATTTGTTTAAAATGTAGCAAGACAACCTGCTGGACCTTGGAGAGAACCCTCCATGAAAATTGATAAAACAGATAATTAGCCAAAAAATGGTAAGATTCAGCCCCAATTGCCAAGGGTCATAATGAAAACAATCTTGGATTTTGTATCAATAAAGTTGAATTGCCGACAGCTATAGACTAGTGGAATTTCAGGTCTGTTTACCAATACCTATATTTGACCGTTTTTAGAACATGGTCACAGTCCAGCTATTCACGTTTTACAAGGTATTCATAAATACTTGGAATCTAAGAAGTTTCTGGGTGCATTCCTTACTGACTCCCTATGTCTGTAAAACAGAATTCTAAGTTCAGAGAGGATAACAATTCTACCATTAGCGTAGAGGCAACATAATGGTTTTATTTATAAGTCAGGTTTCCTAGTAACTAAGGCCACAAACTCCATCTCATCTCTAAAATCTTTGCTTTGCTGCTTTCTCCAAAATCAGTTGATTTTTCTGCATACAGCAGGTGTCTTGCATTATACATTAAACAGTTGACCTCACTCCTGATGCAGCCCTGTTAAGCCCAGAAAAGTTTCATACCATTCCATACCTTCCAATATTTTCCACATAGTCCTTAAATAAAAATATGTTTTCCCAACAGTTATGTTATCAATAGGTACCAGGTTCCCCATGGGTATACATACACAAGCTGGTTTTTATCCGGTGGACAGAGACTGACCATTTTGTAGTTGAATACTGTTTTGAATACAGAAAACTACAGCAGTATCCCACTCTCCACATAAGATATTTTGGATTAATTTGAAATATTCAAAGAGTATGTCTAGAGAGGTATCTTCAATGCCTTGATATCCAGGCAAACCTTTGCCATGCGCTCAGGATAACAAAATAAATATATTTGACATATTTTGATAAATAGAGTTATCTGTGCATCCACATTGCTTTCTCTTCTTCTGAAGATCATAGCTTCCTGGCCCATTTTATGGTTAAGTTATCAAGTGAATTTATTGAGAAGTGATGAACATGCAACGTAATATTTACAACAAAGTGATATTAGGTCATTGGAGGGAAACAAAATACAGCGAGTTTTACGAAACTAATGTTATTTTGAATTTAACACTTCATTTTCTTGCATCTCTCACTACTGCAGAAATTGAACTAGTCTGGCTTAACTCTTGAAATTTCAAAACAGATTCTCTCAATTCCCTGAAACCGAACTATGGCATATATCGTGCATATTCACCGGCAGTGTTTGAGTTTAAATAACTGGTTAAAAATTAATTGGCTATCCTACACCCACACAACAAATGCACTTTTGTGTATGGACAGAAGCATAATTTTGCAGTTGCTGGAAGGGTGAAATATTCACACAGTAAATGCTTGGTTGGTTGTGACTGATTCTCCTCCTGTAAATCCATCTGAAATGGAACATGGAAGTAAATTACATGAGTAGTTTGAATGAGATAAGTAATTAATGTAAAGAAAGACCTACCAAGCCAAAACAAGATATGAAACCTCATTAATGCTGTAAGTTCTTCCAGCATGGATTACGTGGCAAGATATTGAGGTCATGCTGCTGTTTTGCAACATGTAGACTCTGTTTCAGTAAATGAGACAGGAAAAAAGAATAGGAGATTATATTGACTCAAATGGTGGGAATACTTTGATTAGACCTCCTGCGTTCTTTCTGCACCCAATATTGAAATATAGAAAATAGGAGCAAAGGTAGGCCATTCAGCCCATCATGTCTCTTTAACCATTCAATATAATCATGGCTGATCCTTTATCTCGATGTCAGGGGATGTAGTGGCATGGTGGTACTGTCTCTGGGCTAGTAACCCAAGGCTGCTGATTAATGTCCTAGGCACATGGAATTCAGTAAAAATCTGGAATTAAAAGCTGGCCTAATGGTGACCATGTAACCATTGCCAATTGTCGTGCAAACTGTCTGGTTCACCTGTGTCCTTTAGGGAAGGAAATATGTAGTCTCTACCAGGTCTGACCTACGTGTGACTCCAGACCCACGTTAATGTGGTTGACTTTAAGTGCCTGTTGAAATGGCCCAGCAAACCACTGCAGTCAAGGGCAGTCAGGTATAGGCAGCTAATGCTGGTCTAGACAGCAACACCCACATCCCATTACTAAACATGACAAGAAAACGCATGCTTCCTCCACGTATTCCTGTAGTGTCCAGAAAGCAATTTATTAAATATATTCACAGTCCTCTGGGTGAAGAAATTTGACTTCATCTCCCCTTGAAATGGCCTATCTCAAATCCTGAGACCATGACACCTCATTCTATATCCCTCCCCCAACCATGAGAAACGTCCCTATATCTTGTTTGTCCAAATCTGTCAGAATTTTATGTTTCAGTGAGATCGCCTTTCATTCTTCTAAACCCCAGTGAATATGGAGCTAGTTGACCCATTATCCTCAATTGAAATTCTGCTATTCCAAGAATCAGTTGTGGTCTCACCAAGGCCATGCACAGCTGCAATTAGATATCTTTGTTACTTTGTTTAAGCCCGCTTACAATGAAGCTAATGTATTTAGCCTTTCAAACTTCTTGCTGCAACCGATTGTTTGGTTTCAGTGACTGGGGTAAAAGGACACAAGGGTCCTTTTCTTTTTAAAAGTCAACATTTCCCAATCTATCATCATTTAATTAATATTCTGCCACTGTGTTCCTCTTACAACTTTACACTCATCCACATTATATTGCGCATTGTGAATGCCTGAGGCTCAAGCATTGATCCCTGCAATATTCCACTAGCCACTACTTTCCTCTCTGAAAATGACCTATTTATTCCTGCTGGCTGTTTACAGGTTCTCAATCCATGCTACTATATTATCCCACGTGCTGTGATTTTGCTCACAAATCTCTTCTGTGGGACTTTGTTGTACGCTTTATGAAAATCGAAATGCAGTACATCCACCCACTCTCCCTCATCTATTCCACCATTAATGTCTTCAAAACTCGGTAGGTTTGTTAAAAATCATTTCCCTTTTATAAATCCGTGTTAAATTTGTGTAATTCTATTATGTTTTCTGTTTGAAAATTGACCTTGTACTACAAGGTTTGGACTGCTCTCTGCTCATTTTTGTTCTCATATTTTGTTTGCAGACTTTTCCATTTGTATAAAATATCAATAATTTGAGCTAAAATTTGATTAGAGCCTAGTCCATTTCAGTTCACACCTTATGCCCGCTTTAGTGAGCTCTGGAATATACAATGTATAAGTAGGTTTAGCTGACAATGATTCTAATGGATCTGGTTTCGAACATTTCTAGCCTGGCAGAAACAGCACATTGAAGCTCCAGTTTAATGTAAAGTGCAGCTGGGCATGTCAGGAGTAGCACAGGCACACCTAAAAATGAACTGTCAACCTAGATAAGCTACCAAACAGGTCTACTTGCGTGAGAAACAGAGTAAGCAGCAAGTGATAGACAGATCTAAGTGATCCCAGAACCATCAGATCATATCGAAGCTCTGCAGTCTTGCCACATCCAGTCATGAATGGTGGTGAACAATTAAATAACTCACTGGAGGAGGAGACTCCACAAATATTCCCATCCTTGATGTAAGAGCCCAATACTGTGCATAAGAGATAAGACGTTGTGGAGCTGGATGAACGTAGCAGGCCGAGCAGCATCCTCTGATGCTGCTCGGCCTGCTGTGTTCATCCAGCTCCACAACGTTTTATCTCAGATTCTCCAGTGTTGGCAGTTCCTCCTATCACTGTGCATAAGATATGGCTGAACCAGCAATCTTCAGCCAGAAGTGCCAAGTGGATAATCCATCTCGGCCTTCTCCAGTGGTCCCCAGCATTACAGATACCAGTCTTCAGCCAATTTGATCTACTCCATGTGATTTCAAGAAATGGTTGGAGACACCGGATACTGCAAAGGCTACGGGCCCTGACAACGTTCTGGCAATAGTACTGAAGACTTGTGCTACAGATCTTGCCAGTTCCCTAGCCAAGCTGTTCCAGTACAGTTTCAACACTGGTATCTACCCAACAATGTGGAAAATTGCCCAAGTTTGTCCTGTACATAAAAATCTCACAAATTCCAACCCAGCTAATTACTGCCCCATCAATCTACTCCTGGTCATTAGTAAAATGATGGGAGGTGTCATCAACAGTGCTATCAAGCAGCAGCTGCTCGGCAATAACCTGCTCAGTGACGTCCAGTTTGAATTCTGCCAGACCCACTCAAATCCTGATTTCATTATAGCCTTGATTCAAACATGGACAAAAGAGGTGAATTCCAGAGATGAGGTGAGATTGGGAGCCCTAGAAAAACTGGAATCAATGGGTATTGGGGCAAACGCTGTGCTGGTTGGAATCATTTCTGGCACAAAGGAAGACGATTGTCATTGTTAGAAGTCAATCATCTCAGCTCCAGGACATCCTCTGCAGGAGTTCCTTAGGGTAATGTCCCCAGATCAACCATCTGCAGCTGATTCATCAATGACCTTCCCTCCATCATAACATCAGAAGTGGGGGTGATCACACAACATTCAGCGCCATTCACAACTCCTCAGAAACTGAAGCAGTCTGTGTTCAAATGTAAGAAACTCTGGACAATATCCAGGTTTGGGCTGACAGGTGGCAAGTAACATTTGCACCACAAAAATGCCAGGCAATGACCATATCCAGTAAGAAAATGTCTAACCACCACCCCTTTACATTTTAATGCTGTTACCACCACTGAATCCCCTGCTATCAACATCTTGGGAGTTACCATTGACCAGAAATGCAGCTGAACTCGCCACATAAATACAGTGACTACAAGATCAGGTCAGAGGCTGGGAATATTGCAGTGGCTAGCACACCTCTTCTCTCCCCAAAGTCTGTCAACCATCTACAAGGCATGAGTCAGAATTATGATGGAATGTTCCCCTCTTGTCTCAGAGTGCAGGTCCAACAACATTCAAGAAGTTTGATGCCATCCAGGATAAATCAAACTGCTTGATTGGCACTACATTCCTCCACCATAACGCTCAGTCACAGTGTGTACTATCTACAAAGTGCACTGCAGAAATTTGCCAAAGATCCTTAGACAGCATCTTTCAAAAACCCATGACCACTTCCACCTGGAAGGACAGGGGCAGCAGATTCCCCTCCAAACCATCACTATCTTGACTTGAAAATATATTGCCATTCCTTCACTGTCACTGGGTTAAAATTCTGAAATTCCTCGCTAACGGTTGTGGGTCAACCTACAACGCATGACTACAGTGGTTCAAGAAGGCAGCTCACCGCCACCTTCTCGAGGGCAATTAGAGATGGGCAACGCATGCTAGCCTAGCCAGCAATGCCTACATCCCATGAGTGAATAAATAAATAGTCAAGATGTGCACACGAGATGGGATAAGTCAGTTTCCAGTCACGTGGGCAAATAAGTGATTCGTGTTCTTCCCTTGAACTATTAGATTGAGGCCAGTAATATGCCATGAGATTGTGGAATTTGCATTGTTTTCACCAGTGCATAGGCAAACAACAGTATGAGGAAGATTGTAAATAACTAATCATTGATACTCCAGCTTGAGCAAGTATCTGCAGGGAACGTAATGACGCATCGCTTGCATAATTTAATATTGCCTTGATTAGCTGCAGACGACAGCTGCAGTTTGGATATAGTTGAAGAATTGGTTAACCTTTGTCTGGTCTACTGTACTATTTTTAATGAATGTAGTAAAGGCAGTTGAAGTAAAATTGATTTGTTTAAAAAAGATAAACTCTATATACTCGCATATTGTGCTTGTTATCTTGATCCATTTGTAGAATTTTGCTTGTCTTTAGTAAAGCAAAGCTAAGCATTTATTTATTTCATATGTATTACTTTAACCACTCTCATTCCTTTTAACACCTAACCTCGAGCTACTTTCCAGCACTTTCATGCAAACTAGGCCTTTTGCTCAGGATTTGAAATGTCTGATTTTTTTTTTTTTGCTTTGTTTGAATAGGGGAAGCAAGGATTAGCTGATTGAGATTGTAGTTTGAATTACTTGGCTAAAACATTGGGTTAAATTTGAATGATTCAAAATATAGAAAATTTAAATCTTAGTAATATAGTTAGAACTATGCGCCAGATACAAAGACATAGAGAATTGAAGAGTCATGACTTCTATACAAATACCAATTTGTTGTTGTTCCTTACTGCACTGAAAAATAAATGATACAAACTCAGCTCTATCATTATTATTGCCTTGGGTTTGGTGGTGTTGGATGCCCTTTAAGTGATCTTAAGGCCTGTATCTACTAGTGTAACCCAGCCATGTAGCAGTGCCCGTTTTATGAAACATACTAAATTTGTTTTTTTGCGCATGTACTATTTCATTCTCTTTTGACTAATTTCATGTTTTCAGAGATGCAAGGTAAAAGTCTCAATAGTCCCTGAGGACCAGGGAGCTGCTCTCTCATCACTAGAGAAAGATGACTGGTGGTAGTTTAACCTGAGTGTCACCATGCATCCAGTGAAGGGAGAGGTTGAGAAAGAGGGGTCTTTATAGGTAATCTAAGCCAGTATGGGAGTTTAACCCACGAGGCTAAATGTGAATTGCAAAACTGAAATTAAAGTGGAAATACAGAGCAGTTTAAGGATCCGACTTCCTTTGTTTAAGTGGTAGAACTTGTCTTCACAAAATTATGTAACATAAAGAACTCTCCATGTTTTTCCCATACCAGTAGGACACTACATTTTGGCTTAAATAAAATTAATTTATTCATGTATGCTGTGCTTTAAGGTAGGTCCTTTGCTCACTGTCAACTGATAGTTTCTTTGGCAATCCACCACTGAAACTGACAATGTCCACCATTATCAGGGGTAGGTTAAGGAGGTAGGTCCCAAGTCTACCTCAGCCTGTAAGGGAATCAAACCTGCACTGTTAGCATTATCTGTAACCACCCAGTAGCCAAAAATGTTAAACAGCTCCCTCTTAAATGTAATATATTCTGTCCTTCATAGTTTAAAAATCTCAGCAGTGTCCTTCCCAGGTTCATCTTAACGAAAAAATATACTTGCTGTCTTAGCCTTCCCTTTTCTTTTCTCCTTCCGCTTTCTCAACCTATCAGCTTTTCTAACTCTGACCTGTTCACGCAGAAATGGGAATTAAAGACATTTCCAAATAGTAGGCATAAAGTTTCTGATTGCTAAGAGATTAAATGAAAATTGGTGCTGCTTCTAGTCCTGCAGCAAGAATTTGATAAGTGAATGACCTTGTTGAAATTAGACATAATTTCATGCTTTACTAAAACAATCATAGATTGATTACAATGTAGGAGGCCATTTTGCCTGTTGTCTGCTTTAGTTGTTTGTGAGAACAGTAGAACTAGTCTCACTCTCCTCCCTGTGTACCCACAAACCTTGCAAGATTTTCATTTTTAGCTGCTTATCCAATTTCCTATTGTAAGCCCCGATTGATAATTAAAACCTATTTCCGATCCTAACAACTCAACAAATAAAAGTAATTTCATGTTCAAAATTATTGATTAAATGGCAAAAAAAAACCCAAGAAGCTTGCCAAGTTGGTTGATTTTTGAAAAGGCCAAAAAATTCTAATTTGGTGATTGCGCATCATTGTATGCTATAAGATCAATAAAAGATGAATATTTTCCTCCTTGACTGCTGGCTGTTAGTATATGATAATTTTGTTTTTGGTGTTTGTAGTCCAGTTCTCCATCTCCTGTGCAAGCCTTGCACTGAATGAGAATCAACAGGTGAGATAATTCTCCATTATTTTGTAAATTCAGAAGTGCTTTTTCATTTCACCTTTGACTTGATTTGAACAAACTTATTTTTCCTTCTGCTTTGTTGCTGATTTGATGCATTGGATTTACCAACAAGCATTTTAGGAGGTTGAGCTTCTCAGTTCTGAATATAAATCACATCCACCGAAAGGCTTTATAACTTCAGTAATCATCAAGGCTAGAATCATGGGATAGGTCAGATGAGCTAATTGTTCCCCCATTGGACAAGGCAATGGGCTGGAAGGGCGTTGCTTATGGCCTAACAGCTTTGGCTCTCATAATTTTATTGGTCCTTTATGGAAAAGTGAGTTTCCTTGGTCTTTTTTTTAAAGAATGCATTAGAAGTAGTAAATCCGAGATGGTTGCATCTAACTTTGCTAAAAGGAGTCACAGTTGAAGTTATTTGTCTTGCATTCATCAGGATTAGAATGTAAAACAACAGACTTGATAAAATGGGACACCATGGTATGGAAAGAGGGTGCTAACTGGTTCGGCCGATATTGGCTTGGAGATGCAACAAAAACAGTTAATTGCTAATCTTAATTTTCAGACCAGACAGCTGATTGGTTAGGGTGCTGCCATGAGAATGCAACAGAGTTTGGCAATTTCTAAGATTGTCTCTGTCTCTTACGCCCACCTTTTTTGTATAAAATCCCAATGAAAGAGATGTAATGTATGCGTTCGTTACTTTAGCCTATTTATTAACAGGTAGAATCTGGTTTTATATATCGCTTCTAACATGCACAAATGCATCACGAAGGAGTGTCCAACTGACAAGCTGTCTCTGATAGTTCATATCCTACCCATATTGCAGCATGAGCTGTAATGTTTTCAACTTGTTGTCTATTGGTTACTGACTCCTAAGTCATCCTTCCTTGGACTACACTGTACCAGTTTTTACAGCTTCAACTGCTACTGATTTTGTGTTCTGTTTCCTATTACGTTTCTTTGGCTAGCTTCTTTTTCAGTACTGATTCCTTGGATGTAGCTTTCTGTCTCCATTTGTTCCTGAACTTTTCATCCCATGATTCATGTATTTTATTCTCAATGCTCTCACTCCTGTTCTGTTATAACAGAATTGATAGTGCACACTGCTGTAACAGCTGATGCAAATATGTACCTCTGCTGGACCCTTGGGTCATGATCGCTGGTTCACAGTTGTCTTTTAATTCGTTGGCCTATTATTTCCCACGGGAAAGCCTCCAGCAGTACACCCACTGATGCTCCTCCTTTGATTAATTTATTGCCCACGACAGATTGCAGATCTAGTTCACTAATGCTGCAAGCTATTGCAGCCTGCCTGCAATTTTATTGAAGCACAGTACATAAGACTTCACCTTTGGACCCAATTGCATTGTTTTATCCATGGCCTCTGTTTAACACCAGAAAGCAAAGGTAGGATTGGAATAAGATGATATTAGAGGAGCTTTTGGTTGTCGCATTAAATTGAGGTTCTGACTACCTATTTTGTTATAACTTCTGAAGTTTCTTTGTGGCATCCTGACACTCTATAAATGCAAATTCGTTTATTGACCAATTGCTTGATTAAAGTGCAAGATAACATTGTTTTCTTTCAGAATCATTTTCTGGAAGTGGGATGGAACAAGTCTGTGGAAACAAGAGGAGATGTGGAAGGATATTTGAACTGTTGTGGCTTTAATGAAGTGAACCTAAATGAAACCTGCAAAGCTGTAAGTGTGCAAAGTGTAAATTAGAGCATGGAAGCAAGATGGCAATCTGACCAGCTGTCCTTTCAGAGTACATTTTTGAATCAAATAGTAATTCCTGGTCATTTCAGTCTAGAATAATTTGGGACAAAACTGTGCTTACATTTTGGGTGAGTACACAGCTTTATTAGCTATGCATCAGTGCGACTGGAGTAGCATAACGCAGAGTCAGATCTCGAAGAACATTAAAGTACCACATTACAGTACACCGCTAAGATTAACTTGTAACAATTCACACTGGTGAAAATAATAGTTCTGCCCACTGGGAAGCTTCCACTTTCCAAAAATGCACTTAAGCTCTTGAGTATTGCTGTGAAAAGACACATTTTGTTGAAGCTTTTCATCTTACACTCAATAGGACAATGTGCAAGAATACCAATTCAAGGAGGAAAGCAGCATTTTTCCTGCATGGGAATGTTGATTGAATGACAAATGGACTCTGGTACAGATTTTGGCGTTGGAGAATGAGCCCTTAATGCTGATTGACAGCTGTTCCCTATGGGGATTTCCTCTTGGGGTTGGGAAACAGATAGCACCACTATTTCTGGGTCCTAAACTTGGCCCTTGTGCAGAGTTGGGTTCCTGTTTGCAATTTTCATTTGCTGCCACCTTAATTGGCCTGGATACTTGTTTGCCAGTTAAGAATGACAGGTAAGTTCTTGACACTTCATGACCAGTCAGAGGCCTTCCAGCTTGAAATAAGCTGCAGGCTGAAATGGAAATTGAGAGAAAGTGCTTCAATGTTGAGGCACCCTCTAAATTCTGTATATCTTAAATTTAAAAGAAAGATTGCTTTTGTAGCCAGACTGCTGCTGTAGCTGGAGAGGAGTGGAGTGGGAGATATAATCATCTGGAGAACAACCAGTGTCTGCTAAAGTACTCGGGCAGGGAGGATCTCTTGGCCTACCAGGAGTGAGGGTCCACTGCCTAACACTGGTCCTCCGGTGTCTAAATTGGACCCTGCTGCTTGCAGCAACCTGGAGGCCACCTGGAAAATTCCAGTCAACTTCCTTTAACTTGCCTCAATTAGGTTGGGAATGACCTGGTCAATATTTACCATATGCAGAAACGACAGCAATGGGATGGAACCTGGGAACAGGCACTCTGGCTGGAAGGGCTGTTCTTAGCTCTCACTTGTTTCCAATCAGCCAGGGTTGGAAACCCTGCCCCAAATCTAATTTTTTTTTAATGTTTCACTTTAAATATATATTTTTTTAAATTTACCAGTGCTGTTGATGGATCCTTTTGAGGTTTTCTTTAAAATTAAACTTATTGACTGGAAATTGGGAATGTCCTTACTCAGTAACCTGTAGACCCAAAAAAAAGGTCTTAGTTGAACTGATAAGATATTGGAATGATTTGTGTAAATATGAATGTAAAGATTTTATATATCAGTGTCACTGTGTTTGAAATTTTAGCCATTTTAAATTTTTTTTGTCAAATTTAAAGCTACTTTTATTGAAGGCTTTGCTTGAACACAACTGGTTTATATTGGCAATTTAAGGCAATTGTCCATAAATTTCTGTCCATCTTTTATTTTCACCCTCACCGTCTAAGGATGTTCAAAAATGCACCAAATGCATACATAAGGTCCTGTAGAAATAATGGATCCATATTTGTCCCCAGATAATACTTAACTGACTCTCTATCTGTGCAAAGCGATGGAACTCATCAACAAAATGAGCTTCATGGTCTTCTCATGTGCTACAAGATCTTTATTCCAATATTGGGAACTTTTCCCTTGTGCCAACAAGAGTTGCCATGATCTCTTGAAATGTTGGGGGCTAATAAGCAGGAAAAGATGGCCGTTGTGTTTATTCTACATTTCTTCTGTTTGACAGCTTTGAATTATTGAGACTTGGCGTCCACCAAAGAAATTAAAAGTGAAAACTTCATTGTTGAAAATAACGTAAAGAAATAAAGAAATACAATCACTGCCATCTTTCTCTTGTTCCAGCATTGCGTTGCTGCTAATGATTGTCATCCTTGTGGACCGATCTTAAAAACCTATGCTGGTGAAGTACTGAGATTTGTCGGTGGCATAGGTCTTTTCTTCAGTTTCACTGAGGTCAGCAAATTTCTGTTTTTGTTTAAAAGGCATTTAAATACTTCTGTTAACATTAGGAGTGATTTTCACATCCAAGTTGTGAAAAATTTTTTCTGAAGAAGGGTCTAGGCCCGAAACATTAGCTTTCCTGCTCCTCTGATGCTGCTTGGCCTGCTGTGTTTGTTCCAGCTCCACACCTTTTTATCTCAGATTCTCCCACATCTGCAGCTCCTGTTATCTGTGAAAAATTGAAATAGTTTTCATACTTTGTATTTATTTCATTGTATAGAAAGTTCATATTCCATTGTTACGGAGTTCTACTTTATATATTATGTATATTCAGGAGAATTTCCAAACGTAGTTATTATTTGTTAGGTATGGCAGGTGAATGTTGCAGTGGACACCATGATATAAGTGGTGTCCTAAGGTCTATCCTGAATAATTTCAATATTTCTAATGCTCCTGTTTTTGAAAAGTTTTTCTTTTGACGAGCTTACTTAGGTAGCTACCAGCATTTCTGTTTTGCTCCTATTCTATTGATTTCAAGAGTTTTGTGTTGTAACAACTGTGATATTTTCTGCAAACTGGACCATTGTGGTTTTGTCTTTTGTGTTTTTATTTTTAAGTAGATGTATGCTCAATGATGGAGAAATTGTTTCACTACAGTTACATGACTTGAGAGGTGACAGCAGAAAAACATGATTAATCTTACATTTATTATAGAATCACAGAATTGGAAGAGTGCCAAAGGAGGCTTTTTGGGCCAACTGTGTTTGCATTAGCTCTCCAAGTGAGCATCATGGCTTAGTGCCTCTTTCCTGCCTTTTCCTGTTTCCTTGCATACTGTTCATATTTAAATAATTACTTATTCCCCTGTAATACCACAATTGTGCCTGCTTCTATCACTCTTGAAGGCATTGCAATCCTAATCCAGACCATTTGTGTGTAAAAATAGATTCTTTTCTCACATCACAATTGCTGCTTTTGTATAAAAAGCAAAGAACAGTAGAAACATAAAAACAGAAATTTGTGGAACTCGGCAGATCTTTGGAAAGAATACAGAGTTAATGTTTTGAGTCCAGTGCCCTTTATTCAGAACTGATAGCATCTAGGAAAAGGTAGCATTTTTGCTGCTGTTCAGTTCGGGGTTTGGTTTAGTGAATGGAGAGGGAGAGAAAAAGACAGCCCTGCTGCTGTGCTCCAGCTAGACTTAATGCAAGCTGGAAGAGCGACACCTCATTTTCCAGTTGGGTATATTATAGCCTTCAGGACTCAATATCGAGTTTAATGCTACCTTCAGGACTGAAGAAAGATAATACCCGAAACGTTGACTTCTCCTTTCCTCCAGATGCTGCCTGGCCTGCTGCGTTCTTCCAGCCTCCTGTTTGACTACGTTGGATTCCAGCATCTGTAGTTTTTTTTTGTCTCTAACCAAGTCCTGTCATGATATGGATTACTTTCAGTAGTCAAACCGTTTTCGCCCACTCATAACCCCTGGCTTACTATCTCCATCCCTTTTGTGTGCCTAACTGTTTCTCTCTCTGTCTCACTGGGTTCTCTTTCCACCTATCCACTCACATCTTTCCCCACTATCTCTCCATCATCTCCGTCACCTTTTCCTAGCTGCTATCAGTTCTGAAGAAATGTTAAATCTGTTTTCTCTCCGCAGCTGCTGCCAGAGCTGCAATCTGAGCTTTTGCGTGCTTTCACAAATCATTTTCAGTCTGAGCCCTCTCATTCTTGATTCCTTTACAAATGAGAAGTTTCCTACATTGTATTCTGCCCAGACTCCTCATGATTTTGAAATTTTTGTCTAGATCTCCTCATGGCTTCTCCCGCATCGAAAAGTCCTATATGCTTCAATCTTCCCTAATAACTGAAGTTTCTCATTGCTTGAGCCATTATTTTAAATCTGTTACGTTCTTTCTAATGCAATCATATCCTTTGTATAGTGTGATGCCAAAACTTGGGGGAAAAAAAACAAACTCTAGGTCTTGTACAAGTTCAACTTACTCCTCATTTTTGTGCTCATGTTATTCAACTTATGTTCGATGGATAATTGAATTTAAAAGAACTGGTTCAGCCATTGTCTAGCATGAATCAGACTTTTCTTCCTTTCTGACATGGTTACCCTTCAATAAATTCCCTTTGGAATTTCAGCCCAAGTGTATAATAAATGTATATAATGTTTTACAGCTCCCAAAACAACCAAAATTTGAAACACCTGAAGAACGCATTCTGTAATTACCAAACTTTTTGATGATGTATTAATTTGGGATTGAATATTGTAGTGTGCTACTGATCTGAACACCACTTCATTAATGTAATATCTCTGATAAAAGCTGTTGTTATTACTGGCTGAGTATGATCTCAGATTGAAACTCGGCTTGATTTGATCCTTTTTAAAAAATATTTAATGTGGTAGTCTTTTACTGAATTACAAGAGCCCACAATGCTGCAGATTCGGCTTTAACAATAAAACAAAATTTGAAGACCCAAATGGTTTGAAGGTAGAATAGAACAAACCAAGCTATTTCATTATAACAAAATTTAATACATTTTGATAATTGTGGTAGAACAAAACACCATCCATCCCAAACCATCACTTAACAGTGCGCAAGCACCAGAGAGAGTCCTGTTCTCCATCACGTCTCTTGGTTTGACTTAACTCTGTTTGTTTCAGTTCTTGGCCTCAGTTATACCCTCCACTGAGGTTAAACATTCATAGCTTCAAATCACCCCTTCCAGTTTCCTAACTAAACACTCCGGGTCTGGAATTTTCAACCTAAAACTCTCGCTGAGGTAACCTATTTCCTAAATATTCTAAACTAATGCCTTTCACCAAGAGAAACTGTTCACCCATTGGTCTTCTGTAAACTGACACAAAAGGAAAATCAAAAGTCACTTTGGATTGTGCTAAATCAGAAGCAGGCTAATATATTTTTGTGTTTCTTTTTCCCCTCCTGAAAATCTCTCATGACACAAGCTACGTGATCACTCCAAGAGTGCTCCCAATCAGCTGCTTGTAGACTCATAAATATTTATAACCCAGAAGGAGACAATTTTGTCAATTGTTTCTATACCAGTCAACAAAGATCTGACTACATTGATCCTATTTTCCAATTTTTGGCCCAAAGCTCTGGAGGCTATGGCAATGCAAGTAAATATCTAACAACTGATTAAATGTTACTAAAGTTTCTGACTCAACCACTCATTCAGGCAGTAAATTCTAGACACTCGCCACTTTTCCACGTGAAAATATTACTCTTCAACTCCCTTTTAAGCCTTCTATCTCTCACCTTAAATCTGTGCCCTGGTTATTGACCCTCCACGAATGGAAAAAAATGCCTTCCTATTCACCATGTATCTCACACTTCTATCAAGTCCTCTCACAAGTCTCCTGCTCCAAGGTAAACAACTCTATTCTATCCAATATTTCCTTCTAGCTCAGACTCTCCTACCCAGGCAGGATCCTGGAAAAACTCCTCTGCATACTCTGTGGTGCAACAGCATCCTTCCTATAATGTGGTGACTGGAATGTTATGATGTCTCCTCTAGCCCAACTAGAGTTTCATACAGTTTCATCACAACTCCTTGTTCTTGTACTCTATACCTCTGCAAGTGTCCATTGTGCCTTTTTAACCACCTTATCTTCTTTCTACAGTCAGGAGTCTGTGGATATGCATATCAAGGTCACTTTGATCTTCAGTGCTTTTCAGGGTCCTGCCAATCATGGTGCAATCCTTTGCCTTGTTAGTCATCTCCGAGTGCACTACTTCCCCCTTTTCCGGGCTGAATTCTATTTGCCACCGCCCTACTTGGCTGACCAGTTGGTTGATATCCACTTCGTTATTTACCAAGCTACACTTACTTGTGTTATCTGCAGACTTCTCGATTGTACCCCCAGCATTTATGTCCAAGTCAAAAGTGTACACCACAAGCAGCAAGGGCACTGTGGAACCCCACTGGACACAAAATTCTCATTGCAGGAACATCCAACTACCATCACCACCTGCTTCTCTCTCAGCCAATTTTTGATCCAATGTCTTACTTTGCAATGAGCTCTTACTTTTTTGACGAGTCTGGACCATGAGGGACCTAATCATAGCTTTTGCATAAATCTATTGTACACCACGCTATTTGTATTATTCTTATCTAACTTCTGGTTACCTTCCTTGAAAAATTCAATCGAATTTGTCTGCCACCTCTCTTGCAAATCTATGCTAACGATCATTTGAAAGTGAATCTGGGGAATTAATAAGTGCTAAATAAGAGATGGCTGATGAACTGAATAGGTATTCTGCATTGGTCTTCACTACGGATGAAACAAGTAATATCCCAGGAATAGCCATAAATCGAGAAAGGGTAGGAGGCCTCTTTAAGAAATTTATCAGGAAAGTGGTTGGAGCAAATTGTTATAGCTAACTAGTCCCCAGGTTTTGATGGACCTCCTCCAAAGCTCTTAAAAGAAAATGGCTTGTGAGGTAGCTGATGCATTGATTTTCATTTTCCAAATTTGCCTTGATTCAAGAAAGATTCTACTAGCTTGGAAAATGATGAACAAAACTTCTTTATTCAACAGTGGAGAGAGATGGCGTTCAGGAAACTGCAAGCTGGTTAGTTTAATATTTGTTATAGGGAAAATGTTGGAAGTTGTCATTAAAGATGTTATAGCAAGGTGCCTACTGAAGCTGAGGATGATCAGGCAGAGCCAACATGGTTTTGGGAAAGGGACTGTTCAAGTAGTAGTACCTGCTTTGGGTAAAGGATTATCAGCAAATGTACTCTATTTAGATTTTCACAAGGCAGTTGCTTAGGTGCCACATCCCAAAATGATTGGTGTAAGGGATGATGAATTGGCATGGATAGAGAAAGTAGACATAAGTAATTTTCTGCTTTGCAATATTGAATGAGTGTGGTACAAGAATCAATGCTTGGCCTCAATTTTTTACAATGTATGTAAATGACATTGATAATGTAATGGAAGGTATGTTTGCTAAATTTGCTGATAATACAAAATTAGGTAGAAATGTACATTGGGAAAAAGACATCAGGAAGCTGCAAAGGGATATAGGTAGTGTAAGTGAGTGGGCAAAGATCTGGCAACTGGAGTGCAACATGGGAATTGAATATAAAACTAGAGAGGTAATGCTTCGGCTATACAGTTATTTGGTGAGACCACATCTAGGTTACTGTGTAAAATATTGTTCTCCTTATTTAAGGAAGCATGTAAGTTCATTGGAGGCAGTTTGGAAGAAAATCACTTGACAAATACCAGGATTGGATGGGTTGTCTAATGAGTAAACGTTAGACAGAGTAGGCTTTTATCAGCTGGAGTTTACAAGAATGAAAAGGCATGTGATTGAAGCATTAGATGCTGAGGGAAACATGACAGGGTGAATATGGAAAACTGGTTCCTCTGTGCGAGATCTTAAAATGAGGGTTCACTGTTCAAAAATTTAAAGTTTGCCCATTTAAGACAGAAAAGGGGAAGTTCTGAGGAAGGGTCACCGGACCCAAAACATTTACTCTGTTTTCTCCTCCATAGATGCTGCCAGACCTGCCGAGCTTTTCCAACAACTTTGTTTTTGTTCCTGATTTACAGCATCCGCAGTTCTTTTGGTTTTTAGAAAAGGAGAAGTGTTTTCTTTCAGGATTGTGAGGCTTTGGAACACTCTTCCTTGAAATCCAATTTAAGCTCTTGAATCTTTGTAAAGCAGTGGTAGGTAGATTCTTGATGAGTAAGTCGATGAAAATTTATTGTGGCTAGGTAGGAATATGGAGTAATCCGATTGGCCATGATCTTATTGAATGCTGGAGCAAACTCAAGGTTCCAAGTTGCCACATAATTCATATGTTTATATGTTTATATGTTCATATGTATCTTGGTCTGTATATCCTCTTCAAAAATCATAATTCTATCTTGTCATTTTGGAGCTATGTGAACCATAAGAGAAAGCATTGTTGGTGTACGTTTTACAACTTGCACACACATAGGTACAATTTATACACAAACGCAGTCAGTGCCTTTCTGACCAGGGAAAACATTATCTTAGCCAGGCCTTCCTAAAATATGGGTTGGGACCCTGAAGCAGCTGTGGTAACTTTGGAGCTCCAACCAGGTTAAAACAGTGATGCTCCTGCTCTCACACGCCCCCATTCTGCCAGAAGCCCTGCTCTACTCTCTGTTCTCACAGTGATAACAGTTAATAAGCCTGGATGTGAGGCCACAGTGAGGAGAGTGTTTGGGAAGCACTGAACTAAACACAAGGAGAGTAAATGTAATTTTTATTCCCTGTAGAAAAATAAATAATTAGGAATTGGCTGCCTATTTCATTTTACTTAATTGTTTTTTCACTGCGCTTCCTTACTTCATCTGTTCTAAACTGGGCAATAAATGTTAATTATTTACATTGTGAGACGTGTAATTGTACAGAAGCTTACCATTTCTCTTGAAACTACAACTTTAACGTTCTTTTAATCAAGTTGTTCTTGCACATTACCTCCTTTGGTAACTTATGAATTGCGTTCCTTTTCAGATCCTGGGTGTGTGGTTGACACACAGATACAGGAACCAGAAAGATCCACGAGCAAATCCAAGTGCTTTCCTGTAGGAGAAACTGTCAGAAATGCCATACCACTGGAACGCTGCACTACTGAAGCCTCCTATGTTTTTGTTTTGTTGATGAGGCTTTCAATATCTAAAACTCTACCAGCTTGCAAGACATGTCTTTCACCTGGGATAAGGGTTTTCATTCAGTTTTGCTTTCTGTTGTAATGAAACTTATAACTGATCTTTGTTAATCTCTAATAGAATTTTCAGTTGAGGAATGCACTGCTGTTTATTGTTGTCCAGAGCCCAATCCTTGTCACATGCATTTGGTTAGCACAAGAGTTGTTGCTTCAATACTTTGTGTTGATTCTTAGAAAATTACCACACTAATGAAATTGAAAATTAACACCAAAGGAAATGACGCTCACAGCTTTATTTGATATTCAATCCCCTTAAAGTATAGCAGTGTATAATAGCATAAGTCTAGTTTTTCATTTTTCCATTTTCCGTCTGTGCATGGTTAACCAATAGTAAAGGTATTTTGTTTGATTGGAAGGTAATCACAGTTAATTTTGAACAACTTGTGCTATAAATAATATAAGTGCATTTTCATTTTGTGCAGTAGCTTGGTGGAGCAGTTACTTTTTGTAACTTCTTCCTGTTGCATTTGGGTTTTCAAAAGACATCTCCAAATTTGTTTCTGTCTTTGAAAATTGAAAAGCTTAGTTTTTACACATGGGTCTCCTGATCCACTGTGAGCAATACTAGCTGAAAGAAATGCATTTCTTATGGCTCAACGATCTTCTGACTTCAAAACCATTTACAGGATTTTGTGCATATGTGTGTGGAAAGCTTGTTTCCTTGGTAGTTCAGTCAGCAGTGGCTGGTTTATTTCCCTAGCTTATTTGGAAATGCTTTTACCTGCCTGTGTGATTTAATGTGAAGTTTTGTTGTAGCACTGCACTGCTCTGATGATTACTGATAAATTTAATATACTGTGTGTTTTTTTTTTCTCTGCGTTTTGTGGTAATACTTTAATCAATTACTATTTGTTTAAAGAATGTCTTTGTCTTTGTTTTGATTTAAAACAATGTTTTGCTTCAAGTGCACATAGTAAAGGTGGATCATTAAAAATATAGCTAACTTAGAAACAAATCATGTAAATTGTGTTTGCACCACATTTGTTTTTTTCTCTACACAGAAATTACTTTTATTTGGATATTTAAGATATTGATTTATTGTGCAATTTTGCTCATGACGACATAACTCTATTGAGAATTGAGTATATTTGACAGCTTGGTATCTTAGTATGTTTTATGAATGTAGGCCAAACCATTGATTGTTCCTAACACTGGAGAGAGACAGCAGTGATTTAACATATCTTTTGGGGAAAAAGTTAATGTAGTGAATATTACTACTGTATTTATGGAATTTGTAAAATTTGAGACTATGGGTAAATTGTGGACTCCAACCATTAAAGTTTCATTTATGTGGGTGGATGAAGTGACTCTTTGTTTGTTTTCCTTTTTCATTTTTTTCTGCTTAACTGTAGTTTATTTCTATCCTTTGTTTGTTAGAACATTTCACCAGCCCGCAACACCTACATCACATAAGTGAATTAAAACAAAATGTTGCACCAAAATAATGAACACACATTAACCTTTTCTTTGCTTTCTGTTTAATGTGGCTAATTCCAAGTTTTAACAATCAGATTAGCCCAGAACTTTTTGAATGGCAAAGCAGGCTCAAGGGGTCTGCTGCTAATTCCTATGTTTGTATGCGTATATCTAAATTTATGTTAGAATGAGTCGAGGTTTTAGCATTGGTGCAGTAGGTTTAGTGGCTTTAGCATAGTGGTTTACATTGGTATCTGGATTTAAGAAGGAGGGATTAGCCTCTACTAATACATGTGCCTTTATTGAATCATATTAGTCTATCACTCAATGTCAAAAACTACTGGAGACTGCACTAAATACGATGTCCCAACTCGTAAACTCAATATTCGGCCCAATGAAGTCAAGCATGCCAAATGCTGCCTTCACCACCCTGTCTACCTGTGACTCCACTTTCAAGGAACTATGCACCTACACCCCTAAATCTCTTTGTTCAGCATCATTCCCCAGGGCCCTACCATTAATGGTAGAAGTCCTGCCCTGGTTTGCCTTACCAATGCAATACCTGACATTTATCTAAATTAAACTCCATCTGCCACTCCACAGCCCATTGGCTCATCTGATCAACGTCGCATTGTACTCTGGAATAATTTTCTTCACTGTCCACTACAACACTGACTTTGGTGTCATCTGCAAACTTAATAATCATGCTTCCTATATTCACATACAAATCATTTATATAAATGATGAAAAGTAGTGGACCCAGCACCAAACACTATGGCACACTGCTGGTTGCGGGTCTCCAGTCTGAAAACCAATCCTCTCTCTCGTACATTCGTGCCAACTTTGTATCCAATTGGCTAGTTCCCCCTGGAAATACCCAGATACAGAAGCTGTTGGTTGGAACCAAAGCTAAGTTCCACCATTAATTGGGTAATACAGGATGGTGGTGAGGCCACTTTCAAAATGCTGCGTATTTTTCCCTGGTGCATCGGAGGCTAAGGAGTGACCTTGTATAGAGATTTATAAAATCATGAGCATGGATAAGGTGAATAGTTTTGGACTTGCCCACCCTGTGGAAAAAACCTTGACTACAGGGCATAGGTTTAAGTTGAGAAGGGAAATATTTAAAAGGGACCTAAGGGGCAACTTCTTCACACAGAGGGTGTTGTGTGTATGGAATGAACTGTCAGAGGAGGTGGTGGAGACTGGTACAATTACAACATTTAAAATGTATCTGGATGGGTATATGAATAGGAAGGATTTAGAAGGATCTGGACCACATGCTGGCAAATGGGACTAGGTCAGATTGGGATATCTGGTCAGCATAGATGGATTGGACCGAAGGGTCTGTTCCATGCTATATGATTCTACTTGGGGTCTACTCGAGCCTCTTAAGATGGTTCACACCATTTTCAAATTATCATGGTTGAACACGTCACCTTGAAACCAATTAAACGTAAAGAGAAAAAGCTTGCCCATGCACATGGAATTGACACTGTTTTGTCATTAAACTACTGTCTGACATGCACTTCAAATCCCTTAAACTACAGGTATGTGAGGCTATTCACAAGTGACCTGATGAATAGCGTCACAAATTGTCATAAAATCAGTGAATACTTTACCCCTGTTTAACTGAGCATACTTTAATAGGTGTAATTTCCAACAACAGGAAGTATAGAGATTCTGCAGCATCATTGCAACAGGAAGCCAAGCTTTCATAGGTGCATTCCTTGCATAAAAGCAAAACATTGCAGAAACTATAAAATCTGTAATAAAATCATAGTTCCAAGTAAACAAAAATCTCAGCAGGTTTGGCAGCATCTATGGAAGGAGAAAAAGAGTTAAGATTTTGAACTGAACTTCTTTCATTAGATACGTGACTGGATTTATATTCTCAGTCGTAATCTAAAGAGATCCGTGTTTGCTTTCCTGTAATTGTATGTTGGATATTTTATGTTCAGCATTGTAAGGTTTTACCCAGAACAGTGTTTGATAAGTCTGCCATCTTTTGGACATCTAAGGGTTTTGCCATTTTTATGGACCAGACAAAACCCCCTTTATATTTGTATATCAAGCCTTCTCCCTAGCTTTTATTTAAAGATAAGTGTAAAGTGCTGTGTTCCAGGTGTAATTCAATTGGTTAAACTACTCCGCTTTAAGCAAAACATACTTTATTCTTATCCTATAGTTAAATACAGTCAAAGGAAAGAAGACTTGGTATAACTTTGGCTCTATTGGAAAATGTAATGGAATAGTCGATTAAATAACTACTAAACAGCAACTATTCCAATATTCTTACATTCCATAAACATACCTTTGGCAAGAGCAAATTCAGTAAAATAGATTCTTACTGCCAGAATCGCATGTGAGGCAGGACCCAGCTTTTTAGCTGTAACCGAGAGAGATTAATAGCTTCCCCAGCCAAGTTCAAACTTCAACTGTGAAAAGTAAACTAAAGCCCTGGTTTTGTGGGAGCCTGATTCCACCTATTCATGCTGCTTCTATTGTTCCAACATTTTAAAAAAGAATTTGGCCTCACAAATGGTTTACTTTATTGGCTTAGAGGAGACATCTCACTACCTAGTCTCAAAACCTCGCTTCAAAAAAAAAAACAACAGGACAAAATACACATCTTGATGCCATAGTATCATCACACCTCCCCCCTTTGGGGGAAAAAACCCATCAATGTACAAAGATGGCTTCATTTGTGTGAACCTTGAGTCGTATACTATCAGTACGCTACAGTGCCTATACATTATATTGATTCTAAGCATGCAACCATTAAATGCTACAATCCATTTCAATCATTCTTTCTGCCGCTAAACACCTTTGTCCTCCTTTATTAGTTATTACAACACATTGGCAATTATGTTCTCTTGTCCTGTCACGTGTATAATTGTAAAATTAAATGGTTGTAACCATAAAATCCATCAAAGCAGCCTGGTATTTTTATCTTTAAATTTTTCCAAACTCCTTAATGTGTTATGATCAGTATATACAATTATCTCAGACACATTACTGACAATATAAATGTTGAAATTTTGCAATGCCAATGCTAAATTCAAGCTCTCCTCTGTGAATATTCAACTTTTGATGAATATTCAGCTTTCTGGAAAAATATCCAGAATGTCTTTATCTTTTCACCATATTCTTGTAAGAGTGCAGCACTGACATCCACATCACTTGCATCAGTAGCCACTTTGAAGGGCTTTGCTTGGTTAGGTGTAGCTAACACTGAGGCAGTGATTAACACAACTTCCAGGTTGTCAAATGCCTTCTGACATTCCTCCATTTACTGGCATTTTCTGCAGTTCTTCATTAAGTCATGCTGTGGAGCAACCACGCTGCTGAAATTTGGTACAAATTTTTGATGAAAAACACCAGGAGCCATAATACTTCCCTCTCTGTCACTGGTATGGAATTCTCCCCGATATTCTTTGTTTTTACATCCCATGGGGCCATCTGTCCACGTCCAATAACATAGCCTGGGAGCATGACTTGACCTTTTGTGAATTCACTGTTAGCCAGGTTTATCATCAAGCCCACCTTCTGATGTTGATCAAGCAATTCTGATGAATGCTCCAAATGTGTGACGAAACATCACCAGGTCACCTCTGTATGCCAGACTATTGGGTAATCTTGAAATGACTTTATTTTTTAGTCTTTAAATGTAGCTGGTGCATTTTTTCATACCAAAGGGCATAACTTTAAACTGGTAAAGCCCATTTGGTGTCACAAAAGCCAAAATTTCCTTCACACTCTTGGATATAGTATTCTTTGAGTAAGTCCAACTTTGAAGTGTAAGTTGCTTGTGCCTCTATCTCAATATGATCTTCCAGCCGTGGAATAGAATATGAATCAAATTTTGTAATTACATTGACTTTGCGGTAATCAACATGTAGGTGTTGGGCACCATTTGGTTTCGGCACCATCACTATAGGTAAGCTGCATTTGTTATAAATCACTTTGATTATATTGTCTTTGAATGGGCTTTTAATCTTTTTTTGAACCTGTGCCAATTTTAGAGGGTGAAGTCTATATGGATCTTGCTTACTTGGAACAGTATTTCCTATATCTACATCATGCATTATCATGCCACATATCTCTATATGTGTTTGGAATAACTCTTTAAGGTAATTTCAATTTTCCTCTGGAAGGTAACTCAATAATTTATCCCAATTTTTGAGACCTTCCTCATTATCCAATTTAATTTGAAGAATATCAAATTCAAATCTATCTGGATTTGGTTCTTCATTTTGAGTTGTAAGAAGTACCACATTGTCCATTTGTTTTCCTTCCCTATCAGAATACCATTTGACACTATTCACATGACACGCTTTGTGAGTTTCCCTTATGTCTGGCGTTCTTATCAAATAATTCACCTCACTCAATTTTTTTTTTTGATTTGATGAGGCCTACCTAACCTTAAAGGTTTGCCTACTACTGGTAGTAATATTAACACTTTGTCTCCTCAAGTGAAACTATGAATTTTTGATTTCTTGTCTGCTTCCTGTTTCATCAAACACTGTGCTAATTTCAAATGTTGTCTAGCCAACTCACCCACTCTATTCAATCTTTCCCTAAAATTTGGCATATAGTCTAAATATAGGATCTCTGAAGACTGATTTACCAAATTTTCCTTAATTAATTTCAGTGGTCCTCTCACCTCATGTCTGAAAATTAATTCAAATGCGTTGGATTTAGTTGATTCATTAGTTGTATCCCTGATTGAAAAATTTACAAATGGAATTTCTTTATCCAAATCCTCTGAATAGTCACAACTATAAACCCTCAACATAGTCTTTAAAGTTTGATGCCACCATTCTAATGCTCATTGTGATTCTGTATGGTATGCAGTTGATTTAAGTCGTTTTATTCCTAAGCTATCCATAAATTCCATGAATAATGTTGATGTAAAATTTGATCTGGTTGTATTTCTGTGGGTAGTCTGAATCAAGTAAAAAATTTGAGTAAGTCTTACAATCCTTTTAGCTGTGATGTCTGGTTGGACCAAAGGGTCTGTTTCTGTGCTGTATGACTCTATGACTCTAGGATTAGCCTCCAAAAATCTAGTAGACACATCCATTATGGTCAACAAATATTGAATCCCACTTCTTGTTTTAGGGAGGGGTCCTATGCATCAATTTAGCCACTTGTAAAAGGTTCCTCAAATGCTTGAATAGGTATTATTGGTGCTGAAGTGAATTTTGAGCTCCTTCAAAACAACAGTCTCTCTAAGAACATCACATGTCTGATCAATTTTCAATGCCCTTATCCACCTATCAAAGATAAGTTGTTTGATCCTTTCAAACTCTATGTATGTTTATCCAGGTTCCCGCCTTAGATTCCTAAAATCTTGTCTGCAGGATTCTGGCACTAGTTCATGTGCACTTAAGATGTTTTTTTCATCTCGTCATACTCCCCAGATATCTCTTCTGATACTGATGTAAATACATCACTAGCTCTACTAACCAATCTTATTTGAATCAACAATACCCACTTGGTCACCAGTCACTTTATTTGTTTAGCCATTTTCTCAACTGAAATGAAAAAGGCTTCTACGTCCTTCTCATCAAACTTTGGTAATGCTTGGACATATTTAAACAGATCCCTATCAGGCCTTTGGCTGCTATGGGTTTGTTCTTCATTACTATCCCCATTCTACTCCTATCTTCCACCTTTGCCATTTTAAGTCGACTTTTCTTTTTCATTGCCAACTTCTGAAGTTCAAAAACTCTCTCCTTCTCTCCCTCCTCTCTCTTTCTCCCTGTCCTCTGCTAGGGCTATCATTTCCTTTCCTTTTACCTCTGCTTTTATTTGTAATTCAAACTGTTTCACTTCCTTTTCTCTTGTTATTCTGCCAGGGCTATTCCTTCTTTTTCTTTCTCCCTCACCATTGCTTCTAATTCAAACTGCTTCATTTACCTCCCTAACCGGTTTTTCCTCTCACCCCAAGCCACACCCCCATCTCCTATCTACTAACATCATCCCGCCCCCTTGACCTGTCCGTCCTCCCTGGACTGACCTATCTCCTCCCTACCCCCCTACCTACACTCACCTTTACTGGCTCCATCCCCGCCTCTTCGACTTGTCTGCCTCCTCTCCACCTATCCTCTCCTCTATCCATCTTCTATCCGCCTCCCCCTCTCTCCCTATTTATTTCAGAACCCTCTTCCCCTCCCCCATTTCTGATGAAGGGTTTAGGCCCGCAACGTCGAGTTTTCCTGCTCCTATGATGCTGCTTGACCTGCTGTGTTCATCCAGCCCCATGCTTGTTATCTCTGCTTCATTTACAATTGGATTTTAGCCGTTTCCAACAATTCTGATTCCATTCCTAGCAATTGTAAATGTTGAGCTAATGCTTTCTAACTTCAGCTTTTTTGCCCATTATAAAAGTTTTGCCGTGCTCACTTTCTGTAAAACACCCAACGTGATTTCTTGTGGCTGGAGGAAACGCTTAGTGACTGAAAGAGCCATTATTATACAAGGCACACCCTGTTTAAAATAACTAAATGCAACACCTGAAATAAAAGAAAACCAATACTCACCACTCACTGCTGAGTCCAATAATCTTAAACCAAACCAGGAATTAGAGATTTCGATCCCAACAAGAGTCTCCGATTTGTAATAGACCAGACACCAGCCCCCCACCTTCAAATATATCAAGGAGATAGCCTAGACCTGCACTTTTATCTGACTTAAAGACAAGTGTAAGGTGCTGCGTTCTAGGTGTAATTCGATTCGTTAAGCTATTCGGCTTGATTACATATGTTTAATTACAACTCTTCTACACCACAATTTCTTTCCATATTTTTGTCAATGGCATCAAAATCCCAAAGTTTCACACTTCTCCTTCTTTGCACAGTCCTGATGGCTTAAAGTCCAAGTCAGCATTTCCCAGCTGCTGAATGAATCAATGACCGAGATAAATAAGCATCTATCATTTTGTCTATAAAATATGTATTTTGTGTTTCCCTTGAGCTAGGCAACACTGTAATACACTTGAAGCCCTTACTGATACACTGTTGTGCTAGCCAATAATGCTTTGCAAAAATGCATACGCTAAAGGCCTCACTGGTGGAGTACAACACTCCCACTAACATGTGGGATTCACCTCCCCAAGACTGTCCAAACTGGAAGAGGAGCATCTGGGAATTCGTCGAGCACCTTGAGACTTGCTGTCGGGAATAAGTGGAAGCCAGGCGTAAACAGCGTCAGGAGAGTACTGCCATACCAAACCCCCCACCTACCCCTTCCCACGACTACCTTCTGCCCCAAGTATGGCAGAGTCTGTGGAAAGCACATTTGATTGTATTGCCACCTATGGATTCACCTTGAGAGTGGAAGAGAGTCATCCTCATCTGTGAGGGACTGCCAACGATGATGATGCAAACAGGCATGTCAGATGCTTTAGAGACGTTTAAGTGACTCTTGGATAGGCACATAGAGGATAGTAAACTGTAGGGTATGCAGGGTAAATTGATCTTAGTAGGATAATAGGTCAGCACAACATTGTGGGCTGAAGGGCCTGTACTGTTCTATGTTCTATGTTCTATGTTCTATGTTCATTCAAAGATTTCTATCACTTTGATACCACTCATTCATTGCATCATTGCATCATTCAATGTTATTCATTGCATCATCGATGATAATAAATAGCATGGGTGATTTAGACAAAATATCTTTTTTCCAAGAGAACAGAAAAGATAATGAGGCTCGGACAGTTAAAATGATAATAGTGTTGCATGTAGTGACTAAAATACAGTTTAGTGGAAGAGCCAAGTAACAGAAGAAAAGGTTTGGTCATTGATAAAATAAATTGATAAAAATGAAACAAAGCACAATGCTTAAAAGCTTACTGTAACGTAGGCAGTAGAATTTCTAAGGAAACACTCCATTAGGTTTAGTGTTTTCAACTTTGGTACGTTATTTTTCACCGTATTATCATTCAAACAATAAAATTGACATCATGAACATTAAAATACCCACAAACCTTTGTTAATGCGGTTATGACTTTGACATTATAAATGCTTTGCCCACTTTTCTTGACAAAACTGTTGCAGTCTGTAATATCTTCCATATGCATTTTAAAATCAAACTGGGACTGTCATTGGACCAAATAACAAAGAAGGAAAAAATATCCCCGCAAATATCCCCATCCTCAATGATGGAAGAGCCCAGCACATCAGTGCAAAAGATAAGGCTGAAGCACTTGCAGCAATCTTCAGCCAGAAATGACAAGTGGACGATCCATCTCAGCCTCCTCCAGTGGTCCCTGGAAATTCAGATACCTTTCTTCCGCCAATTTGATTTGCTCCATGTTGGAGACACTGGATGTTGCAAAGGCTGCTGGCCCTGACAACATTCCGGCAACAGTACTGAAGACCTGTGCTCCAGAACTTACTGCTCCCTTAGCCAAGCTGTTCCAGTACAGTTACAACACTGGTATCTACCTGACAATGTGGAAAATTACCCAAGTATGTCCTGTACATAAGAAGCAGGACAAATCCAACCCGGCCAATTACCGCCCCATCAGTCTCCTCTCTATCATCAGTAAAGTGATGGAAGGTGTCATCAACAGCGCTATCAGGCAGCACCTGCTCAGCAATAACCTGCTCAATGACGCCCAGTTTGGGTTCTGTCAGGGCCACTCAGCTCCTGATCTCATTACAGCCTTGGTTCAAACATGGACAAGAGAGCTGAATTCCAGAGGTGAGGTGAGAGTGACAGTCCTTGATATCAAGGCTGCATTCAACCGAGTGTGGCATCAAGGAGCCCTAGCAAAACTGGAATCAGTGGTTATCAGGGGGCAAACTCTCCAGCGGTTGGAGTCATACCTGACACACAGGAAGATGGTTGTGGATGTGGGTCAATCATCTCAACTCCAGGACATCTCTGCTGGAGTTCCTCAGGGTAGTGTCCTAGGCCCAACCATCTTCAGCTGCTTCATCAATGACCTTCCCTCCATCATAAGGTCAGAAGTGGGGATGTTCGCTGATGATTGCACAATGTTCAGTACCATTCACGACTCCTCAGATACTGAAGCAGTCCATGTTCAAATGTAACAAGATCTGGACAATATCCAGGCTTGGGCTGACAAGTTGCAAGTGACATTCACACCACACAAATGCCAGGCTATGACCATCACCAATAAGAGACAATCTAACCACTGCCCCATGATATTCGATGGTGTTACCATCAACGACTCCCCCACTATCAACATCCTGGGGGTTATCATTGACCAGAAACTCAACTAGACTCCCCACATTAACAGAGTGGCTACAAGAGCAGGCCAGAAGCTGGGAATACTGCGGCAAGTAACTCATCTCCTGACTCCTCAAATCCTGTCCACCATCTACAAGGCACAAGTCAGGAGTGTGATGGAATACTCCCCACTTGCCTGGATTAGTGCAGCCCCAACAACACTCAAGAAGCTTGATACCATTCAGGACAAAGCAGCCCACTTGATTGGCATTGCATCCACAAGCATTCACTCCCTCCACCACTGATGCTCAGCAGCAGCAGTGTGTACTATCTACAAGATGCACTGCAGAAATTCACCAAAAATCCTCAGACAGCACCTTCCAAAGGAGTTGGCACATGCCGACGAACAGCAGCCCTGGTGATCATATAGCAGTTTATTGCCATTTAATTTACTAGCAATCACTCATTAATGAGGTTGGACCACAATTTGATGGCTAATGCTTCATTTAAAACTTTATCCTAAGAGCGTCCAGCTAACTGGGCGTAAGCTAATTATGACAGAGGACTTGCACACAATGTAACGGTCTGCTACCTTTCACAACCCACAAGGAGAAAGAAAGTCCTCTGTATCATCACGACTTACTTGATGATTCCATCTGGTTTGCAGGAGGAATGGGAGTACATGAGGCCAGGTAGACCAATATGAGATGCCGTAGGAGAGATGGAGAAAAGGACAATGTGGAATTTCCCACCCTCTTCTTCTGAAAAAATGGGACAGCCCTCTTCCTTTAGAACTCCTCATCAGGGCATCCAAACCAAGAGCCTGTGCATCCTTTCGCTTGGTTCCTGAGGCATCCTGAAACCCTCCACTTTTGTCAGCCAGTATGTACTGTGCGCTTTCAGCAGAAGTGAATGTGTGTAGCCCATGACACACAGATGAATGAAAATTGCATCTGACCGAGCACTTCATCCTTTTTTAGTAACTCCAGTCAAGTTCAAGTTACGGTTATCAGCAAATTAGGATCAAAATTGGATGTTGAAACCAGACTTCCAAACAGGCTTGCCTTATTCGCACAGCATCCAGTTAGTGCCTGTTTTCACCCCGGCCAAAAAAAAACCCAATGACTCTTAGGATTTGTTGGCTTAATGGAAAAAAATACAACAGTCTTTTAGCAAACATTTTTGTTCAGATAGCCATATTCCAGAGTCCTTTTGAGCAGAATATTGCTGATACTGTAAATCTGAAACAAAAGCAGAAAATACAGGAAATTTTCAGCAAAATTGGCAGCAGCTCCAGAGGCAGAAAACGGGATAGGGTTAACATTTCAGTTTGTGGCCCTTCGCAGGATCTGGGAGTACTTTGAAGTGCAACAGTTTACAAGTGAGGTAGGGGACGTGAGAAGGATATGAAAGTACAAAAGGGAAGATCAGAGATAGGTTTGAAGGCATGAGAGGTAAAAAGTCAAAAAGAATGATGGTGCACGGTAAAAATAGTTGGTAATGAGACAAGAAAAGAAGCAAAGGATCGATCTAGAGGAGGTGTAAATATAAATGCAGAATTATTGCTGATTGTTGTCCAAAAAAAGGAACAGCGACCATGGTCTGAAATTGCTGAACTCAATATTGAGTCTGGAACACTGAAAAGTGCCCAGTCAAGAGATGAGGTGCTATTTCTCCAACTCACAATTAATTTAATTGAAGCAGCTTAGGAAGTACAGGATAGAAAAGTCAGGGTGAGAATGGAGAGGAGAATTAAACTGACTAAAATTTAAGGGTTAAACTTGCGAACTGAATGGAGTTGTTCCACAAAATGGTCACCTGATCTGCATTCAGTGTGGAGCTGGAGGAGCACAGCGGGCCAGGCAGCATCAGAGGAGCAGGAAAGTTGACGTTTCGGGTCGGGAAAGGTCCACTGTTATCTCTGACTCCAGCCTCAGCAGTTCTTATTATCTTTGATCTGCATTCAGGCTTCTCAATCTAGAGGAGATTACACCGCAAGCAGTGAATATGAAAGTGACAAGAGTACAAGCAAATCCTTTTCACCTGAATGTTTGGGACCTTGATCAGTGAGAGGGAGAGGCTAAACAGGAAGGTGCTGCATTTTCTTCAGTGAAGATGGTTTTGGTGGTGCCAACATACTGGAGGTCAGAGAGATGGTTGGAACCTGTTGAAAATCTGTTGAAGTGGAGGTTTATGAAGTAGAAGGTGAGGACAGATGAGAAGCTTCATCTTGATTGGGTGATTCTGCTCTTCACATTTTCAACTTCTTTTGTTTTTCTTTGTTTTTCACTTGCCCCATTCCTATCTCTTTTTGACTTGGGCCATCAAACCACTTTTCCATTATCTTTCCCGCTCTTTATCCTTTTGTTCTTTCTTCCTCTTCCTTTCTTCTTCTGCTTTACTTAAAAACTGTTACATTTCAAACACTCTCAGTTCTGATAGAGACATTAACCCTAAACATTCAGTCTCTACAAATGCTACAGGGATGACTTAGAATTCTCAGCACTGGTCAACTTCTGGTAATAAATCAGATTGAATGCCATCAGTAGGAAGGATGAAGAAACCACTTTGATGATTCACTCAGTTGTATGGCTTCAAACTAAAAATGTCTCCTTGTTTAGTATTCCTTAAGTTTAATATAAAAAATAAGCAAAAACTGATTTATTCTCGTGAGAGGAAAGCCAATTGTCAAAAGGAGAGCAATAAGAATTTGGGGCAGAAGTTGAAGATAAGAAAGATTCACATGAGTAGACATTCTAGGGCTTTTTTACTTTAGAACAAAATGGCTTTGTTCCTCTGCATACTGAACTATATCTCACCATTAATATTGTCTTGATTGGTTGCTTATTGTTCTTTATCAATTGAATAAGTTTCTTACAATCTTTTATTCTTGCTTGTTGATGTGAGATGAGCAGCTTGAGGAAGTGTCAAGTGGTGATGGCTACTCTGAATTACTCAGGATTAAGTGATACTGACAGCGAAGGTAGAATGGGTTGTTTGATCTCCTCTTGGAGTACTGGCTCAGAAGAACAGTGCTTTGAAAATTCAAAGGTTCTGTCCTTGTATGAAAGTGGAAGAGAAAAGGAGTATAAATACCGATAATCTCATGATTTGAGATTACAGTCCGAAATTGGGCCCATGTGGCAGTTTTCAAGGAAGAAAGTGGTGATGCAAAAAGGGAAGGAGAGCATGATCTGGGACATGGGATAAGCAAAAATAAATTGTTAGAACTATAGAACCCCTACAGTGTGGAAACAGGTCATTTGGTCCAATAGATCCACATTGACTAAGCCTCCGAACAGCATTGCACCCAGACCCATTCCCCCTACCCTCTGCCTGTAACCCTGCATTTCCCATGGCTAACCAACCTAGCCTGCACATCTATGAACACTATGGGCTATTTAGCATGGTCAATTCACTTAACCTGCACATCTTCGGACTGTGAGAGGAAACCGGAACACGTGATGGAAACCTACGCAGACACGGGGAGAATGCGCAAACACCACACAGACAGTCACCCCGAGGGTGGAATCAAACCCAAGTCCCTGGTGCTGTGAGGCAGCAGTGCTAACCACTGACCCATTGTGCCACTCCTGTTCTGCCCCTGTTTCTTCCTTTAAAGTAATTGAATAACTAGAACCAGCCACACTATATATAAAGTAATTATACCAATAGATCAGGTAAAAATGATTCTGGTGGATTAAGAATTCAAGCCAATTTATTTCCAGAATTAAGGCCAATGAGAACCGAGATGAGAAGGTGATGGAGAAAGGCACAGTTTTATTAACGTCTAACTGTAAATCTCTGGCTGAGTACGAGTTGCTGATGAAGGACATTTATTGACTAAATCCTTGAAGATAAAGAGCTAGAATCCTCCCTGAGGATGATCAATTTTGAATCACTCTGTGCCTTAGGGTAGTCATTGGAACCAGGGTGACCTCACTGACTATGAGGTCGTTGATTGAGGTTGATAACCTGGGCCAATCAGGAAAGCCCTGGCTGACCAATATAGCCAGGAGTAACAGGCAGCAGGCCGTGGAAGGGGTCTTTATGGCTAACTGCCTGCCCGTCTTCTGTGGCTACGTGCAGGCCTGCGTGTCCTTGGAGAAGGAGCACTCAGTGTGCACTGACGCTCGCAATGCCTTTCGGGAGAGGTGGGCATGGGGTGTGGTGTGGAGTGATTTGTTTCCCCCACAAACTCTATTTTGATTTGATCCCTACCCTCGCCCTCACTTTTTCTTTCACATAGGCATTGCCCCCCAGGGGCTCTGGTTGGTACTAGTTCTTCAGTCACATGGGTGTCTTTCCTGGCGTTAATAAAATCATTTGCACACCTGGTGTTTTTACTGTGTCTCACACCTGTACACGCACAAAAAGAGAAAAAAGAATGTGTAAGCAGGAGAAATAGCATCTCCTCAGTTTGGGGGGGTTGGGGGGAGGGGCAGCAAAATATAACCAGGAGATTGGAATCTCCTCAGTTGAGAAAAAAAACAGGAATGACAGGTCCGAGCAGGGTCATTACAGCCAACTGCCTGCCCTTCTTTCGTGACTATGTTTGAGACTGCGATGTCCCTGGAGAGGGAGCATGCGGTGTACCCCAACACCCTCGATGACTTTAAGGAGAGGTGTGCACTGTGGGGAGTGGAATGCTTTACTTCCTCCTCCAACTCTATTTTGATTTGATCTGTACCATCCCCTTCACTTTTTCTTTCACATTGTCATTGCCCCTATAGGGCTGTGCTTCTCATTGGTTCTTTGGCCATGTGGGTGTTTTTCCTGGTGGTGGCATATTAATAAAGTTACCTACCCAACTGGTGTTTTCACTGTGTCTTGCACCTACATGCACTCAACATGGGTGCTGGGGAAGATAAACACAACAGTTGTATGGCCATAGTGTGGAGGGAGAAAAGGAAAAAAAAAATATAACCAAGAGATGAGACTCTCCCAGTTAAAACAAAAAAAAACCAAAAAACATAACCAGGAGATTAGAATCTCTTCAGTCCAGGAGACTGACTCTGAGCTGGCTGGCCATGGCCACTGTACTGTGCACGAGTAAACAAAGGGTGGCTTGGTGACAGGATACAGGCCTCTGTGCAGTTGTTTCAGTGGTGATGCGAGAAAATGGGACCTGCCTGAAGAACAGCTGCTTGGAACAGTCATCTTGGAGTCTGGGTAAACATTTCTGGCATCATGCCTTTACTTGAAAACCTTGATTCATTTGATCCAGCTGTGGAAGACTGGGTCCAGTACGCGGAAAGAATGTGATATTTTTTCCAGGCAAATGACACTGGGGCAGACGAAAGGACAAAAAGCAATGGGTAATCCTTCCGACTACTTGCAGACCTGTAGCATTTTCGGTTATGAGGGGTTTAACTTTCCCAAAGGCACCAGACATGAAAACCTTCCAAGAATTGACAGAGATTACACAGTGTGGAGCTGGAGGAACACAGCAGGCCAAGCAGCATCAGAGGAACAGGAAAGCTGACGTTTCGGGTCGGGACCCTGATTTCTGAAGAATGGTCACGTAGCCAAGAAGTAACCTTTAGGGAAGAGAAAAAACAGCCATCATCATCTAAGGTGCTGGTCTACTACAATCAGAAGTGAGAGGTAGTGCTGGCATGTGATGCTTGCCCGTATGGTATCAGGGTAGTGTTGGCTCACCGGTAGCCCAACGGAGAGGAACACCTGACAGCGTATCTTCCTGGACTTTGGCTGAAGCCAAATGCAAATATGCCCAGATTGAGAAGGAAGGTTTGGCATTCATCTTTAGTGTGAGGAAGTCCCATTGGTACCTTTACAAACTAGGATCTATACCTTTGAATTAGAATTAACCTCTGTAATAGAGTACAAGTAGTTTTATGATAATATAATCTTATTTCTTAAAACTTTTATTAGTCAAGACTCTCCATGAACTTAAGGTTTACAGTGCTGTTATGTATTTAAAATTAACTGTATTACGTATAAAAATGTACAATCATTGATGAAGTTTCATCCAATGGGAAACTCGCACCAATTAAGTAAATCTGGGACAATGAGCTCAGGAAATCTATCACGAGGACGTGACAACATACATCCTCACATCCTGAACACTGAGTAAAACAGATATTGTAAAATGTGTCAACATCTCAGTGAGAAACCATAGAAATAACAGAATTTTGGAGACGATGGTCTCTTGAATAATTGACATATTAGAAAACTAATCAGGAGTTAGGAGGAAGTGATCTCACTAAAATGACTAATACTCAAAGATACCAATCAGGAATTGAACGCACACTGTTAAACCAATCTGACATGAACTGTTCATTGACTAACAAGTCAATTAGAGTTCAGGGTATCTCTTATCATGCCCGTGGGGTAGTGGCTGGTTGGAAAGGTTAATAAGGCTTGGTTTTTAGTCACACAGTGTTTAGAAAAAAGACAGAAAGGGAACTGTTGAATTCACTGACTCCACCACCTTATTAATTATCGATTTTTGTACTTCCTACAATAAACTTAGTAAATTCTGTGAAAACATTCTTGTAACTGGAATCAGTCTTGTAACTAATGAAGATTGGCAGAACTTTAGATTGGTTCTCTTAACCAAATCTATAATTGAAATTTGGGTGATTTGGTTGTGCAGTGGTAGGGTTCTACTTCGGAGTCCAGATGATCTAAGTTCAAGTCCCAGCTGCACTGGAAATATGTCACTGCATGCCCAAAGAGTGAGTAAAATAACTTTGTGTAATAATACACAATTTTTACACAAAAATAAATTTGCAATTAACTTACATCTCACAGTACTATGTTACATGCCAAAATCGTGCAGTTGGAGAAGAAATCAACTTAAAGTTGAATTCCAGAAAAAGTGCGAAAATAATTTGGTTAAAATAGTATTAACAAAACAAATCTTGAGGTTGTTGGTTTGAAGAAACGACTATCCCGCCTGAGTGCAAAGCCAATTTGTGAATTGAAAAGGAAAGGGGTGGAAGAAATCACAAAGAAAACTGACAGGCACAATGTTCAAAGCGAATTATGTAAAATACAAGGAATAGGTGTGGAAAGGACTTGAGAAAGCTGGATGCTAAAAACAGACGGCACAGACTCGATGGGCCGAAGTGTCTTTTTCTGTGCTGTAGACCTCTATTACTCTACGACTGCAGGAGGAAACACTTGTTCTTGAATATAAATTAAAACTTCAGATAGAAAAAGCAGCAGCAGTTGTTAAAGCTGAATTAGCAAAAGTTTGATCTCAGCTGAATCAAAACAAACAAGAATAAACTACCTGAATTAATAAGCTACCTAAATGAGGCTTATTAAGCCGCCTTCATCTTTTTGCATTTATTTAATCACCCTACAGCATCTAAATAGTGAGTAAAGATCTCAAAGCAGCTAAATAGGACGTTATTCAAAAAAGAAATGAGTTACTTATACAGGTGTGGACAGAATTAAACCTGTGTCTTTCGGAGAAACAATAATATCCGGTAAATAATCCATTCAGTGTGTAAACATTCTCTAGCGTAAGTATCGCATAATTAAATATCACTGGCTAACTCGTTTTTAAAAATGATTAATGACCAACAGTGTGGGGGTATTTGACATAAAATAACAGGTAAACTTTAAAAGTACTTTCTAGCTGTAAAATTTGAGACATTCGGGTCATGAAAAGCACTCAAAATTCAAATTCCTTTCATATTTTTAAATTGTAGATCATAGAACTTTAATAATAGAAACTCCTACTGTCTGTTCACTTAATTGTGCAGACTTTGTGCAAGCACTCACATTGGTATCAAAAGGGTTTATTACAATGTCATTGCGTACAAGCTGACATGCCCATATTGAGAGAACATTATTTACACTTGTTTTGCACATTTCAGTACATTATTGGGACAGTGACATGCAATGACTCTACACAATAAGTTTATTATAGTTACAAGTGTTAAACAGAAATAACGTAATGAATAAAGCTTATGGTAGACAGATGACTTCAAGCTTCTATAATTCATTCTTTAGAATGTTTCTGGCAGTCTTCATATTTGCAATCACTAAAAGAAAGAGAAACAAAATATTACTGATGTATGGTCAAATTTATTACAGTTTGCTATCTCTATTCAGTTCACAAGATGCCTGTTGTGTACGCCATCAGCACCAATACAAGTCTGAAATCTGTTCTTTCGAGCATGATCTCCTAGAATGCAATTTGCTCGGTTTTATGAGGTGAGAGAGATTGTGGAACATAGAAGTTATTCTAGTAAACTGGAATGTCATGACAAAGATTCTTAATTCAATCCCTGATTCATGCCGTTTCATTGACTGATTGATGTTGAACTGGAGAAAATTTAACATGAATGGAACAGAATCAGAGAGTCATTACAGCAGAGAAGAGACCAATTGACTTATTGTTCCTGCACCAGCTATTTAAATGAGCTATTCGCTTTGTTCCATTCTCCACCTCCTTCTTGTAGCTTTTGCACTTTTAAGTAAACAGTCTGATCCTCACTTGAATGCCCCAAATCATGCTTTCCAACAACGTATTCTGGATCTTAGTCATGTGGAATAGCAGTGTACAAGTATTATATTTGAAAGAAAAGAACTCAGGTTGGATCTTTAGGCAGTGGGGAATCAGAAGAATTAACACTTCAGATATTTATCTTAAAATCTAGAAGTCACAGTTCAAATTTGTTGCTTTCTCAACTGTTGACAGTTGAAATGCAACATCAAATAGCTTCTGGCATAAGCTCTTTTATCCAAAAGATTTTCTTCAGCACCAGTTTTTGTCTGTGATGAGGTGGATAGTTCTCCCACCAGTGGGATGTGCTCCATAATGTATAGTTGAGTGAAGAATGAAAATCATTTACTAAGTGTGGACCAAAAAGTGAGCTCTACTTTCAAACCCATTTTCAAATCAATGGGAATCTGGTTGATGTCAAATTCAGGCAAATGTTTTAGATTTACCCCCTTTCCCTTTAGCTTTTACAAAGCCAAATCATGGGTTCAGAATTTTATACCATTGATGTAAATTGCTTGGATGCCCACCACCAAAGCTGGCTTGCTGCAAAACTGAAGCTGAGTGTCATATTTTATCCTTTTCTGCATCTCCTTTTTGTCCTGAAGATGTGTAAAACCATTTCTGTTCCAAAATGTCACCTCAAATTCTCCTTGTATTATACATGTTTGTATTGGAGAATGTCAGTCTAACAAGCATGTGATCAAAATACTCTTCAAGCTTCATGCTTTGTTCTTTTAATAATCTTAAACTGAGCTCTATTTCCTTGCCTAATGATCAGTTTTACTTTTCTTTTGCCCTGTCAATATCCTTCATAGTTTGATTACCTTGATCAGATAGTCTCTCACCTTCTCTGCTCTCATTAAAATGGCACCAGTTTCTTTAAACAGCTGAAGTAACGTAACCACGTACAGACTACAGATTGTTAAATACATAACTGAATAGCTTTGATTAGGACACTATCCTAATTTTGTCACAAATAAATTGCAAATTTTGAAATGTTAAGTATCTAAAATTCCAACCTCCTGAATCAATTAAATGTGAATGTAATTTTTGCAGTGGGTTCACAGGCAATCCACCTTTGATTTGCCAGGGAACACTTGGTTGAAATTTAAAATTTACCACTGAAGATTAGAAGATCAATATTCCTAATATGTACTCCAGGCTTGGAGTCTTGCCTTCTGGAAGCACATATTAGTAAGTCACAAACACATTCTGAACAATTTCATATCCTGTTCTGCCATTTGGCCAGGATCCAATAGGCACTATTAATCCTCTAGTACTTCGAGTAAACCAAAACCTCCCTTTGTCAGTAGATTATTCATCTGTGGCAATGTTACATTTGAGACCAATCCTGCTTCACCCTGAATCAGGTTCCTATTTGCAGTTTAAAAGTAACCATCGAGCGCAGGAACCAGAATGATACCCCCCGCCCCTCCACCTCCCCCAAACATGCCTATAATCCAGAAAACCTGCAAATGGAAGCATTACCACTCCAGTTGAAACCGTTTGGAGAGGCAAGACCAGGGCCAAATTTTAATTCCATGGGATAGATAGGTCTGATCTTGCTGCTACTGGCAAAAATGGAGGCAGAGGTAATGGTTAATATAGCTTGTGGAGGGCTAGGCAAAAGTGGACATTGGACCACTGGAAAATGATGCTAGAGCAGCAGTACTATTACAAAGAAAAGGCTGAGGAACCGAATAAGTTCTTTGCGTCAGTCTTCAGTGGAAGACATGAGTAATATCCCAAAAATTCAAGAGTTGGGGGCAGAGGTGAGTATGGTGGCCATCACCTCAGGTGGATAAGCCATCTGGACCAGATGACCACACCCTAGAGTTCTGAAAGAGAGCACGAGAGATCGAGAGCCAAAGGTTACAGGCAGGAAGTGGGAGAACGGGTTTGAGGAACTTATCAGCTGTGATTGAATGGTGCAGCAAACTCGATGGGGTGAATGGCCTAATTTCTTCTCCTACGTCTTATGGTCTAAAGAAGAGAGAAGTTTGAGGAGAGGGGTCAGGTTGAGTGCAGAGTGGAAAATTTAAATAATAGAGTTTCTTCCCTTTGACTGAAGGATGGCATGCCACAAGAGTGGATACCCATTTTCTTTGCAGGTTTCAGTTTTACACTTGTTTTTGGCTTCAAATGGTGGCTGCTCATCATCGCCACACATTTTCAGTTTCTTTACTTGCTGTATTGCCTGTTTTTGCCCTTGCTCAACCAACATTCTTGGTAGTTTAGTCTGTCATTTACACCTTTCCCTCTTGTCCTTTTCAATACCTCACACCGTCAGTTGCTCAAAACTGATTGCATTTTTAGTTTTTCCTAGTTTGATGCAAAGTAATTGATCTGATTTGTGAATTCTTGATCCTCCTTCCACATCTGTTGCCTGAGAGTACATTTGCAATAGTATATCCAGTATGTGCTGGAGATTGTTTGATCAAAGAATTACAACTGTTTTTACTGTAGTTGAAGCAACTTAGACTTACAGAGGTCAATGTCTTTAGGCTCGTAGGCATATTTACGGTTACTGTAATTCCCTTTGATATCTGCCCTCACTGTTAAGGAAGGATCTGCATTGAAAGAAAACAAAAAGGCACTCAATACACACAACTACACAAACTAAATATCTGGAATACTAACCAAATAATTATATTCTTCAAAAATACAGACATTGAAATTCTTACCGACAAACATTATCCTCGGAACATACTGTCCGTCAGGTGTCAAATTGCTGTCACTTGTCTCAAACTATAATGAAGAAAATTATTTAGTTGCAGCATTAGCAAGAAAGCTACCATTGCATTTAGCAATGCCAATTAGTGAATTCAAACAATGCTAAAAAGATGCATAGTTAAAAATAAACCAGAAGTAGTGAACATGTATATGCTTAACATGAACTTGCTCTTTCACCAAGGTGCTGGTGTAAAATGGGAAAAAAGTACAGCACAATTAAGTAGCTTCCATTGTTTTCTTTCATTTAGAAAATATCCTAACTGAAAATGCCACTCTCATGAAAGTCACATTTGATGTACTATAGTCTAAGATTACAAAAAGTGTCCTGAAGATTCTGACATGCAGTCACTACTGTTAGAATATTGTGCTACAATGTATGAATTAGTCAATATTTAGAGAACAAGACCATTCTCTTAAAATAATGACTGGCTTTTGACTTTACTTTGTTTGCCTTCACATCTTGCACCATTCCCACAGGCATTTGCTAAAAAGTATATTCGGAGCAGTATTACACTGAATCAGACAAGGGGAAATTTGATATTGCCCAAACATCTTGCACCTGTTCTTATCAAGACGAGAATGAGGTTTTGGTTTCTAAAGGAAATGTCAGCAAGGTTTATCATTAGGACTTTTGATAATTAAGATGATCCTTGAATGAGTTGTTGAGCCATGCTCCAACCCCAGTGCTAACTCCCTATCACAGGTTGAATGACAGACGTTAGATCTCCTGGTATAACTGGGTGTTATTTGTTTTGCAGGTTTCTCTTGATCTCAGTTTATGGGAGCTGAACATGTCCCACACATGGCATTCTTTAAACAGACATTAATAATGTGCAAACTGGCTCCATTTTTATTCATCTTGCTACTGTCATATACAAAAATCTCCTGCAAGGAACTTGATATCGTGCTCATCGTGAAAAGCTTTCATGCACTTTAACTTTGTTCCATCAGCCACGCAGGAAACTATCACTAGGATAGTGTCTTTTGGCTTGTACTTCTCACTAAGCTTTCAGCTTTCTACTCCATAGTTTGGTTATTGGACATCAAAATTCAAAGGCAAAGGCAGTTATTGACTTATGACTTAATGGCTGTGTGATTTTGCTGCCTAAGAGGCAAAAGTGCTAGAAATGGATAATTTTGGCACTAGAGGGCTTTTGGTAGTCTGAGCAATTTCAGTTTTCTGTCACAACGCTAAACTATTTCTTCCATAAAGTAGCTGCATTAAATTGACTATTGGACTGAAATCTTCGTCAGATTCTGTTTGATTAGGCCCACTTGAGTCCATTTATGTACACAGTGCATTTCTGATGATGTAAGCGTTTCAGTGCTTTACAGAGATCCATTGGGCAAGATAAGCCACTGGCTTGGTCCATATCCTGATGATGCAATTGTTTTTGGGACAAATTCTCATTCTCACACTAGGTTTTCCACTAACATCAACTTCCCTCACTGCAGCATTTACGTGATGAGTTATGAGTTATGTCTTTTAACTGGAACACAGTTTTTGTTTCATTCTTCTACCTGGAGGATCCTTTTCTCTTTTAACTCATCATGCCAGACCATGACAGTCCCTGCTTTGTGTCAGCATACATTCCATAACCGTGGATTCCTGCACATGGTTGCTAACAGGGCCGTCAACCACATCTGACTTGTTACTTGTGCTTCCACACTTGCCCCTTCTCATCATTCAGTGGGATTGGGTCACCTTTGTCCTCACTTATCACCCCACCAGCCTTCACATTCAAAGGGTCATTCTCTGCCATTTCAGAGAACTCCAGCAGAATGCCAACACCAAACACATCTCCTCACACCCCATCTGCATTTCACAGAGATCATCCCTCTGGGACATCCTAGCCCATTCACTGACCGCCAACACCAGGCTCCCCCTTGCCACAACATCTTCTCATGCAGAAGGTGCAACACCCACCCCTTCACCATCTCCCTGCTTGCCACCCAAGGACCTAAACAGTCTTTCCTGCTGAAGCAGCATATCACTTCTACCTCCTCCAATCTTGTGTATTCGCTGTCCCCTTACTCCACATTGGGGAAACCAAATGCAGACTGGGTGACTGCTTTGCGGAACACCTTTGGTCTGTGTGTAAGCATGACTCCTAACTTCCTGCAGCCAGTCATTTTTAACACAGCATCTTGCTCGCTAGCCCACACGTCTGTCCTCGGCATGCTGCGTGCTCTATTGAATCACAGTGCAAACTGGAGGAACAACATCTCATCTTCAGACTAGGCACTTTACGATCTCCTGGATTTAATACTGAGATTAACACCTTCAAGACATGAAACAACTCCCATTCCTTCCCTTTCTTTTAGCTTTACCTGTTACATTCTGTTAAAATGTCCTCTCTCCCCTCCCCCCCAACCCCAGTGGAACTGTCTGTTCTTTCAAGTCTGACAGTCAGACACCATTGTACTGCCATTCCTACATTTCAATCAATCTGAACTATCAACATCCTTTCTTCCCAGGACTCCACCTTCCCCGAACTATTGCATGGTTGCTGCCTCTCCACATTTCACGTCAGCTCTGGTAAAAGTCATCTAGTCACAAAATGTTAGCTTGCTCTCTCCACAGATGCTGTCTGACCCACTGTTTTCAGTACAGATTCCAACATCTGCAGTAATTTGCTCCTATCTTAAAACACTGTGCATCTTCTTCACATGACAGCCTCTACCTGCTTGATCCCATATACCGAATTAAGATTAGAAGGGAAACTAAGCCGGTTTTAACAGGGGTGCTGAATGGAGATTGATTACTAAAGCAAGTGTCACATTTCACGGTCTTAGGCTGATTATTTTGCAAATACATGATTTTTGACTCCAAGGCACTGGGATTGTCTTATGTATCTGTTTAACTCATATGCCATGATCTACATTAATTCTCTACATCTGAAGACTTTCCCACAAAGTTTGTTACACGCAAACCACTTACATACGAATGCACCAAGCTAAGAAGCATACATTTGTTCACACTGTACATACTTTATTCCTTGTACTCAATTGTTATCATCTACTATAATATAGCAAACTGATATTGTTAAGTGAATCATGGGGGAGTGGGAGAATGAGAAACATGTCCTCCTTAGAGATTGTCTTAGTAAGACCAGCAATTTCTTTAAGTCCCATGTGAACTTAAGTATTTTAAGAAAACTAAAATCTCCAGGGTTAGATAGTAGTTTCCATAGGGTGTGAGGGGAATTGAGAATCATTAACAAGTCAATTGATGGTCACTGAGGAATTTCTTGTAAATAGCTAATAATATGCATTTTAAATGTGTTGGTAAAAATGGACAGTGAATTAATTATCTAATCTTCATTGAAATCAGTCGTTAGAGTGTTCTTGAGAATTCAGTAAAATGACAAATTAGAAAATAGCAATTAAGCAACTAATTGGGCAGAATTCTACTTGACCAACAACCTTTCTGAAAAGAGACAACAGAGGCCTATTGCATTAATCCCTACAGTACCATGTGTGTAAACTTCTATAAAGTGTTTGTAAAGGTTGATTTTTTAATAAAAACGGTACTAATTAAGATCAAAGGAGTGAATATTCAGGGACAGAACTTGAGTGGATAAGAAATTATTTGAAAGATAACTAAAAGCACAAATGTTGATGAGAGGGGGAGGGTTATTAAGTGTATGGACTAAGGCATCTGAGGGCTCATCACTGCAAAGCCATGGAATCGAAAAGAAGTGTAGCAGGCTAGATAGTGATAGATGTGAAGTAGTGTACAGTGGAGAAAAGAGCAAAATATACTTTATGGTGCTAAAGAGTTCAGGATGAAGTTAAAACAGACTTTCTTGGTGGACTCAGATGCAAAGTACCAAAGAATGACATCAGAATGCGGAGCTCAAAACAGCCAGAACCTAAAATGCAAGCATTGAATGACTATTTTTCTTACTTACCACAAGATTAAGCATAATGAAGTCTTCTTTTGCCATTTTCTGAATCTCCTTATTCTGAGCAAATGCCTGCTTCAAGGCTGTTAAGAGTTACGGAAAATATTTGAAAGTTGTGGAATACTACTGATCATTTTTGGTTAAGTAATTATGAATATTCCATACTAAATCAGAGCATTATTGGCAGCTATTTCACTCCAAAGCATGATGAAATACAATGTAGGAAATTAACTGTTTTTTGAAGTGATCACTTACCTTGGCTGAATTGGCAATCTTCCAAGTGGTGGATAACCATCAAAGGTCGGTTACTGAAATGAAATAAGAATGCCAGATCAGTAAATAAAATATGGAATACCATAATTAATATTTCATTATTTAAATCCTATGAAAAACACACTTTAAAGGAAATAAGTTTGTGTGAAGGACTGGAATTTGTATAGTGCATGGTCAGCACTGAAGATTGAAGTGGTTTCTCAAGTGGTTTTCCTATTTAACTTCAAATTCTAGTGTGTTCAGATGCACTAATCTTATTTCCCATTCAAGTGCTTTTTGGAAAGCAGCTAGCAATTTGCTATTACATTGTAGGCCATTTAGTTTATCAGTCAGCATATGAACCATTAAGAATTGGACTGGAACATATTAAACATTTTCACTTGTGGTGACTAGAGAGAAGAAAGGTTGGATTTATATCTTTAGCAGGATTCTTTGATTAATGGCAAACCACATGGACTGTGAAGATCTGTATGTTAGCATGACTTCCAGAAAAAAAAAGTTTTTGCTGAAGTTCCACATGAAAGACTTTAGTTGTACTCAAATGTTGTGCTATTTAAGGACAAGCCTTCAAAAAATAGACAAGGCACTTGCTGGGGGGTAAAATATTACAGAATGCTCAATGTTGCTCTAGCACATGACTTACCTAAATAAGAATTAGGTAGAAACTTCATGCAAAGAAAGATTAAGTTTGAAAGTAATTAAATAGAAGTAACAGAATTGACAATTTGGAAATTACAGAACAGGTTGGATGAATATTTAAGTGGTCAGAAAAATTTATGACATAACATTGCATGTTGCAAGAACTACATATATGAAAGAGATGATCTTTAAGCTGCATAAATTGAAATAGCTAAAGATGTACCTGAAAGAGATGGAGAACACTCAGACTTGATGTTAAATATTATTCAACACAGGAAAATAAGTAAACAAAGCTCAATGGAAGGCTGAATGATTAACATAAACCGTAGAATAAGTTTGGAGGGATGACCCTTTAGAACAGAGATGAGGAGGAACTTCTTCAGTCAGTGCGTGATGATATATGGAACTCATTGTCACAGAGAGTTGTGGAGACCAAGTTATTGAGTGTATTTAAGGCAGAGAGAGATAGGTTCTTGAATGGTAAGGGGATCAATGGTTATGGGGAGAAGGTCAGAGAATGGGGGTGAGTAATGTCAAACCTGATGGAATGTCAAAAAAATCTCATTGTACTGAATAGCCTAATTCTGCTCCAATATCTTCTTATCCAAGTAATGAGGTAATTGTTAAGCTTTGTGCCTTGATGAAAAATCACATACCAAGCAGCATGTGAAATTCTGTTCACTAAGACCTTGAACCACTGGCTGAAGTGCATAGAAAAGATACATGGTGGATCTATAGAATTAATACTGATTATATTAAAACAGGAAAAAAAAAGACTGCTTCTATGCTTATTGCTTTAAACAAAAGGAAAGAAAATAATGTCAAGTATTGTATTAATTTGAACAGTGACTTGAGGAGAGGGACACAGGTTCAAACAAGTCAATTGTATGACTGACATCATGAAATTCTTATGCACATAAAGAGCAATCAAGAACATCCAAATTAATTAGTGGGCACTGATGCCTTGGAGTTGTTTAAGAAACAAATCAGTGATACAGTTGGGAGGCCTTCAGATTTATTTGAATGAATGAATCACAATGTGCCTTATGGCTTTCCTCCTTGATGATTACCTGCATTGGACAGGATTGGTACCTGGTAATTGGTCATTGGTCAAAGTCTGACATAGGGTCAACCTCAAATAATATTGGTAGAACCCAGCAGTACTTCAGATCTTATTACGGGTTTGGAAAAGGCTATCAAAAAAACCCACGCTTTGCTCCCCAGTGGTTCTCACCCCATTAGAGCGCATGCTATTTTGTTTCTGTCCTAAAAGGCCAGGTCTATAAAAGAGAAAAATAGATTCCCACCATTGTACTTTAACACAAAAGGAATTCTAATATGTTTTGCTCTGCAACCCTCAGGAATATGTCAGAGCAAGAACAAGCAACATTCCCTTAGTGTGCATATTTGTAACTGAATGAGCTAAAGGACAGACTGGTGGTGCACAGCAAAGAGAATTCAGATGTAACAATATGGCAAGATCCTCGACTAATTGTTGGAGTCCAACATTTTGCTCAAGATTCATTTGTTATTCAAACACCAGCATGTCCTACATGCTGACAGCATCTAGAAACTATATCAGAGATAATAGGTACTGCAGATGCTCGAGCATCCGGGATAACAAGGTGTGGAGCTGGATGAACACAGCAGGCCAAGCAGCATCATAGGAGCAGGAAAGCTTGACGTTTCCAGCCTAGACCCTTCATCAGAAATGGTCTAGGCCCGAAGCGTCAAGCTTTCCTGCTCCTATGATGCTGCTTGGCCTGCTGTGTTCATCCAGCTCCACACCTTGTTATCTAGCATCTAGAAACTACTTGGATGAATGCTATCCTTGCAGAGAATTGCTGCTCATCAGGTTTTGCCTGCTTGTGCTCAAATATGTTGACTTTGCAAGATAAAGAGAGTTCATCTCACTCAAATATCTGTGGTGCTCCAGACACTTCATTAATGATGCAACAGGTATGCTCTAGGGCTAAAGGTGGATTGTCAAACACAGTAAACATACAGACTGTTGGCAGTCTGTGTGGTACCACCTATTTTTGATGCCATTGATAGCAATGACTCAAGACCTCTTTCAGGATTTGAGCTGTTGAAACACTCACGAGTGACAGCATGAAAGATTGGCCCTATAAGAAGGAGGGTGTCAGCCAGGAATAAATACTTATTGTTTAGTATGGCTCCTCTGGAGTAGAGGGAGGGTTCTTTCACTTCTGAAATCAAAGCCATGATGACCTGAGTGCACCGTTTGTACACAGACTCCTAATGGGTTTAGTGTGGCAAGCAGCATAGGCAAACACCGGGTCCATTTGTCTCTGTGCCATTAATAAGGGGTTACCTATTGCACCCACTTGAACTAGCTTGTGAAATGAGTAGACATCACATGAGCTCAGCCCATGAGGCCTTAGGCATAATGGCCTGAGATAGGTATTTTGGATTTTAACAAGCATGTGCACCCAAAAAATCAGATTGGTATATGAAAGGTTTTAGTTAATCAAAAGTAAAACAATCGTAATTCGAAATATCAAATGTAACAATCCTCACATTCGGATTCCATACTTTGGAGATTCAGTTCTCACTTCAGTGGAATTTTTTTTAAAATTGAAGATGCAGATTAAGTGCACCTATTTCTGGGAGCCTTCCCACAGTATACACCCTTCCCTTCCATGAGAAAAATCAACAAATTGGGTTCATTCATCCCTCAACACTGCAAGAGAAGGAGCCAGAGCATTCGCGAGTAGCTGTCACTGACTGAGGAGAGCAAGGGTCTGATCTTCCAGGTCGATTATAATCTCAGATCAGTGCCTGTTCGATGAATGTCCCAAATCGTTAGCTTCTTGTTTTAAGTACACAGGGAATGAAGGTATATTGGGTTAGTGAAGGAAAGTCAAGTTGTGAGAAAGTCAGCCATGATCTTATTCAATGACCCAACAAACTTGAAGGGACTAATGTACTTCATACATTTTAGGGATTTGGAGCCATTTATATTAACAGACAAAAAAAAAACTGGGGCTCAGGAGAGATTAAATTTAAGAAAAGATATCAATTCATCCAATTTAACAAACCAAACATACACAATCGCCCAAAAGTTCTGTTTTGGGGACTAATGCATATCTATTCATCTCTGTGGCACAGAGATTTCCAACACTTAGAAACAAAAGCAAAGTACACTTTACTGTGCTTCACGTTTTACTTGACCTTCCGGTATCTCTCGGAATAGGTTCTGTTTCTGTATTTCCTTTTTACCATCACCCGCCTTTTTGTCAATGGAGTGTTAGTGAGGCGGGACGAGACAATGTTTCCTGCCTTAGCAATAATCTCTACAAATAGAGGGCTGTTGGAATATGTGCGTACTTTTTGAATAGCCCTTTGCTTTCCTCGATATATTACTCACGTTTTTCCCCCCTCTTACGTCCTGTCGCCTTGCCTCACTGCTTTTTAAGCGCGTTTTCTTCTAATAACCCCTTATGAGTAAACTGCTGCTTTCATTAACCGCCCCCAAGCTTGCAACTTCACTTCTCCTCGGGCACTGCAGTTTAACACCTAATCATCAGTCATTTCGGAAGTTGTTCCATATCTACCAGCTAATGTTCGATGTATATACGTGAGTTTCCTTAGGAATATCCAAACAAACGAAAGTGTGAAGGTGTATAGGCGCCGACCGAGACACTAGACAGCGCTTTCAGTTAGAGGTTACCTCTTTCTTGCTTTGTATAGTCCTTCCTCGTAGGTCTGAGCCCAATTAATTTCGTCGCCCCATCCTAAAACGGAACAAAAATGCACAAAGTAAACTCAGCAGGTCGAAAGCACACTCGTAAACCCCCCCCACTCCACTAGTCTGTAGTGATTGCTTACCTCTGGATAAACTGGGAGGGCATTTCTTCTCGCCTGCACTCTCGCTTTTTGACGGAGGGCTGACAGCCTTCTGGGATGGACCTCTAGCCAGACAACTTGAGACAGCCGCCAGCAACACTAGCAGGGACAGCGAAAGTGCAGCCATTCTTGGTGGGGGTTTCCGATTACTGGAAACACAGAATGAGCTAAATGTTACCTATGTACGCACGACCGAGTAATTGCCCAGAGAGAGAGAGAGAGCGCGAACGAGTTTTAGGAACTGTTTCAGATTGCCAAAAGTGATTTCACTTCCTTGGTGAGAATCAAATGTTAACATCCTTTACTTACCTGCGCCAGGTAACAATGAATCCGAGCTGAGTGCTGTTAAGACTGAGCTGTGATTCGAGAGGTGTTGTGCTCCCAAATATATACCCGATCATTGCTACCCCATTGGTCACCATCTCTTCCTCGCCCTCCCCTACTTGGGAAAGCAGGAAGAATAGACTTTACTTAGATTATTTATCTTTTCTTCTGTAAGTGAAAATGATCCTTTTAGAACTTGTTGAGCTCAGAACGTTCACAGTAAAGTTTCTTAGGTGCAATTTTGCAATATTAAATAGATATAGCGAACTATTTAGAAAATGTGACATCTTTTCAGACCATTGAGTAATTGAAATCAGTATCTTTTGATTTCTCTGAAAGCTGACTGGTCTCTCTACTATTGGCTGAAAGTTTTGCAGACAGCATGGTAGTTTTTTTAAATATATAACAATTGACTACTGTGCTGATTCATAACTTTAGATCTGATTTGTATGTGTGGTGGCAACGCCCCAATGTTGCCTCTGCAACATTTGTGGATTCCAATACATCGTATTAGTGAAAATCGAATTCATATGACAAATGCAACATACTGATTCAAAATGAAATGTTTCTAAAATTAAGTACGATTCTATTTTCACTTAATAGCTTGTAAAGTCAACAATAAGCATTCATCAAACACCACTCACTTCAAACACTAAGTAGTACATCTTTTTGGTGAAACAGACATTGTAGTCAATGAGAATAAGTTCTTGTTAGTGTTGAATTTGGGACCATTGAAGGTTTGGGTTTTACACTCTGGTTATCCTGTTTTGCCTACATGCTGTTATATACTTCAAGTAATTACCCTTTATAATACTGTAGTCTATTTAGCAAGGCTACTGTTACTGACAAAGGTCTTGTGGCACAGTGTGTACCATCATTGAGCCTGAATTTCTGTCTTCAAGTCCCACCCAGGACTAAACTGCCATGCAAGATGCATTCATACTATGACCAAATTAATGATTATGAACCTACAAATCATTCCAGTACATACCAATGGCAAGAAGTAAGAACAGGAGTGATTACTGGTCATCCATATATGGGTGGAAAGTTGAAGACTCTACAATCACTATCCATAGCAGACTACAACATGCTTGTAAAATGTGCATGCTTCCACTGCTTGAATGATCTATTATGCCCACTTGCATATGCAGTTCATTCCTGATGCAACATTTCACACTCTGATATCTTTGCTTTAAAAATACCTTTAAGCTAGCCTCTTAGGATATATTTTGCAATTGTGACCCCTCGATATAAACCTAATATTTCATTTGTCTTTGTTTTTAATTTGTCCATCTGCTTTGTAAAGATGTTTTCTAACTCAACAAATTAGGTGACATCCATTCATTGGTTGATTTTCAGGACAATGCCCTGACCAATCAGAGTCAACCTTTCCGATTTGAAATTTAAATAAACCCAGGCAGTTAATTGTCAATCTACATTAATGGATGCATTCTCCATGAAAAGCTCTCTCCAAATCAAAGTTCACTTCCCAACCAATCAGCACCCTCATCTCATGCAGCACAAATGTTGATTTTCTCTGTGAATTCATATTCTTATGGATTGTCCTGATGCATGCAAGATGAAAAATTTCAACAAAATGTGACCTTTTACAGCTATCTTCATAAATTTTAACTGAGCATCAAGATCCCTATGCTCCTGCACTACATTTGGAAATGTACCATTTGAGGTATATTTCTGATCTTGGTATGCATTGCAAATATATATGATCTCTAAAATGGATTTACCACTCACCTGTGCCTTGCCCTACCTGTTTCTATTGTCTTTGCAATTTTGAAGTAAGAACCAACTTTATCTGTGTCCAGATCATGTTCTTATATTAAAAATAAAAGTGGTCAGAGTAATGCTTCATATTGTGTTGTTTTTATTTTGCTCTTTCACATTGAACACAATTTTCTTTCAGATAACTTCTCATCTGAAAGTCTTCTGCCTTGATTCTATCCTAAAAATAAGTACCTCTTAGCCAATTCCCTGTTTAGTGCTCAACAATGTTTTCTGCTTCCAACTTATATTTTCCATCTCTTTAAGATCCATAAATGTACAATGCCTTTTTCAGAACTCTCTGGTCTTCTGACTGTGGTCTTTTCTGCATCACCAACCCAAATCCTCCCCACTCTACCTCCCTGTCCTCCTTGAAGGACCCAGTTAAATCCCCACGTTTTTGGATTAGTGTTTGATCTTTATTGTGCTTCTTGAAATGTCTTTGGACAACTTAACCTTCAAGATAGATATTACATAAATTCGCTAAATTTGCTCCTCTTGCTTGTTCCAAGTCGATAGTGAACCAAAGTGAAGAGAGCAACCTTTATCACAGAAGACCATGCAATCCAATCTTCCTTTCACTAAACATGAGCAAGTTCTGACATACAAAGGCATGGTTAGCATTTCTACGGTTTAAGAAATGATATGACCCTCTTCCTGCTCTGGTAACTAACGGGAAAGGTTCTTAACTGTGTATTGTCAATAAAGACTTGTACTTTAAGGGAGCCTGTCCACCACCATGGAGCTTATCACGCTCGTGTTAGAATGACTCCTCTGGCTTTAGGTGGATGTGATTGTAACCCTGTGCAGATGTGAGTATTAATATGCAAACTTGATAGCTACTGGAAGGTTCAGGGCAAGAGTGATCACAACAACAGACTCATCAATTTCTTTTTGCTGTATTAGGGGTTAAAATCTTGCTCTAAGTGTTTGGGAATGACACAGAATTACTAGTTCATACAGATATTGATTTTATTCTACTTTCTTCAATGAAAGTCAAAAAGCATTAGCTATTCCCCATTTCTGGGGCTATTTGTACACCTAAGGAAGTATGAAAAATTAAGGCAAATTCTTTGTTATCTTCTCTTTGAATTCTCTCAGAAGTCATCAGTGATTTATTCATCTTGGGTCTTACCAATCTGGTAATTCAGGATGTGGTGTTTGAATCAATTCCCTTTCTATAATTTTCATTCATAATTGTTCCCTATTCTCCATTAGCATATTCTCACCTACACCATCGTTTGCAGAAATCATTGTTAAATACTTAGTATTTCAGATATGCCTTCTTCCTCATGAACAGTCCTAATAGTTTTTTAATGAATTTCACTTCATAATATCATTTAATATTTTAGTAATTATCTTTTTTCATTGTCTCATTTTGCCCTTTTAATATTTGTTTTCTCTCTTGGTACATTTTTGATATTCTTATGAATTTCATTTGTCTCTATCGTCCTAATTATTTTCATATTTTGCCACTTCAGTTTCAATGTGGATTTATTTGTATTTATCCATGGAGCTCTATTCTTTGAGATTAAATTATTTTGCTGTATTATAATGTATTAATTTTGTCAAAAACTAATGAACTCTACTGTTAACATAAAATTTATATATTTCACAATAATTGTGATACTGTGTTAGAAAGAATTAGAAGCATTAAAATCACGCAGGAGCTGAATGTCATCTACCAAGGCTAGTTAAAGAGATAGAATAGAACCATAGAACACCTACAGAATGGAAACGGGCTGTTCACCCCAACGAGTCCACACCAACCCTCCGAAGAGCATATTACCCAGTCCCACCCTCCTATCCCATCCCTGTAATCCTGCATTTCTCAAGGCTAACCCATCCAGCCTGCACATCACTGGACACTATAGGCAATTTAGCAAGGCCCATCCACCTAACCTACATGCCTTTGGACTGTGGGAGGACACCACAGCACCCAGCAGAAACCCACGCAGACACGGGGAGAATGTACAAACTCCACGCAGATAGTTGCTCAAGGGTGGAATGAAGCCTCGGTCCCAAGTGCTGTGAGGTAACAGTGCTAACCACTGAGCGACTGTACCATGAGGTGGCCATGTATTTTGAAAATCTTTTGACAAGATGTAACACGGCTCATAATAACTGTTACCAATGATTATAGGGACGGAGAAGGAGCTATCAGAGACACTTAACGAAGATCCTGAAACAATAAAATGATAACAAAAGATTGAATATTCTGAAGAACCTAGTGAGATCATGAATTAAAACACCCCAGGAGGCATTATATATTTAGATTTTTGAAAATGCATTTCATAATATGTTGCCCTACTATATAGAATCTTATGGGAATTGGAGGTTAGTTTTTTTATATTAGGTTAATATCTGGTTGCATCTCTATATGTGGGAATATTTTTGATCTGCTTGGAGACTAGTTGTTGATGGTTGCCTGCAAGGATCATTATTTGAAGAATTGATTTTCACTACCATCATTTATTATTTGGATTTAAGGTTTGGGGAGCAGTCTGTAAGTTTGCAGAGCAATGTAAGATTTATATGCATTTTAGGACCATAGATGTAAATAAAACATTCCAAACTAAACTTGATTTGATAGAAAACCCAGCCTCTGTTTGGCAAATACTTATCTAAAAGTAGTTTCTGCACATAGTAAGAACAAATGTTTTATATAATTATACCTTACAGTCTAATGAATGTAAAGTCCACTGAGAAGAAAACAGACCCTGGAATTATTCAAAATAATTCTCTGAAGTCATTCCATATGGCCATAGTTAAAGTAATAGAATGTTATGTTGCAGTGTTATGATGTTTAGGATGAAACAAAATATGCCATTTTATTCCTTTGTGTAACTTTGTTTAGGCCTTACATATAACACAATGTCCATTTTTAGTTTTCTCATATGATGCTTTATACAGGGGCATTAGGAAAGGTTCAAAGGAAGATCCCAAGTTTGATTATTGACTTACAACATCTTCCCAGGTAGATTTAAAATGCTGACCTAGATATTTTAGAGGACTGCAGTCTTTAGGATGTCTGATGGTTAAGTGTTAAAGAAGTATTAATGAAGTTAGCTGATTACAACTACAAAAATGTTAGTAAGAACTATAGCAGCCTCAAGCACATCCTGTATTTTAGTTAGTTCACCATTGTGCATACATTTTCAGCAGCCTAGGTACTAAGCTCTGAAATTCTAGTGCTATCTATACCTATTCACTTCTCTACTTCTCTCTGTTCCTTTAAGATGTTCTTTAAAACTACCTCTTTGACCTATTTGGTCATATTGACCTAATGTTTTCTTATGTGGCTCGATTTTGAATCTTGACTGATCATTTGGTGTGCTTGTGGATGCAAAGATGAAGCTGAAGATGCTATATATATGTTATTTATATAATATAGGTGATGAGTTTAAGTTGTGTGAAGGTAAGACTAAGCTGGACAACAGAGGGTTCTTTCCTCTTTTCCCTGAGGATTGTCAATCTAAAGAATAAGGCTGCCGACACAGTTGGAGAGTGCATATTTTCATCATTCCTTTGAATCAGAGGTACTGCAGTTTGCATCAGGGATGAAGGTCACTAAATATGACAGGCAAATAATAAGTAACCATGTTCAAGTTAATTAACTTCAGTAGCCAAAAGGAGAATTTCCAGATTTTGTTTCTGTCTGAGTTTTGAACAATTTTTTTTTGTTGTTTCCAGGAGAGCACATGGCTGTGAGAAGTGGTGGATGCTGGAAATCATGGCTGGTCTTTTCTTGTTTTTAATTGTTTATATATTTGCATTACTCTGTGCAAGATCTGAGCTAAATTGTCACATCGTCATTAAGTGATCATATGAACATCATGATATTTCTGTTACCATAAATGGATGAGAGAGTTTAGAATTCATCATTAAATTTAGGGAAAGAAACAACAAGGCAGAGATAATGAAATTTATAAAGCAAATGGTTTGTGACATAATAAGGAATTTGGTACTGAAAATCTATGAATGGGTATGACTTGACAAGCAGTTGACCTATTTGGAACCAAGTCATTGACCACAATCACATTCTCGGGTCTGATGGGGGTGCTTTGTTTTGTTTGCCAGTATTCAGTGTATCATTACAAGGGTGCCAGAAAGGCTGACAAGCAAAGGCAGCCACATAGCTCATTCGATCCCAAAGGAATAATCTACAGCTTCATACATGGTGAGTGCTTTGAATCTAGAAACAGAGAAAAAACCTTTTATTTCCCCTTTGATTGGACCACGTCCCTCAACTATATCATCTGAACATTTTGTGACTGTCAGTGTGTGGAGGTAACAGTTTGGAGCTGGAGGAACACAGCAGACCAAGCAGCATCAGAGGAGCAGGAAAGCTGATGTTTCAGGTCGGGACCCTTCTTCAGAAATGGGGAGGGGGAAGGGAGCTCTGAAATAAATAGAGAGGGGGATGGGGCTTGGGAAGGTAGGTGGGATGGTGATAGGTGAGTGCAGGTAAGCAGTGGTGAGGATTGGTCAGTGAGGTGGGAGGACCAGCTAGGTAGGAGAGAAGACGGACAGGTCAAGGAGGTGGGGATGAGAGGGAGGGTCGGTCATGGGATGAGGCCAGGGGTGGCGAGATTTTGAAGCTGGTAAAGTCCACATTGAGACCATTGGGTTGGAGGCTCCCAAGGCGGAATATGAGGGGCTGTTCCTCCAGTTTCCGGGGAGCGTCATTGTGACACTGGAGGAGGCCCAGGATGGACATGTTGTCCAGGGAGTGGGAGGGTGAGTTGAAGTGGTTTGCGACTGGAAGGTGCTGTTGTTTGTCGTGAACCGAGCGCAGGTGCTCTACAAAGTGGACTCCGAGCCTCAGCTTGGTCTCACTTATGTAGGGGAGGCCACATCGGGAACAGCGGATACAAGAGACTACACTGGTGGATGTGCAGGTGAACATCTGTCTGATGTGGAAGGTTTTTTTGGGTCCTTGGATGGAGGTAAGGGGGGAGCTGTAGGGGCAGGTGTAGCACTTTCTGTGGTTGCAGGGAAAGGTGCCGGGGCTAGTGTGGAGTGTGGAGTGGACGAGGGAGTCGTGGAGAGTGCGGTCCCCACGGAAGGCAGATAGGGGTGGGGAGGGAAGTATATCCTTGGTTGTGGGGTTGGATTGTAGGTGGCGGAAGTGGTGGAGAATGATGCGTTGAACCCGGAGGTTAGTGCGGTGATACCTGAAAACAAGGGGGGTTCTGTCTTTGTTTTTATTGCGGGGAGGGGGTGTGAGGGCAGAGGTGCAGGAAATGCAGAAGATGTGGCCGAGAGCATTTTCGACCACTGAAGGGGGCAAGTTGCGGTCCTTGAAATACGAGGACATTTGGAAACTGGAGGAGCAGCACCTCACATTACGCCTTGGAAGCCTCCAACCCAATAGTCTCAATACGAGGACTATCTTGTCTGCTCCACAATCCCCACCAGCCCACCACCCCCGGCACCTTTCTCTGCAACCGCAGGAAGTGTTACACCTGCCCCTACACCTACCCCCTCACCTCCATCCCACGCCCCAAGAAAACCTTCCACATCAGACAGATGTTCACCTGCACATCCACCAATGTGGTCTATTGCGTCCGCTGTTCCCGATGTGGCTTCCTCTACATCGGTGAGACTAAGTGGAGGCTCGGAGACAGCTTTGTAGAGCGCTGGAATGGTTCGCGACTGGAAGGTGTTGTCATTTGTCGCAAACCATTTCAACTCACCCTCCCACTCCCTGAACGACATGTCCATCCTGGGCCTCCTCCAGTATCACAATGACGCCACCCGGAAACTGGAGATGCAGCACCTCATATTCTGCCTTGGGAGCCTACAACCCAATGGTCTTAATGTGGATTTTACTAGCTTCAAAATCTCCCCACCTCCGGCATCATCCCATGACCAACTCTCCCTCTCATCCCTGCCTCCTTGACCTGTCTGTCTTCTCCCCCACCTGTCCGTTCCTCCCACCTCACTGACCAATCATCACCAATGCCTACCTGCACTCACCTATCACCATCCTACCTACCTACCCCAGCCCAACCCCTCCTCTCTCTATTTATTTCCAAGCCCCCTTCCCCTCCCCTATTTCTGAAGAAGGGTCCCGACCCGAAACGTCAGCTTTCCTGCTCCTCTGATGCTGCCTGGCCTGCTGTGTTCATCCAGCTTTACACCTTGTTATCTCAGGTTCCAGCAGCGGCAGTTCCTACTATCTCTGAATGTGTGGAGGTACATCTGATGAGATCATTTGGACTTCTGCTGACCAAAACCCAGCTCATAAATGAGCATCCCCTGAAACAGAGGAATCCCACACCTACTTCCTTCATCAAAAAATGAGCGTCATGTTTTGAGCAGGTTGCGGGTCTGTCTGCCACAAGATATTGAACAAACTATCGCAAGACCCCAACTCGGGACATTTACGTTCTGGCCTAATTTCTCACCACTCTAACACAATCTCAATAAAATTACAATGGCTATATGCTGAAACAGTCACAGATTTTTCAGTTGTGTATTCAATTTTGTACTTATTAATGTTTTCATTCAGCGAAAGGAATTTGACACTTTGAAACATGGAGGATGTTGATTACTAATCTTCAACTTAAGAGCTGTACATTCTTATATCTGTAGGAATTTGATGTGGTTTCTTCACTTTTGCTGAAAACAGTTACACTGTTGTGAATAATGGATGTCTTAGTAACATCCAGAGGCAGTGTCAGGAGTCATTTTAATAGAATTCAAAGTCATCCAATTTCAACAAAATAGTTGACTAGTCTTTTGTGCTGCTTCCTCAGAGATTACTTTGATTTAGAAATATTTCCAATTTACAATCCCCCATCTAATCCCAATAATCCCTTTTGGTTAAAATACAATCTGTTTATCATCTCAATAAAGATGAAAAAATAAAATTGGTATATTCTAAGTGCTTTGAAGCCATATTACATTGTAACTGTTGCCTTGATACCTGGCATAGTGTTATCTGGTGTGTGCATGAGTATAACAAATGCAAATAATTGTTTCTCTTTCTACGGACGTTTCTGTTGTTTATGGAAGTTGCAGCTAATGCATTCTTGGATGCTGCTGTGGCTTTGATGTGATTAGCTACATTTTAATAGCTGAATATAAGCTGTAACATTCTCCACTCATTTATTGTAAACCATTGATCACTAGCTTTGCTCATTTCAAATACAGTCAAGATATTGGAACAGTAGTCTGAAATTATAAAGTTGTTCATTTGAAAGCTTTGCTGTCCTGTTAGCCTCATTCTTTTTGCTTCAGAATATAAAACTATTTTCTTTTATCTCATTCACTAAGTTAACCCAAAATCACACATTTATCCAAATCTGGCAGATTTTGGTTTCAGCCAGATATATGAAACAGATCTCAAATCCCTCAAGATGATTTCATCAGCATGTTTGTACTTCCTTTAATTAGAAAGGTAAAGTTTTCACTTCTTAAAGAGTAAATTGTGCCATCTCAAATAAATTCTACCAGTGGAACCTTACAATATACCTACATACCTAAAAATTAGACCAAAACCAAGAAAGCGGATATTGGGAAATGAAATTACAGTGACTGTGTTAGATTGTCTCTTTAAAGAGGCTACACCCTTGTTCTTATAAAAATAAATTCCAGTAATGTACTTAGGGTTGACAGGTTTGACCACTTGCTTGGTTAGAGACATCAAATTATATTGAAAACTTGGCACCTTTTCAAAACATTGTGTGCTTCATACCATGTTTTATTGGTTTGTCTGAAGGATCACTTGACATTTTACTATTGGCTTAAAGTTGTATGAACGTTTAATTTTTATAATTTATTCAAAATGGCCATTGTGCTGATTCACAACTTCAGTTCTAATTTGAATGAATGCCAACATCACATACAATATCAGTAAACTTTTACATTGCATTGCACAACATTTAGTCAATGCATGTTTATAGCAGAAAAAAAACAAGAGATTTTATTCTTTTTGAATGTTTATTCAGTTGATTTGATTCAAGCAGCTATTAATTCTAATACAAGCTGTAATGTCTGCTTTGTTGCAGATCTGGAGCATTAACGGATTGAATTCTAGTGAAAGTAAAACAAATGAAATGTTGTTTTCTTGGCTTCAGTTTATATGAACAGAAATTTAGAAGTAAAAGTTCTTTGAATAATGGAACCTGTTTCAATATCTCAACATGTATGGTTCAAGAAAACTATCACTAATATTTTAGAGCAATATTTTCAGGTGAAAAATAATGTTGTTCATGTATTCATAATACAATAATATTTTGCTAATGTTAAAAAGTGGCCATGCTGTTGTTTGGAGGAAGTCAACGAATTATGTTAAATACCAAAGTCAACAAAATATTGTCAGTTTTTGATTGTGATATAAAAAAAGAAAGATAAGGGCAGGTTATGTAGGCCTTCAAGCCTGCTCTGCCATTCAGAATGATCATGTCTGATCGTCTTACTCAATACCTGTTCCTGCTTTCTCCCCATACCCTTTAATCCTTTTAGCCCTAAGAACTATATCTGACTCTTCTTTGAAAACATTCAATATTTTGGCATTAACTGATTCTGTCACAGAGGATTCTACATGCTCACTCTCTCTGGGTGAAGAAATTTCTCTTTAACTCAGCCTGAAATGACCTATCCAGTATCTTTAGACTGTGATCCCTAGTTCTAGATTCCCCAGCCATCGGGAACGTCCTCCCTCTGTTTACCTGTCTAGTCCTGTTGAAAATTTATAGATTTCCATGAGATCACCCCACCCCCCCAACGCCCCCATTTTTCTAAACTCCAGTGAATATAGTGTTAACAGGACCAGTCTCTCTTCATATATCAGTCTTGCCATCACAGGAATCAGACTGCTAAACTCTTGTTGCACTCCCTCCGCAGCCAGAACATCCTTGCTCTGATAAGGAGATCAAAATTGCGCACAATACTCCAGGTGTGGTCTCACGAAGGCATTGTACCTTTTCATCAAGACATCCCTCCTTCTGTACTCAAATCCTCTCACTATGAAGACCATAGTGTCTACGTGGATTTCCTTCAGGTACCCCAGTTTTCTCCCACAGCCCAAAAGTGTGTAGGCTAGGTGGATTGGCCATGGGAAATGCAGGGTTGCAGGGATAGTATGGGGGTGTGGATCTGGGAGGTATACTCTTTGGAGAGTTGGCATGGACTTAATAGGCTGAATGGTCTGCTTCCACATTGTAGGGATTCTATGATTTGTCTTCTTCACTACCTGCTGCATCTGCATGCTTGTTTTCAGCAACTGGTGTACCAGAACACCCAGGTCACATTGCAGCTCCTCCTTTCCCAATCTGTTGCCAAACAGATTTTTGTTACCAAAGTGGATAACCTAACATTTGTTCTCGTTGTACTTCATCTCCCATACATTTATCCACTCAAACAACCTGCCCAAATCACACTGAACCATCTCTGCACCCTCCCACCCGCTTAAAACCTTTTTTAAAAAGAGATGCTATATGTAGTTCCATCATCTGAATCATTAAGCTATATTGTCAATGGTGTTCAAGCACTGATCCCTGTGGTACCCCATGAGCAAGAAGACTTGCTTATTCCTACTCTTTGCTTCCAATCTGCCAACCAATTCCCTATCATATCAATACACTAACTTAATTTAACGTTAACATGCCAATTTCTTATGTGTGACTTTATTCAATAAATCAATAACCTCCAACATATTCAATGCTTCTAGGGCCACTTCCTTAAGTACTCTGGGATGTAGATGATCAGGCCAGGGTAATTATCTGATTATAGAGTTATAGAGTCATAGAATTGTACAACACAAAAACAGACCATTCAGTTCAACATGTCCATGCAGGCCAGATTTCCTAAATTAATCTAGTCCCATTTTGCAGCATTTGACCCATATCCCTCTAGACACTTCCTATTCATGTACCCATCCAGATGCCTTTTCAATGTTATAATTGTACAACTCTCCACCACTTCCTCTGGCAGCTCATTCCATACACGCAACACCCTCTGGGCAAAAAGTTTGTCCCTTAGGTCCCTTTGATATCTTTCCCCTCTCAACTTAAACCTATGCCCTCTAGTTTTGGACTCCCCCACCCCTAGGGAAAAACCTTGTCTATTTACCCTATCCATACCCTTCATAATTTTAAAAACCTCTGCAAGGTCACCTCTCCAATGCTCCAGGGAAAATTGCCCCAGCCTATTCAGCCTCTCCCGATAGCTCCAACCCTCCAACCCCGATAACATCTTTGTAAATCTTTTCTGCAGTTTTTCAAGTTTAATCACAACATTGCTAGAGAAGAGAGACCAGCATTGAACGCAGTATTCCAAAAATGGCCTAACCAATGTCCTGTACAGCCGCAACATGAAATTCCAAATCCTATACTCGATGCATCGACCAATAAAGGCTGGCGTACTAAATGCCTTCTTCACTACCCTGTCTACCTGTGACTCCACCTTCAGGGAATTACAAACCTGCACCCCAAAAAGTCTTTGTTCGGCAACTCACCCCAAGATACCATGATTAAGTGTATAAGTCCCTCACTGATTTGCCTTTCAAAAATGCAACACCCCACATTTATCTAAATTCATATCTTTAATCATGTCAATTTCCCCAATACTATTTCCCTACTAATATTGATAGTCTTCCGTTCCTTCCTCTCACTAGACTCTGCGTTCTCCAACTTCTTTGGATGTTATTTCTGTCATTGTAAGGGAAGACAGAACCAAAGTATGTATTTAATTGGTTTGCCATCTCTTTGTTCCCCATTATAAACATCACTGTTTCTGAGTCAGAATACATGGATTTATGCAACATCTGGGAGACAAATAGTCGCTGCTTTTGAATTATATATTGATTTGAACTGTTACAATGAGCACCAGCTGCAATTCACAAAATAGTTTTTACTGAACCAATCAGCTTAAACACGCAATACATTTACTCTGCACAATATGAAATAACCTATTGATAGGTTTACATGTGTTTATAAAAGGCACATCTAGTTATGCAGGAAAAATTTCATTACACTTTTGCTGTTAGGCTGTGAAATGCCCCTTTATCTGTCTTTATACTCAAAGGCCTCTACTTATTTATTGTAACTGTGATAAAATAAATGGTGTAAAAGTTTCATGCTTGTGCACTGCACTAAAGCAGTCCAACTTTTTCACCTGGTGGGCAAGGGAACTCTTCTCTAGGGGAGATGGTGAGAAAATTTCCAGAAGATAGGTTTTGCCACAACAGTAAATATCAATGTCGGGAATGAATACAATTCCAAAATAATAAACTGCTAATAAATAATAATGACTGTTAGAAAGTGCCAAGCAGCAGAGCAGAAGGGAGGTACTGGTGTCGTGGTAACATTACTGGATTAGTAAACCAGGAATCCAGGCTAATGCTCTGGAGACATGGGGTACAATATCAGCCTTCAGGTTGGGTGCACTTCAATTTTAATTTCTCTGATTTTTAAAAAAAAGCTAATGAATGAAGCATGTTTCAATAAGAAGTGGAGTTAACAGGCAGGAACAAGACTAGGCTTAGGCTCTAGTCAGGGATGTAAGTGGGTAGGGGTAAAGTCAAGGAGTTGGGTTTAACTGACATTGACCTTAGTGTGCCCCTGGTGGCAACAATCTGAGCTGGGCTTGTGGGAATGCGCACCAAAGTGGGCCTTGGAAACTGAATGCCGTTCAGCCTGGGATTTCCTCCTCTCGCAGCCTGGTTTGTAGATAGATTTTTGTGCAGGAAGCAGGAGAGGGCAGATGTGTGCTGGGATCAGTATCACACGTCCCCACAGCCAGCCCTCAACTCAGTTACCCATGCAGCAACTCACCGCCTCAATCATTACATCCTCACTCACTTCCCATCCAGACACCCACATCCTCACTCACTTCCCATCCAGACACCCACACCCTCACTCACTTCCCATCCAGACACCCACATCCTCACTCACTTCCCATCCAGACACCCACACCCTCACTCACTTCCTATCCAGACACCTACATCCTCACTCCCTTCCCATCCAGACACCCACACTCTCACTCACTTCCAATCCAGCCACCTACACCCTCACTCACTTCCCATCCAGACACCCACACCCTCACTCCCTTCCCATCTACACACCCACACCCTCACTCACCTCCTATCCAGACACCCACACCCTCACTCACTTCCTATCCAGACACTCACACTCTCACTCACTTCCAATCCAGCCACCTACACCCTCACTCCCTTCCCATCCAGACACCCACACCCTCACTCCCTTCCCATCCAGACATCCACACTCTCACTCACTTCCAATCCAGCCACCTACACCCTCACTCACTTCCTATCGAGACATCCACACTCTCACTCACTTCCAATCCAGCCACCTACACCGTCACTCACTTCCCATCCAGACACCCACACCCTCACTCCCTTCCCATCCAGACACCCACACCCTCACTCACTTCCCATCCTGACACCTACACCCTCACTCACTTCCCATCCAGACAGGCACACTCTCACTCACTGACTCACTCGCTCACTCACTCACTGATTCATTCGTTCACTCAATCTTTCACTCAGTCATACAGTCAACAATTCTCACACTCACTCACACAGTTGGCCATACTCACACGCACTCACTCACTCAGTCACTGACTCACTCGTTCACTCACTCGTTCAGTCACTCAGACAGTCAACGATTCTCAGACACACTCACATGTTTGGCCTCACTGACTCACATGGTTACCCAGTTGATGACTCTCTTGCTCATTCATTCAATCACTTTCTCATCCAACCATAACTAACTCAGCATCCAGTTGCTCACTCACCCAGTTAGACATAATTCACATGCCACCCAACCTACGTTTGGTGATTATTGCTGCCTAGAAGCAGTGTGAGGTGGCTGTGAACATTCCGATAAATGCTTCCTCCTGCCCAGTCTGACACTCTCCTATCCCACACTGTGCTGTTGCTACAAGTGCTTTTCCTCATGAATTCCTTGTCTCCCTCCCCCATCCTCACTGTCACTGAGTTGCAAGTCTCAGAAATCATCCCTAAGCTCCCACTGGAAGGCTGCTTCCCACCCAGTGGAGTGTTTATCTGCCATTGACAAATTGGCAATACCTTGGCGAAATGGCCCCTATTAAAACACTTCAATATTTAAATTCACTTCTTTGTGGTGAGAAGCATGTCCAAAGATGATTCCATCATTGGTAACATTTTGTTTTGTTGGCTGCCAAAATTCTCCCCATTGCCCACAGCCTGGAGAAATGAACAAACCTCTGCACCAGCTTGATTCTCATTCCACGGTCTGACGCAGAGGCTCAGTTCCCATTGAGTACCCCCACCCACCCAATTCCAAAATGACAGCCCAGCCCTGATGGCCTGATTCTCACTCTTCTCTTCCCCAAGCCAGGGTTGGGGTGAAGGGTTCACATGGTGCCATTTTGAACAAGCCAGTACAAAAGTACACAAATGTAGTCCACTATATATAAAAGATAGTACATAGTGGCTTCAACCAATTAGTATTTGCTGTGAGCTGTTAATAGTTGCAATATGATAAAACAAGACATGCCTCATATAAATGTATACTTACTCGCTGTATTATACCATTCACATTTATCAAATTACTGCACTATGTGTTTAGTTTATAATTGTGTAGTTCTGAAAGAGGGCATTATTAACAACACATCAAACATTGAAGCATCAACACAAGCTACTTTCTTAATTAGTCATATTTAGATCATACCATTAAATTGAGAAATATTTATTTGTTAAGTGTTTGTTAAATTCCTGTTAATAACAATCTAACAGAGTTTCTGGATCAGAGATAAAAAGGTACTGCAGATGCTGGAGAATCCGAGATAACAAGGTGTGG
>JAHRHZ010000013.1:25003990-25042855 GCA_024137785.1 Ginglymostoma cirratum
TTCTGATGAAAGGTCTAGGCCCGAAACGTCAAGTTTTCCTGCTCCTAGGATGCTACTTGGCCTGCTGTGTTCATCCAGCCCCACACCTTGTTATCTCAGAGTTTCTGGATCAACTTTTTTTCCCCTAAACTACATATTCACAAGCACGCTGTGTTTATTAACAACTGTTACAACACAAAGACACATTCACACATTATCAACGATTATGTATTTTGTCCGCCATCTTTAAGGGTAATGGTTTTTAAATCAGCTGTGAACCAATTCAGTTAACAAATAAGGGACAAAACCTTTAGTTGGTTGTAGTGACCTTGGTCATGAGTAAACTGCAGTCATACAGCAATAGAGCCGAGACTTATGCGTAACCTTTGTTCACTGCGTTGTAGTTTTTTATAAAATTGCCAGTGCTGTAGTTTTATTCCTAAACTTTAAAAATTGTGAATTTTGCTAACGTGGCAGAAATTGTCAACTATGCCACACCTTGAAATTGTGACCAATGGTCCACTGCACCATTGAACCGTGCATGTGCCAGCATTTCCCAGGTCTGCTTCTGGGATGCTGAGTGGGTCCCTGAGTCAGGTGGAAGACCCAGTTGAAAAACAAATCAGGTCCTAAGGCTTACAGGACACATGTGCTTGCTACCTTAGTGCTGAACTGGGCAGAATGCATATCCGTGTCAGTTGGGCGATCTGCCCAAAGATGATTCTGAAAGTGAGTTTCTTTCTGTAGTCAGTGACTGGGAGGATCAGTTACAATCCACCAGCCTCCACAAATCTGGTGTGGAGTGTTGCTTAGCAGCTCCCCGTGACTGATTGTCTCTGTCACCCTTAACTGCCCAGCCCACAAGAGTTTCCCTTCTACCTGGAGTGACCAAGCTATCCTGAAATCAGCTTGAGGAAGCAGACTCATGGCTGGATATAAAGCTGACCTGATCCTCGAATTCACAAAGTCACATTGCCCAGATGATCAGTGGATGATTCATGGGTTGCATCCAACCTCCTGCAGACTACTCTGGAGAAAAAAAAAGTACTACCATGTTGTTTCTTTTTATGTTACTTAAATAATGCAGCAGTCAACAAGGGAGCCATTTAAAATCAGTGAACCCAGAGCCCCATGGAATTTACTGATGGGTCAAGGATTCTTGCACAAGCTTTGTGAACCTTCTTGTTGGCTTTTCCTTCAATTACATGGGGTGTCGCTGATTGACAGACACTCTGCGACCGAATGAGTGTTCAGGCATTAGGTAGGAGGTGGTAGGACTGAAAGCCGTCCTTCTGCCCTTTCCTCCAACCCCGCTTAGCCCTCCCTCACAAGCAACCCCGCCCCTGCACCCCCTCCCCCCACCGTGAGCCCCGTCCTGCCCTCACACACTTGTGACCTCGGACCCATCTTGTGTCAGTGCCTTGGTGCATACTGGCACAAGCCATCACTCCTGGTGACAATGTAGAGCTGCCAACCTCTGTTTCCCCAGCAACTCTCAGGACTGGGATTTCCACCCTCCAGACGCGGATCAGGTAAAAGTTACTTGCATTGGACCTCTTCCTCAGAACCATTCCTGCCAGTTTTCCAGCAGTTGGACTGACCCATGATTCTGGCACATTATCTGACCCATTGTATGGTTAGACTGCAAGCGCTAATGATTGGTTCAGAATAATCTTCACTAGACTGAAGCAACATAATTTCTTTAATTCAAAGCTGAGAAATGATTTTGTTCATATCATCGCTGTCATTTCTTTTCTGAGACTTACTTTTACCTGTCACCAACTGTAGACTTTGTGCTTAATAACTTACTTAATAAGAGGAAAATCTTTGGTTAAATGCAAGGTACAACTATTTCATCAAACTTAACTCTCACTGTAATTATGCAGCTATGACACCAATATTCTTAACACGGTAATGTGGTAAACTACTTACTGTCTGACAAAAGGAACATATGAAATACAATTCCAGACTTTAAGCCCATTTTCCACAATTATCAGGTGTAATAAGCATTCAACAGAAAAGGGTTAAATTTAACTCCATTGCAAAAGAGGTTGTATGGATAAAACAGAGAAATCTGAACCAAATATTGGATATAGAATATTCTGAACAGGAATTCAGGAAAATTAAGTCATCAGAGAAGTGGCAGTGGTAATAAGTAAATTGTCAGAGCTCCAAGCTGCCATTCGGCCAGGTCTGCTTGCCTTTATTCGTCCAGTGGATTTTATTCTAGAGTTTTAAAAGCTGTGACAAATGAGATTGTTGATTTCAGTTTTCCAAAACTCTGATTTGGGGAAGGTTCAATTCGCTTGGAAAATAGCAGATGTGATCTCCTTTATTCAAAAAAGGAGACAGAAAGCAGGAAGGTAGAGGCCTTCATCGATATCATAGGGGAAATTTTCAAAGGTACTATTAAACAAATTAAAATGTGACACTTGGATATGTTCATGGTAATCAGGCAGAGTCAACTTGGGTGTGTGAAAGAGAAATTATGTTCATTTAATCTATTGATGTTCTTTGAAAAACATCATGGTGTTGTTATAGTTCACAAAACTATGTACATAGATTAAGTGATTAGGCAAATGGAGGATAGTGCGGGAAATGCGAAATTGGTGGGAAGAATAGGAAAGAAGCATATTTTCTAAATGGTGAGAGATTGAAAAGCTCTGAAATGCAGAAAGATCTGGGTATCTTAGAGCATACATCACAGTAGCTAATGTTACAGCAAGTTATAAGGAAAGCTCATAGAATGTTATCATTCATTACAAGAGAAATTGAAAATAAAGGTGCTGTTATGATTCAATTATATACTGTGTACACTATTGGACACCTTATTTAAGAAGTGATGTAAATATATTGGAAGTTGTTTCAGAGAAGAGTTGCCTGATTAATAAATGCAATGGGTTGTTGTATGCAATAAGGTTGTTCGAGCTCGGCTTGTATCCACTAGACTATAGAACAGTAAGAGGTAACTTGATTGAAGCGTACAACATTGTGAAGGATCTTGAGAGAATAAATGTGGAGAGAATGTTTCCTGTCATGGTATAATCTGAACTAGGGATCCCTATTTAAAAATAAGGAGTTGTCCATTTTAGTAGAGATGAGATGAAGTCTCTCCTCATCGAGGGCCTGGATTGTTTGAAGCACTTTTAAGGGCAGTGAAAACAAAATCTTTTAATATATTAAGCAGAGATGGATGGCTTTTTGTTAAATAAGGGGATGAAAGTTTATCAGGGATAGGTGGGAATGTGGTTTTGTGGTTACAATCAGAACAATTGTGACCTTACTGAATGATTGTCTCAGGCTTGGAGGGATGGATGCCCTGCTCATGCTTCTTGTTCGTACATTTATATATTTGCATGACTAGGTGGGAAAATAGGTAAATGAGGGGAAAGGGGATGAGATAAATTTTGAGAACACCTTTAGGCAGAAGGAGCAAATAAGCAGACATTGATGAGGTAAAAACAAATTGGTTTGACAATCAACTCTGAAAGCTGAAGGTATCCACATGTGGTGACCGCATGACCCAGGAAATGCAATAAGAACAAGAAGTTATTTAAAACCTATACCACAGATTGCACTTATATTTTTTTCCAATTCATTTAACATTGGTATATATACTGTATGCAAAAATAGTCCTTTATACATGATAATGACATAATGGGTAAATATTGGATCAGAAATTATTGCCAAAATAATTGTGAGTTTAGCATGGATGCTTATATTAGGCTCCATTCACTAAGCAACTTGTAATGAGGCAGCAGCACTGGTTATTTATGCCACTTTGCTGTTGGTTTCGTGAAAATGGCATTCTGCCCTCAGCTTCTCCATGATGTTTAAGAACAATTTGTTGAATCTGCATGAAGCTCTGAGTAAGAGACAACTGGAGCATTGAATCCAATTTTGTTCACCATACCTTACAGAGATGCAAGAGAGGTGCTGAGAATATTAACCAGAATCATTTTAAGGAGAAAGCATTTTATCTCCAGGGTTTGTTGGAGAAGCAGGTATTGTTCTTGGGAACAAAACAGATTGAGATTTAATAGCAGTGTACATGATTATGACAGGTTTAGATAAAGTGGACAAAAATTATCCCATTGGCTGATGGTACAAGGGCTAATGGATATACATTTATGGTTGGGGTGATGGACGGGGTGACGTGAGGAAGAGATTTTTTTTGTGCGGTAATGATCTAGAACCTATTATTTAGTGGGTGATGGGGGCAGAAACAATAAATGATTACAGAAGTAAATTATATAGGCACATAAGGGAAATATGATTGAAGGCCCATGGGAAGGAGCAGCTAAATAGGAGTGATTAAATTGCTCAACAGATAGTTACCATTGACTTGATGAGCCATATGGCCCTCTGTGCTGTAATGACTCTCTGATACCATGGGTCAGATGTTGCCATGTTAATATGCATCACCTCTGTGCCAGATCTAATTATTATCAATCACTAGTCTGAACAGCACATGCAAACCTGGCAGGTTGTGCACTAATAAAACAAGAGAATTAATGTTGGAAGTTCTATGTTGCTTTATTTCAATTCTGTATTTCCTGGGTCTTGACTTTTTCAGTGAAACAGATAGCTTTCTGAAGCCTGTGTGAACCATATCATGTTGAAGCCTTTTGTAAATCTTGGATGAAGCATTTTGTTGAGTCAGGAAGCTTTTGATCAGTAGTTGGCGACCTCTCATGCAATGATTAGATGTTGTATGATACTTTCAGTATGTTTTTAATGTACAGTTTGAAGATATAACTTTGCTCTTATAAGATAAGTGCCATTAAATTTATTAGCATTGTGAAAGTGTTCAAGTGCATTATAATACATTACACAGTGGATAAAGTGCTCTTCTGCTTTACTCAGTATTAAGGTGCATCATCTGATTCATGCATTTTAATGTCTACATTGATTCACAGTCCAGCTATCTATTCAACTTTTATAAAGCAGTGGCACTCATGGTCATCTAGTCCACTGTTTCAATAGGTTTTAAACTTTTCAGTCTAGCAGCCTGTTCAGCTTTTTGAAATTCTGTGCTTATGGCTAATGCCTCAACTACATGGAAAATTATAGTGTGTCTTTAAACTTAAATCCAGCAGCAAAATGCCATGTACTATAAATAAATAAAGTCACCAGGAACAAAGAAATGAACTTATATATGGATGAACATGTGAGAGTAATCCTCACTGTGCTGACCGAATTTGAAATTTTGTATGGTACATTTTCCCTGTGTTGGTCGTTTTCCTAATTCCCATCTCCATTAGGGGACTGACCTTTATGCACTGCAAAATGTACCTGATTTTAGCATTTTTCTTTTAATTTTCTGGCAGATGTCTAGATTCTGGTAGAAAGCTATTTTTAATTATGTAAAATCAGAGTGACTATACTTTATAACAAACCATTGACATTAGAGTTGATCAACTTTTTAGAGTTAATGGCGCCAAGAAATAACAATGACAACTTATGGTTTGCAGTGTTTAAAAGTGCCTAAATGTAGAAAGTGCATCAAGAGTTACGTAGCCTTTAACCTACCGGCTGCAATTGACTATGGCATGATGTTATAGCTGCAACTGAACATTCACTAACGGATCATCGTAGCCATGTTTAATGGCTTTACCCTCTACATTCTGCATTGGGAACAAAGTCTCTGGTTTGAAACAGTAGAGCAGATGATCTGTCCCAGTATTTCAAACAGGTGTTAATATGTTCAGGTCTGGAGGCTTTGTCAAAGAAGTTTTCCTTTGAAAACACGTCATGAATGCCTGCCTGAGCTCCAAACTCCACTGATGGATTCAACTTAGCAGGCCTATTGACACATACTGCCGTGAAGACTGTAAATTTTGTTTTTATCGACAAAGGATCAGGATTTACTCATACAGATTAGCTAAAGGCAGAACTAGACTGAATTAGTGGTTCTTTTTCTGGGCAATAATAGACATATGAAACAGCTTGCACGCAAGACTAGTCAATGTGGTTTCACTGTGTTTCTTCAAATGACATTTTGGCTGTAGCCAAAATCATTGCATGCAAGCGATAAATTCCTATAATATGATTTAGGATGAATGTAATTTCTTGGATGACTTTTGATCTGATTACCTACAGGAACTGGAGAACATTTTTTGGAGTTATTTCCCCTTATTGCATTAGGTTTAAATGTGTTTTATTGCCTCTTTTGTCAATAATTTCCATATACTTGATAATTTGGAATACCAGAATTTCAAGATGATGATAGAATATCATGTAATATCAAGGTCCTTGCCCTGGGAACACGTGTTCAAATTCCTCCATGCATGTAGTAAAATTTCAATCAATGAAAATCTGGAATTAAATGATAGCCCAATGGTAACCATATAACCATTATCAGTTATTGTAAAAAGCAACTAGATCACTCACGTCAGTGATAAAAGGTACTGCAGATGCTGGAGAATCCGAGATAACAAGGTGTGGGGCTGGATGAACACAGCAGGCCAAGCAGCATCATAGGAGCAGGAAAACTTGATGTTTCGGGCCTAGGCCCTTCATCAGAAATGGGGGAGGGGAAGAGGGTTCTGAAATAGATAGGGAGAGAGGGAGAGGCGGATAGAGGATGGATAGAGGAGAGGATAGGTGGAGAGGAGGCAGACAAGTCGAAGAGGCGGGGATGGAGCCAGTAAAGGTGAGTGTAGGTGGGGGGGTAGGGAGGAGATAGGTCAGTCCAGGGAGGTCGGACAGGTCAAGGGGGCGGGATGATGTTAGTAGATAGGAGATGGGGGTGGGGCTTGAGGTGGGAGGAGGGGATAGGTGAGAGGAAGAACAGTGTTTGCAGAACACCTGCGCTCAATTCGCAACAAACAACTGCACCTCCCAGTCGCGAACCATTTCAACTCCCCCTCCCATTCCTCAGACGACATGTCCATCCTGGGCCTCCTGCAATGCCTCAGTGATGCCACCCGAAGGCTGCAGGAACAGCAAATCATATTCAGCCTGGGAACCCTGCAGCCCAATGGTATCAATGTGGATTTCACAAGCTTCAAAATCTCCCCTCCCCCTACCGCATCCCAAAACCAGCCCAGCTCATCTCCACCTCCCTAACCTGTTCTTCCTCTCACCTATCCCCTCCTCCCACGTCAAGCCCCACCCCCATCTCCTATCTACTAACATCACCCTGACCCCTTGACCTGTCCGTCCTCCCTGGACTGACCTAACTCTTCCCTACCCCCCCACCTACACTCACCTTTACTGGCTCCCTCCACACCTCTTCGACTTGTCTGCCTCCTCTCCACCTATCCTCTCCTCTATCCATCCTCTATCCGCCTCCCCCTCTCTCCCTATTTATTTCAGAACCCTCTTCCCCTCCCCCATTTCTGATGAAGGGTCTAGGCCCGAAACGTCAAGCTTTCCTGCTTCTATGATGCTGCTTGGCCTGCTGTGTTCATCCAGCTCCACGCCTTGTTATCTTTAGATCACTCATGTCCTTCAGGGAACAAAATCTGTTGTCTTTATCTATTCTAGCTTACAAGTGATTCCAGACCAACAACTATATTGTTAACTCTTAATAGCCCTCTGAAATGGCCCTAGCAAGCCAATCAGTTCGAATGCCAGTTAAGAATGGCAATAAATGCTGGCCAGCAAAAACAATGAAAAAATTGCTCTGGGCCAATACACAAAAACAGGTGGTAGATTTCCTTAATTCTAAGCAGAAGTGTGGCATTGTAATTAAACACAGAATGTTTGTCCAAATGTGATTGCTATTAAGATAGTGCAGTTGTGTGTGAAGTATGGGTCTGTGCATCAGGATACTGAGGACTAATATATTCAGAAGAGTAATGACTTCTTTTCAGTTTGGGCAGCAGTGTGTGCAATATACATGTGTGCATCGGTGCATGTCGGAGGCATAGAGTGAGTTGTTGGCTCTTACTCAACTGAGGCTGTGAAATACAGTAATTATGAAAACGCAAAGAGCCTTTGCTTTAAATATACACCATTAAACATGGTCTATTTTCTACCCAGAAAGGTTAAAGCACAAAAACAGTTCTACATTGTGTTAGAATTGCATAAATTTAAGCAAACATGTTTTTTATTAATGTTTCTTAGGTCCCCTACTACCTTTAACCCACAGTACCATGTTCATTGTTCTAGTTATGCTTTCAAGCATATTCAGTGTTTTGGACCTCACAGAATATTCCTTCTGTTTGACCTTTTGTTGTGTGAATGTATTTTATTTGTCCTTCTGTTATTATGTGTATCCAGCTATCACTTGGAGTTTTCCTTTGATATAATGGCACAAGCCTTCTGAGAGCTACAATCGTCATCAATTTGCTGCACTTGCACCTTTATTAACCTGTGTCAATCCTTATGCATTTCTGGAGCCAACATCCAAGGCTGCAGTGTATCTTTAACCCAACTGAATCCTTGTATTCTAGGATAACCAGGGGCTGCAAAGCCATGCCCCCTTTGTTTGTAGCCGTATTCTTGTAAGACAATTCATTTAGAATTCGAATTAGAATTAGGTTTATTCTCATGTTTAATCAAGTTACAAAACAACAGGAGTAGAGTGAAAAGTAATGTCGCTAGTGCACGACCCATCTTAGATACAAATTATCAAGGTACAAATGTTAGAAAAAGAGAAAAGAAAATAAAAACACTACCTTACAGATATAACAAAGTTTAGAGCTGGATGAACACAGCAGGCCCAACAGCATCAGAGGAGCAGGAAAGCTGATGCTACTGTCTCTGTAACACCTTACAGATATACACAGTATAAAGATAGACATCACAGCTTTTCTATAAAAGCTTCCATGTGGTCTGCCCAGGCTCCACGAGTTCTCAACCAGTAGCCATCTTTGCTGTGGGCTCGCTGGCTGCCATTCCCACTCCACTCCAGGCCTCTGGCTGTGTCCCCGCTCCACTTATGGCCACTGGCCACTCCCACACCATTCCAGATTGCTGGCAGAAGAGGAAAAAGACAGAAGAGAAAAAAGAGATAGAAAAATGAGAGAGAGAGAAAAAATGAAAAGGAACCAATGGAATGGACAAGCTGAAGTGCCGTACTCCGCTCCATCCATTTGCTAACACAATGAACAGCTGTGGGAAATTTAAACAGCGTTTTGGTACATTAGTGAATGAGTGTGTTAGTAACGTGGGTAAAGGAGAGCGGTTAGGTTAGTGGGTAAGGGGGCAGGGTGGGTGGGTGCTGGTCACATTGGGCTGGTGAAATGATAGATGATTCAGGGAGAGCTTTCCGGCTGTATCTAGGTGGGGGATCGTTGGGTTGGGTTGTGGGAGGGGTGATGGGGGGAGATGAAAGTTTGGTGAGAAGAGCAGGTTCTGGGTTGTGTCAGATCCACACTGCTGTTTGTGCAAAATCAAGTGGGTTAAGAGCAGGAGGGTGATAGGAGGTGGGGGAAATGGGCAGGGTCTGGAAGTGGTTTGGATTAGGCTGTGTGTATCTATGTCAGACCTGAAAGTGGTGGGGGCAGGTTGAGTTTCTGCAGCAGGGAGAGTGCCACTTATCTGCCGAGTTCAAGTTCAGTACGATTGATTAATTGAGTAGGGAGAGGTTCAACCTGGGTTGTGAAGAAGGGTCAGTTTCTTTAGTTGGCCAACCGTTAAGGAAAGTTTTAATTCCTTTAACATTTCCTTCGAGGTGGAGACCGTTGTAAAGGATTCCAGATGTGGTCTAATTGCCCATCAGAAATTTCAATGGCACTGGGGGAGGAGAGGAGGGTTCAGGACTTGGGGAGTGGAGCATTTGGGGGTCTGTATTGGGTTATAGTGAAGTTATCAGGCCAATACTGGGGGTAAAGTTGGACTAGGAAAGTGGGTTCAGGCTGGTGTCAGGGTTGGGTCCAAGGATTGGGTTTGGCATGGTCAGATTGGGGAAGGGCATTTTGATGGTGTAAAAGGTGGGGGTGGGGAATCTATGGCGATAAATTTATTAGTTACACTGCAGTTAGGAGAGGTTTTTAATCCTCTAGCATTTCTCGATTAAATATTTGTATAAGTGAGGTGGAATCCTCTGCATACTCTAACTTTAATGGACTCTTTCAAAGAACTCCAGAAGCAGCAGAATTGGCCAATGGAAAATTCAATTTCCTGAGCAATTCCCATTGAGTCAGCTGCACTGGGGATTCTAGATAGTGCCAATGTGCACATCCAATCTATCTGGACAGGATCAAGGTAGCTGATGTGGGAATGCTGGACCTCAATATTGAGGCAACACAGTGAGCTTCAATGTGCTGTGCTGCACTGCTCTCCCATTCCCACTAATGTTAACTTCATCTTAGGATGCTCAAGATTCTACCCTTTTTACACAATGAATGGCCTCACTTCTCTTCTGTGCCATCTGTGGCAGCCACAGAACCTCTGCCCCAAAGAGGCCAGCGATTCAGTTTCCTCTTCATCTCTGATGAAGATCTTGCAGTGAGGTGTCATGGTGGCACAGTAGTTAGCACTTCTGCCTCCCAGTGCCAGGGACCCAGGTTTGATTCCAGCCTCTGGCGACTGTCTGTGTGGAGTTTGAACATTCTCCCTGTGACTGCATGGGTTTCTGCTGTATGTTCTGGTCCAAATTGCTCTGTAGAGTCCAGGGATGTGTAGGCTAGATGGATTAACCATGGGAAATATGGAGTTATAGGGACATAGGTGGATCTGGGGCGATGCTCTTCAGAAAGTTGGTGCCAAATGGCCTCTATCTGCGCTGTAGAGATTTTATGATTCAGATCCTTCAGAGGGTACACCCAGCAAGGCTTTCTCATGGACCCTCTACCAGCTCAGACATGTCACCTCGGTGAAATTTCTAGAATAGACTCTGAAGCACATTGACTACCATGACTCTGCACTGTGTGAGAGGAAGAAATGGCCCAGGGAAAATGGCTGAGACCAAGGGGAGCTGTTCAGACACAGTCAGAATATAACCCAATGGTATCAGCTCATTAAGGGCTTTGTGTGAATTCATAGTCACAGGAGAAGCAGGGCAGGTTGTTGGAGACACTTGGTAAATTAAATCTAGGGTTGGAGGAGTTCATCAATATCATCAGTACTGTGCTGTCTTTGACATGGCTGTGCCTGGCTGTCACCATGGATGTATTGGCAGTTACCATGGAGACCCAGTGCTGAGTGGCTGCTGGAAATGCGTTCAGACCTGCACACCATGGCATTACCCATCAGTCCTCAGCATCGAGGCAAAGATGGGGGAATGAAGAATATTGACCTCACTCCAGGTGCCCCTTCCTCTTGCGGAGACAAAGTGCTGCCAGTGGGCACCCAGAAAGAAGAGGATCTATACACAGATCCCAAAAGGTCTCATTTCAGGAGATTCCAGAGGTACTAGGGTTCTTCACCTTCACCCTGCCTATGATAATCAACCCTGTGGAAGATGCAACCGAGGAGGGTGGCTTTGTCTCTGGGCAGGACATTTTTGATTGATTGATTGATTGATTGATTTTGTTGTCATGTGTACCAAAATACAGTGAAAAGCTTTGTTTACGAGCAGTACAGGCAGATCACAGCAAGCAAAGGATGTGCAGATCAAAAAGACTTAAAGGCATACAGGTTACATTGCAGGTTACACTCGATATTTTCAGCATGTCTGGGTCCCACAATTGGCCCCATGGTTGTCATTCCAAATCTTCCAGGCTAAACAGGGTCCATTCCCTGAGCAGGCTCCCTACACCATAGCTCTGGAACCTTGCACTGCTCCTTGACGTAGGAAAGGGAAAAAAAAAGTTTTGAGAGCAGTTTAGTGAGGAAAGCAGAGATCAAAGTTAATCTGAATACCTTAAATTAGGTGTTTGCCTCTACTCAAGCCCCAAACAATCTCCACTTTTTGTGTATAACTATATGACCATTCATGAATGCATACTTCTTTCCCCTTCCTAGACTTGGGCACATATTTGCTATGAGCCATGAGCAATCTTTTTAATCATCTGCCTTTGTTCCTCAACAATCTTTCCAGTTGAGGTTATAGACTTGCTCACCAAGCTGGTGTGTTTGATTGCAATTGTTATTTACACAGGATAAATGAACACCAACTAGCCACCACAAGACACGACCAATTCTCACTGGTCTCAATACACATGTACAAAGAAGGGCATGACTTCGACTGGGAAAGCACATTCATAACAGCACAAGCCAAACAGAGACATGCCCGGGAATTCCTGGAGACCTGGCATTCCAACCGGAACTCCATCAACAAACACATTGAACCGGACAAGGTATAAAAACCACTGAAAAACAGAACCAGAAGTGCTGCCAATCAACCCAGCAAACCAAGGCATATAAATAACAAATTGGACAGAACATCAACACTTCACCAGAGGTGCACCGATGATGTTACCTAGCAGGGTGACGAAATGTCTGCAATCAAACACACTGGCTCAGTGAGCAAGTCTACAACCTCATCTACAACCCAAGCTACAAATCTTCTCAAAAACTTTAAAGCTTTTCTGTTATAGCCCTCTTCCAGTCCACTCCAGCTAATTCAGCCCTCATTACTATGTAATTACCTTTGTTTCAGTTTAGTGCAGCTATTTCTGATCTAAATCTCTCCCTCTCAAACTGTGTACTAAATTTTATCATGTTATGGTTAGTGTTTCCTAAGAGATCTCTTACTTTAGGATAATTTGTTAAACCTGTCTCATTACACATTACCAGTTCCAACAAAGCCTGATCCCTGGTTTGATCCACAACATATTGTTCCAGGAAAGTGTCCCAATACCACTGTATGAATTCTTCCACGTGGCTATCTTTGTCAATTTCTGAAAGTACATGAAGATTAAAGTCGCCCATGAATGGTGTACTGCTTTTTTTTTACCTTCTCTCAATGTCTCCTGATTTATTCTCTTTCCTACAGAACAGCTACTATTGGGGGCTTATGGACCAATCCCACCTGTGTTTTCTTCCCTTTGTTACTTCTTAACTCCATCCGTATTGATCTACATCCAATCCCTAGATCATTTCTTCATACTGATTCCATTTCATACTAACAAAGCTACCTCACTATCCTTCCCATTCTGCCTGTCCATTCAAAAATCATTATTCTTGAACCCAATTTAGTTGCCACCTTTGATCTCCTTGTAACTGTGTGTGCATAATGGCTATAAATCATACCCATTATCCATTACTTTATGCCATTAATTAATTTTCAAGTAAATTCAAGTAAAGAGCCAGTAATTTTGATTGTTTACCATTTTTCCCCTTTGACCCTATTTACTGCTTTATTAATGCTTGTACGTTTATAATGAAAGTAAATCATGTCCGGAATGTTTTTATTGCATAATATTATCATGGCAGAAGCATTATAGTGATATCATGTCTGTTTTAAAACTGGAAGGATTAGTGCAACTTGCAATTGTGTCAGGAGGCCACAAAGTCAATTTCCTTTTCCTCGTAGTAATTTACTCAAATTTTTCATGTAACACCTTGCTTTCTATAAGGAGAAATCTTAAAAAGTGCTTGATGACAGATTAGTAATCAGAGATTAAAAAGTATACAAATACATTTTTGTGATAATTGAAAGCAATTGAAATATTAAATTATATTCATCTCCTTACAATTCCTGCATTCTAACAACCGAAATTAAGGAGAACAAGGTGCATCATTTCTATTGAGTTCCTACATGTGTTTAATATAAAACTATTACATGCAATTACATTGAGGGACAAGTAAATACAGGGGCACAAATTGTATTGTGTAGCACAGATACTTTCAATGCTAGGGGTGCCATTTCAGGGCCAAATCACTCTTGCACCACATATGTACCAATGCATCATTTTGGTGAGATTGCAAGTGCAGTTGCTGGGTGTATGCATGGAATGCATTGCTCAGATGCAGCAGGCAGTAAAGAAGGCAGAGTGTATGTTGGCCTTCCTAGTGAGAGGATTTGACTACAAGAATGAGGATATCTTGCTGCAATTATACAGGGCATTAATAAGGCCACACCTTGAATATTGTGTGCAGTTTTGGTCTCCTTCTCTAAGCAAGGACGTTCTTGTTATAGAGGAAGCACAGCAAAGGTTTACCAAATTCATTCCTAGCGTGGCAGGACCATTGTATGAGGAGGGATAAAATCAGTTAGGACTAGACTCACTGGAGTTTAGAAAAATTGGGGGGTTTTATAAAATGTATAAAACTCTAAAAAGACTAGACAGGTTTAGATGCAGGACAGGTATTCCTGATGTTGGGGAGTCCAGAATCAGGGGTCTGAGTTTAAGGATAACTGGAAAACCTTTAAGATGAGGAGGAATTTGTTCACCCACAGAGTGGTGAGCCTCTGGAATTCACGAGCAGAGAAATGGTTTGAGGCCAAAACATTATGCGTTTTCAAGTAGGAGATATGTGTAGCCCTTGTGTTTAAAGGGATCAAGGGATATGAGGTGGGATTTGGGTATTGAGTTTGATTATCAGCTACAATTATAATGAATGGCAGAGCAGGCTCAAATGGCTCACTCCTATGACCAGGTAACTTTCACTGACTGCTAGCTGTTGAAGAATGGTTATTTACCTGTATATCCTATCTGCTTGCCCACAATATGACCATGCCTTCCACAGCCATCAACAACTGGAGTGGGACTTGACCCCAGCATTTCTGACTCAAAGGTAGGGATGCTACCCATTGTGCTACCAGGCTTTCATAGATAGAGTGATACTGTTCTCATTGGAGGAAGTGTTGCGAATTAGAGGACACTGACTTGTGGTGAATGTCTTTAAGAACAAAAGACCACACAAGGAAACTGTAGTGATTGTAACAAAGTCAGCTAGGCATACATCACAGAATATGAGTTACCTGGTTGGGGCTGTTAACCTGGTCCAGTCAGGGAGCCCTGGCTAACAGATATAAGCAGGAGTGCACAGCTCCCCAATTTTCCCTGTGTGCAGGTGAGTCAGTTGGTTTAGCACAGACCAGGGACGGGCTGGCAGAGCACAGGTTCCTCATTGTCTCTGCGTGTGTGGCTCCGTCAACTTGGTTATCACTGTCTGACAACAGCCTAAAGAAATAGAAAGGGGTGTCAGTCATCCTGTTCACCCTGACAGCCAGTTCTCAGGGAGCTGGATCAGTGTCAAGGAATCTCCATGTGTAAATAAAGGGTAACTTGGAGGCAGGATACGGGCCTCTGTGGACTTAATTCAGAAACATTTCACAAGAGTGCATGGTTCATATATAGAATGCATTGTGTGTAAAGATAGGTTTCAAAAAGGAATTAAATAAAACACCTGAACAGAAAAGAATTGCAATGCTATGCAGAGATGATGGCGTAGTACACCTGATGGACTTACTGTTGCAGAAAGCTAACATGGACTCTTTCAGTTTTAACCATTGCATTGGAACCATTCTGTAATGTTTTGATTCATGACTAGTAGGGTATAACTTGTACAATAAGGTGTCTGTCAGCTTTAACAGTTGTTCATTCATTTGCTATTTATGGGATCATTATCCAAATTGATTACTGTGTTCACCAACATAATATGAGTGATTGCACTGCAAAACATACGGTTACTGGTTGTACATTGCGCTGGGGCATGAGGATGTGTAAATGTTTTTATAAATACAAATTTTTTCTTCCTTACCTAGCACAGCAGCCAAGTTTCTAAACTAGAGAACAAAATGAGTTTGTCAATATTAAGGTTATCTACACGACCAAACATTCCAAATGAATTGGTCATGGTTTGGAACCTGTGCAAACCAACGACGTATGCTACATTTTTGCTTCCTGTCAGCCCAAATATCCAGCATTCAGCATGGCACTGGTTGGGAAAAGTTCCTCTTTAGGAAGATTCTGCTGAAAGAACATTGTTTATATCGAAGCATTTTGCAGAAAAATATCTAAATAATCCCAAACTGTGACAGATTCAATAAGTTAGAAAAGAATATATTGATCCAATTGTCAGTGATACAATAACAAAAGGACATAAATTTTGGATATTCACAAAAATATTAAAGGGAAATTATTCATGCACAGGTTGATAGAATGTAGATTGAATTTGCCATGGATTTTTGTTAGACTAGCTTCCATAATAGAATAGAATATCCTTTTATTGTTATCATAGATTCCCTACAGTGTGGAAACAGGCCCTTTGGCCCAATAAATCCACACTGACACTCACAGCATCCCACCCAGACCCATCCCCAATAACCCACCTAATCTGCACATTCCTGAACACAATGGGGCAATTTAGCCTGGCCAATCCACCTAACCTGCACATCTTTGGACTGTGGGAGGAAACTGGAGCACCTAAAGGGAACCCATGTAGGCATGGGGAGAATGTGCAAAATCCACACAGACAGTCACCTGAGTGTAGAATTGAACCTGGGGCCCTGGTGCTGTGAGGCAGCAGTGCTAACCACCAAGCCACCGTGCTGTCCCTAGATGTGTATTCCATTGTAGGAATACAGTGAAAAGCATTTACAATGTCCGTTTTCTTGTGTTGACATCTTAGGTACAAGTACGTGGTACAATTCTTGCATACAGCAGAGGAATAAAGGTAATTGCATTACTTAGGGAGATGAAAAATAATTTTAAAAAAGGATACCATTAAAGGGTTGACATTGCACTCAGCTGTTCTAAGTGCCAGGACTGCATCCCTTGGGCTGGTGTCCGCGTGGGACTCACTGCCTGTGCAATGCTCTGTGGCTGTTTCCCCACATGCTGCTTTGGGGCTCGCAGACCACCCACTGCACCAGGGCTCACGGCCCACGCGCTGTACCAGGGCTTGTGGCTCCCAGTGTTCCTGGGCTCACAGCTCATGTGTTCGATGGAAATTAGATCATTGTTTGAAACGTAGAGTAGCAAAATGCATGTGAACCATGTAGATGAAAGCAATTAAGTTAGGTGACTGATGTTGGAGGATAGATCAAATTATCTCTGTCTGGGTTGGAGCATTCTTTTAAGCTGTGACTAAGATGGAAATTTATGTTTAGGCTGAGGTGCATTATGCTGCTATTAGATGTAAGCCAGTATAGTGTGTAATTGAGTACAGTGCTACAATGATGAATTTATATGTGTGTTTTGTATCTGTCAAATAAGTGCCTAAAGACTCTTGGTTTAAATCTAGAGATGAATGAACTGACTTGCATGTCAGACAGGATTTTCCTGACCATGTACTCATTTCTCTCCTATGTAGTGTATGGCTGTAGTAGGATAATATAGGTTAATATGCTCTACTTTTATTAACAGCACATTTCTGAGGAATTCCTGGCTCAGTGGTTAGAACCGCTGCCTCGCAGCATCAGCGAACCAGGTTGACCACCCTTGGGCAACTGTGTATGTGGAGTTTGCGCATTTTCCCCGTGTTTGCGTGGGTTTCCTCCCACAGCCCTGACATGTGCAGGCTAGGTGGATTGGCCATACTAAATTGCCCATAGTGTTCAGGGATGTGAAGATTAGGTGGGTAACAGGGGGATGGGTTTGAGTGGGATGCTCTGAGGGTCAGTGTGGACTTATTGGGCCGAAAGGCCTGTCTCCACACTGTAGGGATTCTATGATTGTAAACTTGTCCCTTATGTCCCAAATTTAATCCTTAAAGAAATGGAAAAATATGGAAACATGGTACAAAGGCTTAATTATAGTGGAAGGAATGGCCTGTTTCTTTTCTGTAGGTTCCATATATGTAAGTATGATCGCTGCTATAATTTCTATGTCATTGATTTTGGCAACAAGTTCACCTCAGTGCCACTAATTATAAAAATTAACTTCCATATTTGTCAAATTATCAGCAGTAATTAATTTACCATGAAGTATTTTGGGATGTTCTTTGTCAACACAAACTTGTTGAATTGTGTTGTACATTCTTTTGTGAGGTATCTCTAGGAAGTAAAAACCCTATGTAGGTGCACACTTGTTCTTCGTCTCATCAATGGTGGAAAAAAGTGAAAGTAATCTGTGGTTTCTTTTAACAATTTATAGTGAGAAGTGTGATTGCTGAGAGGATGTTTATGTGCATTTCTGATTTGTCTCATTAGAAAAACATCCCTTTTGATTCTTAGGGCTGCATGAGTGATTATGATGATGATTTTTTGAGGAGCCACTTTCCAATCTGAATTCAACCAGAAGTTCTGTTGAAATAAGCAATTCTGTAAAGGGATCAAGGGCTACTTGAATTTCAATGAGAATATTAGCGACTTCCTCAATTAAACTCTGAATATTTTACTTAAGTAAACAACTGGCACTGTATATGGCCATTGTTCCCTGTCTCTGATACAGTCTGACCTCAATGTGTAACCAATGTATCAAGTCAACAAATGTAACATATTCAATCCATCTCTGACAGGATTAGATTTAATATTTGTGTTAGGTGGGTCAAACACTATGGAAACCAGTGAAATTAATGCAACATAATGCACTTTGGCCATCAAAAAATCCATTACTCCTGGAAGGTGAATGGGACAAATCTTGTGAAAATGAGGACTCCCAATCCTGGGGAATGCAGAAGATAAGAAAGTGAATTAAAACAAAATAATAAAACAAAATTTTCTGATGAAGGGTCTAGGCCCGAAACGTCAAGCTTTCCAGCTCCTATGATGCTGCTTGGCCTGCTGTGTTCATCCAGCTCCACACCTTGTTATCTCTAAAACAAAATACATTGTTGCCACCTCTGTTGGAGAAGAGGAGATTTTGCCCTTTTCTCTTGACTAAGATCTATTAGTCACTGTTAAAGGCAGGTTCTTGACTTGGTAGGCCAGTTGCCTGTGTTTTCCTGAATACCAGTTTTAACTCAGGTAAGTGTAGGGGGACAGGGTCAGTGTGGCTTGATCTCTATTTTATAGAGTAATGGGCAGGCAAATAATTGGTTGGCTTCACCTTTTGCTCTTTATACAGCTGACTATCCACAATAACTTTTACAGAATCTAACAAGGCCTAAGTCCTAGATTTGAACCAGGAGTTTTGGGGCACATTGTATGTGCTAAATGAACCACCCGCTGTAGGATCCTGGTTTGTGCTGATGTGGTGCTAGTTTTTGCCAAATCACAGTAACCAGTTAATGCCAGCAACACATTCAGTAAACAAAATATCAATAATAAAGTCGTGAACCATTTCAACTCCCCCTCCCAGTCCTTGGACAACATGTCCATCCTGGGCTTCCTGCATTGCCACAATGATGCTACCCAAAGGCTGCAGGAACAGCATCTCATATTTTGCTTGGGAACCCTGCAGGCCAATGGTATCAATGTGGACTTCATAAGCTTCAAAATCTCCCTTCACCCAACCGCATCCCAAAACCAGCCTAGCCGGTCCCCGCCTCCCTAACCATTCCTCCCACCTCAAGCCCCACCCCCGTCTCCTACCCACTAACCTCATCCCGCCTCCTTGATCTGTCCGTCCTCCCGGGACCGACTTATCCCCTCCCTAAATCCTGACCTACCTTCACCTTTACTAGCTCCAACCCCATCTCTTTGACCCGTCTGTCTCCTCTGCACCTTTCTTCTCCTTTATCCATCTTCTATCCGCCTCTCTCTCTCTTCCTATTTATTTCAGAATCCCCTTCCCCTCCCCCATTTCTGAAGAAGGGTCTTGACCTGAAACGTCAGCTTTCCTGCTCCTCTGATGCTGCTTGGCCTGCTGTGTTCATCCAGCTCTATATATTGTTATCAATAATAAATATGTATGTTTTATTAAAGAAAAAAGTAGTGTTATTGAACAGGCATCTGTGGAATACTTATTAGAAGGGAAGGTTGTCTCTGAAACAAAAGGTTTAGGAACCCTTGACCTACAGGATATACTGCAGCAACTCACCAAGTTCATTTGAACAGAATGTTACTTTCCTAAGAACTTCACCACCAAGAAGGTTAGGTACTAAGATAAGGGAACAGAATCATCCACAAGCATCCCTTCATGTTTTCTTAATTTGGACAAGGTACATGTATAAGGTAGTCAGTGTGCCTTATGCTCCATTGAAGAATTACGTGGAAACCCACAATCCTACAATGTCACTGATGCTATGAAATCAGAGGGTGGTGAATGGAGTTTAATTTAGATAAATGTGAGATGCTGCATTTAGGAAAGGCGAATCAGGGCAGGAATTATACACTTAATGGTAAGGTCCTGGGCAATGTTGCTGAACAAAGAGACCTTGGAGTTCAGCTTCATAGGTCCTTGACAATGCAGCTGCAGGTTGACAGGATAGTGAAGAAGGTATTTGGTATCCTTGCCTGTATTGGTCAGTGCATCGAGTATCGGAGTTGGGAGATCATGTTGTGGCTGTACAGGACATTGGTTAGGCCACTTTTGGAATACTATGTTCAATTCTGGTCTCCCTGCTATGGGAAGGATGTTGTGAAACTTGAAATGTTCAGAAAAGATTTATAAGGATGTCAATAGGGTTGGAGGGTTTGAGCTGTAGGGAGAGGTTGAATAGGCTGGGGCTATTTTTCCTGGAGCATCGGAGGTTGAGGAGTGACCATTTCAAAGTTAATAAAATCATGAGGGACATGATAGGGTGAATAGCCAAGGTCTTTTCCCCAGGGTAGGGGAGTTCAAAACTAGAGGGTGTAAGTTTAAGGTGAGAGGGGAAAGATTTAAAAGGGGCCTAAGGGGCAACGTTTTCACACAGATGGTGGTGTGTGTATGGAATAAGCTGCCAGAGGAAATGGTGGAGGCTGGTAAAATTACAATATTAAAAAAGCATCTGGATCGGTATATGAATAGGGAGGGTTTAGAAGAATATGGGCCAAATTCTGGCAAATGGGACTAGATCAATTTAGGATATCTGGTTGCCATGGATGAGTTGGAACAAAGGGTCTGTTTCCCTGCTCTATGACTCTAAATTATCCTCTAAAAGAGATATATGTACAAGTGTATTTTTGAGGGAAGTATTAATCTCAAATCAATTATAAGAAATAGTGATTGCAGCATGGAGCATGACATGTTGTGTTGAATTGGCCTATTTACTCTATGAAGCAGGTTACTCCATTGTTCCTGTTACTCACTCAGTTTTTTTCTGTTTTGCTTGGATAGGATAGACAACTTAGTACAGAGGGTGGGAATTTGTCTGTAGTTTCTTTATGTTGTTAAGGTACAGTACTAGGCTGATGTTTTGGAGTGTGTTGGCATAAATCATTATGTGACATGTCGATATATTTACTGCTCTTTTTGCTGTCCCTGTAATTATGTTCTGTAATTTATTTATGCTTTTTATGCCTCTATTTTGATTATCTCATGTTGTAAAGATAAAAAAAAAAGAAGCTTCAGCACCTGTTATTTGCCAGAGATATTAGAAATGAGTAATTCTGCAAAAGGTTTCATGGGAATTTGTGGAACCAGAGGAAACCATTAAGCTATCCATCTCAAACTTTACAAAATGCAATATACCTTAAAAACAGTCTTATGGTGCAATGGGTCACATTCTTTTCCTGAGCCAGGTAGCTCAATCAGGAAAGGCTAGGATCAGGGATATAAATTACAATATTTAATTCCATATAAAATTATATTTAAAAAGTGAAATAAAATGAAATAATGCAAGGAATAAAGATACAAATAAACATTTAAAAGAAAACTATTTCAATTCACACTTTTGTCAAGATCTCCAACAATAGTCAGCACTTGGAAAAATGAGATTTCATGCTTATCGTATTAATTTTTCAATGTGAAAGTGGTAGTATGGCGGTAATTAGGCTTAACACCTGCTTAATAAAAACTCACTTTTGAATGCACCAACCCAGCTCTTTCTCATGTAATTTAGAGTTAACTTCAGTTCCTTCATGTGTTTTAATGCCAAATCCATTGGTGAGGTGCTGGTCTAGTAAAACTTGTGGAGGAGCAGGTCACTTTGACTTACTATTTTCACTTGCTCCTGTATGGGTCACAGAAATTGCTCTTTAATTTACTGCATGAAAGCAGTGAGAAGTGCGGTGTGGGATATAGGCTGGTGATGGAGCAGTACTGCACTGGGTTTTTGTGTAGTACCCAGACTGTTGTTTACAGCATGGTGGTATTTAGTATTCTTTAATGAGGATCTAACACTAGGAACCATCTAATTAGCCATAAGTTAATTTAGTAGAAATTTATTTTTAGTTAAGCAGTTGCTAGAGATTAAAAATGGCAGTCAGCGGGTAGTACACATCTGCAGAATGTAGGAGATCAGAGACAGTTTGAACGTCCCTGACGACTTCTTCTGCAGGAAGTGTGTCCAATTGCAGTTCCTGTCAGACTGCATAAATCAGTTGGAGCAGCAGTTATACTGATCCGTGTGGTCTGACAGGAGATGCATTTGGACACACTTAGGAACATGCAGGAGGCAGAAAGTGTCACAGACAGGAGTTTCAGAGACGTGGTCACACCCAAGGTTCAGGCAGGTAGATGACTAACCAGTAGAAGGGGCAGGCAGACAGTGCAGGAATCCTGTGTGGCTATCCTCCTCTTCAACAAGTGTACTGTTAGTGAGGGGAATTGCCTTTCAGGGGATGGTGACAGCAGCAGGCAGAGCAGTGGCACCCCAACTGGCTCTCTTGTACCACAGGGAGGGTTCAGTAGAGCAGCAGTAACAGGGAATTCTATAGTCAGGGACACAGACAGGCATTTCTGTGGCCATAAAAGAGAATTCAGGATGGTGCGTTACCTCCCTGATGCCAGGGTCAAGAATGTCGAGTGGACACGGGGCATTTTCAAAAGGGAAGATGAGCAGCTACTGGTTATGGTACACATTCATTGTAATGACTTAGGCAGGAAGAGTATCAAGGTCCCGCAAAGGGAGTTTATGGAATTAGGTCACAAATTGAAAGGCAGAACCTCTAGGACTGTAATCTCGGATTACCTCCTGTGCCATGTGCCAGTGAGGCTAAGAATAGGAAGATAGTACAGTTAAATATGTGATTAAAGAGCTGGCGCAGGAGGGTGGATCATTGGAATGTCTTCAGGGTGGATGGGACTTGTACAAGAAGGACAGCTTCCTCCTAAACTGGACGGCCAACAATATCCTGGCAGGGAGGTTTGCTAGTGCCACCTGAGAGGGTTTAAACTAGTGTGGCAGACGAATGTGAACCAGAGAAGTAGGTCAGCAGATGAAATGACTGAAGAGGAGTCAAACAACGAAGAACAGTAAGGCTAAGAGGAAGAACACGCAGGGAGAGGTTACTGAAAATGGCAGAACTGGCGGTCTGAAGTGCATTTGATTTAAAATGAAGTGTATGTCAGGTCAGGCAATGAACACAGAACTTTGACTAGTACAGATAACTGTGATGTTGTTCAGGACCAGCATGTTCCTGTGAAAATGAAGGATAAGCGATGGCAAGATTCAGGAATCTGGGATGACAGGAGAAATTGTGAGCTTAGTCAAAACAAAAAGGAGGCATACATAAGGTTTAGGAAACTGAAGACAGTCAGAACTATTGAGGAATATGAAAAAAAGGACAGGAAATAACTTAAACATGGAGTTAGGAGGTCTAAAAGGAGTTAGGAAATGGGATTAAGAAACATTCCAATTTACATTTGTTTTATATAAGGAGCAAGAGGACAGCTGGGGAAAGGGTAAGTCTACTCAAGGACAAAGGAGGGAATTTATGAGTGGAGCTGGAGGAAGTGGGTGAGGTCCTTAACAAGTACTTTGCATTGGCATTCACAAATGAGAAGGACATGTTGGATGGTGAGTCATGGGAGAGTAATATTGATAACCTAAGGCATGTTGATATAAAATAGGAGGAGGTGTTGGGTGCTTTGAAAAGCATTCAGGTAGACAGGTCCCCAGGACCTGATGGATCTATCCCAGAATGCTGCGGAAAGCGGGTGAGGAAATTGCTAGAGCCTTGTACGAAATCTTTGTATCCTCTTTAATCACTGGAGAAGTCCCAGAGGACTGGAGAATAGCCAGTGTTGTTCCTTTGTTTAATCTGGGAAACTACAGGCCAGTGAACCTTATGTCAGTGGCAGGGAATTTATTGGAGAAGATTCTTAGGGAAGGATTATTCACGTTTGGAAAAAATATGGACTTATTAGCATTAGGCAGCTGGCTTTGTGCTGGGAAGGTCATGTCTCATAAACTTGATCAGGTTCTTTTGAGGAAGTGACAGGGATGATTGATGAGAATGTAATGATTGGAACCATGTCAGCCAGGTGGATCTCATTGAATATGAGTTCCCTGATTGGGGCTGTTCACCCGATCCAATCAGTGAGTTCTGTCTGACAGATATAAACTGGTGAATCTGGGCTTCTGCTCCCTCTAGGAACTGGCTCTCTGCAAGCTTCCTCAGCGTTATGTGCTATGCGCATATAAATAAAGGGTGACTTGGTTATGGGATACCAGCCTTCATAGAGTTATTTCAGTAGTGAAGAGAGGAAAACACACCCCTGCAGAGATTTGCTCACAACAATTGTCTTTAAGTTAGGGTAAGCATTTCTTGCATCATGCTGCAATTTAGGAGGCTTGACTCATTTGATACTGCTGTCGAAGACTGGGCCCAGTGTGTGTAAAGAATACAATATTTTTTTCTGGGCAAATTACATTGGGGTAACAAAAAGTAACGAGTAATTCTCCTGTCAGTGTGTGGAGCTGCAGCCTTTTCAGTTATTAGGAGCTTAACTTGTCCCGAGGCACCAGACACTAAAACCTTTCAAGACTTGACAGATTTAGTTAAGGAATTTTATGACACCAAGCGTCCTCTAATTCTGAGATGCTGTTGGTTTTATTTGACACTTTGAAAACTAGGGGAATCCGTATCAGGATTTTTGCCAAGGCTATGATAACCGGCAGAGGCATGTGATTTTGGTTTAACCTTAAGTGAGCTGCTGAGAGACTGTTTAGTATGTGGGATTAGTGATGTGACCATGTAAAAGCACTTACTTTCTGAAACCCAACTGGACTTCAAAGACACTACAACTGGCTGTGTCAATGGAAAATGCAGGAAGTGGAGCTTATGGGTTACAGGGCATGCGGGTGGAGGTGAACACACTCACCAGCCGACTGAGCTTGGGGAACACCAATTGCATAGCTTCACTCAAGACATATGCTGAAGAGAGGAACTGTAGGTCAGAGCACAGAAAAACCCCCCAAAACAAAGCCAAGCCTCAGCCAAAAGGTTACCATTTTCTCAGGGGTCTGTGCTGGTGGGCCGTTGTAGTTTCTACCAGTATGTTGGCTGTTGTGGAGTTCATTCAGAGGGCAGGGCAGTAGATGTTGTTTATATAGACTATAACAAGACCTTTGACAAGGTCCCTGATGGCAGGCTGATGGAGTAGTTACAGTCATGTGGATTCCTCGGTACGCTGCTGGGATGGATACCGATCTGGCTCGGTTACAGAAGACAGAGAGTAGCAGTGGAAGGATGTTTTTCCGACTGGAGATCTGTAACCAGTTCCATAGCGATCTATACTGGGACCCCTGTTATTTGTAATATATATAAATGATTTAGAAGAGAATGTAGGTGGTCTGATTAGTAAGTCTGAGGATGACGCAATGATTGGGGGAGCTATAGATAGTGAGGAGGATCGCCAAAGGATACAGCAGGAGATAGACATGCTGGAGACTTGGACAGAGCAATGGCAGATGGAATTTAATGCAGACAAATGTGAGGTGAAGCATTTTGGAAGATTTACTGCACGGGAGAAGTATGCAGTAAATAGTAGAATGCTTTGAAGCATTAACATACAGAGGGATCTAGGTATGCAGATCCACAATTCCCTGAAAGTAGCAACACAAGTGGATAAGGCATCTAGAAGGCGTATGGTATGCTTGCCTTCATCAATTGGGGCATAGAATATAAAAATTGGCAAGTCATGTTGCAGCTGTATTTAGGCCACATTTGGAACATTGCATTCCGTTCTAGTCGCCACACTACCAGAATGATGTGAAGGCTTTGGAGAGGGTACAGAAAAGGTTTACAAGGATGTTATATGATTTGGAGGGTTTTAGCTATGAGGAGAGATTGGACAAACTTGGTTTATTTTCAGCTAAACTTCAGAGGCTGAGAGGCAACCTGGTAGCAGTTTACAAAATTATAAGAGGCACGGGCAGAATCTATTTTTTTTCCCAGGGTAGATGGTTAATTATTCAGAGACACAGAGTTAAGGTTCGTTGATGAAACATCACTGCCAGTGTACAGTCTGAGTTCTGGCCTATGCGTTAGCTCATGGAACATATACCACAATGGCTGGCTTCTTGGTGAGAGAAATCTTTTGACATTTAGCAACATTAGCTATTTAGATTACTATAAAATCACAGGCTTACACACGATCCAGATGTTGTGCTTACTGATGCAATAGCATATCACACAGACATAACTGACAGACTGTACAAACTGCACTGATTCCATTCCATTGAGAGCCTTACTGAAGGAAGGAAAGATACCTTTATGCTGGAATATTGCATATCCGAATGTCATGCAACTGTCTTAAAGGTTGACTGCCAGCCAAGTCTGGAATCTGTTCAATAACGCAACATTTCCTCTTTTCCCTTCAGAGAATGGGAACCATTTTCTGATTACATGTTCAAGGATGTGTATAGACACTTTGCCTGTACTGATTTAGGTAATGAATTGTTGGGTGTATGCTGTGACCAGATCTGTTCCTTCCATAGTTATCACAACTTGGCTCATCTAATTTGGTTGTAATGCTCAAAGAGCTGTCATCCTGGAACTGGGTCGACTGTGGGATCTGTGATTGTAACTTTCTTGGCTTTCTCTCCTCATTTCCAAAGGTTTCAAGTGCAAGTTGTTACATGCTGCTCATTTGCTTATATCAAAGCCCAAATGAATTCAGTCACAGTGGTCTGAATTGAATGCTCCATTTTCATTAAACATGTTTAATAATAATATTGATAAAATTAATAATCTTCAGATGCAAAATAGAAATATTATTTTTGCTTTTAATCTATCTTACTGAGCCCTCATAAGGATGAAGGATTTTTGTAAGGATTCAAAGCTGTGTTTCATTAGTGAGTACCAACAGGAACATGACCTTTGTAGAAAATGAAGGCAAGTCTGGTGCCAACAAATTCATGAATCATTTGCTGCATTGAGATGGAACCACCGTGTTGGAAAAATCCATGTAGTGCTTCCTTCTTCTATAGAACCTATAATGTAAACGTACATATATAGTTCAGAATCTATGAGTGCACATGGAGCTATGCTTTTCTGGCTTTTATGCTGTTGGTCCTCAATGTTCTCATCTTTAAAATGTATAATAAATAGCATTTTAAGTGGAAAGGAAAATGTTTCACTAAAATCATTTTAATTTTAAAATTTTGTGCTGAATCTACTGACAACAATGCATGCTTCAGTTTTGAAGAATCCCAGTTATTGATGTTCACTTACAGGCATTAAAAATTCACAATGTCGCTGATAAATGACAAAAATATCCTCTGCTATGGTTTCCCACTTCAAGAACACCATGCCATCATGAAAATGGCACTGCTCCCTGGAAATAGAAACTGATGAAAAACTATGGAAATCCAATGGAGGAGAAGGCCGACGGTCCCTTGCTACACTTTGAAACTGAGGGGGCACTCACTGGGATAGCTACAAATGCATTTGAGAAATTGGAATAAAGTGGATAGTGTTCAATGGAAGTCCTCCTTAGACAATTTTCCTTTCTCCATCAGCTTTGAACTTTCCTCACCATAAAAATCTACATTACTGAGAAGATCTACACCTACCTGTTTCCATGAGAAAAATCAATGCCAAATGTTGACACAAGATTGTGACCAGAAATTGTGACATCTAAAATTTGTAGGACTGTGAGTGAATATTTAAGATTAATAAAATATGAATCAGTTTATTTTTCTTTCTTCATTCACAGGTAATGGGAATTGATGGCATGGAAAATATTTATTTCTCACCACTAATTATACTTGAACATATCATGATGAACCACCGTCTTGAATGGCTGCCATCAATATACTGAAGGTACTCGCACAGCACTGACAGCTAACGAAATACAGGATTTTGCCCCAGATACAATGAAGGAACAGAAATCTATTTCCAAGTCAGTTTGGTTTGTGACTTGGAGCAAAACATCATGATGATGGTGTTCCCATATGCTTTCTGCCACATGTCTTTCTAGTCAGAAGAGGCCGTGGGTTTGGAAAATGTTGTTGAACAAAGCTTGATGAGTTGCAACAATGCATCTTACAGATTGTAAACACTGCAGTTTAGAGAGCTAATGAGAAAGGGAGTGAAGTTTAATATAGTGGGCTGCTTTTTCCTGGATAGTGCTAAGCTTCTTAATTGTTGATAGACCTGCATTTATCAAAGCATGTGCCATGAATTCCATCTCTGGCTTGATTCATGCCTTGCAGATGATAGAAGGACTCTAGGGAATCAGTGTCACAGAATTCTCAGTTTCTGATCTGCTCTTGCAGCAACAGCATTCATGCTCATGGCTAGAACCTGTAGGTGGACTCTTTTTATGTGGAGATACTGATATGCTGCAGCTATCTCACAGTTCTGACTGATCAGGAAACTGTCTCCCTCTTACTGCCTGTGAGAGGCATACTGGATGAACTTACAGATTGATAATCCATCTAGTTGGCTAGGTATTTATGCACCATTGTGGACATCAAGTACTATCATGGGACTTGAACCAAGAACTTCTTTCCCAAAGGTATGGCCACACCCAATTGTGCCGCAGGACCCGTTGATATTTATATGGCTGGTCCAGTTTAATGTCTGGTCAATGGAAACCCCAGGATATAGATTAGTGAATTCTTTAATGACAGTAGTGCTACCGAATGTCAAGGTGAGCTGTTTAGACTTTCTGTTGTTGAAGGTGGTCATTGTCTGGTACTTATATGATGCAAATGTTACCTGTCATTTATTAAATCAAGTCTGAATGTTGTGCAGATCATGCTGCATATGGGCACAAATGGCTTCTTTACCTAAGGAGTTGTAATTGAAACTAAATGCTATACAATCATCAATAAATATTCTGATTTTTCATCTTATGATGCAGGGTTGATCATTAATAAAGTGGCTGAAGAAATTATTCAGCCGAAGACACTACAATGAAGAACTCCGGCAGTGATGACCTGGGGGTGAAATGATTGGTCTCCAACAATCGCAGCTTTCTTCCTTTGCGCTAGGTATGACTTCAGCCAGTAAAGAGTTGTCTCTGATCCCCACTAATTTTAATTGCAGTTGTGTTCCTTGATGTCACACTTGGCGAATGGTTGTTTTGGCAGTAAGTCTCCCTTCCCCTTTAGAATTCAGATTTTTTGTCCATGCTTGGATCAAGGCTGTAATGAAGCCTGGTGCTGAGTATTTCTTGCTCTGTTATTATTAAGCTCTTGGTAAGAGGGCTCAAAGCCTTAAGAGCCTCACCCTGCCTCCATTGGTATTTACCCAGTGGCAGGTAGGGCAGTTATCATTGTAGTGATTGTAACGAGGTTAACCAGGTTCCTCTCATAGAATCTGAGTTCCCTGATTAGGGATGTTAATCTGGTTCATCCAGGGAGCCCTGGCTGACAGATATAAACAGGAATATCAGACATCTTGTTCACCCTGAGAGCTGGCTCTGAGGGGACTGGATTAGTGTCAAGTACTCTCCTAGTGTAAAAAAATGGGTAACTTGGTAGTGGGATACTGGCCTCTGAGGTGTTACTTCAATCACGTAGGAGCCCAAAAAGCAAACCTGGCTCACTTCTTGTCAAACATTCCATCCCTAATTGACAGCCCCTCTATCAGGAGTCCTGCTTGGACTGACAGCCTCTTTTCTTCCGACACTTCTGCACACACCTTGCCAGCAATCATTTCTTTATGAACCCCATTCCAGCTCACTCCGTTGGCCTGGATCCTTTGTTGATCCTAAGCCTGTGCTGGGTGAGTTGTGGCAGCTACCATCGCTGCCCTGATGGAACTGATAGCAGTGAGAAGCTGCTGACCCATCATTAACTGGCAACATTTCAGGGCATGTTGTATGCTTTGGGGAAGGCTTACCATTAGCCACTTGACTGCTTCATTCTCTTAATACAGCCTGTCTACGTGTAAGCCCCTCATTGCTTGAATTAAATTCTTCCAATTATAGCTGTTCACTTTTGAATAGATGCTGTCAGAGATAATTTTATTTTTGCGACATGAAGTGAACGATACATTTTAGTAAGAAAACTAATTCTACCCTAACCTCTGATGGATTACTGGGTTCTGCACATGTCAACCGGTCTTGGTTTATCTGTTACATAAACAATTTATTGTGAATGATTTTGCTGCTGTTCTGGGTGTGAATTTTAATCAGTTTTTCTCGGCCTTGTTCCACCCTCATTTTTGGCATACAACTGAATAATCCTGGTACCAGATGTAGGATGTGACTTTGATAACAACCATACATATTGCCCAATATAGCAATATGAGGGTTATGCTCCTGCTATATCCGGGATACATGTTAAATCATACCTGACCACTCCTAGCTATTTATACAGTCACCACTTTTTTTGAACTCAGTTAACTCATCACATACTGGCTTTTGTTTATCTTTTTTTTTGTGGTGAATGATTATGCTCTTAAAGGCAAACAACTTCAAGGCTATGGAATGGAACCTTTCTTCTACTTTTGATGCCCAGTGAGAAATTCAAAATTTCAAGGGTATAGGGCATACATTTGTCATAGTCATTGCAGCACAGAAAAACGCCAATCAGTCTATCAAGTCCTAGCCAAGCTGACAATATTTAAAGCCTTACCTCATGATCTTTATCAGCAGATTTTGCATCATGTCTGCATGAAATGTAGAGCAGAAACAGACCATTCAGCCCAAGTAGTTCATGATAGACCTCCACATAGACTTCCATTTAACCTTCATCAATTAACTGTATCATCACAATATTCTATCACTTCTACCCTATATGTTTCTCTAGCTTCCCTTTGAATATGTCTGTACAACTGTGCCAAGGATCTATGAATATTTATTTCCTAAGCTGTGCATGATTCCTGTAAATTTTGTCTTTACGTACTCCAAACTTCCCTGCCTGCCATGATGTATGTCTCCTTGTATACATTCCATTTCACCTTGAAGTTGGTTTTCAAGGATTCTTCGTCACAGTTGTGTTAAAAATAATGGTTTAATATTCATTTGGTTGTCAAGAATTGATTAACTCCATAGTTCATTGATTTATTAGTGAGTTTATTAATGAGTTAGTTTCTGATGATTGTACATTATTCAGCACCATTTGTGACTCTTCAGGTGTTGAACCAGTCCATGTCCAAACACAACAAAACTTGAGCAACTTCCAGGCTCTGGCTGATGAGTGGCAGGTAATATCAATGCCATGTAAATGCCAGGAATTAATTCTCTCCAACAAAAGAGAATCTAACTGATGCCCTTTGACATTCAAGGCTGAATCCCCTGCAATCAACATTATGGAAATTTATTATGGACCAGAAACTGAACTGGACTAGCTATATGAATGCAGTGAGCAGATCACAGGCTAGCAAACTTGCAGCATGTGTCTTATCTCCTGACACTCCGAAGCCTGTCTACTGTCTACAAGGCACAAGTCAGGGCTATGATGGAGTACACCTCGTTAGCTTGTATTAGCTCAACTCCAACAGTACCCATGAGGTGTGATACCATCCAAGACAAAGCAACCCACTTGATTGGCACCACATCCACAAACATCCACTATCTCCATCATTGATACTCAGTAGCAGCAGTGTGTACCATCTACAAAATGCACTGCAGAAATTCAACAAGGCTTCATAGGCAGCACCTTCTAAACCCATGACCATTACAACCTAGAAAGACAAAAGTAGCAGATACATGAGTATACCACCATAGTAACATTAAAGATAAGAGCAGGGACAAGCCACTTGGCCCTTTGAACCTGCTCTGACATTCAATATGATCATGGGGGAACTCCTTTGATCCCTTTAGCCCCAAGAACTTGACCACCTGCAGGTTTCCTCCAAGCCACTCACTGTCCTGATTGGAAATTTATCACCTTTCCTTCACGATTGCTGGATCCATATCTTGGAACTCCCTCCCTAAGGGCATTCTGGGTGCATTTACACCAAATGAACTGCAAGTTTCAAGAGGGCAGCTCACCACCACTCTCTCAAGGACAAGCTGCGATGGGTATGTATAATAATAATACCCAACCAGTGAAGCCTACATCTGCTGAATGGATAAAAAAAGTAAACCGTTAGAAGTTATGAAACAGACATAACAGAAAACCATCTGATTTCTATATGAGCAGGTGGCAAACCCTCAACAGACTAATGACCAGGCAAAATTGCAGCATTTATATACACATAGGTCCTTAAGGGTGAACTCTCTTAAAGGCAACATACAAACAGCAAGTTTTGGGTATTAAAAGAAATATGAAGGACTTTTGAAGGTTTGTCTATAGCTGTTTATGAATTGTAACATCTGGTAAAGTTATTGAACTCTTTTTGGTTCTAAGTTGCCACATGTGGGATATGTAGCGACTGTCCTAAACTTCTCCTAGTACTTGGCACCATGACTTCTTTTGGGAGCTTTGTCCACTGAATTGGAAACAGGGCATCATTTGTGTACCTTGTTTGGGGTAACACCATTTCCACTGTGGCATCTGAAATCTCGAGAGGGCTTTGTGCCCTCATGCTTACCTCTGGACACATTCTCTTACAAATGCCACTCCTTTTTTTGAACAAAATGTTACAGATGATGTTTGACCCTTAGTGTTACTGAATTCACTCATGCAGCACATCATTCCCATTTCTGAATAGGTGGAGAGGTTAACAATGCTGGGAGCTCACTTGGAATGGCATAATAACTTCTCAAACTTTAGCAGACTCAGTGTAATTGGACAGATATTTTACCAGTGATCGTATGAGAAAGAAACAACAGCCTTCAGTGAAATGTGTGTGTTCTATTAATAGTATAAGCTTAACAAGATATGATAAGTTGTTCTGATAGGACAGGTTCTTTTGCACCATGGCATAACTAAATTTAAAGCTATGAAGTTTGATACATTTGAGAATTTAAAGGATTGCACTGTGGGACAAAGCCTATTATTCATCTTTGCAAACCTTAGAATGAAACTTGTAGACTTTGTCCCTGTACTCGTGAAGTGGTACTACTTTTAAATGAAAGTATAAAAGAGGTGCTATATAATTTTACCATCAACTATAAATCTTCCCAGCATTCCATTTCCTCTGAATCCAGTGAAAACCTGGAGACCTTATAATCAGTGGCTTCTTATCGTGTTACCTTGGCAGCACATCATACATCATAGACACAGAACTACAGGGACTTTTCTAAACTTAAATGAATGTCAATGGAGGTGCAGCTTATAGGGTGCAGTATTTTGGCTATAGTTATAGGAATAACTCTCTTTTCCATCTGAACTTCTTTTGGGGAGATCTTTACTGTGAAGAATTACAGAGGAATACACAGGTTAATCAAAACAGAAATAGGGCGTTCAGTTCAACCATTCTGTTTGGGAATTTATGTTCATCCCGAGACTTCTCTCCTCTTGTCACATCTAAATTTATCATTCTAATTTTCTATTTCCTTCTCTGTCATGAACTCATCTAACATCCCTTTAACTTCATCTGTGAGAAAGAAATTTCTTCTTCATTTTCTATTGGATTTCTTGGTGACCCCCTATCTTATATTGATGGTCTCTAATTATATTGTTCATTACTGCTTTCTTTCTGTATCTGCTCTGTCAAGATCTTCATAACTTTTAATATTGCAATCATTTTCAGTAGTTTCTATCATGGAATCTGGTGGATAAAGTGAAGCCTTTGGAGTGCAATATTTTGGCTACAATTATGGCATCAATCTCATTTAAGTCTCCTCTGCGCTCTCTTGGATGTCTCAATCCTTTTATATCATGGCCATAGAGTCATAGAGCTATACAGCACGGAAACAGACCCTTTGGTCCAACCAGTCCATGCTGACCATAATCCTAAATTAAACTAGCCCCACCTGCCTGTGCTTGGCCCATGCCCTCTGAACCTTTCCTATTTATGAACTTATCCAAATGTCTTTTAAATGTTGTAACTGTACCCGCATCCACAATTTCCTCAGGCAGTTCATTCAACGCATAAACAATTCTCTGTGTAAAAAAGTTGCCCCTCACGTCCTTTTTAAATCTTTCTCCTCTCACCTTAAAAATATGCCCACTAATTTTGAACACCTCACCCTAGAGAAAAGACCTTTGTCATTCACCTTATCTATGCCCCTCATGATTTTGTAAACCTCACTAAGGTCACCCCTCAACCTCCTGTGCTCCAATGAAAAAAGTCCCAGTCTTTCCAGTCTATTTTTATAACTCAAACCCTCCATTGCTGGCAACATTCTGGGAAATCTTTTCTGAATATTCTCCAATATAATAACATACTCCCTATAACAGGATGACCAGAACTGCACACAGTACTCTAGAAGACGCCTCACCAATGTCCTGTACTATCTCAAAGTGACGTCCCAAATCACACGCTCAAAGGTCTGAGCAATGAAGGCAAGTGGGCTAAATGTCTTAAAGCACTGTAGGTGTGGTCTAACTAAGATTTGATATATATTTGGCATAAGTTCCCTATTTCTATCCCACTAGAAGTAAATCCAGTCCCTTAATTTGTTTTTTACAGGTGTTCATGGAATCCCAGCAGTGCAGAAACAGGCTATTCGGCCCATCAGGCACATACCTAGCCTTTCAAGAGCATTCTACCTAGATCCACCCCTCTACCTGTAATCCTGCATTTCTCATGTATAATCCACCTACCCCGCATATTCCTGGATGCTGTGGGCAATTTAGTTTGGCCAATTCATCTAACCTGCACATCTTTGGATTGTGTGAGGAAACCTGAGCACCTGGAGGAAACCCATGCAGACAACAGGAGAATGTGCAAATTCGACACAGATAGTCACCCAAGGATGGAATCAAACCTGTGTCCCTGGCACTGTGAAGCAGCGGTGCTAACTACTGAGCCATCATTCTGCTCCAACGTGCTGTGTTGTTAACATACTGTGCAATATTTATTGACCGGTTTTTTGTGTTTGTGTTTTACGTTCCTTTTGTTCTTCTACCACACCTCAATTTGCCACTTCCAAGTAAGAATTGATGTCCCTATTCTTTCTACCAAAATGTACTGCCTTACATTTTTCTGTGTTGAACTTCATTTGACAATTATTGGCATATTCAGCACATTTATAGTTGTCCTCCTGTAATTTATTGCTATCCCTCAGGGTTGGCCAAATCTTGGGTCTGAAATTTAACACTCTTCATGTGGCAACTTTTTTCTTATGTCCTGGACTTCACAAAGCTGACACAGCCTTGTTTTATGTTGTTAAGGTGGTAATGCAGCAGATTAGTTAAAGATAAGAGACAAGCTCTCTGTGCTGCTTAATTCTAAGCAGTAAGGCAGAACTGCTTTAAAGATGGTTTTGAAATAAGGATGTATAGGTATTTGAATCGTAACTCCAGTTTGAGGTGAATGTACCTCAGGGCTGAATCATGTTGCATGTATAGAAACATACCTTTATTGTGAACCTATTGAAGATTATAGCTTTCATTAGATGGGAGAATTATACTCACTTCTTGTGAAATAACATTCAAAAGCACTGCAGATGCTGTAAATCAGGGACTGCAACTAGAAGTTGCAGACCTATTGAGCTTTTTCAGCAACTTATGTTTTTGTTCTTGTGAAATACCCTTTGGCACGAAAAGAATAAGAATTCAATTATTGCTCCTAATCACTGAAATAATTAATATTGCTAAAGTAGATTTTTCTATTTCAGATAAAGTAGAACTCCTAGCAAATAATTTGTGTATCAAGGTGAAGTTACTGAGGCAATTTTAAAATAAATTGTCAGATACAATTTTCTATTAAATTAAGGCTGTTCTGAGCAGTTCAGCAAACAGGGCTAGAAATGACTGTAGCTATGTGTTGAAAATTGAATTTCACTCTAACTGAGCTAAGAATTCTCAGTGCATTAACTTTATAATGTATCAACAATATCTATAAAGAAGAAGTCTTTCTGATATCTGTTAAAATTATGCTAGTTTCAAATGTTATTTTCATTCACTGCCTACAACCTCCTCAGGTATGAGTCTTTGAGCTTGGGAACTCGGAAATACTTGAAGGAGTTCTTTTGAGGTTTCAAAGTAGTACATCCTCAGCTTAATAGATGCTTCAGCTTTAGGTTACAGTTAGGTTTCACAAGTTGTAGTAATTGGAACCAGGTGGACCTTGTTGACTATGAGGTCATTGATTGGGTTTGCTCACCTGGTCCAATTAGGAAAGCCCTTGTTAACAGATATAAACAGGAGATTTAGAATCTCCTCAGTTGAGAGGATTGACTCTGAGTTGGCTGGTCACAGCAAGTGTACTGTGCACAAATAAATAAAAGGTGACTTGGTGATGGGTTACCAGCCTGTGTGCAGTTATTTTATAAGTCATGATGTAAATGTCTGCTGATAAAAGAGTGAGTTTGAAGTGATTGTTCTATCTTAGTGAAATTCCAGGGGCAAGGTTTCTGAAGCTTTGTTGCTGATGTTCTGTGTTGCAATGCCTTTCGGCTCAGGGCTGCAGGTATCTTTAACTTGGTTTCAATCATGTCAATGGCTACAAAATGTTGGTTTTAGACTCGGAATCAGTCATTGTTGAGATTTTGGCTGCCAAAATCTTTAAAGGGATCAATTGAAGTACCTGCTTACTCCAAGTCCTTTAACTAAATTGGATCTTACTAATTGTTGGAGGCATGAGGTTGTACAATGTTTGGTCTTCATGAATACAGCAAATATTCCTTACAAAGGCTGCATTAAAAATTTGTGCAAGATTCATCAGGTCTCCAGTTTCAATGCAGTTGAGTCTAAAGTTTCATTATACCTGAGCTCTTTAACTGAGGTGTATTGAGAAGAAAATTATTTTAGATATGTGGTCCTCTCCACTATTTAGAGCTACACTTCCTTGCTGCATTTCTTTTTTGCTTCCAATGACCTAACCTTGCAAAGGGTCTTAAATTTGCTTGGATGTATACTTGTGAAGGAAATACTTTGCAGCGCTATAAAGAAAGAACATGAGAAATCACTTTTAGATTGCCTTTTTACCATAACATTTCCAATCTGACTTCAACATAGTACTTACTGCTTGTGGCGTGCAACAGAAATGTTGTGCAAATATTAAAATGAACCAATATTCATTTGTCTGTTAATGTGTGTGTACATTGAGAAGGTACTGATGTTTCTGATAGCCAACAATGTTCAGTAGGGCCAAGCTCCCTTGAGGACAGCTATTTGCCAGATTGTATCATGAAGTATATGTTCCAGCATTTTTCAGATATGTTGAGTAAACAATCAATTTAATTGTTAGTAGCTGAAATGCATTTGAAAATTATACTGTAGAGCTAAGGTGGATGGACAATACCACAGTTCCTCTTTTCTAGAAGTATTATTGCTGTGATCTTCTTACCACCAAGCTTTACTCGCTATTAATGTAGTTGCTACAGGTAAAATGCGTATGTAATATATTAAGGGAAATGTCTTCAGTGTAGATAAAAATACCATAAACTTTCACCTAGTTATGATATTGTTCCCTTTCTTCTGATTATTTATTTGCCCTCGTGCCACTTAGTCAAACTATTTTACCAAGGAAATCAACATTATTTTTATGATTCCTACAAAAAGTCTTTTCACCACAACTCCAGCAAAGAAAGTGTCATCCCTGAACAAGAGGATCAACTCATGCTTATTTCCTGGGTTTCTGCCAAAGCTGCTCTATAAAAGTCTTGGGTGTGAGTGTGGACTGACCTGTTTGCTAAGAAGAGTTCAATAATTATTTAGTTGGAGTTTGAAAGTTACAAGGCCTATGTCCTAAGACAGCATTGCACAGTACATCAATGCATGTTTTAACTTAATCCTAGGGGTTAGGAAACTAATTTTCCAGCTTCATTGATTTATTTCCTTTTATTCTATAACTGTTTTCAATTTTAGTTAAAAGTATTTTTAAGAAAATTTGAAATTTAGGGCTAAATCTTGCATTTTTCTGGCTAAGTGCTGAGTTTCTTGATGATTTTTTTCTGAGTCCTAGCGAGTTTTCATGCCTTATTCTGACAAATCTCACTTCATTAAGTACCTATACCAACTCTATGGTGACCACCTCAATTGATTATAAACTCATAAGTGCTGTTCCCAGAACAATTCACTACTGATAGGATATCTCAGAACTGATCAGCATTTTTGGTACCAGTGCCATCTGTAAGAGGCTGCTATGCACCTGGACAAGCACTGTCTGCCTGGAGCTGGCCTCCATGTTTCCTGACATTGGGCACAGACTTGACAGGGAAGGGAAATTACACTGGTATGCTTTGCAGGTGAGGCAGGACCAGCCTTCTCTCCTAGGACTAGCAGAAGAAGTTGCCAAACTAGACCATCCCAGCCTGGTCCACAATTACCACCCGGGTCAGTTCATCCTCAGCCATTGGGAGAAATGTGCAGCAATGTAGGAAGAAGGTCACTTACCTTCTCCACTCTCTTAGCATAAGTGCCACCATTTTCTCTCTGCTACCTCCCACACAAACTCTCTCTCTGCTACTGCGCCCACCTCCCATCAAAACCCATGCTCTACCACTCTCGATAATACCTGCAACATCTTCACTCACTCTCTGTCACTCATCCCATACTCTCTATGCTGCCTTCTCGCTTGCTCAGGCCACCTCTCCATGTGCACCAAAAGGAACAGCTGTGCCACCCACTTTCATCTCCTGTGATGCCTGCCTGTCTGCACTCCTGGAGGAATGCAGCCTGCAGTAGAGCAGAAAGAGTCAAGCCAGGTGGTGAGCTGCCTGACGTTTGTCCCCTCACCCTGTATCTGGAGAACACCCTGACCCTGACTGCCCTGAGTGTCTTACTGACCCTGTCCAAGTATGGGATCCTTCCCTTGACTTATTACTCAAGGACACCTTGGTTGGAGGCTAACACCATTGACTGAGGGTTGCTAGCAACCATGACAAGCTTCCTGGCCCTGTGTCTGAGCTAAACAACACAGAAATACTATGCTACTGTGAGCCTAGTACC
>JAHRHZ010000013.1:25043255-25062367 GCA_024137785.1 Ginglymostoma cirratum
GCTTGTTATCTTGGATTCTCCAGCATCTGCAGTACCTTTTATCTCTGTTAATAAGGTGAGTTGTAGCGTTAATAAAAGTGTTTAACAAGCTATGATCCTGCTTCATTGGCAATTTTCTGCTGCCCAGTGAGAAGCTTGCTTTGCCACTCAACAAATCCATAAAAGATGCTGCAAGTTGCTTCCAATATTAAGATAGGGCTTGCTAGACTCCTCACACAATTCTGCCCAAAACCCTGCCATTGCCCTAGTGTCTCAGAACCCCTATAAGATTCTGCCTTTAGTCTTATTATGGATATTGAGCAATCACAGTGAAACAGTGTAAAAGCAGTAAACATAGCTCTCCCTTGTATGGTTTTGCCTGAAAGTAACTGTCTATAGTTTTGCTTATGGTCTGATGTTGATTTATCATTTCAATACCATTTGGTTAGCTGATTTCTTTCATCTCTAAAATATGAAAGATTTGTATTTTAACAAAGCTTCTAAACATGACTCACCTTTATTAATCCTGGAGGAAAAGGATGGGATATCCTGGAAATGCTGCTAAATGAATGACTGTATTGTGCAGTGTGCAGTCAGGTTGAGCTTTTAGCATTGACATTCAGAAAGAAACCTTTGACCTAAATTGAAACTGGCAAGTGCGCAATTGTTAATTTATTCCCCAAAGCACCTGTTTCATTTGTTGTAAAATGCTTATCATTTTGCAAAGAATAACAATGCCTTTTTTTTCATGCAATGTGACTTAGTTCAGCTTCAAATACGTAAGCCTCCCTTATTTCAATTGCTGTAGTCGCTAGCTGTCAACCAAACTTGTCAACAACAGTAAGTGCATGAAGAAATGATATATTGGCAGTAGACAGCAACAGCAGTATATATCTAAAACCTAGGTTTATACCCCTAAAGATTCACATTCAAATATACACAGCAGTTACATGGAGATGTGTATTCTGATGACATTTCTCAAACAAAAACTTCTGAATCTTCCCTTTGATATTATTTTGAAGCAATGATTTGTGAGTTCATTATAAACAGCTGATGAAAACCTCCAAGCTGGATTTAAATTGAGAATTTTGCAGGCAGCTCGTCTATCAGCCTAGGAATTTAGTACAGTCTTTTTTCTGCTCCTTCTTCCAGGCGTGATGCCAACAGATTTTCAATGTCATCAACAAAGCTGTAGTTGCACTGAACTCTCACGAAGAGAGTGGGGAAGAAGACAAAAGTACATTGACTCAAATGCTGTTTATTTCTAACTGGAAATAAAAATGGGAAAGGTAACACTTTCAAATCATAGAAAGAAAAAGCACCCACCCCCCCGTGCTGGAGTGTTTTTTTAGAAATTGTTTCTTTAAGTTGTAAGTTGAAAAACAAACCTAGTATAATTACCTGAAAATGAAGCCAATCTCTTAGAATGACTGAATTTTAGACCATTAAAAAGTATCTGTTTGTCTAATTGTACCTGTGCCAGATCTTTGAAAGAGCTGGCCACTTAATCCCATTTACCTGAACTCTTCCCTTTTGTTCACTTTTCAAATACTTTCCTTTTAAAAGTTCTTTCTGCTTTCGCTGTGAGGACATTCTAGAGTAGATTTTCAACTTGCTGACCAGCTAACATTGTAAACTAGCATTGAGGGACTGCTATCCAATAAGATGAAAATTGGATATTTTCTATACTTGATTGCTTATTCCTAATGCAGGTCCCAGGTTGTGATGGAAATGAATAATCAATCCCTCAATGTCCTTACAATCCTCTGCATAAAACTCATCCCTCATCACTCTTGTCATTTGTGCCAGTTTTCGGTTAACTTTGGTTTTTGTTGTGGTCATCAAGCAAGTAACATTGCAATTATGTTACCCTCCTGATCACAGCTAGTTATGGCTGCACTAATTTGAGTGCTAGATCATGACGGTAAGCACTTACATTATTATCTACCTCTACAGCTACTGGTCTCCCATTGGTGAAAAAAAAGTTCTGTTTTGTCCTATTTGGATTCAAAGTAGATGATCACAATTCTCATTAGTAAGTTGTACAGTTTGATCATGACTTCCCCTGACTTGTAGGAGGGTAGCTGGTCAACAAAAAGGAAAAGGTCACAATGTCCAGGACGAAAAATGTAAAGTGAGACAGTGGTGGCAGATCTTGTGAGTGCCTTAAACCAACGATCGCACATCAGGAAATTTCCTCTCTTGGTTGTGGCCATTGCACAGCTTATATTTTCTTATGCTTATGAATTGTTATGCATTAAATCAATGACAAAACAAATATTTGATGGTTATGTTAATTAAAAGTACAACAAGAAAAATTGATATACATTTTTTGACCACACCCAAAACTTTCAGTCACACAGAGCAAGTTGAGTCAAAAAATAGGGTTGAATCTTACCTGGAATGACGTGGAGTATGGCAAGAAATCTCAGAGAACCACATGAGAAGTGTAGTGAGTATCATCATCAGGAGCAACTAGCTGCATTTTAATTGAAGTTCTGGCTGTTGAAATGAGATTCTCACTTGACAGCGGTGAGATGTCTATTAACAGGGATTATTTCTTAACAGTTTTATTAACACTAAATCTTGCCATTAATATGCAGCTTCCTGTGCCACCATTTGCCACAAGGAAACTAGATGATGACAGTTCCTGAGATGAAAATCCAGTGGGGGAGGTGACAAGAGGAGAGGGTAACTGGTGACCTCAGCTTACTGCTTGTGCCTCTGAGCTGCCATCTTGAATACCTGGTAACAATGTCTCAGGGCACACACGGGCATCCGCTGTATGCACCCTTTGTTAATGGATATGCTACCTGCCAGCCTTTCACAGCCTTCATGCCAGCTCTCTGACCTGGTTATAGGACACTCCTACTCTTCAACGTTGGACCTCAGGGTGAACTGGCAACTAGGATTTCAATGCTGTTGCAAGTTTTTCAGCTGCAAAGTTTACATTGGAGGAGTTGGTATTGTTTTTGCAGGAATGAAGGAAATTTAGTGAAACTCTGATAGATGTGCACAGAATTATGGTAGACTAAGATGTGGTAGGCAATGAAAAGCTGTTCTCACTTGCAGACTGTACAATGGAACACATATCTAAATTTTGATCAAGAGCTTCAGGGCAAATGTGAGGGAATGCTTAGTTTATGTAGGAAATGGAAATAACCTGGAACTCATTGCCTAAGAGGGTTGTGGATGTGACGACGATGCATGATTTCAAAAGGAAAAGATGGATGGGCACTTGAGGAAAATAAACTTGTAGAGGTGATGGTATAGTGGTACCATCACTAGACTAGTAATTCAGAAGTCTAGACAGATATTTGGGGATGAGGGTTTGAATGTCAATATAACAGCTGGTTAAAATTTGAATTCAATAAATGTCCATACTAACAGTGACCATGTGACTAGTGTCATCTGTGTTCACGAAGGTCATTTTGGGAAGGAAATTTGTCATCCTTACCTGGTCTGGCCTACAAGTGACTCCAATGTGGCTGACTCTTAACTGGCTTTGGACAATTAGGGATAGGCAATAAAGGTTGCTGTAGCTAGCGACACCCACATCACATGAACAAATTACAGAAAAAGGTTTGTGGAATGGGACTGACAAGATTGCTCTGTAGTCTCTGTGTGGTGTGCTGTTGAAATAATTAAACATGAATTTCACATTTGAGTGGAAGGAAATAATTTCCGCTTATATGTTGTTGCATCTAATCCTATTCTGAACAGTAAAAAGACAATGATGTACTTGCTGGCAGATACTGTTGTATTTTCCTTGTTGTTTACATTGGCACTGTAGAACAAAAAAAAGATGGTTTTTATGCAGTGAAAACTCATGTCAGTTGTTTTCAATTTAATATTGCATATGTGCTTTTAAAAGAAAATTAATATTATCAACTTAATTTTGTCAAGCTTTTTAAAAATAATTGTGCATGAAGGGTTAATATGTTGCTATAGTTTCAGCTCTTTATGTTGAAATAAATAAACTGTGACGTAAATTTTACGGATGTAATTAGAATGCTTGCGGGCATTACTTAAAAGTGCTCGACTTTCTGCTTTACATCTGTCACTGATACTCATTAAAATCCAGATAAAACTCAACTGTGGCTGAAGGATGACTGTCTTTAACTAATCATGCCATTGGCTGTCTTGGCCGTACATCCCACTTATTGTTAAACTTAAGGGAGTTTTCTTACTTGCAGGTGAATTTCAAGCAAGATTCAGTTTGTGCCAAGTGCAGGAACTGTTTTGCTGTCAGCTTCGTTGTGCTGCTGTTATGTTATCCAAGAGGAAGCATTTATTCTTAAAGACAGATCTCAATTTAATTCATGGTCTTTATTTTCATCACGGTGGTTTTAAAAGCCTCTAGCTAATTTTCTCAAACAACCCTCTCTCCTTCTGTCACCTCACCTCATAGGCTTCCCCAACTTGAATGTTTGGAGTTTCATCAGGGTGACCCAGAGCCTTGTCAGAATAGTTATTGTCTAGTTGTGAAATACTATTTTATAGACTATCTGCGCAATGTGGCTGTCACAGCAGAGCTATTAAATTTTATCTGGTCTGTGAAATACATACACATACACCCATTTCGTACTCTGAAGCTGGACCGATGGATAGTGAATAGGAAAGGGAAACCTGATAAGACTTTTTCCCTTTTGAAACACAATGGTGTTAAATCAAATTGTGGAACCTCTATTGCAATTGGAGTATTTATTAAGAACAGAGTAGAGATTGAAACTAAAATCTTATCCACGTAGTTTGTGAAATCACTAGATCAAAGCTTCTTCAGCCAAGAGAAAATCACTCTCTTTTTGATTATTTTTATGTCTTATTAAAAATACAGCAGTTATGTTTATTGGTAAAATAATATTATCATCTACCTTCTTGGAATTATTCTGTTCAATATTTATTGACCTAATAAATTGACATTAGTAGATGATGGTGCCAACTGATCACAATTAAGTGATTAATAACGCCAGACCAAAGCAAATTATTGCAGGTTTTGGCAATCTGAAATAAAAACAGAGAATTCTGGAAATGCTCAGCAGATCAACAATTCTAGAGAGAGAAATAAAGTTCATTTTCAGGTTGATAGCAATAATGACACCATTTGATTTGCAGTAGTGCCTCAGATGCTCGTTGCATCCCTGTATACAGGAGGTAACAGCTTGGGACTAAGGCCCAAGCTGGTTAAGGTGGGTCAGACAGACTGGGATTCATGTTCTGAATTTGTTCATGATATTTTGAGTTGTAATGAATGGATTTTGAATGTTGTGTCTGTTGTTCAGGATGGGTTGCTAGATTTTGCACTACCCTCTCAGCCGCTTCAAAGGCAAGATGTGGGTGCGTGTCAGAAGTTTGTGCTTGTAAAATCCAATATGTGCTTCGCCTGCCTTTGACCTGTCTCACATTATTTAGAGGGTGCTAAATTATTATTATGCTATTATTTGGAGGTGTAAGGTGGCCAGTCTAACGCTATTCAGTTGCTTAGTGACAAATTAATGGCCATTTAATGGCCTTATTGCGCGGTTTCTGCTGCTTTACTTATGGAAGCAGGAGGGCTGCAGTATATAGGATGTCTGGCAACTTCAGCTGCATGGGTGGTGTCTTAGAAAGTGCCACGTCCTTGGGCCATCAGAGTGACCCCTCCTGATAATGTCATCCTTCTTTCTTTACTCTCCCAGTTTGCAGTCTCAAAAAACATGGGTCCCAATGACCTTTCAGCTTGCCATTTCCAATGTCCTTCCAAACGGTCATCCTCCAGAGGTCATGGTCATCAGTGACTATCTCCCAGTTGTCAGTGTTTATATCCATTATCTTTACATCTCACTTGCTGGTGTCTTTCGAGCAAAGGTGTGTTTGGTCAGGAGGTCATGATCCAGTGCTTAGTTTAGATTGTAGAAAGTCCTTGGGTATACACCTGTTATCCATATGATGAAAAGGACTGGGCCAATGCAGACTTAGTTTGTGTGGTAAAGTGTTTACACTAATGGAATTAGCATTCTCTCTACTGGCCGAGCCAGTGACGTTATCCTGCCAAGAGATGCGATCGATATATCTGAGACAGTCAAGGTGAAAACTGGCTGAGCATATGCTGAGATAGTAGGAACTGCCGATTCTGCAGAATCTGAGATAACAAGGTGTATAGCTGGATGAACACAGCAGGCCAAGCAGCATCAGATGAGCAGGAGAGCTGACGTTTCGAATCTGGACCCTTCTTCAGAAACCCTAACGCAGCCCGTTTCTGAAGAAGGGACCAGACCCGAAACGTCAGCTTTCCTGCTCCGCTGATGCTGCTTGGCCTGCTGTGTTCATCCGGCTCTACACCTTATTATCTCAGATTCTCCAGCATTGGCAGTTCCTACTATCTCTGAGTCAATTTTAACCCCACTGCGAAGCTGCCCATCTCTGAAGAAGGGTCCAGACCCAGAACGTCAGCTTTCCTACTCCTCTGATGCTGCCTGGCCTGCTGTGTTCATCCAGCTCTACACCTTGTTATCTAAGCATATACTGACCAACTGTCACTGCAGTAGAAGGGTGAGCTGAGGATGCAGGCTTGGGAGAGTCACAGTTTGGTGTCTCAGTCAAGTTGCTGTTGTCCCACGCACTGTTACTCAGCTTGGACAAAACAGCAGCTATGCATGACTTGATTTTAGCATCAGGTGACAGATTGCTGGTGACTATGGAGCTTTATATACTTTATATAGTAATATTAGAATTACAGTTAGAATTAGCCTTTACTGTCATGTGTACTCAAGTATAGGGAAGAGCCATCTCAGGGACAAAAATACTTAATTAAGGCACATGGTATATTCATGCTCCTACCTGCTGAGGAACTGGTAATTCCTGTTCCCCTGAGCGTTTCTGTGAAATATTGAAGGAAATGGTCAGAAATAGGTCCTGCAGAAAATAAATGTGAAGATTTATAAAATCCTCATCAAATGTGATGTCATGCCTGGGAACATAGAATAGGCAAAAGAAGAATCTGTATAGTGCGAAAAGAGGTCATTTGGCCCTTTGAGTTCACACTGACCCTTCAAAGACCATCCTAAACAGACCCATCTACCCCCACACCCCACCGCCATCCCTGTAACCATGCAAACCCACCTAGACTGCACATCCCTGGACACTATGGGGAAATTTAGCCTGGCCAATCCACCTAATCTGCACATCTTTGTGCTGTGAGAGAAAACTTACACAGAGATGGGGAGAATGTACAGACTCCACACAGACAGTTACCTGAGGTTGGAATTGAACCAGGGTCCCCAGTGGCAGTTCTGACCACTGAGATACTGTGCCACCCTAAACATATCCACCACCTGAGTCACCTTTATCTTCTCCAATACAGTCACATTATTTCTTGAAGATCCATTTAATAAGGATCGGGGATTCTATTTGTGTGACTGATGATCTGAACTCAAACACTTTTATCCTGTTTAGACTTAATGTGTGTGAAAAATGGATACACAAGACTATAATTTCACATTATAACAAAATTATTTTCAGAATGTTGCTTTCTCTATCTCTGCCTGAAATAAAATGTCAGTCTCAATAATGATGGCTATGAAAGTCCCAGGTTGTTGTAAAAAACCGTTTGGTTCATTGATTTCTTTTTGGGACGGAAATCTGACTTCCTTACTTGGTCTCACCTACATGTGACTCTGGACCCACAGCGATGTGGTTGATACTTATCTGGCCTCTGAGATGGCCCAGCAAATCACTCACTTGTATCAAACCATTACAGAAAAGCCACAAAAATAAACATATCAGATGAACCACCCAACATTGACCTCAGTGCTGGAAATGACACATCCTGTCCAGAAGTCCCTGAAAAGTCCTCCTTAATAACGTATGGGGATTTGTGTGAAAATTGGGAGAGATGTCAGACTAGACAAACCTTGCCACATATAAGTGCCAGACGATGACCATCTCCAACAAGACAGAATCTAACTATCTCCCCTTGACATTCAAAGCCATTGCTGAATCTCCCACTATCAAAATCCCAGGTTGTAATTGACCAGAAACTGAACTGGAACATCTATAGAAATATTATAGCTCCAAGAACAGGTCAGAACCTAGGAGTTCTACAGCATGTAACTCACCTCCTGTCATCCCAACACCTGTCTGTCATCTACAAAATATAAGTCAGGTGTGAGACGGAATGCTTCCCTTTTGCCTGGATGAGTGCATCTCAAATGACACTTTAACATGATCCAGGACAAAGCAGCTCGATTGGCATGCCATCCACAACCTTCAACATTCACTCCATTCACAGCCAATGCACAGAGGTAGATATGTGTACCATCTGCAGCATACATTGCATTAACTCACCACGGGTCCTTAAAATTATCTTGACTTGCGACTAATTGCTGGATTAATAGCCTGAAACTCACTTCCCAATGGCACTCTGGTTGCCTACACCCCAAGGACTGCAGTAGCTCAAGAAAGTAGCTCACTATGATTGCCTCCAGGGCAATTAGGAAATGGCAATCAATGTTGGCCTACCCATTTGTGCCCATGCCAAAATTGTCTGAAAGCTTGTCCACATTCTGCAAGGCACAAATCATGAGTGTGATTGAATCCTCCCACTTTCCTGGCTGAATACAGCTCCAATGTCACTCAAGGAGGTTGACAAAACCTAGAAGAAAGCAACTTGTTTGATTAGTACCTCATCCACCATCTTCACCATTCACTTCCTTCACCACTAATGCACAGAGACAGCTGGGTCTATCATCAACAAAATGCACTGAAATAATTTACCAAGACTGTTTCGACATAACCTTCCTAATCCCTGAATCTCACTATGTAGAAGGACAAGGGTAGCAGATGTCCGGAAACATCACCACATAAAAATTCCTCTCCAAGTTCCATAGCAACCTGTCTTGGACTATATCAGTGGTCTCACACTGTTTCTGGCCAAGGTTAGGGTCAAGATCCTGGAACTTCTTTCCAAACAGTGCTGTGGTGTACCAATGGGAAATGTAGAGGCTCAAGAAGCTGGTCTACCAACACCATCTTGAGGGTAAGTAGGAAGTACACCTCTGAAAGAATGATCTTTCTGAAGGAAACTCAAAAATGTTGGCCTTTTCAGCAATGCCACAGAGAAGGCAGGAAATGCATTTGATGAGGGAGCCGCTGGAGCTCCCAACTGACAAATGATCAAAGTTAATGTGATGCATGAAATAAGTATTTGCGTAAGCTTTTTTTTTAATATCACTCTATCTTTAAGTATGTGACGAGCCACTGATATGGTGTTCAAACATGGTGGTGTAGAAATAAATATTTGAAAGGACATTGAAATAGGTTTCAGAAGGGGCATTCTTTTCGACAGCAGTTTTGGGATTCAACTGATTTCAGAGAAAAAGTATGCAATATCCTATCGTGGATAAAGTATACGTGGCCCTCTGCCTGGGAGTAATTCTATTCTGAACAATGAGGTAGTTGCGTAACACAGAGCTACACCCTGTTATAGAGCTAAAGAATTCTCAATTAAGTTGAGAAGGCACGTTTAATACTTGGAATGCTGACTATCATTTATACTTTGAAAAGTTATTTGGCTACCTTAAAATTTATAGCAAAGTAATATTTTCTACAGTTTCCAAACTCGTTATCATTCATTCTTGTTTTCTGCCCTATAAATGAAATAAAAAACACTGTGTGAACCAAGGATCAGCTCTTTCAACATAAATTAAAATTATATGTTTATGATGCAATTTTATTTAAGGCTTCAGCAAAGATCTATAGCTCGGGTTGTGGATGAGGCTGTTGACTTGCTTGCCAAGCTGGCTTGTTTTCATTCAGATGTTTCATCACCATACTAGGTAACATCATCAGTGAGGTCTCCAATGAAGCGATGTTGTTCTACTCTGCTTGGAATTTATACTTTCTGGTCTGTTAAGTTGGGTTATTGTCATTTCCGGTTTTGTTCTGGATGGTTTGTATACGGGATCCAATTCTATATGTTTGTTGATTGCATTATCAATTAAGAACCGTGCCTATAGGAATTCCGTTGTGTGTCTATGTTTGGCTTGGGCTACTATGGTTATGTTGTCGCAGTTAAACTGATGGCCTTCGCTGTCTGCATGTACTGATATTAACGAAGGTTCGTCGTGTCGTTTTGCTGCTAGCTGAAGTTTGGGTATTATGATGACTAGCTTCCTTCCTGCCTGCATGATGTAATGTTTGTGGCAGTCGTTGCATGGTCTTTTGTAAACTATGTTAGTTCTGCATGTTGTGGGAATGGGGTCTTTAATGCTTATGAGTATTTGTCATTGAGTGGGTGTGGGCTTGTGTGCTACAATGATTCCTAGTGGTCTTAGGAGTCTCGTCATTTCTGATATGTTTGTGATGTAGGGTAATGTGGCCAGCGCGTTGGGGCATATTGTGTCCTCTTGTTGTTGTCTATTTAGCTGGCGCCTGCAGATGAAGTTGTGGGGATATCTGTTCATATCAGAGATTTTGTATAGGTGCTCTTCCTCTTTCCTGCGTAGTTCTGGCATGTTGCAGTGAGTGGAAGCCTGTTTAAATAGTGTCCTAATGCAGCTTTTTTTTTGGACGTTGGGGTGACTGCTGCGGAAGTTGAGGATTTGGTCAGTGTGGGTTGCTTCCTGTACACTGAGGTTTGGAACTCCCTTTTGGCCGTACTTTTAACTCTGACGTACAGAAACTGATGCTGATTGTTGTTTTCGTCTTCTCTTGTGAATTTAATCCCAGTGATAAGATGGTGAGTTTCTTCTAGTTTGTTGCATTTAATAATGACAAATGTGTCGTCCAAGTACCTGATCCACAGCTTAGGTTGAATGCGGGGGAGGGTAGTGTGTTCTAGTCTTTGCATGACTGCCTCTGTGACGAGTCCTGAGACGGGTGAACCCATGGGTGTGCCATTGATCTGTTTGTTTATTGATTAATGATGCCCATAACCAACTCTACAAGTACGAACAGAAAATTTTGTGCTAAAAATCACAGTACCTAAACACTATGGAACCAGCAGTGGACTACAACCCGAGAACAGGCCATCACCATCAATCAAAACTAAGAAGAGATACAAGCTACAGGAGAAACTTACCAAACTGATCCACCACAAAGACAAGGGCAGCAACAAACCAGACACATGGATATGAAACCTATTCAGCAGAAACTGAGAAAGCTGTCCTATTACACAGACTGAAGTATAACCACAAAGAAGCGAACAGTACAGACTTCATGGCCACCCTAGAATCTACATTAAAAGATGAAGCCCAACAAGCCATCCAACAAACTATAATCTCCACACTAAACCAAAGGAACAAATGGGATGCCCTGAACACATCAGAGAGAAAATCACTAGATAAACCCAAGAATGACAAGAACATTATAATCCTACCAGCAGACAAAGGGCACATGACCGTCATCATGAACAAAGCGGACTACGTTAAGAAAACACAGGCACTGCTCACAGATACAAACACATATCAACAGGTGGCTGTAGACCCAACCCCGCAGCTAGGTAATAGAGTTACCCGGACACTGAAGAGCCTAAAGGATCCAGGACAGATAACCAAGACGGACTACATAACAATGAAACCAGAAGGCACGAACATTCCCAGCTTCTATGGACTTCCTAAAGCACAAAAGCCAGACCTCCCTCTCAGACCCATTGTTTCCCTATCAGGCACACCTTCACACAAACTGGCCAAGGAGCCGAGACAGAGACTGAAACACCTAGTCAGTGGATCACCCCATTCCATCCACTCAACCCAAGATTTCCTCAATATCCTCAAGAATATAACAATCAGCGATTATGAGATTATGGTGTCCTTTGATGTCGCACCATCATTCACATCAATTGACATCCCACTAGCCAAAGAAACATTGGCCACATTACTATAGGAAGCAGGAACACAGACCAGCAGCTCCATCAGCAATGACAACATGCTCTAAATACTAGATTTGTGCCTCACCACACACTTCGTCTTTAATGGCCAACTATGCAAACAGATCACTGGCAAACCCATGGGGTCACCCGTCTCAGGACTCATTTCAGAGGCAGTCATGCAAAGACTAGAACACACCACCCGCCCCCACATTCAACCTAAACTGTAGATTTGATACGTGGATGATACATTTGTCATTACTACATGACCCACCACCTCATCAACAACATATTCACTAGGATTAAACTCACAAGAGAAGAAGAAATCAACAATGAGCTTCAGTTTCTGTACGTCAGAGTTGGAAGTACGGCCACCAGGGAGTTCCAAACCTCAGTGTACAGGAAGCAACCCACACTGACCAAATCCTCAACTTCCGCAGCAACCATCTCAATGTCCACAAACAATGCTGCATTAGGACACTATTTAAACAGGCCACCATTCACTGCAACATGCCAGAACTACGCAGGAAAGAGGAAGAATATCAATACAAAATCTTTGATATGAACAGATATCCCCACAACTTCATCCACAGGTGCCAACTAAATAGACAACAAGAGGACACAGTATGCCCTAACACACTGGCCACATTGCCCTACATCATGAACATATTAGAAATGGCAACGAGACTCCTAAGACCACTAGGAATCATGGTGGCACACAAGGCCATAGCCACTCAACGACAAACACTCACAAGGATTAAAGATCCCATTCCCACAACATACAGAACAAACGTGGTTTACAAAATACCATGCACCGACTGCCACAAACATTACGTCAGACAGACAGGAAGGAAACTAGCCGTCAGAATACTCAAATTTCAGCCAGCAGTAAAGCGACATCACAAACTTTCGTTAAAATCAGTACACTTGGGCAATGAAGGCCATCAGTTTAACTAGGACAAGGTAACTATAGTAGCCCAAGCCAAACAAAGACATGCACGGGAATTCCTACAGGCATGTTTCTCAACCCGTAACGCAATCAACAAACATATCGAATTGGACCCCATATACAAATCCAGACAGAGCAAAACTGGAAATGACACTTTTCACCATAACGGATCAGACAGTGTAAATTCCAAGCAGAGTAGAATAACATCGCTTCATCAGCGGCTCCACTGATGATGTTACCTAGCATGGCGACAAAACATCTGAACGAAAACAAGCCAGCTCGGCGAGCAAGTCAACAACCTCACAGATGTAATTTTATGCATTAAAATACTATATAAATGATTGCATAATATAAATAGCATTTTCCCATTGATATTTATATTAAGCCTTAATATTAGGAGTGTTTTGTGACAATGAGGAATTCAAAATGCAACACAAATGTATTTAATTGTTATTTGGTAGTGACAGTGCTCGAAGCGGGGTCTCCTGGCAGTGCCAGGCCCAGAGACTGAACTCTTAACTGTGTTGGTAAGGCAGTGGCGGCAGCAGAGTTGGGGTCTCCCGGGGCACTGGTGTGGTCACTGCAGTGCCTGGAGTGGGACTCCTTCAGGATGCAACACCTTGCAGAGACCGGTGCAGAGACCCTGAAGCTGCCCTTGAGATCTGTATTTGAACAGCAGATGAACTCTTACTTAAGTAATTTCTTTTTATCCTTATTGTAGCTCAAAATGGTGCCAATTTTTGACGAAAAAACGCTTGTCACTGTATTTTTATGATATATGTGACAATAAATATATCATAAATAAAGCTAAAACATGAAGTATGTATTGTGAATGGATAAAATTGAAACTACATTAGGCGTCATATTAGACACATTTTGGGACTTTTAATAATTTTGTTTTTCATGGAAAATGTGCTCTGTTTTAAATATTATGTTAGACAGCAGTGTGAACACAGGTTTAGGAAAGAGGCACAATTTGCAAGGATTGAAATTGCGTTCAGAAATCTGGACAAGATGATTTGTCAGAATGTACACATCACTGAAAGGTATGGCACACCTATGAGAATACATCAAGCACATATCAATTCTTTCTGAAAATTTGTAATAATCAGAATGAGCTAGCAACTATTCTATCTATTTTTATACCCAGTCAGGAGTTCCTGCTGCTGGCTCCCTTGCTTGGTATTAGTTAGAAAGTAATAGGTGAACAAAATAATTGGTGAACAAAACCACTCCTAGCTAAAGCGATAAACCTAGATCGAGCACCTTTGAAAAGAGGCTGATTACTAGACACCCAAAGTATATTCAATACTTGAGGGGATAAACCTGAAAATCTAGGCTGGGAAGCAGACTTCAGACTGTTGCAATGATTAATTAGTTTTTAAACAATTTGCTCAACAAAAAGACTTAATAAGAAGCAGGTTGAGAGAATTCTTCAGAAACAGGCTTGAAGTGAATCGGTTGAAAAGAAATTGGAATGAAGGTCAATTGTTGGAATTCAAAGCTTCGGAGGTCTGATAGTGACCCAAAATACCTCAGACAGGAAGAATAAGTGGGAATTATACCATGGCAGCCATCTTTGATACAGTCAGAAGATCATTGAATCTGACTAATTTATGCTATTTTGAGAAATATTCTGCCCATAGATCCTTCACAAATCCTTCAGGCCACATGGAAAAGGAATATCTTCCTTCATCCCTATGAAAGCATCAGATCAGGAAAGGAAGCTAAGTATTACTTTGAAAACAGTATTTAGAAGCAGAAAGTTTAACAGCTTTCAATCCTAGTACTGCAACAGCAGTCATTTCAACATCAAAAAATCAACAAATATAATCATTTCAAGGATACAACAAATTAACACAATTATTGTAGTAGAAAAAGATACAAATCTTAACAATCATCATCCAAATCAAGAAAATAATCAACAACTTCAAGTGACAGGCAACAGTCAGCCCATGCAACAAAATTCACTGTTACCGATCTTTACATCAAGCGGTTAGATTTGCTTGACAGGTCAGCAGATTGGCAAACGCGGAATGCACAATTCCAAAATGTCAAACTCGTTCAGCATTGGATATCAAATCAAGTGAAGAACAGGCTATTACACTGTATCCTACATTAAAGGACCTCACCCTTTTCTCAGAGAAGTAACGCCATCAGTTGATTCAGCTGCAAACGTAGGAGAATAAGAAACAACCCAATTCCCCACACATTCCTGCAGTGGCATCCTTCAGCAAGCACTGTTAATCAGAAACCGACAAGAAAAATAATAAAGTTCACTGATTTTACCTCAAGTGCTTTTGTACCTTGTCATAGACTCCTTGACCCACATAATAATACAGGTGAATCAGGTTGAAGACTTGGGGAGGATGAGGTATAATGAAAAACGAACTGCAAATATTGTAAAAGAAGTAATTTGGGATACGCGATAACAAGGCGTGGGGCTGGATGAACACAGCAGGCCAAACAGCATCATAGGAGCAGGAAAACTTAACGTTTCGGGCCTAGACCCTTCATCAGAAAAACTAAAAAAAATTCTAGGCCCGAAACGTCAAGTTTTCCTGCTCCTTTGATGCTGCTTGGCCTGCTGTGTTCATCCAGCCCCATGCCTTGTTATCTCGGATTCTCCAGCATCTGCAGTACCTTTTATCTCTAATTTGGGATACGCATTTGAGAACGCTTATAAATGTTAATCGATATTTCTGACAGTGGTTGGGCAAGTTGGAGAGGTGCATGTAAGGCTTTAGGACAATGATGTTTTGAGATGCTCCTCGCTGTGCAGGAAACAATGAAAACAGAATTAAAGGAAAAATAAAGAAAAGAGATGTGCAGAAAAGCATGAGAAGTAGACTGACTGGTGTTAGGTGGTAGAGCTAGGTGATAGTCAATGATGGAACAGTAAGATTAGAGCCTGGTTTATCTCTGAATGCCTTGTGTTGTAACATTTTGTTTTAATCTTTAGTAAATGGTGTTGTAAAGAAGATAAAGCCTGAAGGCAGTACTCAGCTTTGCCTTTTCCTCGGCCAGTCTGTCTCAAAACCAAACTCAGGGATATGGGCATAAAATCCACAATGAAAGAATTTCTTCACTTAAAGAGCTGTTCATTTCAGGAATTCTCTAGCCTAGAGGATTTTGAATACTCCATCATTGATTATATTTAAGGCTAACTGTATAATAATTCAAATCGCATCTTAGTGCACAAAAAATGTACAGAATTATAGTTTATATTTAAAGTGCTGTAAAATCCTTTCTGTTTTTTCATCTAGTGTTTTTAGGCTGATTAATGAAACTGGAAGTATGAACTAATGATGATGAATGTGAGAGCTACAGCAAACATTTTTCAGTTGTAAATGTAATGGTAGTAAAACAAAAGCTTTCAACTGCGTAAAGTGTATTCAGCATTCTAAGTACTTTCTTTTAAAACATAGATGAGAATTCTTTAGCTGTTTGTATCAGGGTGTAACTTTGTGTTCCGCAACTACCTCATTGTTCAGGAAAGAATTACTCCTAGAGAGAGGTACATGTGTACTTTATACATTGGTAGAGCAGCACAGGAAATCAGGGACATAACTTTTTTTGCAATCAGCTGAATCCTAATGCTACTGTCAAAAATTCGTAAACCTATTTCGACATATGATGAGCTATTTCCTTTTACAAGTGCATAGCTATTCAACAGATTCATTGCTTGTTTCATATGTAAGTTCAGTAATATTCAAACTGAGGTTGACACCAAAATTTATTTTAAATATTATACTGACTTCAGTCAATTGTCAAGTGCTGCTTTCCAGCATTTGGTATCCAATCTCTAATCTTCCAGAAAAAGTGGTCGTGAGCCATCTTCTTGAATAGCTGTATTCAAAGCTTTGGGAGAGGGCGTTTCAGATTTCATTACAGTGATAGTGAAGGTACAATGATATACTTCCATGTCAAGATTGTTTGTAACTTACATAGGGACCTGGAGACAGTGGTGTTCCCGTGTGTTAGTGCTCTCATGCTTCTTAATGGTAAATGACATGGATTTGCAAGGTTCTAAAGGGACCTTAGTGAGTTGCCACAGTGCATCTTGTAGATCGTACACACTGTTGGCACTTTGCTTTGGTATTAGAGGGCTGTGAATGTTTAAATTGTCATATGGGCTGCTAATCAAGCAGATCGTTTTGTCATGGATATTGTTAAGCTTCTTGAGAGCTATTAGAGGTGCACACATCCAGGTACAGGGTGAATATTTCATAAAATCTCGAATTGTGCTTGTGGTCAGACTATGGGAAATAAGAAGGTGGGTGTGCAGAATCCGCAGCCTCTTACTTTCTCCTACAGTATTTATTAAGCAAGTTCAGTTAAGTTTCTTGAATAGTAATCTCCTCATAGGAAGGCATTTAGCAATGATAATTTCTCTAAATCTTAGAGCGAATGGTTAGATTCTCCTTGTTGGAGATTTTAATTGCTTGGTACTTGTGTAGCTGAAGTAAGTGCTTTTTTTGCCACTTATCAGGCCAGCTTTGAATGATGTCCAGGTCTTACTGTGTACAGACACAGAAAGGTTCAGTATCTGAGGAGTTATGAATGTTACTAAATACTGTGCAATCATGTGCAAACATCCCAACTCCTGACCTGAGGTTGGAAGCTTGGTCATTGGTAAAGCAGGCCTAGCTCACTACCCTAACGAACTGCTGCAGTTGTATTTTGTGTTGAGGTGATGGCTTCCCATGACCACAAACATCTTTCTTTGGCCTAGGTGTGACTCTGACTAGAGGAGAATTTTCCCTCTGATTTTCATTAGCTTCACTTTTGCTGGGGGTCCTTGATGGGTAGTCACTCATCTCACACATTCTGTTAAGCTCTTTTGTCCATGTTTGGAGAAAAACCTTTTAAAAAAGTTAGGAGCTGAGTGGCCGTGTTGGAACCCAAACTAAGCATCAATCAGTATGAGGCTTGTTCTTGAGCACAGGTCCTATAACCAGAATGTTACCAGGGTGCTAGACTTTCCTATATCCAGTGTCTTCATTCACTTGTTGCTAACACATGGAGTGAATCAATTTAGCTGAAGATTTGCATCTGTGAAGCATGAATCTGAGGAGCAGACCAATGTGGAACATTCACTTGACACTTCTGGCTGACGATGCTATGACTTTAAGAGGTGTGCTTTGTTCTATGCTTTTTTAATGACGAAAGGTTGAGTCAGAGGTAATAAGCAGTCTGACCAAAGCCAATAAGATAAACAGCTTGTGAGAGCTTGAGCTTTTTTTAAAAGTTGAAACAATAGAAGCAGCCTGAATGGGTGGGGTCAAGCTCCCACAGAACCAGGATTTTTAGTTTTAGTTTTCTGCAGTTGCTGGGGTCTTGAAGCTGGACGTGGTAGCTCTTATCCCCTTCTCTGTTATGACTGCCCCTGCTGCTAGAATTGCATGTAAGACAATCTATTTCACTGGATTTGCCTTTGCCAAGGGTGTGTTTATGGGATGTTACTGTGTTGGAACAGTTAATTTGTAGTAGTTTATATATATAATTTTGTTAAATATTTTGATAGAGTTATAGTTAATCCAGTTATTTTCTTTTCTTTTTATCTTGTCTGTATTTTAACTATAGTGTTAAAATAAAGGATATTTTGCTTACAGTCCAGTAGTTTGACCAGTCAATTTGCATCTGGAATGCAACACCTTACACTTACCCTTAAATATGAAAACGTCAAGGTCTAGGCTACCTTCTTATTATATTTTGAGGTGTTTTGGTCCATAACAATGGTTTCAATGTTTCAGCCTTGTTTTTTGCTCTTTGGGACTTTACAACAAGCCAATAGCTTTATCGTTACTTGAACTGATTTCAACTTCCTATCTCCACGGACAGTGTGTAAGGATGGCTCTCCACCACACTCCTCAAATCACATCGAATGACGGCTTGTGATATTTTTGATACCCATTATACTCTGCTCAAATAACATAGAAGGCTGGCATGTTCAAAAACCAGAAATCTGTCCACCTTTTGTTTCAGACCATTTAAGAACTAATTAAAACAATTAGTGCATTAACGGAGTTAAAAGGTACTGTAGATGCTGGAGAATCCGAGATAACAAGCATGGGTCTGGATGAACACAGCAGGTCAAGCAGCATCATAGGAGCAGGAAAACTTGACGTTTCGGGCCTAAACCCTTCATCAGAAATGGGGGAGGGGAAGAGGGTTCTGAAATAAATAGGGAGAGAGGGGGAGGTGGATAGAGGATGGATAGAGGAGAGGATAGGTGGAGAAGAGGCAGACAAGTCGAAGAGGCGGGGATGGAGCCAGTAAAGGTGAGTGTAGGTAGGGGGGTAGGGAGGAGATAGGTCAGTCCAGGGTGGACGGACA
>JAHRHZ010000013.1:25062767-25084019 GCA_024137785.1 Ginglymostoma cirratum
CTCACCTTTACTGGCTCCATCCCCGCCTCTTCGACTTGTCTGCCTCCTCTCCACCTATCCTCTCCTCTATCCGCCTCCCCCTCTCTCCCTATTTATTTCAGAACCCTCTTCCCCTCCCCCATTTCTGATGAAGGGTCTCGGCCCGAAACGTCAAGTTTTCCTGCTCCTATGATGCTGCTTGACCTGCTGTGTTCATCCAGCCCCACGCCTTGTTATCTTAGTGCATTAACTGATTGCTCGCAAATGCAGCGTGTGCATTTTAATGGTGAACACACAGGCTGTAAAGGCATGTGCAAATCATGGCAGAGTGCTGGTAACTGTTGCTGGGTGGGATAAAAACCCACAACAGCAGAGGAGAGTGAGGATTGATGAGCCTGCCTCCGAGAATGCAATTGAGTTTAGTGAGAAAGTTCCTGACTGAGCTTATCTTGTTACTTGGTCCCATGACAGTTAATTAGCAAACTGTCAGAGTCTCAGGGCTTCAGTCAAGCTGGACTCTTCTCAAGGCAGGCTGCTACAGATGAACCCTGTGGGTACTATTGGCATTATCCACTCAGGTGGGAGCTTGCCTGCAGAGGACAAGGGAAGGGGCAAAGAAAGAGGAGGGCTGCAGGCCAAAGGGATAGCTACCAACCATATCAGCATGTCTGTCAGGAAGGTACGAAAAGGCCTAATGGCTATCGAGGGGAGCATGGGCAAGGATGCCAATAGAGATGCCGATGTTGCATTGACAGTCTACAGGCAGTGTTCCAACTAGTTAAACATAAGTGCATGCCACAAGAGAGTCAGTAACATGTATATGTGGCATAATATCTGGGGAGATCACCATCAATCTGGCTTTAGAAGCTACCTAATGCTTCTGGCATTAAAAATGGCAAATGCCCTGAATTTTAATGCTTTAGGCTCCCTTCAAGGGACAGTGGGGGATCTGTGTGGAATTTCACAATTCATTCCCTATCATTGTCATAGAACTTGTTTGGATGCTTTGTTGAACAAAGTGCCGATATCCTCAACTTCACTGCTGACAAAGAGAGCTGTGTAGGATGACTGAGGGGCTTTGGGGCATTCACAAGTTTCCCCAAAAAAATACAAGGGGGCATTGAAAGCAGCAATGTGGTCTTCAAGATTGCTGACTAACCAGTGGCTTTCTTAATTAGAAAACATTTTCACTCTCTCAGCATTATGGATGGTATGTGATCACTGTCAGCATATTCTGCAGAAGTCCTGGGACTTGCCATGATGCAGAATCCACAGTCATTCCCAGGTGCTATATCTGTTTGAATCAGATGATAGACAGGCTGGCTGATTGGTGAGAGATGAGTGTTACCTGTTAGAGAGGCTGTCCATGATGTCTCTTGAACATCCTTGCTGTCCTATGGAAGAAAGATTCAATTCCAGCCTTGTCTTCACTCATGAAACTATAGAGAGGACTATAGATCTCTTGAAAATGAGCATTCTTTGCCTCGACCAATCTAGGGGCACATTGGACTGTCCTCAGCATACGAGTCTGTCTGATTATGTTCCTGATCTGTGCACTATACAATTTAGCTCCATCAAAGGAAGCAGGATGGGACTGGGGCAGGAATTGGAACATGAAAAAAATATATGGATGTCTGGTTATCATCAATGAAATAACTCTGATGAGGACTGTGAGAAATGCCAGAATGATACAGAAGAACATGACAATGAGATAATTCTAGATGTGTGAAGGGCAAGGGAGACTTTGAACCTGAGCTGTTTCCAAAAATGGGCCACAGGCCTCTCCCAGAGAGGAATTGCCTTATTGTTTTTTGCTTAGTTCTGCACTTGACCTATCAAAGATATTCTGAGGGCTTGTCTCTGCACACATTTAATACAGATGTCTTTGTTTTTAGCAGGGAGTTGTCATTGTTTTCTGGCCCTTATCTGAATAAGAAGGTCTACATTCCACTCATAAATATCAAACAATAGTGTGAGGGAACAAGTTAGTGAAGAGCAATTGAACAACACCGCACTCATATCATCCATCCATCCAACACCCATGATGGCCATTAAGTGTCTACAGAACTTCTATAAGATCTTTTGGAGTGCTGTACTGTGGTACTCCCAATTACTACGACAGGCTGCTGATGGATGTCCCTTTGGGAAGATCAGTCTTGGCTGTCATCTACTGGTCATTGTGAGGGTCGATGTCACCTTCATTCAAACTTTCTGGCTCAGATCAAGAGACCTCCTCTTGCTATCTTGCAGGAGTAGAACCTCCTGCAGTTTGCTAACAGCCTGAAACAGGGATTGCAGGAAGCTATTATCAAACGGTGAGATGACGTGGGCCTGTGCATGTTCCCCTGCCATTACTGAAAAATGATAGCTGTGATGGACTTGTTGTAACCCCTTGAGCCTCTCTATGGACATCTCCATGAAGCAGACATAACTTTATGGGAGAGAATAAATCTGCAGTTGGAGAGATAGGATTAATTAAGGAGAGTCAGCATGGATTTGTTAAAGGAAAGCCACATTTGGCAAATTTGACTGAATCCTTTGATGAGGTACTGCATACATGGCTTTTGCAAGGATTTTGATAAAGCCCCTCATGGCAGACTGGTTAAGAAAGTAAGAATCCGTGGGATTTAAGGCAAAGTGGCATGTTAGATCCAAAATTGGCTGAGAGGCAGGGAGTAGAGGGTAATGGTAGAGGGACGTTTCTTTGACTGTTTCTGCCAGGGTTCCACAGACCTTGTGCTGAGGCAGTGACTAAAACCTATAGCAGTGAAGCCCACTTGAAAACTAGCACAGGTTGAACCTTCTGATGTGGGTCCAATTAGCAATAGACACACATGAAGAAGCACCATTAAGGACATGAATGTTACTGAGATGATTGCCACCTCATCCTTGATTGGGCAATCCAAGCATAAAACTCCAAATCTCTTGAGGTGGCACTGCACAAGTGCCTAGGATCATTCATGGAATGTATTTGGCACAGGATAGTTACAATGATGAGTGGTAACAATCACAGAAGAGCATAATGCAGGGTCAGGATGGTAGTAAGCATACATTTTTTTGGTAATTTGGAAGATTTGATTATTTATAAGTGGGGTGGCTTCCTATTATCCTTGTAACATGGCGATTAATGTTTTTAACCATCATCTTACAAAGTGGACATTAGAGATATTGTACATTAGATGGAGCTTTTATTTCATACAGTGGCATCAATGACACTTTACACTTGTGGGAATCTAGTCACAGCAAAGAAACTGATCTCTCTGACTTACTGTCTCACTCATGGCACAGTACTATACTGGGTAGTTCCATACTGGACAGCATTTGAAAGCATCTTGATTGCTCTGAACTGACATTTGAATTAGTGTATTCAAAGACGACATCCATATTCATTATCATTCCGATTGCTGAGCTGTCTGTAAAGTTAGTACTGCCCTCCCTTACAGGGCATTTTTGTTTTGGGAAGGAGAACAATTAAATATGTGAAAGTAACTCACTGAACATTTAATATTGCTGCTGTTGTCAAGGCCTGGCAGAGATTCTGTCCCATTTCAAATAAGGTTGCCACAGTTGACGGACAGCAGCTCTAAATGAGCAAATAATTCCATAATTCCAAGAGATTTTTCACTCTTTTTCCTGACATTACTTTTAAAAATGAAACAGCAACGGTAGTTTCTATTAGATAAGAACTAAAAAGAGAGGTATTTCATAAAGTTTTTTAATGATTATTCTAACTGGACTGTTTGAGGGGACATCCATGCAAACATATGAATTTACTATAAATCAACTCCACATTTTTTGAGCATGGTCAATCAGGAGAATTAGAACAATGGAAGGAGGTTTGGTTTACTTAGAACAGTGTGTGCTCAATCACTTTTTTCAGCAAAGTGTTTCACGCAGAGGTCTGGCAAGTTTGCTCGTCGTATTTTACCGAGCATGTCTCATTAACCAGACCACTCCTATATAGCATCCCTCCCATCTAGTTTCAGCCCCATCTTACCACGAGCTATTCCCAGATCATCCTGCCATTACCAGGATATTTGGAATTAACTGGCGTCCTTTGCAACAACGTCACCTGTAAAAGCTGTGTATGCATGGAAAAGCAGTGTCAGTCAGGAATTATCCTGTATGGTCCCTGATATTTGCCTGCCCCTCTATAGTTCTGTGAAGAAAACAGCCCACATTAGGGCAGAGGATTCAAGACAGATGGTGGGCTGCCTGGCATGCGGCTCCACCTTATATGGAGAGCCGACTCTGGCTGTTCTGAATTTCTGACTGACCGTGTCCAAGCCTGGTATCAGATGCTGCACTTGACTGGCTGTGCTGGGACTCCCTGGGTCAAGGCTGTTCCCTTTCACTGAGGCCTGACGACAACCATGACAAATTGGGTTCAGGCCCGAAACATCAAGTTTTCCTGCTCCAATGATGCTGCTTGACCTGCTGTGTTCATCCAGCCCCATGCTTGTTATCACAAATTTCCTTCTCATGTGTCTCTGCTAAACAACATGAAAAGGCAGAGACTAATATGGGAGCCCTGCCTGAGGGGGAAAATCGCAAAACTGCAAGGCAAGGCAACGTAAGACAGAGACCATCAAGGTGGTCTCGGAGCCACCGAGTGCTATGACAGCGAGCAAACAGCCCAGAGCCTCAGATTGGTCTAGTCCTTAAGCTGCATCCATATCCAATGCAATTATAGCTGCCGGTGCAACATTGAGGTGGAGAGGCGTAGTTTAAGTGGATTGGAGATGCTGGTTAAAACTGGCACATATCAAATGCCAATGTTCGTAGATGTGGGGAGGATGCAGCCACTGTCCAAAGAACATGCCCTGAGATGTTAGTACCCACACCCAATATTGGGATCCTTCAGGGCAAGCAGTGAACTGAATTTGCCAGGTGCTTATTGTGATTTTCAAGGTAAGAATTTTTGACATCTAGCTTGCTTGGAGAGTTTAGTAATAGGAAGCTGAAATAGGAGGTGGGCTGTTCAATGATTCCCCGTTAATTTGAACCTCTCTAATGCTTAGTGAGATAGCTGCCATGCCACTAAATAAAATCACAACAAATGGCCTGAGATGCTCTTGACATGGATATAGGTCTTGTCAGATTTCTTGTCCAATTCTGTCCTAAATCTTGTCCTATTCCACATGGCTCAGACCCTTATAAAATTCTACCCAATAAAGTAGTATTACTGGAAAAAAGTAATTCTCTAATTGGAAGTAGAATAATATCATTGCATATTAGGTGTGGAGAAATAATCAAATATAGAGATAATACGATAACTTAAAAATATTTATTAATTCACCATGCCATTGAATATTGATTAAATCAAATAAAAAAGCTTAAGAACCACATAAAGTTTATACATTTCTTGCATCTTGACTTTGCACAGTAAGGGAACGTCTGATTAAGTAATTAAATAGAAACTGTAAAAGTCAAAGAAATAACAGTTCAGTGCCACTCTCTTGTGTAAAAATGAAGTAACGTTGCTGCACTTCCTTATAGCTCAGCTGGTAACAAACGTTTTGCTTTGTGCATGTTGTGAATCACTGGAGAAAAAGAGAAAAAGGAAAAAAGGCATTGAGTGATATCTGTGAACTCAGTTCAGTTCAAACATCTTAGAACAAGAAATCAAAGATTTTTCTTGAACCATAAAAAATGTTATTTTCATATGATTACTCAATTCCATATTTTTGGTATCGTGATCACAACCTATTCCAAGCAAGGCCACAATATTAAAGCTGAAATGTCCAATTTGTGATCTTTATAGAACTTCTTCTTGTTAAGTGTTTCCTATTATGATAGTTAATAAATGAATTTTCTCGAGTATTGCTGAAAAAAAGACACATTTTGTTGAAGTTTTTACTTTTTCTGCCATCAGGGCAGTTTTATACAACATGACAGAAGTGTATTGAATGATTGGCAGTTGGACTTTGATTGATAGAAGTGCTACCATTGAGACTGCAACAATTAATGTTGATTGTCAGTTAACTGCCAATCTTCATTTAAATTTAAAATCGGCCAGGATGACTTTGATTGTTCAAATTGTATTGCAAGGAGAAATGAACCAGCGTATGGCTGTCACCTAATTTGTTGAGTTGAAGCAGTGTGTATGTACAGATCTTGCTGTCTTGAAAGAATAGAACTCTGTGTATTAACGTATGTAGCTTAAATAAGATCATGGCCAGCATTTAACTTCAGTTCTACATGCTCACCTTATTCTCCTCTCCTTGATTTCCCTTGTATCCAAATACCTAATGAGCTCTAACTTGAACGTACACAATGACTGAGAGTCCACAGCTCTCTTATTGTAGAGAATTCTAAAAATTCATAAATATTTTAGAGAATAAATGCCCCTATCCTTAATCATAAGTGAGTGACACTTGTTCTGACATTGTAATTGCTAGTTGTAGGTTATTTATTTGGAGTTGTACCAGTACTTAACCTGTAAGGCTCTAAAAATTTGATGTTCAATGAAATTCCCTGTTGTTTGAGTAAAAACTACAACATATACAGATAGTGTACTTCATGCCTCCTCTTATAACAAAGCTATTTTGAAGTTTCTGTTACTTATTTGAAAAACCCAAAACCATTTCCAACACAATTTCCAAATTACCTTTTGTGATACATTGTAGAACATAATTGATGGATTTTTATTGGGAGTGGATTACCTCATTGTCCTGACCTATTCACCCTCCCAAACTAAAAGTCAGTTGTGGCCCAATGACAAAAAGTCTGGCTGTCCAGATTTAGTTGGATTCGAGTCAGTTTTCTGCTCATTATGGACAAGACTTAGAGCTGTGAATCCAGTCTGATTGCCTGGCGGTTCTGTAATACTATAAATAGTCCCAAGGATGAAGTGAAGATGGGTCATGGGTTTCAGGTTGGGTCTGGCATTTTAAGTGGCACAGAGAGCAGACCCAGGTGATGTGCGAGTTAGAAAATGGGTTGGGATTTCAGGTTTGGTAGACGAGAGGGGAGTGCTGAAGTTGGGGTACCATCTTCTGGACAATGCCCACTCACGTGCACAGGAGAACCAAACCCCCCCCCTCCCCCCACCACCAAGGGCCCTACCTAAAAGGTGGCATCACTTTCTGCCTGCCCCAGAAGCTGCTGGGCTGTTTGTCTTCCTCTGCTGTTAGTAAAATGGAAGTGGAGTTGGAATTTCACTTTTAAAGAGCAGTTTGTCATCTATGTGATGTTAAAAACATACCAAAAGGTAGGCAGGCTCCCTACACTTTAATTGGGAGACTGGTCATGGGGTTGGGTGAAGTGTGTGGACTGACTACCGCTGTGATGGATATCAGCATTTACCCCAATACCTTTTCAAATTGGCAAATTGTTCTTGAATTGAGACAAGCAGATTCAGTACATTCAGAAATGCTCACCAAAGTGCTTCACACTTACAGATCTGAATATCTTGTGGTTCATACGTATAGAGGCGGTTTGAGTACTTCCCTGTGATATCTGCTCTCACAGTCAAGGAAGGATCTGCAGCAAAATACAGAGCAATGGACACAGACAACCTTCTTAGTTGTGAACTGAATTGGGACAGTTTGATTATGTTGCCTATATTTAATGTCACAAAAGCTTTGGTTAAAAATTAAACATGAAGAAACATAAAAATATTGTTGACTTATGAAGTCATAGAGTCATACAGCACAGAAACAGATCCTTCAGCCCAAATTATCCATGTCGACCAAACTAAACTAGTCTGATTTGCCTGCTTTTAGCTCATATCCTTCTAAACCTTTCCTATTTATGTACCTGTCTAAAAGTCTTTGAAAAGTTGTAACTTTACCTGCATCTACCATTTCCTCTGGCTGTTCATTCCACAAACAAACCACCCTCTGTGTGAAAATGTTGCCCCTCAGGTAGTTTTTAAACCTTTCTCCTCTCACCTTAAAATTATGCCCTCTAGTTTGGAACTCCCCAGCTCTAGGGAAAAGACCTTTGCTATTAACCTTATCTATGCCCATCATGATTTTACAAACTTCCACAAGGTCACCCCTCAACCTCTTATGCTCCAATGAAAGAATCCCAGCATATTCAGCCTCTCCTTATAATTAAAACCCTTCAGTCCTGGTAACATCCTTGTAAATATTTTCTGCACCCTCTCCAATTTAATAATATTCATCCTAAAGCAGAGCAACCAGAACTGCACACAGTACTCAAAAAGTGGCTGGATCAACATTCTGTACAACCACAACATGACGTCCCAACTCCTAAACTCAATGGTCTGGGAAATGTAGGCAAGTGTGCCAAATACCCACAAGTTATTGATGACACAGGCGAAGTAATTTAAATCTAGGACATTGCCCTGTAGAGCCTCTGAAGCAATTTCCTGAAAATGAAGTTGATAGTGATTGTTTAAGGCCAAACATGTTCATTAATGACTGTACAGCTGAGATCTTGTGCTCCAGAACTACAACAAACAAGTCAGGAATGTGGTAGAATACTCTACACTTGCCTGGATAGGTGCAGCCCAGCAACATTAAAAGATATTGAAATAAGAACATGAATAAGAAATATTTGGAGGAATATTGGCCAAGCGCATGGAGTTGGGACCAGTTTATTTTGGGATTATGGTCAGCACGGACTGGTCAGACCGAAGGGTCTATTTCCATGCTGTGTGACTACATGATTCTATGACTCTATAACACTCAAGAGTCTCAGCACAATCAAGGAGAAAGCAGCCTGTTTGATTATCACACAATCCACCATCTTCAACAAACACCTCCTGCATCATGGATGCATAGTAGCAGCAGTGTATATCATCTACAAGGTGCACTGCAGGAACATATCAAGGTTCCTTTGACAGCACCTTCCAAATCTACGTCCTTTACCATCTATAAAGACAAATGCAACTGATGCATGGGACTTCTCCCACCTGCAGCTGCCCCTCCATACCACATGTCATCCTGATTTGGAAGTATACCACTGTTTATCCAGTGTTGTTAAGTCAAAATTTTAATTACCTTTCCTAAAAGCACTGTGATTGTCCTAAAACCCCAAGGTCAGGCATGCAAGAAGGCAGCTCACCACCTTTTCCAAGGAAATTAGCGATGCAAATGCAAATTAGAGTAACAAATGCTGGCCTAACCAGCAACACACCTATCCCATGAATGGCTTAAAAGAAAAACGATATCCACCTTTAGTGAAAGTTAAGTTGCTGGATCCTAACCAACAATGAGAGTTATTGCCCAAGTACACTATAGTCTTAAAAAACAGGACAAAACCAATTAAGCTGATTTTCAATGTGCATTCTGCGTGGGTTAACCTGCAAGTCTGTAAAATTTTTTATTCAAAGTGAACAGAGCAATGCTTACCAATTAACCAATTGTCCCATCAGTCTACCATCAATCCTCAATAAATTATTGGAATGGACATTAATATTACTATGACCCAGCACTTCATCATCAAGAACCTGCTTACTGATGTGGTTAAGTTCTGTTATTGTATCCTTGTTGCAATGTGGGTCGAAGCAATGATAATTTCATAGATATGGCTCGTGGTAAATATTGTAGTTGAACAAAAGCTTTGTGAAAATGTACAATTTGTGCATTTTTCGTTATTAGTATACTAAACCATACATAATTGTACCACCATTCTATTCATGTTTTTGTTATTCTTTCTGGGTACCTCTATTTATTACCACTAATCATCATTGCTTCTACTTTTAGATTTCCAATTTGTTAAAATACAAAACCAGATCAGTGAATGCATTTGCAGGTGAAATTGCAACTGAAAAAGGTTTCAGATACCAATACACAAACGTTCTGTGCCTGTCGCTTTAAATACCTGCAGTAAAATCATGTCAGGAAATTGCTCATTCCCAGCCTATGACTTCACATCCATTAACATTAGTGGATTCAGAATTGCAGTTTGGGAGTGTGTGGTTTCCTGATCTCTTGGCATGTGTGAGATGCATTCTATTGGATTTTTCACCCAACAATGAAAATCAGCTCGCAAACCATACATTACAGAATACACGATGGGTTTAAATTATCCTTATGCAGAGGGTCAGCAGCTGTGCTGAGTTAGTTAAGGTTCAGTTGCTATGCTGGTCAAGGGGCTCTTATAGCACATGGTTGTGTCCTTGCCTTGGAGTCAGGAGGCTCAGGTTCAAGTCCTATTCATAGGCTGATTAGAGAATATCTTGTTCCACTGGCAGGAACAGCGCATGAATGATTCTAAAAGTCATTGCATAATAATTTTTGGTTGCTAAGTTTCGTAAAGCATCAATAAACCATCCAAATTTATTCACATTTGCTTCTAGTCCAAATTATATTGACAACTCTCCTTGTAAATGTAATATTGAGAGGGAGGGTAATATTGGCATGTCCAGCATAGTGTGGAGACATTATACAGAGTAATTTAATCAGACAGAAATAAACTTGAATGCAATAGCAAATCTCATTTCACTGGACATGATGGAAAAGGGGAAGAAATTCCATTATCAGTGGAGAGGATATGCAGAAATGTCTGAGCCGTGGGTGATTAACCACAATGAATGGCTTTCTCAAACAGCATGCCTACTACCAACATTAAAGTGGCCATGATCTTGCCAAGGAGCAATGGGGGAGAAATGTAGCCTCATGAAGGAAGTATGATGCATTTTGCCATTTCACGGAACCTGTCCTGTAGTGAAGAGTCAAGATTGCCACAGGCTTATATTTAGAAATGTATGAGGGCATTTTGTAAGTAGTTCTGAGAAGGGGTCACTGGACTCAAAACCTTAATTCTGTTTTCTCTCCACAGATGTTGCTCAATCTGCTGTGTTGCTCCAGCAATTTCTGATTTTGTCTGTTTCAGATTTTCAGCATCCACAGTTTTTTGTTTTATTATGATAAGAATGAACTCATTTTTGATTTATTAACTAACTGCCCGACACCCTTTTCCAATAAGTAAATTAACACTTTGCCCCAGTTGTAGATCCAGCACAGAACTGAATCTTTAAGCCAATCAATTGCCCATGTTATATTTAGTTTCATTCCATTGCAGATGAAAAATGATGGAAAATAATACAAAAATTAAATAATGAAACAAGTAATGAAAACCACGGAATTATATAAATGAAGAATATTGCCATTATAGAATGGGGTGTGATGGGTTATTCAGCATTAACTGATCAATTCACAATCAGACACATACCTACAAATATGATGCGGGGTACATATTTGCCATCAGGCGCAAGGTTCTTATCAGAGGTTTCGTGCTTGTTGAGAAAAAAACAAGGTTATGAAACACCGAGAGTGAAATCTCCATTAATTGAAAAGCGAACAATATCAGAGTACACAGCACTTCGATTTTGTTTCCGGTGTTCTTTTTACAATTATGATACACATCATGAAATAAACAATTCCCCTGCCACCCCAATAATGCTGGTAAGGGAAATGAAAAGAGAAACATAATCCTTTATTATTTGAGGGAGGTGGATTAAACAAGAATACTTTTTTTCATTCCATGCTTGAGGTGAGTGCGCTTCTCTGTGTCCTAATATAAGAACTAATGTATACCTGTGTAACCAAGGAGAAATTCATTTGAGTTATGATTTAGGCAAGCATGACAAGATTTAGAAAGAGATCCAGTTAGTGTGAGTCTCTGCCGTTTATTTCACTTCACTATGGCTATCTCACAGAGCAAATGTCTGCCTACTGTAGAACTTACTCTCTCCAATCTGTTGATTTCATAAGTTTTGTAAGGGATGGACAATCTACGTGAGGATTACAACCCAGGAGGCTAAATTAAGGAATACCCTATTATGAAAGCATGTACAGTAATGAAAAATGTCATATAATGGATATTTGTCCTTTTTACAACCTATCAATCCTAGTAGATATTTTCACAACAAGTGTCACTAATGGCCTGGGGTTAGAGTGGATGAGGGATTGGGAAAGGATTTTACTCACTTTTTGTAGAATCCTTTGGTTTGTCCCACACCCTTTGTTCATCCTTGCCATTTCTCAAATGCATTAATGAAACCAGGAAACTTTTTTTTCTACTTATATCATGGGAAATATTTGTTTACAATTATTAATTGCCTTTGAGTTGGTGAGCTAACTTCTTAAACCACTCCAGCTCATATGGTTCACCCAGAGTGGTATCAAGGAGGGAGTTCTAGGATTTACCCCAATGACAATGAAAGGGTTGTGATATAGTTCCAAATTGGGATGGTGTACCAGTTAGTAGGAATTCACTTATGGCAGTATGGAATGCCCTGCTTGCAACAGTAGTAGACTCGCCAACTTTAAGGGCATTTAAAGGGTCATTGGATAAACATATGGATGATAATGGAATAGTGTAGGTTAGATGGGCTTCAGATTGGTTTCATAGGTCCGTGCAACATTGAAGACCGAAGGGCCTGTACTGCGCTGTAATGTTCTATGTATGATCTTCAACCGCTGCCCATGTATTTTCTAGATGGTAGAAGTTGTGGGTTTGGAAGGTTTTGCTGGAGTTTAAGGAGTTTTTGCAATGCATTTTGTAGATGGTCCCCTCTGCTGTCACTACAGGTCAACAATAGAGAGAGTGATTGCTTAAGGTGGTGAATGGGATGCTAATCAAGTGGTCTTTTCCTGGATGATGTTGAACTTTTTGAGCGCTGTTGGAGCCCATCCCATCCCATCCCATTCCATCCCACTCAGGCATGTGGAGAGGATTCCACCATACTTCAATTGTGCCTTGTAGATGGTGGACAAGGGAGTTAGAAGGTGAGTAAGTCACTGAAAAATACTCAGTCTCTGACTTTGTCATAGCTGCAGTATTTATATGGCTGGTACAATTAACATCTGCTCAAATGTAACCTCGAGAATGTTAATGGTGGGGGATTTCAACAACGTTAATGCCATTAAATGTCAGGGGAGTTACTTCAGTTCTCTTGCTGGTCAGGAAGAAAGAAATACTTGCAGTTATATACACTTTTCAGAACCACTAGATGTATCAAAGTGCTTTACAGTCAATTAAGTAATTTTGAACTGCTGTTCCTGTTCTAGGAGATGCAGTGGTGAATTTGAGTGCAGGAAACTCCCACGGAAATCAATGTGGCTTTTTTTCACTTACTGGGTGTGGGCATCGCTCCCCAGGCCAGCATTTATTTCCCATCCCTAGTTGCCAGAGATAATGACCAGATAATATGGTTTTGTGATGTTCATTGAGGTTGACTGTGCAGCATAGAAGGTTTATTGTTTAATAGCAGTATGTACAACCACATTTGGTTTGGTAGAATTACAAGGCACTTAGGGAGTTGGTACAGAAACAACTGCTCCCCTATGAAAGCTAGCGTAGAACTCATTGGCTCCACAATCATACAGTGCATATGTACTTTTGCCTTAAAATTATTCAAAGGCTTTGCTGCCGTTTCCTTTTGAGAAACAAAACTCCAAATGTCTATGATTCTCTGTGAGAAATAAAGGTTCTCCTAATCTCTTAAATGGGCCACTCATTGTTAAACAATGACCCTATAGTTCTATATTTGCCCACAAGATGAAACATCCTTTCCACATTTGCCCTGTCAAGATTCCTCAGGTTCATTTCTGGCTCAATGAAGTCACCTCTTACTTTTCTAAACTCCAGTGGAAACAAACTTAGGCTGCCAAACCTGAAACAAATGTAATATGAATATTAACCCCATCAGAATGATTAACCCATACAACAAACATATTTACCACTGCTAAATATGGCAAGACTGGATGAAAAAGTGTACATTAATTTCTGGTTTTACATTGGAACATGGGTCTACATATGTTATGGTGCACATCAACACAGAATTTCTTGCCATTCTTGACTTGGACACAAAATTGGTGACATTAATTTAAATTTTGCCCATTTGCAATATATGACAACCTTGCTAAGATGCACAAAGGTAAAGCTGAAAACTGGAAAATGCTGCACTGGTTGTTCATGTCCACATCAATGCCTTCCCCGAGAGAATGGAGGTGGGGTTTTGTGTCACTGCCATCCACTTCGCACGGTATAGAACAAAGTGGGGGGCTGCAACTGATGTAAGGTCAGGACCTGAGACCCAATTAACTTGATTCTGATATCTCTAAGTGCAGTGTTTTTTTTTTTGGTCGAGGCTTGATCTGGGTATCTCCGTGATGCAGCACACTACTCTACCCGTCTGTTCCCCGGGATGCACACTAAGACAAACATCGACTGTGCCTGGAGGACCAGCCACTCGGTGAAAGATGCTCTTTGGTCTGCCCAAAACTTGTTGGTCTTCCAGAGCAAGGAGTTAACCTCCACTGAGTGTCGCAGCCTGGCACATTCCAAGGTCCAAGACTATGGGCTGAGGAAGGCACTAAAGCTTTGGCCAACTGCTGCCAATGTGCAGCAGGGAAAGTCTACCGTCTGAGGTCTTCCTGCTGAAGTTAAATGGGAGTCTCTTCAGTTATCGAACTCTCCTCATGCCTCAGATGCATGTAAATATAGTCTCCTACTTGTCCCACTGCAGTATGAACACTGGCCACCAGTCATAATTGACTGACAATTCTTGAGTGCAAATTGCCATCCTTGACAGGGACAGTCAATCTGGTGGCAGTCAATTCATTGATAGCTCATAGCCAACAGCCCAATGTGTGGAACCTTATAGGACCCTGAGTGATGAATTCTCATTATACTAAAATGTTTTTGAAATAATAGCTTACTTTTAAGGTAAAGTCAAAGGTATCCGAGAATCTAATGCCATCCATTCTCATGTATTTAAATGTGCCATGTACCCATTGGTTGTGTGCAGTGTGTCTGAGATCAATGGTTTTCTTCTTGAGCTCTATAACACAAGGTGGAGAGAGCAGGAGAATGGCAGCTGGGATGAAACCTTGGAATAAAAAGAGCGAGTCGATGATGAGACGGATGTTGTGAAGTATAGTTGTGGGCATGGAGAAGTCGAAGAGAGAAAGACATGGATTCCTGAGTACAATGGAAGGAGAGCTAGTCAAAGTTAGAAAATGAGGGGCCTAAAGGACGGCATCAGTTCTGTCCGTGTGTGTATCCACATCTGGGTGTTCACTGACAGAGTCCTTACAAACGTTGAGGCCATCAACAACATTTCAATTATTTCTGTTGTGAGTGGTCTCAGAAGATTTCCTTCACAACGCTTAACAAGGAGGCCTGGCTAAGTCTACAATAGCAGTCATGTCCTATAGAGTGGTGATAGAAGACTGGACTCTAATATAAACATTCATTAAATAGTGAACAAAAAAAAAAGCATCATTTATTCCACAATCAGGAAATGTCCTAACTCCCCTGTATGCATCAATGTGTGCCAAACATGAGGCATGCCAGAACATTTAGCTCTCTGACTAAACTTGCTTCAACAAGTAACAATGCTGCACATGGAAATAAAGTGAATCAAATATAATGCGAAATACTTACAAGTGACATTTAATTATGAAAAACACCCATGTTACCCTGTCTTCTTAATAATTCTTATCTTAGGGGTAAAGGAATTGGCCAATCAAGGTGTGGCCATGATGAAGACCCTCCTGTAAGATCTGGAGGCTCTTTCTAACCCCCTTGTAGATGTAGTACTGTCAGCTGGTAGTGTGTTTCATCATTGGAAAGATTCTCTTGCTGCACGATTCTGTGCCCCAGACACACTGTTTACATACTGAAGTTAATTGGAGGTAGGTGAGAACCCACAAAAATCAATAGAACAGATGTACCAAGCACGTCTTGTTGCCCATCTGGCATGATGCACCCTGTTTAAAATTAAATCCACTGTGTGCATATCGAGTAATGTCATAGTGAAAAGACGACCGGTGCTTGTTGTATACATTTCTATGCTGTAATAATTTAAATGTGATGTATGGACTATTTCATGTTTCACCCACTTTAATCTGAACACAGAAAGTGAGGCTGATGAGTTTCTAGTTTCCATTTCTGTGTGCGTCTTCCTGACACAGGATTGAACATTGGATGTATTGAGATGTTCTGAATTGTTGGACTATTAATTTTAGTTGACAGGATGTTATTAGAAGTGCGCATCCACATTTTCAATGTGCATTCTGCGCGGGTTAACCTGCAAGTCTGTAAAATATTTTATTCAAAGTGAACAGAGCAATGCTTACCATTAGATTTAACATAATGAAATCTTTGTCAGCCATAGCCTGGATTTCTTCATTTTCAGCAAAAATTTTCTTTAGTGCTGAAAGAAAAGGTTGAAAATATCACATGTTGTATGCGTTACAGTAAGAGGGAAAAAGGGCTTGCATTGATCTAGCAAAAGTAGTTGAATGTTTTGCTGGTCAAGGGTGACGCAAAAATTTTGGCTATTGATTTCTAAAACTCTTCTTCGAATAGTACAATGGAATTGTTTGATTAAGTTAGCAACTGTCCAGCATACGCGGCATTTCTATATCATCTTTCATGTACAACTATACTTAGTGAGGGGCTTGCAGTTCTGTAGTATGCTGGCCTCAACATAAGGCAATGATGGAAATTAGAAACCTGAGACTGATGTTATTAAGTTAGATGATTGGATGGTATACAGGTAAGTGGAACTTTTCTCAAAACTCCTCCTTCCACATAAACCCTTTTGCCAACATTGCGGGCCCTTTGACTTCCCAGTCTCCCATTGCTTCCTCACTTCCAAGGTCTCTACAGTCAAAGTAACTTCTGCCCAATTTCTTACATCTCCCACCTTTTAGATTAACTTATAGATTTACAACATCACTTCTTTCTATATTTGTCAAAAGAGAACTATCTTTGAACTTACAGGCATATTTGGATGCACCAAAGTGCCTTGCCATTCACAAACCCCTCCAATTCAACATGAAAAGTCTGTGGCAGAGAATCTAAAGTTTGCAGAAGGTAGGTACATAAACAGCTAGTATGTCATTGGCGTGAGTTGGACGTGACAAAGACATAGATGAAGTTTGCAGCCAAAGGTCAGTTAAGGTAGGGATGCAAGTGGTGATGTTACAAGCATGAATTATACATTTACCCTTAAACCCAGAATGTCACTGTGACTATAACCAGATGAATAAATGTAGAATACATAATGATTAATATTTGTAAAGACACAAAATAAATAACTGCTTCTAATAGCTGATCTAATATTTATTTTAAAAAGCATGATATTTGTGTAAAATTATGTTTTGAAATGGAACAGAATTATATTTCTGACAATAAAACAGAAAGAAATCTATAATACTGAGCTTTTACCATGACAGTACTTGCAGTCTTCCAAGTGATGGATAACCATTAATGGCTTGTTGCTAAAACAACAAATAATGTGTAAATTAGAAGAGATAGTTAGTGAACTATAATATTTAAAACATGATCTATGTGTTTACTACAGAATAGCATACTACAGAAGTGATCCAAAGGGTTCCCCTCATCTGCACTCCAGTTCCAAAGCTGGGTTTATTTGACCAGTAACAGCCTCCATGCAAATGATGTTTTATGTCATATGTGTTTAGGGTTTCCAATGGTGAAGGTTTGCGATAGATTGTGCCACCCAGTGAGCACAATAGACAAGGATATTTTTTCCGAAAAAATCTGGGACCTGTATTTTTCGAGAGTCAGAGGCTGACCACACCAAAATGTCCTCAGGTGTGTTTTGTGATATTTTGAGTTAAAGGTTTTATCTGAACTAGTTGGTGAGCAGGAAATCAGTGCTATAGGCTGAAACCTGTCAGAATCTCTGCCCATCAGTCATGGAACATAACACAGATTACAGATGTCATTCTTTAATACAGGAAGGACATTCTCACTGTCATTGCCTTCATTGCTCAGACCTTTGTGTATAGGAGTTGGGATGTCACGTTGAGGTTAAACAGAATGTTGGTGAGGCCTCTTCCAGAGTACCGTGTGCAGTTCTGGTTGCCCTGCTGTAGGGATGATATTTTTAAACTGGAGCACGTTCAGAAAAGATTTACCAGGATGTTGCCAGGAATGGAGGGTTTAAGATATAAAAACAGACTGGAAAGACAGACTTTTTTCACTGGAGTGAAGAAGGTGGAGAAGTGACTGTATTGAGGTTTATAAATTCACAAGGGGCATAGACAAGGTAAATTACAAGGGTCTTTTCACGAGGTGGGGTAGTTCAAAACTGGTGGGCATATTTTTAAGGTGAGAGGAGAAAGATTTAAAAAGGACATAAGGGGCAACTTTTTTACGCAGAGAGTTGTTCGTGTGTGGAATGAACCACCAGAGGAAGTGGTGGATGCAAGTACAGTTACGATGTTTAAAAGACATTTCGATATGTTCATGAATAGGAAAGTTTTATAGGGATATGTATCAAGAGCAGCAGATGGGACTGGTTTAGTTTGGGAACATGGTTGGTGTGGACTGGTTGGACTGAAGGGTCTGTTTCCATGCTGTATGACTATGACTGTATAAATTATCATCCTTCCAGAGGCTGAAGTATGTCCTTAACTAGCCATCAGAGCTAAAAACTGAGTCTAGCTTTACTTGATTAGGAACAGCAACTTCCACAGCAGAAGAGTCTTTAAATGTGTTTAAAAAAGATATAAGGGACAACTCTTTTACACAGAAAGTTGTTCGTGTGTGGAATTAACTGCCAGAGGAAGTGGTGGATGCAAGTACAGTTACAATGTTTAAAAGATATTTGGAGATGTTCATGAATAGGAAAGGTTTAGAGGGATATGGGCCAAGAGCAGCAGGTGGGGCTGGTTTAGTTTGGGAACATGGTTGGCAACATTAGAAAGTATAATGAGTTACATTGTTGCAGACCAGAAATAGCTGATTTGACACTTTCAATAGCAGGAGAGTGTTGGTTAGCTCAATTGGCTGCAACCCAGAATGATGCCAACAGTGCAGGTTCAGTTCGCACACTGGCTGAGGTTACCATAAAGTCTCATCTTCTCAAACCTTGCCCCTTGCCTGAGGTACAGTGACCTTCAGGTTAAACCGCCTCCAGTAGTCTTTCTCTAATGAAAGAGTAGTCCTCTGGTTCTATACTGACTTCGCTATAGGACAAAGGGAATACTCTCCAACCCTGTCTCCAAAGGAACATTGCCAACCAAAAGCACAAATGCTATCAGGAGATAATTATGAAATTTTGATAAAGGGGTGCATTATATCTTCTTTGGGGCCAGTTTCTGAGCCTAGTTATACATGGCCAACCTGAAGCTGGGCACACTCTGTAGAGTTTTAACTCAATGCTATGTGTATGGAGTCACTGGCAGATTCCCCTCCTGGAGGTCAAACTGAGTGATTGGAGGGGAGGCTACAGGATCCAGTAGATCTGAGCCCCAACTGAGAGGGTGATGGTTGGGTACTGGGGAGATCTCTGAACCTCAGTGTTGGTGCACCTCTAATAGAGATAGAAGGTAGCTGAGGGATCAGAAGTCTCTTGTGTTGGGAAGGGGTGGAACCAGAAGCTCTCAGGGGAAGAGATAAATGGCCTCAGGGATTGGGGAATAAATGGTTGCAAGCTTCCTGATGGGAGCTTGAAAACCTTGAGGCAGAAGTCACAGGAGTTTATAAGGGGAGGACCAGGAAGAGGTTTCATGGGAAATTGGTAAGGCAGGTACTTAGACTCCAGTAGTTAAGTGAAATGGCATTTACCAACAGGATCAAGTAAGTCTTCATCTTCATTTGGCTGCCAAGTTTTCCAAGGTCAAATTTAAAATGACAAATGTTAAATGCTGCTAGTGATATTTAAATTGCTGACCCACCTCCCGCGAATGGACTAGCTGCCTGCTTTCATGAATAAGTGAGAACTGGATGGATTGGATAAATGCTGGAGTTAGGATTCGGATTTAAAATTTCCCTTCTGACCCTAACCTGCTGCTTTTTGAGTTTGAAATTATCCCCGAAGTAACCCTGGATTGAATCTCAATGATTACAGTTATCAGATTAAGTATGTCTATGCAGTGCTAAATTTACTACATAAAGAAATCCAGACAAAATTGTTAAGATGAAACTCCAGAAGATCTTGTAATACTGGCATAATGATGGAGGTCTAGTTTAAAGTTCATTTTGATGATTTTATTATAGGATCCAAACTCTGTCTGGAGGTGAATAGATGTAAAAGTTGTTTCTCTGCAGTTGTTTTTTGGATAGTGGCGATGAATAATCAAGCCACAGTCAACTCAGTCAGACACAGAAATTTCACCGCTATTTCATCTATAATCAAAAGTTTACTTCTTTTTCTGCAGTTTCCAAGAAAGACAGGCGTTATCTCTGAACAGATACCAATATCTAATCATATTTATTCTCGTTGCTGCAGTCTTTATTCGTTTTAAATCTTTCACCCTCACATTTCTCTGCAAAAGATTAACACTGATAAATTTTCCTACCTTTTTCTTGCTTTATAGAGCCCCTCTTCAAAGGTTTGTACCCATGTTATATCATCTCCCCAACCTAAAACAATAACACATATTGTCATGCAAATATTAAATAAAAACAGAGAAAAAGAGAGCATGAATAAGCTCTTCATTGTAGCCATTTGAAGTCTTTTATTTGTCTAGAAATCTATTTCTTTTTCAAATAAGTAGTTTCTCTAATCTAGTGTGTTCTAGTTAATTTTACACAACTATCAAACAAATATATATTGTTTAATATCAGAACAGCAAAGTTAATTCAGCCTCTATTTTCGTAAGATTATAACACATATGTGCAAGAGATAACCATTTGTCTTCCTGAGTCAGGAGGATGTGTGAGGTGATTGTGCTGTTAACTCCATTTTTCTGCTGACATTTGTACCCCCCGTGACTTTCGTGTAGCTCAAAAATCAAATTGAACTGTGAGTACATTAAATGATCAATCTTCCACTGCTGTCTATGGAAAGGAATTCCAAACCCTAAGTACTGTCATGGACAAATTGTAAGGGCTTGTTCTATTTATCTAAAACAATATATATGTATGATTTATGTATTTTCTACCCTTTGAGTATTTACTCAATATTAATAACCTAACAGTGCGCTTTGTGAATTTGAATAATGGCAATTATTTTTTTCAACGCTTGCCCTGGAGGTTAACAAAGGCATAATGTCTCATTCACTTGACTCACCCACATTATCTCAAATACACAGTTACATACAGAAGAAAATAAAATGACTATAAAAGTGAAATTTAATTAAATTCTCTATTTCAATGCACGCCTGATATTTATTCGCTGAGTTAGTGCTTCGATTAGATCGAGTGAAGATAATGAAAAAGGAACAATTTTTCAAAAGCTATGAACGTTCATGTAGATAACAAGGCGTGGGGCTGGATGAACACAGCAGGCCAAGCAGCATCATAGGAGCACGAAAACTTGACGTTTCGGGCCTAGACCCTTCATCAGAAATGCTTCTGATGAAGGGT
>JAHRHZ010000013.1:25084419-25151445 GCA_024137785.1 Ginglymostoma cirratum
CCCTTCATCAGAAATGCTTCTGATGAAGGGTCTAGGCCCGAAACGTCAAGTTTTCGTGCTCCTATGATGCTGCTTGGCCTGCTGTGTTCATCCAGCCCCACGTCTTGTTATCTCAGATTCTCCAGCTTCTGCAGTACCTTTTATCTCTAACGTTCATGTAGATGGTCTGCCTGGAGGTGGATTTCCCAAGTGAACTTGAAGGTGGAATAGGTGAGATAAGACATGTTTATCTGTCTCTTTAAGTGTAATCAGAATAGTCTAGTGACCCTTGGAAGCCATCTTGATTTTCTATCTTTTCAAGTATATCTTTCAGACTATAACTTTGAAGATTTCTTGTATCATTACGATGGTAGATGGCATGACACAACCCTAGGTAAGAAGAAATCCGTCCTCATTTCAGTTTTAAGTTGGAGACCCCTTTTTTTAAAAAAAATTTATCTCCTTGATTTGAATGTATCCAGGAGTGGAAACATCCTCTGCTCACTCATTCTGAAAATACCACTCAGAAATTTAAATTTTTAATAACATTTCCTCTTTTTCTACCTAAAATCCAATCATTTTAGGACCAATCTGTTCAAACTTCCTTCAGAGTACAAACTCTTCATTTCAGGAGCTATGTGAACTTTCTCTAAACTGCTTCCAATGCAAGTATACGCTCCCTTCCCTTTTATTCTCGTTATTGGCCCAGTTTTGCAATGACAGGGCATCTTTTTTATTATTTACTAATTAGATATCTGCGTTGCTAGCCAGCCAGGTTTTCATTGCCCATACCCAATAAACCTTAAGAAGGGTGGCACAGTGGCAAACACTGCTGCCTCACAGCACCAGGGACCTGGGTTTAATTCCAGCCTCGGGCAACTGTACGTGTAGGGTTTGCACATTCTCCCCATGTCTGCGTGGGTTTCCTCCTACAGTCCAAAAATGTGCAAGTTAGGTGGATTGGGAAATGCAGGGTTAAAGGAGTAGGTTAGTGGGGTGGGTCTGGGTGAGACGCTCTTCAGAGTGTCAGCATGGGCTCAGTGGGCTGAATGGCTGGCTTCCACACTGTAGGGATTCAATGAAGGTGGTGGTGAGATATGTCCTCAACTGCTAGGTACGTCCACAGTGGAGATAATTTCAGGATTTTGACCCAATGCAAGTGAAGAAATGGCAATATAATTCTAAATCAGGATGTATGTGTCTTGTCAGGGATTAGCAAGTGGTGGTGTTCCCATACTTATACAGCCATTGCTCTGCTATATGGTAAAGTTCATCTGTTTGGTATAATTCATTGTGCTGTTGAAGGAATCTTGACAAGTTGCTGCAGTACATCTTACAGATGATATACACTACATTCACTGTTCAGCAGTGGTGGATAGAGTGGATGTCTAAGGTTGTAAATTGGGTGCCAATCAAGTAGGCAGTTTTGGTTGGGGATAGTATTGAGTATCCTGAGTAGTGTGGGAGCTGCACTCATCCAGACAAATGGAGAGTATACTAATACGCTCCTGAATGTGCCTTTTAAATGGTGGACAGGCTTTGAGAAGGCAAGAGGTAAGTTATTTGCCACACATTTACATTGGCTGACCTGCCCTTGTGGTTGCAGTATTAATATGGTTAGTCCAGTTCTGTTTCTGGTCAATGGTAACCTTGGCTTTGAGAGATGCTTACCCCATTGAATGTCAAAAGGTGATGGTTAGATTTTCTCTTGTTTGAGATACTCATTGCCTGGCGATTGCATGGCGTGGATGCTACTTGCTACTTACCAGCTGAAGCTGCAATGTTGTCCAAGTCTTGCTACATCTGGTCACAATTTACTTCAATATTGAAGAAGTTACAAACCTTCCAACCATTAATCAACATCCCTCATCTGACTTTATGATAGAAAGAAGATCATTGATAAAGCAGCTGAAGATAGTTGGATCAAGGACATTACCTTGAAGAATTCTACCGTCAATATCCTAGAGTTGTGGTGATTGAGAACCACGGTCATCTTCCTTTGCGCTTATTTTGACTTCAGCCAGTGGAATACTTCTCCTTTAACTCCCTAATTAACAGTGTTTGCTCAGAGATAGTAGGAACTGCCGATGCTGGAGTCTGAGATAACAAGGCGTGGAGAACTGGATGCTGATAGTTTGACTTCGTCCTTGAGGTTTGCAAATGCCTTGCATATTAGGTTCTGCAAGAGTGAGTTGATGACGGTTTACCAAAGAAAACATTACATTTGCGACCTGAGTAGACAGAACAAAGAATTTGTGTTTCTGTTTGAAGGACTGCAAAAAAAGCAGCTTAAGGGCTGAGAATGACAGAGAGAGGTATAATTTAATATCAATTCAGGTGCAGCAGAGAAATAAAGAAAGGGAATGAAAGATTAGATTCAGAAAGTGAGAAAAATTGCCAAGTAATTGCAATTGCGGAGGCCTTATCTGTGCTATCCCTAATGCAAGTATATATCTCCTTAAATAAACAGACCAAATTGTACACAGTGCTCTAGGTGTGGCCTTACCAGTGCCTGGTATAGTTGTAGCAAGGCAGCCATATGTTTATCTCCATTTCTCTTGGAATAAAAGCTGTTCCATTTGCCTTCCCAATAGTTTGCTTTACCTGCATTTTTTTTTTGTGACCCGTAAATGAGCAGAAACAGATCCTCTGTATCATAGTATTCTGCAATCTCTCCCTTTAAATATATTCTGTTTTTCTATTTTTTCTGTCAAAATAGATAATCTCATATTTCACAACATAATGCTCCATTTGCCAAATTTTATCCACTCACTTAAACTACTTTTTTTTCTGCAGCCTTGTATCTTCATTGCAAAGCACTTACCTAGCTAACATTATATCATCAGCAAAGGGCTCTTTATCCAAGCCATTCATATAAATTGAAAACAAATAAGACTCCAACAATGTTTCCTGTAGCAACCCATGTCTTATAGCTTGCCAGCTTGAAAATAACTGATTTATCCTAAGTCTCTGTTACCTATTTCAGAGTCAATCCTCTATCCTTGTTAATATATTGCTCCCAACATCGTAAGTTCTTGTCTCATGCACTAATCTTTCATGTAGCATATTATTGAATGTTTTTATGGGAATTCAAATATGTCATATCTGCTGTTTCTCTCTTTTTCATCCTGTTTGTTACATTTTTGAAGAGCTCAAATAAATATATCAAGCATGCTTTCCCTTTCATTAAACAATGTTAACTTTGATTGTATGGTATTTTCCTAAATGGCCTGTTACTACTTCCATAATAATACATAAGAATTTTCTGAATGATAAAAGTTAGGCTACCTGGCCCATCCTTTCCTGCTTTCCAGCTCCCTCCTTCCTCGACTCGGACTGTAGAAGTATTAGATATGCAGTTTTGCAATCTATTGGGCCCTTTGTAGAATCTCTGGAATTTTGGAAGATTACAACCTTTGCTGCCAATACCTCTGCAGCCAGTTTTGAGATCCTAAGAAACGCGTCAGGGTACTTGTCAGTCTTTAGCCCACTAAGTTTAGTATTCACGGTTCTTTTTTTTCCCTAGTTACAAAGATAATTTTAAGTTCCTTTCTCCCTTTTGGGTTTGTGTCTATCTTGCGAGTATAGCAAATTAATGTCACACATTGCATTTCAAAAGTGAAGCTCACTGCAGTAAGATCACATATTTTGACAGGGAAATTTAGCCGATTTAAGACACAATAACATTTTGGGAAGTGGCACTGAGTTAGGACCCTCATTTGTGCGTGACTCTGTCCGTCTGAATAGTTTTACCAAGTGGACAATATATTGCCATGTCATCAAAAATACTTGGTCAGGGCGAAGTCTTCTCAGGCTCTCAAACATTGCTTCCTGTCCTTCTGCTTCTATTATAAGCATTTTCTTGGGGCTCCACAGCTTTTCACAAAGTGACTTGATCAGTTAGTGTGAAAGAAAACGGCATCATTTTTAAGATAACAAGGTGTAGAGCTGGAAGAACACAGCAGGCCAAGCAGCATCAGAGGAGCAGGAAAGCTGACGTTTCTGAGTGCTGAAATGCATTTTCTGAAGAAGGGTCCAGACCCAAAACGTCAGCTTTACTGCTCTTCTGGTGCTGCTCGGCCTGCTGTGTTCATCCATCTCTACACCTTGTTATCTCAGATTCTCCAGCATCTGCAGTTCCTACTATCTCTGGCATCATTTTTAACGCTTGCTTACAAGCAGGTCATGTCAACCATGAAATGAAGGGCAGTTAGTTGAGAGTTGATTGCAGACTGAGCTGCCACATTTCTTAGATTATCACTTCTGCATTACCTTTAGAGTCAATCAATAGCCCAGAAATTGTAACCAGGAAACATTGTGGACAGCAATGGAAAAGATCAGTGACAAAATTGAAGTACCTTCTTGGGTCAAACACCCTCTGTAAGGTATGTTAGTTCAGGTAACATGTTCACAAATATCAGGTCCTTGTTGAGATGCATTTGTCTTGTTGCCTTTTAGTAAGGCAAACCAGGGCCGGACTTACACAGTCAGTGGTAGGACCCTGGGGAGTGTTATAAAATGAAGAGATCTAGGAGTACAGGCTCATAGCTCCTTGAAAATGGAGCCTCAGTTGACAGGGTGGTGAAGAAGGCTTTCAGCATGTTTGCTTTCATTGGTCAGAGAATTGTGTATAGGTGTTGGGATGTCTTGTTACAGCTGTACAAGATGCTGGCGAGGCCACATTTGGAGTACTGTGCGCAGTTCTGGTTACCCTACTGTAGAAGGGATATAATTAAACTGGAAAGAGTGCAGAAAAGATTTACTAGGATGCTACCTGGACTGGAAAGTTTGAGTTGCAAGGAGATGTTGGATAAGCTGGGACCATTTTCCCTTGAGCATAGAGGACTGAGAGGTGACCTTATAGAAAACTATAAAATCATGAGAGGCATAGGTTAGGTAGATTGCTGACAGCTTTTCCTCATGGCAAATGAGTCTAATACTAGAGGGCATAAGTTTAAGGTGAGTTCAGAGAGATACAGAAGAGTCCAGAGGGGCTGACAGATATAAACATGAGTGTCAGGGATTCTATTCACTCTGAGAGCTGGCTTCGTGGGACCTGGATCAGTGTCAAGTTTTTACCATGTGTGTAAAAATGGTGACTTGGTGACGGGATACCAGCTCCTGTGGAATTATTTCAGTGGTGACGAGAGAAAAGCATGCTCCTGAAGAAATTCTCTCGCAACGGTCATCTTTGTGTCAGGGTAAGCATTCTGGCATCATGCCATTATTGAGGAAGCTTGACTCATGTAATCTTGCCATCAAAGAATGGGCCCAGTATATGGAAAGAATGTGTTTTTTATTTCTGGGCAAATGACATTGGATGCAGACATAGCCACATTGGTGGGACAGTACCCCGAATGCCAACAAGGACAAAAATTACCATCAGTAGCACCCCACATTCATGAAAGTGGCTGAGTAAACCCTGCTCTCAGTTACATGTCTTACATGCTTTTGACGTAAAAATATTCAAAAACACCCAGTTCCAATAGATGTGAGCATTCACTGACTTTTTGCTTGAAGGATAAGCAATCGTTGTCTGTTCTCAAAAGCAAATACAGCTTTTGTTTGTTTTGTTTTCTTCATTTTTGCTGTTGTTGAAGAAAAATGAACATTTTCAGCTGTTCAAAGGCTTTTCAGTATACGATGTTACACTGGTGTAGTGGGAACAGTAGCAGCCCCTTAGACAGAGTTCTAACATAGTATGGTGCCGAGGATCAGTAGCCTCGGTAGTCTGGTTCCTGTAGCTGTAGTTACAATGACTGGCAATTAGACATGGAATAGTATAAAATATCAATATATTTATGGAAGTGAGCTTGTGTTTAACAATGAAGCGACCCCTATGTGCCCTCAGAAGCATTTTTTATCATTCCCCTCCCACTAAGTGCACTGTGAAGGGCAGTTCCTGGCTAGACTTGGTGTATGGTTAGTTTTTAGATATCGCGCTAACTGGAATCCCAGGAGGTCCTGGTAGTATTTCTGCCAATCGTGAGCGCACAATAGCAAAAACACGATGCCGTACAGTCGCGATACATACATAAAGAGGTAAGTACCAGAAAATTGTATGAAAGTGTTCACCAAGTGCAACTCTCCATGAAGCTCTTCAAAATTAACACTTAGCTAACTTTTGGCAAAATTCAGCCTTCAGTCAGGATTTTACAAGGGCTACAGTGAGCATTCTGTTGGATAGCGGAATTTAAAAAGAAAACAAAGTGTTGGGATGATTAGTAAAGGGTGTCACACAAGTAGAATTTTCAAATTATAATTGGAGGAACTTTGTACAAGTGCCTGCATTATTTATATTGGATTCAGACTTGAGATAAGTAAAGGTTCACCAGGCAATGTGCTATAGGCAGTATAGAATCAAGTTCTGGGATTTCAGCAATGTCTATGTTTTGGAAATAATGTTCCTAGGGTATATCCGTGACAGCTGAGCACCATGTGCCGTGACTTAATTGTCCTAGCTTGGAGGCCTCGCATGATTGGAATTGTCAACTCTGATGATGTAAGCTAATCCCAAATGCAACTATAACCAAAAAAGACTTGAATCATACACAATCTTGAAGCAAAACATAGCAGCAAGCAGGGATAGGTTCAGAAGAAGTTCAGCAAAGCTTTAATTTAAGCAATTTTTATAAAGTTCCTTCTAGGCCAGGAGGAGCAGGATTGCCATTCAAACTCCACTTCTCACCTTTCCCATTAACAATGATTGCCTGTAGAACTATATTTTTAAAAATTACAATGCAGAAAGAGGCCATTCAGCCCACTGTGCATGTACCTGCCTCAGACCCTCTCTCCTCTTTGATTCAGGTGGGAACTATTTCTCTATATGTTCCCACTATCTGCGATTGCTTGATTTCCTGCTCCAATTGGCTTGCATTGATGCCATTCCCATTGGCATCAGCCAAGAGTTATTGAGGGAGATTAAGATGTGCCATGTAAACTCAGACTGTCTCTGCCCCACTGAATTGCTTTTGCATTTATATGAAGTGCACTCATCCTTTATAACTTTCAAGATCAAGAGAAGCAAAATTTACTCACAAAACCTATTAAGTAAACATCACATACCTCTTGAGAGTGTTTGAGGCGGTCTTTTTTTGATTGATGTGGCTAGGCTGGATGTGACAGCAGCCAGAAACAAAAGGAAATGAACAAAAAACCGGAGCATTGTCGTATAATCGCTGGAATTACACCCTTGATTGAAATTCAAACTGGAAGAACACGTTAGGGTTAATAAGCACAAATCCTTTCTGCATCAATTCAGCCTGAGAAGTACCTGTATTACTCACTACTCGGGCAAGTTCCTGTGGGAAAAGCTTTTGAAGTGAATGATTTATTTAAATAGGGTGGATATGCAATAACCTTATCAAATAGCATCAAATTACCTATGGCAACTGTGTGACGTCTTGCTTAAGCAAAGTTGATCAAAACTTTACTCGGTTAAATAAATTCACAAAATCTAACCATATTACTTTTTTGATACCCTTTTCAATGATAGAAAGTGTACTTTTATTGTTATATGCATGCTAAGATGAAGTAAAAATGGGGAAAAGGAAACACATTTCCATCAATTTTGTGTGGAATTATACTCTAGTAAAAGCAGCACCGGGTGTAATTCAAGAAAGAGAATCTACCAATAAAATACTGTACAGTCATTCAGTACTTTATAAAGATGACTGGTCTCAATCTTATTCGTGCTGGATTAAAGCCAATAATTGTTTTTCGATTCATTCTGTAGAACAAAGTACTTAATTTTTTTTACCACTACGGGTGTTGTTGTTCTTAAATTACAAAGATCCTACGCTTCTGCATGAAACTCTCCATTTTGATTTCTCAACAATCTTCATGCCAGTATTATACCACATATATAACATTTTCAATATTTTACTGTAAAGTAATTATTGTTGGCAATTAGGGGTCAGCATGGTGGCTCAGTGGTCAGCACTGCTGCCTCACAGTGCCAGGGACCCAAATTTGATTCCACCCTTGGGTGACCGTCTTTGTAGAGTTTGCACATTCTCCCTGCGTCTGCATGGGTTTCCTCTGGGTGCTCCAGTTTCCTCTCATTATCCAAAGATGTGCAGGTTAGGTGAATTGACTAAGCCAAATTGCCCACAGTGTCCAGGGATGAGCACGATAGTTTGGTTAGCCATGGGAAATGCAGGGTTACAGGACAGGGTAGAGGATCGGTCTGCTGTTTGGAGGGTCGGTGTGGATTGGATAGGCTGAATAGCCTGCTTCCACGCTAGGGATTCTATGATTCTAATGTTTTTGCCTCTTCAACCACTTAGAAATTGAGTGATTGTTTTGTGTCGCAGTATATTTCAATGATTCAATCCATGCCTTTCAGGATCATAAACTGCAGAAAATAAGACTAACAGTAGATTTTATATTAAATTTAACACTATTATATGAAGACACATGAACGAGGCCTGGAGACAAATCAAAAATTTGTGGTTAGGTGATGTCACATAGAAATTTCTAAATCATTGAGATTATAGGATGGAAGAAAGACAAAGAACCATCATAGAACTTCTTCGAATTGAATGTCTTGCAACAAGTGTCATTGGTTAGGAAATTTTCTGCATTCTTTGGCTTGAATATCACTTGAGCTCACCTAACAGAAGGTTATTACTTAACTATAAATGAGTCGATAAAGATGATCCAACCAAACTCCATAATCTAATACAAAAACTCATGCTGGAGAAACTCAGCATGCCTGGTCTGTGAAAAGAAAGCAGAGTCAATGCTTCAAGCCCAGTGACCCTTCTTCAGAATGCTGTTTCTGCTTTCTCTCCACAGATGCTGCCAGATCTCCTGAGTTTCTCCAGCAAGTTCTATTTTTGTTTCAGATCTTCGGCATCTGTGGTTCTGTGTTTTATTCCATAATCTGATAACAGGATCGTAAAGGAGATTCATAGAATGGCTACTGTGCAGATGGAAGCCATTTACTCTGAATTGTCTGTGTTGACTTTGTGCAAGATTAATTCAAGTTGGACCCTTTCCACTGCCATTATCCTGAAGCCCCAACATTTCTTCTTTGGTTGGTTTAATTAAAACAGACAGCTGGTTTTTCAAGCTAAGCCAACAGCATAGGTTTAATTCCTGCACTAGCTGAGGCTACCATAATAAAAAGGAAGAAGAATATGGACCCAAGCTATGTCTGCCTTTTTGTAGGTTACGTGGAACAATCCCTCTTCCACAGCTACACTGGCCCCATCCCCCACCTCTTCCTCCATTACATCGATGGCTATATCGGCACCACCTCGTGCTCTCACGAAGAGCTTGAACAGTTCATCCATTTTACTAACACTTTCCACCCCAACCTTAAGTTCACCTGGACCATCTCCAATACCTCTCTCTCCTTCCTGGACCTCTCTGTTTCCATCTCTGGTAATCACCTTGAAACTGGCATCTATTTCAAGCCCACCGACTCCCACAGCTACCTAGGATACACCTCCTCTCACCCACCCTCCTGCAAGAAGGCCATGCCCTATTCCCAATTCCTTAGCTTCCGCCATATCTGCTCCCAAGATGAGGCATTCCACTCCCGGACATCCCAGATGTCCTCATTTTTGAAAGTCCACAATGTACCCCCCACAGTGGTCGAAAACGCCCTCGACCGCGTCTCTTGCATTTCCCACACCTCAGCCCTCACACCCCCTCCCCACAATAACAACAAAGACAGAATTCCTCTTGTCTTCACTTATAACCCATCAACCTCCAGATCCAACGCATCATTCTTCACCACCTGCAATCTGACTCCACTCCCAAGGATATATTTCCCCCCCCCACCCTTATCTGCCTTCCAGAAGGACCGCTCTCTCTGAGACTCCCTCGTACGCTCCACATTCCCCAATAGCCTCACCACCCCTGGCACTTTTCCCTGTAACGCAGGAAATGCTGCACCTGCCCCTACACCTCTCCCCTCACCTCCATCCTAGGCCCCAAGAAAACCTTCCACATTAAACAAATGTTCACCTGCATATCTGCTAATGTGGTATACTGTATCTGCTGTTCCCAATGTGACATCCTCAACATCGGGGAAACCAAGTGAAGGCTTGGAGACCGCTTTGTGGAGCACCTACGCTTGGTTCGTGACAAATGATAACACCTCCCAGTCGCGAACCACTTCAACTCCCCCTCCCACTCCCTGGACGACATGTCCATCCTGGGCTTCCTCCAGTGCCACGACGATACCACCCAAAGGCTGCAGGAACAGCACCCCATATTTTACTTGGGAACCCTGCAGCCCAATGGTCTCAATGTGGACTTCACAAGCTTCAAAATCTCACCTCTCCCGACCTCATCCCAAAACCAGTCCAGCTCGTCCCCGCCTCCTTGACTTCTCTGTCTTCCCTCTCACCTACTCCCCCCTCCCTCCTCACTGAAAACCCCCCATCTCAACTCCTGACCTACGCTCACCTGTACTGGCTTCATCCCTGCCTCCTTGACCTGTCCGTCTTCTCTCCACCTTTTGGTCCTCTATCCACCTTCTCCCATCGCCTGCCCCTCTCTCTATTTATTTCAGAGCCCACTTCCCCTCACCCATTTCTGAAGAAGGGTCCAGACCCGAAACGTCAGCTTTCCTACTCCTCTGATGCTGCCTGGCATGCTGTGTTCATCCAGCTCTACACCTTGTTATAACAGACGCCAGCATCGGCAGTTCCTACTATCTCTGAGAATAATATGCTGTTTGGCCCTTTGAGTCTGCTCCGCCATTCAGTTGGATCATGGCTGATCCGACAATCCTCATGTCAACTTTCCTGCACTTTCCCCATAAATTTTGATACCCCTACCGGTCAAGTATCTCTCTGTCTCAAGCTTTAAATATGCAGGAGGACTCTTCCCCCACAGCTCTCTGTGGCAAAGAGTTCCAAAGACTCACAACCCTTTGAGGGAAGAAACTCCTCCTCATCCCAGTCTTAAATTGGCACCCAATTGGAAATTGAAAATATAATCCAGGCTTAAATTGGAAATAGCAAGAAAGTAGATGCGAGAAATGTTGGATCAGCTGTGATCCTATTGAATGGGAGAGGAGGCTGACGGGGCTGAACAGCCTACTCCTGTTCTTATTCTTGTGGTTTTAATTCTGAGACTATGCTGTCTGGTCCTAGACTCTCCCGTGAGGACAAACATCCTTTCACCATTTATCCTGTCAAGCCCCTTAAAAAGCTTCTGGGTCTCAAGGAGATCACCTATCATTCTAAATTCCAATGAGTGGTGTCCCAGCTTTTTAGCCCCTGCTCATAATACAATTCATCCATACCTAGTGAACCTGCTATGAACTGCCTGTAGTGAAATGACTTCTTTCCTTAAATAAGGAGAGCAAAACTGCTCACACCACTCCAGATGTGGTCTTACTAGTACCTTGTACAGTTGCAGTAAGACTTCCTTATTGTTATACTCCAAGCCCACTGAAATAAGGGCAAACATTCAATTAGCTTCCCAATTACCTGCCACGCTGGTGTGCTAGCTTTCTGTCTTTCGTTCACAAGTAGCTCTGAGTTTTCTCCATTTAAATAGCATTCTCTTCTTTCTTTCTACCTTCCAAAATGAACACCTTCACATTTTCCCACATTAAAATCCATTTGCAACTTATGCCCACTTACTTGTCCTGTCAATATCTCTCTGGAAACTGTTTGTATCCCTCTCACAACCTGCCTTTCTACCTATTTTTGTGCCATCTGCTAATTTGGATGAAGGACTCTCCTTCTCAACCTATCCCCTTGTCTGCAGCATGGTGACCCACAGGTTAAACCATCACCAGTTATCTCTCCTTAAGGAGAGGATAGCTCAATATTCTTGTAGGATGATGACAACTTTACCTTTACACAATATCTCTGTTTATAAATCCCAGTATCACATGGCTTTGATACTCAGGGTTCCTGAGTGGCGACGGCATCTTCAGAAGCAATGCCACTACAGAATTGGCTGGCCTGTGAAGCCAGGATTGGGACTCTCGCTACCACGTGGAGTGGGCTGGTGTGGCCCAGATGGGAATCTGATGGCAGCATGGCATGGACTGGTGAAGCCTGGAGTGGGACTGTAATAGCAGAGAATGAAAGGTTGGACTCTTTTTAAGGTATTTTTCTTTATCTTTTATTTTGCTTTAAGTCAGCGAGAATGGCACCTATGCATGGTGAAGGAACACACTTTTCACTGTATTATTGTATTTTATATTGAATACATGTGACAATAAATTATTCAAATCAATTCAAATCAAATCCTTTATTAATAAATTTCTCAACTGGTCCTTCCCCTTTCAATGGTACATGCATATGCTCCTTCATGTTCCTCTGCTCCTTCACCCTTTAAAAAATTACATCCTTTTTTTAACATTGCCTTATCTTGTTCTTCCTTACAAAAAGGTGTCATTGTATTAAATTTTATTTGATATATGATTATCCATTCCAGCAGCCTACATAATAAGGCAAAAATATTTCATGTGAAGGATAGCTGAGCATTGAAATTAAAGTGGAGAAGATTTTTGATTCAATAAACATAGCTAGAGGCATGTTAGTGTTCTGGAGAAAAAGGAAATAAATATTGTCCGAACTTCAATCAGTAAGGCAACTCAGTCAACGCAATGTATGGTTGCACAAAGATTTCAGGCAGTTATTTTTAAGTCTAAAATTGATGAGAGAAATCTTAAATGATTGTGGAAAGCAATATTTGTATCATAAGTTTTGGAATCAGTTCCCTAATCCAGTATCATTAGCATATGAAAGTCTGCACCCTACTGGCCAAATATACCCTGCACAAGTTAAATATGGGCCCAACTCACCTGGCTTTGACTTAATGTGGACCACCCACCACATATGGACAGAACTGACTAGAAATCAAAAACGCATTCAGAGAATTTACTTTATATGTAAGTGGCAAGATTATAATGGAGCAGAGAGATTTTTTTTGGGCTGAAGTAGGAAAAGCTATTGGGACTGACCAGAAGGAATGATCTTTATTGTTCTTCTGGCCAATGCTGAGCGTGTTGTTGGAGTATTGAGGCTGGTATTGGGTGCTAAACTTGTAAAAATAATAGCAAAAAAAAAATTTCAGTTGCATGGCAGCATTTAAGTCATAAAGATAACAAAGCTAAGGAAACAGTCAAGAACAAAAATCAATAAGCCAAGGAAGGAGACAACAGTGAGGTGGCTGAAAAACTTAGTTAAAGATGGTTCTGAAAGGAGGAAGGTCTGGGGGAGATATAAAGGCCTTCACAGTGGAAATTTCAGAGCAAAGGGTCAAAGTTACTGGAATGGGGTGGGAGAGAAAACTATACACAATAGACTGGAGTCCAATAAGTGGCAACAGTCGGTCAGAGAAAGTTACTGATCGACAGAGAGATCAGATTTAAACACAAAGAAAAGAGTTTTAATTTTAAGGTGTTGGAGGTACTGAAAAGGAGATGGATTTGAAGAAAATGGCATTAGTGTTCTTAGCATTTATCTGGAGAAAATTGCACAATTTGCAAGATTATTTTAGTCAGACAAGTGGTCTGATAATTTAGAGATGGTGGGAAAAGACAAGGGAGGTGGTAAAGAACAGGAGATAATAAGGACTGCAGATGCTGGAAGCCAGAGTCTATAGGTGTGAGGCTGGAAAAGCACAGCAGGTCAGATAGTGGGTAAGTCAACATTCTGAGCCAAAACTCTTTGTCAGGACTGGAATGGGAGCTGGGTATTGTCAGTATACTTGTGGAAGATAATCACATATCTCCGGATGTTCTTGAGATAGCAGGTTGTGGAGGTGGAGAGAAACTAGAGAGACAGCAGTGATTCAGCTCTTGTATCTGAAGGTTGAAATTGAGGTTTAGCTTAGTTGACAAGTGGTTGTGTCAGGAGGCAGCTGAATGAAACTCTGACTCACAATTTCTATGGTGCAGAAGATGATTGATTATATGGTCCATTGTGTCTGCTGTCTTTCTTGGGGTGGCATGGTGGCTCAGTGGTTAACATTGCAACTTCACAGTGCTAGAGACCCAGGTTCAAATCCACCCTTGGGCAGCCATTTTGTGTGGAGTTGATATATTCTCCCTGTGTTTGTGTGAGTTTCCTCTGGTTGCTCCAAAGATGTGCAGGTTAGGTGAGATGGCCATGCTAAATTGCCTGTAGTGTCCATGGTTTGTGCAGGCTATGTGGATTATTCATGGTAAATGTGGGGCTACAGAGATAAGATCTGGGTGGGCTGCTCTTCAGAGGGTCAGTGTAGACTGAATGGCCTGCTTCCATGCTGTAGGGATTCTAAGAATTTTGACTCAGTGTCAGTTGCTTCCTTTTTCTTTAAGTATGCACATTCTCTCTATTTATATAATTATCCAATGCTCTCTTTAATGATTCAATTGAACCTACAGGATTGCATTCGAAACTCAAACCATTCACTGTCAGAAAAAAAAATTATCTCGCCTTACATTTGCTTCTTCTGCAAAACTCTTTAACTGTTCCCCTTTCCAAAGAAGAATAATATTGGATTTGAAACATTAACACTGATTTTTCTTCTTAGATGATTTCCTTTCTCCAGCACTTTCTGTTTTTATTTCAGATCTCCAGAATCCATAGCATTCATTAAAACTGTGCCTTCTGGTTCTCGATCCTTTCAAGAGTGGGAACAGTTTCGCACAATCTAGTCTGCCCAGGCTCCTCATCATTTTGAAATCTTATATCAAATCTTGCCTCAGCCTTCTCCCCTCCAAGGTAAACAATCCCAACTTCTGTAATTTATCCTTATATCCGAAGATTCTCATTTCTGGAACCATTCTTGTAAAACTCTCCTGAGCTGTCTCCAATACATTCACATCCTTCCGATAAAGTGCTGCTCACAACTGTAGACAATACTCCAGAATGACCTATCCAGTGTCTTACAATGAACTCAGTCTAACCTCCCTGCTCTTGTACTCTATGTCCTTATTAATAAAGCTTAGCATATTGCAGGCTTTTTGGACAGCTTTATCATCCTGTCCTACCACCTTTAATGACTCATGCACATATGCATCCAGGTCTCTCTGCTCCTGCACACCTTTGGAATGGTCCCTTTCATTTTATACTGTCCATTATTTTGTACCAAGATGTATCACCTCCCACTTCTCCACATTGCACTTTGGTTATTGACATAGGTCATTGTTCAGTTATTGTTTTTCCTGCCAGTCTTTAGTCCCACTTGATCTGGCCCATCTTTGTTCTTGCCCTCATTGAAATCAACTGTCCACCAGGTAACTCTCCTTCCTGTGGATTGACCAATGTCACTTTTCACTGGCATCCTACATCCTATAATACAATGATCACTGTCCCCTAAATAATTCCCCACTGTCATCTGAAATATTTGGCTCATTTAATTCCCAAGAGCCCATTCCAGCTGTGCTTTCTTTCTTGTTTGACTGCGCATGTACTACTGCAGGAAATTTTTCTGAATACAATATAGGAAAGCCTACCCCACCACTGCCCCTTAGACTACCACTATTGTGGGCTATGCACAGTCAATTGCAGACCTTCATTTAGAACTACTCTACAATGTTTGGTTTAGAATGTAATTTCCCTGCAGATCTGTTCCGCTGCGTCCTCCCCACTATCCAGTGGTCTATAGACTACACCAAGCAATGCACTAGCACCCTTTGTATTCCTGAGCGCTAGTAAAATCAGATCGACATGAAACTTCTGAAATGTCCATTTTCTTCAGAACTGTAATGCTGTCTTTAACCAAACATTTCATGTATCCTCTTATTGCCTTCTAATATTCTCTGCTAGTTACTATACGTCTGCCGCATAGGTGGCGCAAATAACACTTTATTGCAAATGCAAATACACATTATATGTGTCGTGCTATGTAACGTAAGTACCTGTCTGATCGGCTGTCATTGTAACAGCAGAATCACAGGCTCCTTAGTGACATGTCATGTTAGAATCTTTCTAGGAACATGGAATGGGCAAGGAGAATGGCAAAGGGAGGCTGGTGGAATCATCATTACACAACATATTATGTGCTCACATCCTTCCTATTGAGTGGATATTGGTCAATCCTATTGTGTGGAACCTAGGACTATATACAAGTTGGAGCCTGAAGGAGCAGAAGCATCAGCGAAACAGGGCAGACCAGCAGCAGCATCTGGAAGAGCGTTGGATGGGGAAGAGAAGGTGTGGAATCTGTGTATTCCCAGGCTCATGGCTCCAGCTCGGTTGTGATGGTTGTGGAGTGGCGCCGGTGAAGACCTGTAACCGAGACCCCGGAGCCCACTACAGAGACTCTGACCATTGTCAAACAATGACTGGAGGAGCAGCAGAGGTGGAACAAGGAGAAGAGAGAAAGGTGAACTCTATTTCAGTAAAATCTTGCATTACATTCAGTGTTCCAAGATGGCATCAGTTTGATCACATTGATGGAATGGAAGTGTTTCCTGTTGATGGAGTCTCTTGGCATGGTGCTATCAGTGTGACGTATGTGCAGCCTATAGTGCCCTGTACCTGGGAGAAACCAATAATTTTGGCAAAGCCTATTCCCTGGGATGGAGCACTGTCCTGGTCGCGGGGAAACAAGATGAAGTGATGCGATTTGGCACAAATTACACTGGGAACAGCCTTGATACATTAATGAGTTGAAGATTGAGAGATCACACAGAGGTCTTCGGCGGGTCCTTGAAAGCAGCAAATGTCTCGACCCAGAAGGAGAGCACTGCATGTAGAAGCACATTGGTGAACATTAACAATTCAAGGTTAGAGGAAATAAATTTTGTGTCCTTGTGCAAACTATGAGATCTTAGATTATTTTTTGTGTATTGTGGTCGAGAGGTAAGACTTTTAAGGTTGCCCTGGTTATTTCTGCCTTGGAGAGATGACTGTGTTTAATCAGAAATGATCAAGGACATGGTTCAGATTGCTTGTGAGCAGGTTTTCTATCCCACACAGTTAGGCACTGTACGTATTTCACATTGCAGGGTGCTATGATTGTTGGCATGTTGAGAGTGTACTCTGTGAGTGACCAATTAATGCAGGGCTTCACATTACTCTCAAGTAGAGCCCATGTGCTCAGACAGAAAAGAAAAACACTGACACAGCCCACTCCAGCTGTGGTCGCAGCCATTTTCCACTGCACATTTGCGGCTTGGGTGAGGATGGAAATCAGCACAGGCCACACTTGGTAGAATGAGTTGCACTCTTCAGCCTGGTAGTCTGTGCCCCAGCCCTGAATCTCCAAACTCCTTGTCTACTGCACTGTCTGTTGATCCCTTCAGATCTGAGCTTCCACACAAACCTACACAACTCTTTATTTTGATCTCCATCACCCGGAGTCAAGCCCTACAACTGAGTCATGCCAAACGTCATGCTGCACTGTCCCCCTGTTGAAGCCTGGGTGGTAGTGACTGTTGATGGCCAAACCCCACTCTGTTCTCTCACAGTAACCCATCTCCTCCAATGTAATATCTTCTCCCAAACTTATATGTTGCTGCCTCCCACCCCCATCACAATTATTGTCCCCTATGCATCCCAGGATGCTATAACCAATCCTCACAATTGACTTCCCCAACTTCCCTAACACAGCGGTGACTCATGAAAACTCCCCTTGACTCTCAGAGAGCACTGATTGTTGTGTACCCTCCCAACCGAATTGGAAGAACAGCTCTGACCAGACCCCTGAGTGATCTCTCTGCTGCTCCCCAACTGACTTGCTGCAAAGCGCAGTCTGGTTGTGCTGGATCTCCAAGACTGATTGTCAACCACTCCTAGAGCTGTAAATGATATGGATTCCTGATCCTGGTAACCCCAAGCAACCATGAATCTCATTTTTCCAAACTCGTTATATTTTTCCCAACTATTTTTGTTAATTTCCCAATTGCCATTACCCATGTTGCTCATGGCCTGGGAAAATTCAGTCCTATGATCCCAGCCCCAGTGCTATCCAAAACCATGTATGTATAGAATTGTGGATCATGTCCAGTTCCATCCCAGTATAAGTATCGTAAGTTTTACTGTACATGTAACTACCACAACAGCCAATTTATGGGGCAATGATAAGGCTTCCCAGACTTAATGAAGCTGTTGTATCAAATAATGTGTAAGAAAATTACACTTTATGAAATAAGGGAAACAAAATGAGATTACAATTTGAAGACAATGTCTTTGCAGTGTTTAAATATTACATCATCTCCAAACTCACAAATAATGACAGTGAAATTGCATTTACACTTCAGTTCCCTATCACGAGCTGGATCTATCTGAAAATTGGAGAAGAGTGCCCTCTGCTGTCACAACTACCACTTTTCACAGATACTGTGTATTTTAAAATATTCAATCTGCTTCAGCAGCTTTGAATCACATCGTTGAGTGAGTAGCTGGTACGGAGAGGTGAGGTGGGATATAGCTGGGGAGAAAGTATATATTCACTGCCAAAGATCAGATCTGAATGATAAAATTATTTTCGGCTCTTGAGGATGTTTCGAGCATTCATAACAACTTTCAGTGCAAACGTGTCATAAAGCATTGGTCTACACTTACAGGCTTATGTAATACAAAAATACAGATCAGAAATAAAATGCATTCCCTTTATTAGAATCCCCTGAGAGGTAGATAACTTTAAAAATAATGAATTCCTGATGACCTAGTCAAGAAGAAGAAGGAAGCTTACTTGAGGTTGAGGAAGCAAGGATTGGACAGGGGTCTAGACGTCTACAAGGTAGCCAGGAAGGAATTGAAGAATGGACTTAGGAGAGCTAGAAGCAGGTATGAAAAACCTTGGTTGGTAGGATTAAGGAAAACCCCAAGGCGTTCTATGCTTATGTGAGGAACAAGAGGATGGCCAGAGTGAGGGTAGGACCAATCAGGGATAGTGGAGGTAACTTGTGCCTGGAGCCAGAGGAGGTAGGGGACGTTCTTAATGAATATTTTGCTTCAGTATTCACCAATGAGAGGGACCTTGACGTTTGTGAGGACAGCAGGAAACAGGCAGATATGCCCGAACAGGTTGATGTTAGGAAGGAGAGGATGTGCTAGAAATTTGAAAAACATGAGGATAGATAAGTCCCCTGGGCCAGACGGGATATACCTGAGGTTTCTACGCGACACGAGGGAAGAGATTGCTGCGTCTTTGGCAATGATCTTTGCATCCTCACTGTCCACTGGAGTCGTACCAGATGAGTCAAGGGTGGAAAATGTCATTCCCTTGTTCAAGAAAGGGAATAGGGATAATCCTGGGAATTATAGACCGGTTAGTCTTATATCTGTGGTGGGCAAATTATTAGAGAGGATTGTAAGAGATATTATTTATGATTATTTGGAAAAGCACAGTTTGATTAGAAATAGTCAGCATGGCTTTGTGAGGGGCAGGTCATGCCTTACTAGCCTTACTGAATTCTTTGAGGATGTGACAAAACACATTGATGAAGGCAGAGCAGTGGATGTAGTGCATATGGATTTTAGCAAGGCATTTGATAAGGTTCCCCATGGTAGGGTCATTCAGAAAGTAAGGAGACATTGGATTCAGGGAAATTTGGCTGTCTGGATACAAAACTGGCTGTCCAATAGAAGACAGGGGGTGGTAGTAGATGGAAAGTATTTAGTCTGGAGCTCGGTGACCAGTGATGTTCTGCAGGGATCTGTTCTGGGACCTCTGCTCTTTGTGATCTTTATAAATGATTTGGATGAGGAAGTGGAAGGGTTGGCTAGTAAGAATGCCGATGACATGCAGGTTGGTGGAGTTATGGACAGCGTGGAGGGCTGTTGTAGGTTTCAATGAGACTTTGACAGGATGCAGAGGTTGCCAAAAAGTGGCAGATGGAATTCAACCCAGAAAAGTGTGAAGTGATTTGTTTTGGAAGGTCAAATTTGAATGCAGAATACAGAGTTAATGGCAGGATTCTTGGTAGTGTGGAAGAACAGAGGGATCTTGGGGTCCACGTCCATAGATCCCTCAAAGTTGCTACCCAAGTTGATAGAGCTATAAAGAAGGCGTATGGTGTGTTGGTTTTCATTAGCAGGGGAATTGAGTTCAAGAGCTGTGACGTTATGCTGCAGCTCTATAAAACCCTGATTAGACCACACTTGGAATATTGTGTTCAGTTGCTGTCGCCTCATTATAGGAAAGATGAGGAAGCTTTAGAGAGGATGCAGAGGAGATTTACCAGGATGCTGCCTGGACTAGAGGGCAGGTCTTATGAGGAAAGGTTGAGGGAGCTAGGGCTTTTTTCATTGCAGCGAAGAAGGATGACAGGTGGCTTGATGGAGGTGTACAAGATGATGAGATGCATGGATAGATAGCCAGAGACATTTTCCCAGGGCGGAAATGACTATTACAAGGGGGCATAATTTTAAGGTGATTGGAGGAAGGTTTAGGGGAGATGTCAGAGGTAGGTTCTTTACACAGAGAGTGGTGGGCGTATGGAATGCGCTACGGGCAGTGGTAGTGGAGTCAGATACTTTAGAGACTTTTAAACGACACTTAGATAGGCACATGGAGGACAGTAAAATGTAGGGTATGCAGGGTAGATTGATCTTAGTAAGATAGTAGATCGACATGACCTTGTGGGCTGAAGGGCCTGTACTGTGCTATACTGTACTATGTTCTATGTTCTAACTGAAATAAATTGAAGAACAAGATTTCATGTTTTAAGACTTCTACCAAAACAGCAAGTTAATAACAAATATTACTTAACTGGCAACTCATACATCAAACTAAAGAAGGGGCACTTCTGAATTTACTAATTAACACAATCGAGATATGTCTTACGAGGCCTTTTCGTCTATTCTGGTGAAAAAGTAGCACTACAAATCTGAGTCCCAAATTACTCCCAACATTTCAGAGATTCACTTCTACTTACCATCCTATGTCAAATTGAATGTCGCTTTGATAGTTGGCCCATCCAGTTTAAGTCTCCCAGATCTGACTTCTACCAGCAAGTCCCACCTGGGGAAGTCTTTATTCCTTAAACCTCCGAATGTCCCATCCATCCTGTTCCCTTCCATCATGCAGAAAAACAGATCCTCATCAAAATCTTGCCTTCTCATGGTACCTTCCAAAAGCAACTGCACCTTTACAGAAAACTGTCACTGGACTTTCAACAAGTTTCAGTTTGGGTTTCAGATCTCGTGGGCATATGTGTGTGTAGAGGTTCTGGTGTGGCCATCTTCCTCAATATCCAGAGCAAGCAGTTTCACCTTAAGCTAAAAGCGACTCTTTAAAACATAACCATCTCAAAACAGATGTGAAAGATGCTACATAAAAGCAATTTTTCTTTCCTCTTTTTGTTTGGCCTTCTTCATTTTGCAGAATCTTCCTACAGCTGAGATGAGTACCTTGTCCTCTCTTTTATACAGAGATAAGATGCAATCCTTTGTGAACACAGCATACAGCATGTCATTACGATTCATAAGCTCCTTGCAAGATCGTCCTGCAGTCTTTCCTCCATATCTACCATGGTATTTGAAATAGTGGACTTTAGTAGACTTTTGCAGTGGTTTGCTCCTATTTGTATTATTGTTACAGCAAAACCTTCATTAGGAAAATTCTCCCCAGTTACTCTGGAGGGATAATGGAATGGGTTCATTAATTATGGGGCACAGTCTATCTCTAACTACCAAAGCAACTATTTGAAGAATTCTTATTGAAGAACTTTTAGGGATTGTAGACCAGTGAAACACAATTTCATAGATATAATAGATTGCTGTGAAGAACAATTTTATCTGGCATTGCACACCAACTAAATGTTGTTTGGAAGTCTCTTATGTTTGTTTAGAACTGTGGATTCTCAGAAGTGGACTTCATGACCACAAATCCCATTGCTGGCAAAGATGTGGAGACAACCATTCACTCTATTACTGTTTCTATTGATATGGACTGCTGATTAAAGCCTGCATATTGTCTATGGGTGAGGATAGTGGGATGGTTCTGAAGTTCAGTACTGGAGGGAGAAGACCAAGTTAATTGCCCCCTTTGCTTCATTTTGGTCCCATCAATTATCTACTGGATATTTCAATTGTAGTCAAGATCTTGTGGTGCATGATGTGTCAAATTCTTTAGGCTGCTCTACTTCTTTTGCGTGGCTGTACATTACATCACGTGTTACTTCAGTGATCACGTGGCAGTGACGCTGAAATTTCTAGCTTACTGCCATGAATTGCTAATGATTCCCAAATCTGGAAAGCAAGCAGGGAAACCTCAAGAGCACATCCTGAGTACTTGTAAATATGCTCTGGGATTGCAATAATCAATCTATATTTATATAATGACTTCCACAACAATGAAAAGTTACTTCAGAGCCAATGACAATTTTGAAGTATAGTCACTGCTGTAACGCAGGGAAAAGTAGCAGTCAGCTTTCACACAACAAGGCCTCATAGGGAATGATAACTGGTAATGAGACAAACGATTAGCTAAATTGTTTCTCTGGTGATGGTTGACCAATCAATCTTCGCTAAACAATAAGGGAGTTCCATAAACCTTTTCAAATAATGCCATGGGATGTTTACCATCGTTCTGAGAAGGTAAATTGGGTTCAGATTTAACATTTCCTCTGGAAGATATTGAGCAATAGCCTGAATGACATGCTCATGTTTGGAAAATGGTTTGAATCCACAAACTTCTAAGTTAGAAGTAAAAGTGCTGCATGGGATGTCCTAATTCCACATTGTTCGTTATTTTCCTTTCATTGCCTAATGTTCTTTGTTCCTCTTTTAGTATTCTTTTCTGAATTTTTATTTCTTTTGGATGTTCCATCCACTCTGCATTTCTCTCCATAAATTATCTCTCAACTTTTTCTTCGTCAACTTTATTTCTTCTATATAACTCATAAGTGTATCTGTCTCTGTTATATCTTGCTATCCCCTATTTCTGAAATGTATTCTAACTCTTTCTCAGTATCGTTGTTTCTATCCTCCTTTTCTAATTCAACGAGCCTGATGGACTGTCAGTGCAGTATATTCTCTATTAATTTTTGGAGAGCTTGTTGTGGGATACGTATTTTCCTTTCCTAGTCGGTGCCATATTGTACCATTGCCACCAGATCCCATTTTAAATTTTCCCATTGATAATCAGCTGTAGGGATGCCAGATATGAGGATTCCACAAAATATGCAGATCACAGGTCAAACAAAAACACTGTCTCATCTCAACAGTTAGAAATTGAGCTGTCATTTAACGTTTGATCTCTTAATTAAAGACATAATTAATGAAATTCAGTCCATCTGATGCCCAAGTTGTCCTTAATTTATTGCTGAATTTTTAAAAATGAAATTATTTCTTGTCTGTGATAAACTTTATAACTTAGTCCAATTTCTTGTTTTGTGGCAATAAAGCTAATTCTAAATTCTGTGTTGACCACAGCCTCAGTTCAAAATTCAAGAGTAAAATTCAGATTTGTAGAATCTGTAAAAACCATTGTGGAACATTATAGGTATTTGAATGATGTGGGTTATGGTCAAGGAATGTAATAGAATCAGGCAAGAGAGTGGATGAGGGCTGTCTTGAAATTGGGAGCAACTTGCTGCCTCATTTATACAACTGCTGGGCATGGGGCAAGATCCTTGCCAGAGCAGAAAGCTGCCCATTGAGGGGGATTACTGTTTGCTAACAACCTTAATAACTGCATATCTAACCTCATTAATATTGAAATTCCTATCCTACCAATCATGCTGAGCAAATTAGATGCCGAGAATTCTTGACAAGGATGTCAGTGCAGGTATCTGGTCATTTCAGCTCACCAATTGCTTTAAAGGATCACCAGCCTGGACATTGGCTACCGATACCTTTGAGCATGCTTCATGTGCACTGGTCAAATGCACCCCACATCCATGCCCACTTGCAGTAGCCTTCTCCACATCAATGTTACCCCTTGGGATGCATGGTGGAGATGTTCTCTGTCCTGACAGAAAGTAAGAAACTGATTTGCAAAGAGGACATAAGCAACCTACAAAGGGATATAGAATAAATATGGGAAAGTGTGAAATTGTCCATTTTGGCAGAAAGAATGGTAAAGAAAGACATAATCCAAACAATGAGGGATTGCACAGCTCTGAGCTGCAGAGAGATCTGGGTGCCCTAGTGCATAAATCACAAGAGGTTAGTATGCACAGCAAGTAATTAGGAAAGTGAAAAAATGTTATGGTTTATTATGATGGGAACTGAATGCAAGAGTAAGGAAGTTATGTTTCAGTTATACAGGCCATCAGTGAGGCTGCATTGTGAGTACTGTGTACAGTATTGGTCACCATACTTATGGAAGGATGTTAATGCATTGGAAGCAGTTCAGAGAAGGTTTACTAGACTAATAAAGGTAAAGTTGCCATTATCCTACCATATCTTCGGACTGCTCTCTCATTAGAGAGACACAGCTGGTGGTGGTTTAACTTGAGGAACATCACAGTTCAGGTGAGGGGAGTGATTGAGAAGGAGAGTCCTTCATGGTAACCTCAGTTGGTGTAGGAATTGCATTGCAAACCAACCATCCAGCCAACTGAGCTAACCAACAATCTGGACTAATACCTGGGATGAGCGAATTTCCTTACGAGAAGAGGATGAACAGGCTAGGCCTGTATCTCTAGTGTTTAAAAGAATCAGAGCTGGATTAATTGAAACATAGTCAATCGTGAGATGACTTGACTGGGTGGATGTGGAAAGGATACTTCATTATGGATCAATGTAGGAAAATGAACATAGTTCAAAAATGAACCCATTTACTTCAGAGATGAGGATTTCTTTTTTTTTTTCGAGGAAGTTGAGAGACTTTGAAATTCCCTCCCTCAAAAAGCAGTGGATGCAGAATTTTTGAGTATCTTGAAGGCAGAAGGCAATAGATTCATGTTTACCAAGGGGGTAAACGATTATTGGGGATATGCAGGAATATAGAGTTGGGTTAAAATCTGATCAGCCATGATTTTATTGAATGGTGGAGCAGGTTTGATGGGCCAAATGGTGTACTTATGTTCCTAATTCGCATGTTCATGTCATTGTAATGCTTCGGAACAGTCATATACCTAGCTCATGAACTGGGCTAGACTTCATCTACTACCTGTTCACTTGATGTCATAGTGTTCACTCACTGTGACTCTACCTGCATGCTCACAGCAACCCTGTTTTGTATTGCCTTGCCTTGCCTTTTGCACTTTACCCAATCAGCCCCATCTGATTCACTAATGTTCTTTAGGGAAGGCAATCTGCCGTCCTTACCTAGTCTGATCGACACGTGACTCCATACCCACACCAATGTGGTGACCCACTGGGTAATTGTGGATGACAATAATTTCTGGCCTTGCCAGTGATGCCCACATCTCATGAATGAATTTTCAATAATTCATAAATAGCTTGTTCATACTGGCCTGCGGTTTAGTGCACACGCAAAGCCAGAAAGTTTGTTTTGGTTATCAGTAGGTCTGAGTGAAGTCAAAGAAGATAGGTTTTCCTCAGGGGGAATGTCCTGGCATAGTAAGTCAAAAGCAGACCCTGATGCCAGTCCAGAAGCTTGGACATGATTGGTCACTGCTTGGGGTGTTCAGAGTCAGGATAATCTCCACAGAAGGAGTAAGGAGGTGAATATCAGGCAGCCCACCACCCACCTTAACTCTTTGTGCCTGTTGTGTGCTATTTTCATTCTGGAAAGAGAGAGAAACAGGTATTAAGAGAAATGAAAGTAGTTGCACACTGTTATTCTGGTGTGAGTGGGGAGGTGTCCCGAGTGAGGGAATAATGTTAGTGCTATCAGTTCAGGTGGATGTCAGTGAGTGAGGAAAGATGTTACAGGCAATAGTGACAGTGGTAGAACATGAACCTTGGTAACAGGAGGATGTGGTAGCAGTGATAGAGTGAGTCTGCAGTGTTGGAGAGAAGGTGGTGGCAGTTATGCTGACAGAGCGGAGAAGGTCATTGACTTTCTTCCTACATTCTTGTGCATTTCTCTACATTGCACAGGTGGCAGGCCTAGACCTAGGCTGACTTGAGCAGCTGTTGTGGTCTTCACCACTGGTCTTGGACAAAGAGAACGTCCTGCCCCTGCATCAACATGTCCAGCAGGACATCTAGGTACCTGCCTGCAAAGTGGAGCACCAAGTCTCATTTATCTGCCATGTCTGATGTAATTCTCTGGAATCTTGAAGGGTACGTCTACACTGACAATGACTTTTACAGACAAAGCTGCTGGTCAGTTCTGGGATTTCCTGCTCGTGGTGAGTTGATTGAGGAACAGAGCATGGCATTATGGGGCTAGAATTGTAATGAGGAGGGTATCAAAGAGGCAGGTCAGGCAAGTTTGGTAAGATACAATAAGAAATTTTGCTAGGCCTCATAGTGAGAAACCCTCCAAAAAACGTGACCAAACTGACACTTAGCATCTGAGAAATGTAAGATTCAGTCCTACTTCTCTCTTCCTTTTGCTCATTTTGGGTTGTGGACTAAGAAGGTGAAGAAAGGGGACTGTTGTAAACAAGGAATTTCTTGTGCAAATTTGAATTGTGGTTTCAATTTAATAGCTGTAAAGCTTGTCATAGACTTTTCAGTTTTAAGATTTCTTTTTAAATGTAATTAAATTTTAATTACTGATAAATCAAGTCAATAAAGAAAGCTTCTAATCAAGCTTTAAATTTTGCTTGGTTGTTTCTTCGCCCTTTTAAAAAGGTTTGTCTTCACATCTTCTTTGGAAAATTTTCTGCATTTTAAATTGTAATTTTTTTTTCTTAAATCTTTAAATTGTACACATATTCTTTCAATAAAACTGTTAAAACTATTTTCAAGAGGTTAAGGACTTGTAAATTTGTTTACACCATAGAAAAATATTATGAACTATGTTTTTGAACTGCAGAATCTAAACAGAGAATTCACAGTAATTTTCTTTTCTTCTTGATGGATTTCCCATCTTTGTCAGGAAATTAGAAGATCTTTAAGCAATTTCTGTTGTACAATAAAAAAAGCTTTTTATCTCAAAACAGCTTATTGTTTTGAATTCTTCCTCTATCTTCAACTTCAATCTCACTAACAATGTTGCTGATTGAGATACTTTTAAATGATGTTCCCCAATTAAGGAATTGCTCTGTAGTTTATGTCGTTGATCTCAATGTTCATAATGTTCATTTTTATTACATTTTCCTGGTTTTTCTTAACTTGACAGCATGAATAGTGTTTTCTACCTTATCTTTAAGGGACTCAACTCATCTGTGGATCCCAATATTGACTGCTTCAATACGACTTCACTTCTCAGATGTACTCCTAACTGGTTTGTTTAGTCCTCGCAAGGTTTTTCTCTGGTTCTGGCTGGTTTGGAGCTTTAGAAAATGGCTGCTATGCTGCAAGAGTTCATCCAGTCTGAGCTGAGTGACTCCTGTCCCTAATGCAGCAGCTACTGTTTAGCCTGCTGCTCCTCGTTTAGCACGGTCATATTCTTCAAGAAGTATTCATTTTCTCAATCAGAATCTTTCCGTTGTCTTCTCTTTGGATTTCTACTGGTACTTTCTTCCTTTTAGCCAGTAATCAACATCTCTGCCACGATATGCAAAGGATGCCTCCAGCTGGCTTCTGGTTCTGTTAGGATCATTTTTGAGTAAAACTGCTGTCTGCACTCCCTCTTCCAATGCTAGTCTACAGGGCTTACTAGTGGTGAAGGATTAACCACTAATAAGTATTTGGTAGAACAGGAACATTCTTAGGTAACATAAAGTAGCTAATTACATAATAAGATAACAGGTTACATATGCTTAAAAATGGCTAACTACATTAATACCACGTAAGAGACTGTAGACTGTAGTAATCAGTAGATGAAGCTATGCCTAAACGTCTGGGTTAACCTTTTCAGGCCAAGTGCTTAGTACAACATCACTTGGTTGGATTTGTAATTAAGGAAATATCACCCATTCCAGTCACCTCTTTATATTGTTTCTGAACTTATTTCAATAAAGGATGTAATCTTTCAGGGTGTGTAAATATATAGCATTGTAGGATCTCACTTTATTATGAAGTTGTGAGCAGTGTTGAGTTTCTCTAATCCATTAAGTAGTTGGAGTATTTCTGCTTCCCATCCTCAACCAGTTGAAAAAATTTAAGGGCAAGACATGCATCTCTGCTCAAGGGTGAGAATTCTTGATTGATTCTTGAAGTATGCCTAAGTTCTCTACTATCTGATGCTCCTTTTATTGCAGAGTTGCATCTTTAAACTTAAGCATCATATCTTCTGAAGCAGGTATTTACACTGGCATCAATCCTGGTACCCTGTCTGATCAGATAGCGACACTCGCCCCAGTAGTGAATTTAAGTGCCCATTGACATAAATACCTTCATGATAAAAGGTGAGGTTTGGATCATATACTTCCCCTTGGAATATCTTTGGTTTTCTTCTACTGTAGCCTATTTTACTCAAGAACTTCTTTGTGTTGGTAGCAATTTGACTCCTTGTTACTCTGTGAATGGGAACATCTTTGACACATGTCCTGAAAATGATTAATTGTTTTACAGATAAAGCATTCATTGGGGCAGCATGGTGGCTCAGTGGTTAGCACTGTAGCCTCACAGTGCCAGGGTCCTGGGTTTGATTCCAGCCCCAGGTGACTGTCTGTGTGGAGTTTGCACATTCTCCCCGTGTCTGTGTGGGTTTCCCCCTACAGTCCAAAGATGTGCAGGCTAGGTGGATTGGCCATGCTAAATTGCCCATAGTGTTCAGGGATGTGTGGGTTACAGGGGGATGGGTCTGGGTGGGGCATTCCAAGGGTCAGTGTGGACTTGTTGGGCTGAAGGGCCTGTTTCCACACTGTAGAGGTTCTAATTCTAATGTAGGGATTCTAATTTTACAATAGCTGGGCTCAGTTTGGAGCTCCTTGCTCTGTTGGACAGCTGTTCTGTTCCACATCCTCCCATTCCTGTGAACCTCCCTTGAGTTGTGAATGGAACTCCTTTCCCTCTCTCTGTGTGATCGTCACCTTCAGTTTCTCAAGGTACTCAACCTATCTTCATTGCAATATTAGTCAGAGCACAGCAAATGAAAGTGATTTTTTGCGACTTTTGTTGAATTGTTTTGCAATTAATTCAGGCACTTTTAGGAGAGAATGAGGACTCCTGTTGCCTGCTCTATGATATTTCTGAGAGAGATTATATTTCTTGTTCTCCCCTATTAGTAGAAGTCTAATTAAAATTATCAACCATGTCTGCAGTGAATATCTCTGCATCAAGAAATGATCCCAACACAGGGCTCTCAGAAAAAAGGGATGAGTTGCACTTGATAAAAGGATTCTGGTAACCTCTTGGGTATCTGGTATTGAGGAATGTGCAAGGTGATTTATTTTGATTAAAGCATATTTCACACAAGCTGGATGTAAAAACATGAGAGCCTTTTTTCTTTTCATATAATGTCATATGTAGTTTTGAATATTTCATGCTTCTCATCAATTGATCTTGGAACTGTGGGGAGCCTGCCAGTCTGTAGGACTGAGTAATTCCCTCTTTCTTTCCTTTTGTTTTTTGTTTGATTGTTGTCTAGGAAACAGTGACTCTGGGCGATTCTCAGTGTTCCGGAGACTCTCTCAAAAAGCAGATGGAGTTGACAGAAACTGCAGCTTTATTAGCCGCAGCCGAGGATAATAAAGCACCCGTGGAGATAAAGGATTCAACTCTGGAATATAATTTGGAAATATCACGAAGCAGCCCTTTGCTGCTTCTAAGGAATATAGATAAACAGGTAGAAAATGAAAAGTTAAAGCTGTAACCTGTTGATAGCTGGAACTGCCAGTAACGTTATAGTCTCTATTATACAAAAACATGCAAAATAATTGAGGTGAAGAGACTAACTTTTGTAAGATTGTCTTTGGGTTACATCATTGCTTAAGGATAGTTCGAGGGGGAATATGCTACATTGGTATTTGCTTCACGTGCAGAATCATACTCAAAGAGTTTAAAAGCATTATGTATTAATTGTCTGCAGAGTGCGCAGCTAACGGAATCAGTAAACAGTTTGATACCTCCACTCAATTTATCACCTGCTTCTTCTCCTGTCTCTTGTAAGACATGCAAACACCCTGATAGCTTTTTCTACAGGTAAGAATGTTTGTTTGTTAATTTACCTCTGTTTCACTCTCAGTGATAACTTGTGCATTTCCTAGTTAGGAATGTGATTCGCAAGTAGTTGCTTTCTTTGGCAAAACCATGACATTTATTGTTACAAAAGTAATTTTAATTAAATGTTCCTCTTTAGAATTACTGATCCATACAAACCAGTTTAAAAACTCTTTGGGTGTTAGATTAATTCTTTGTAGAAGGTCAAAAATGCATGCGCTTGATAGAAAGTAGATAAGTCCCCTGGGCCGGATGGGATTTATCCTAGGATTCTCTGGGAAGCTAGGGAGGAGATTGCAGAGCCTTTGGCTTTGATCTTTCTGTTGTCATTGTCCACAGGAATAGTTCCAGAAGACTGGAGGTTAGCACATGTTATCCCCTTGTTCAAGAAGGGGAGTAGAGACAACCCTGGTAATTATAGACCAGTGAGCCTTACTTCAGCTGTGGGTAAAGTGTTGGAAAGGATTATAAGAGATAGGATTTACAATCATCTAGAAAGGAATAATTTGATTAGGGATAGTCAACACGGTTTTGTGCCTCACAAACCTTATTGAGTTCTTTGAGAAGGTGACTAAACAGGTGGATGAGGGTAAAGCGGTTGATGTGGTGTATATGGATTTCAGTAAAGCGTTTGATAAGGTTCCCCACTGTAGGCTATTGCAGAAAATTCAGAGGCATGGGATTGAGGGTGATTTTAGTGTTTTGGATCAGAAATTGGCTAGCTGTAAGAAGACAGAAGGTGGTGGTTGATGGGAAATGTTCATCCTGGAGTTCAGTTACTAGTTGTGTACCGCAAGGATCTGTTTTGGGGCCACTGCTGTTTGTCATTTTTATAAATGACCTGGATGAGCGCGTAGAAGGATGGGTTAGTAAATTAGCGGATGACACTAAAGTCGATAGAGTTGTGAATAGTGCGGAAAGATGTTGCAGGTTACAGAGGGACATAGATAAGCTGCAGAGCTGGGCTGAGAGGTGGCAAATGGAGCTTAATGCTGAAAAGTGTGAGGTGATTCACTTTGGAAGGAGTAACAGGAATACAGAGTACAGAGCTAATGGTAAGATTCTTGGTAGTGTGGACGAGCAGAGAGATCTCAGTGTTCATGTGCATAGATCCCTGAAAGTTGCCACCCAGGTTGATAGAGTTGTTAAGAAGGCGTACGATGTGTTAAGTTTTATTGATAGAGGGTGTGAGTTTCGGAGCCATGAGGTCATGTTGCAGCTGTACAAAACTCTGGTGCGGCCGCACTTGGAGTATGGCGTACAGTTCTGGTTGCCACATTATAGGAAGGATGTGGAAGCATTGGAAAGGGTGCAGAGGAGATTTACCAGGATGTTGCCTGGTATGGAGGGAAGGTCTTATGGGGAAAGGCTGAGGGACTTGAGGCTGTTTTCGTTAGAGAGACGAAGGTTAAGAGGTGACTTAATAGAGACATACAAGATGATCAGAGGATTAGATAAGGTGGACAGTGAGAGCCTTTTTCCTCGGATGGTGACGGCTAGCACGAGGGGACATAGCTTTAAATTGAGGGGTGATAGATATAGGACAGATGTCAGAGGTAGATTCTTTACTCAGAGAATAGTAAAGGCGTAGAATGCCTTGCCTGCAACAATAGTAGACTCGCCAACTTTAAGGGCATTTAAACCGTCGTTGGATAAACACATGGATGATAATGGAATAGTGTAGGTTAGATAGGCTTCAGATTGGTTTCACAGGTCGGCGCAACATCGAGGGCCGAAGGGCCTGTACTGCGCTGTAATGTTCTATGTTCTATGTCCTAATTGAAGTGTAGGGATTACTTAGCCTCTTGAATGGAGAATCATAGAATTCCTACGGTGTGGAAACAGGCCCATCAGCCCAAAAAGTCCACACCGACGCTTGGAGCGTCCCACCCAGATCTATTCCCCTATAACCGACCTAATCTACACAGCCCTGAACACTACGGGCAATTTAGCATGGCCAATCCAACTAGCCCGCACATCTTTGGACTGTGGGAGGAAACCAGAGCAACTGTAAGAAGCCCACGCAGACACGGGGAGAATGTGCAAACTCCACACAGTCTCTCAAGGGTGGACTCGAGCCCAGGTCTTTGGTGCTGTGAGGCAGCAGCGCTAACACTGAGCCACCATATCAATCTCCTTCTTGAAGGAACTGTGAGCAGTTGGCTGACTGATGTGGTAAAGTTCATTTGATCCTGCAAAGCAATTTGAAATGGTGGAGATCTTAGCTAGTACAAATAAAGGCTCTTCTCCATGTAATTTTTAAGTCAGCAGCTGACTTACCTTCCCAATAATCCTGAGAGAAACACAGCCTCAAGGCACTAACCTTTGGAGGATCTAATAAAAAGCTTCTTGTTCTGTAAACGCTGGTCAGGGCAATGAATATATTGGGAAGTGATACCCTTTGTGATGATTCACTCTGCAAACCCCCAGTACAACCCTTCTATATTGTTAGCAACCTCTTCACTACACAATCAAGCTATTTCTGCTGGGAAATCCAGGTAGTTCAAGCAAAGCTGAAGACACCTGAGAAAAATCTCAGAACAAAAGTTCTGACCAGGTCTCCAAAGCACTAAAGGATCAATTTTTCAGGCAAAGTAACATGAATGTTCAACAGTATCATCCAAAACACACTTGGAAATTGTGTGACGGTAAACAGCTGGAGGTTGCAGTCCATGTCAGTAATAATGGCTCAGGTATGAAAGCTGCTGATGTCCTGGCTTCACAGAGGAAGGTGCAGAAATCTCCCAGAACAAACAAGTTATTTTGAGTTTGATATCGTGTAATGAGAAATGGATAATTAACCAATGAGCATATTTGACCATGTGTTACTGAATCTTACACCCCCTCATCAAATAAAGGTCAGATTTTGTTTTTAACTGGCTACTCCATTGATAACAAATATATGATCTATGACCAATGGTTTACCTTTCATTTGTTACACAATGAGTCCATCTGTTAACGCGTGCCAGGTGGACAACTGCAGAATCCTGCTATAGATGCCCTTTAGCTGATTCATTACGAAACTAGGATACCTAAATTAGAGAGGTGTTGGCAATCTGCAAGCATCGCATTGATGGGAGTAAATGTAGAATTTTCTCTTGTAAGAATAAGAAAAGCCTCCTCCTGGCACTTACTCCTAAAATCTTTAAAAGCAGATATTGTTGAAATTTCTCTTCAGCCATGATTCCGACCTGGGCCCTGGTTGGGTGTCAGTTATGCTGGCTCTCAGCATTGGCTGCCCATAGGGGATAGAGTTAAATCTGTGCAGTTTTATTAGAAGTTAATGAATTCATAATTCTTGATTCTGAAACAGGAAATGTAACTAGAATATCTAAATTACTATAAAATTATGTTAAGAAAGTCAAAGAAGAAAATGAAAAAACAACGGGATTAAAGAAAAGATAAAAGATAAAAGTTGTTAAAAATCTCCAATAATATCTAAAATATGAAGAAGTGAGATTTCACAGTTGAGAGAGAAAGTTTTGAACTGTAGAAAGGCTTTTTTGGGCAGTAAATCAAACTTACTACAACGTTAAAAATTCACCCACACATGAATGGACAAGTCATAGCTTTTTCTGCTCTGATCTACTGGTAAATGCCATAAATTCACACCTTTTCATGTATGTGAATGCTGAGCGTTTGGCAAGATTCTGCTGAAACAAAACTTGTGGAGGAGCAGGGAAAATTGGACAGCAACTTTCCTGATTTCCACATTTAATTACCTGTATATGGGTGCCGGATGTTGCTATGTGGCGGACTCTGCAATTAGAGTCAACCCTCACCATTACTTTCATTTCAAAGTCCAGGCCTGTGAGGTTATCTTTTAAAAAAGAAAAGTTTTTATTTTGCTTTATCCAGCAGATGGCAATACAAGTCTTCTCCATTGTAAAAAAAAAGAAACAGAAGGATTGTGCAATAAGTTCCACAATTATGTTTTCCCGGTCTACATTTCATGTTAATATCATATTATTGGCAGTATTTCAGTATTCTGACCAGAAGACGGCTGTTATCGAAGTACAGTATGTCACTCTTTAATAGCAGATTTTTATAATGTATTTCAATGATCTAAACAGCCAACATAACACTTGATTGTACCATGAGTTATCAGAAAAATGCTTTTATTTTGTTATGTGTTCTTCATAGTTATTGTAAAACCCTGTGGGCTGAAATGTATGAGAGATATTTTAATTGTCAAAACAAAACCCTTGACATTCAATCAAAGAGTCTGATTATCATGACCAATCCTTTATTTTCAAGTTCACAAGGCAGTGATTTATATTTTAAGGATCTGCAGTAAAATCCTTAAATGTTTCAGTTCTTTGTTTAAACTTCATTCTTTTTAGATCTCTATGGATATGTGGAAGCTTATAGGAAAGCATACAAATTTAAACCAACTTTCCACTTGAACACATTTCTTGCATTACTGGAAACTCAGATACTTGTTATTGGACATTTATTTTTATTCACCAATAAATATATTATCTCCCATCTGTTCATGCTAATCTATCTTTATTAATGTAAAGTGGATAAAGTTCACTTTATTACTTAATATTCATTTGAAAGAAATCACATTTGAAGAAATAAAAGAAATCTAATTTAAAGGCTCTGCTTTTCACCAGGACACAGAGCATCGCCACCATCGCAAAAATGCTGGAAAATGCTGAGAATACCAAATCCCATCACTGAACCTGGCATTTCATTTTTAGAGGGGCTGGATTGAGAAAGAGTTGTGGATCATGCATGCGCAGTTCCCAGAGGCAGCTGTCTGTGCAGAAATGGGATTTGAAGTCCCTACAGTGTCCTTTTCTTTCAGATGGCCATCGGTACCCCTTCAGAGAGAAGTAAACTACCCCTGTGAATATGGCCCCAGGACACCTTGGCAATAAGGATCAGGGATCATCAATGTGAAATTCAGGTACCCCATGGGATAGTTGACTGTTAGAGGATTGTGCAAAAACGTTGCATATAAACCTCTTGAAACAGTCTACTTTGTCAACACCTTTTAACAAGTATCAACAAGTGTCTGCAAGTGTCAATCTGTCAAGAGATGTCTAGGAATATCAAAATATGGGGGTTATCATTAACCAGAAACTAGCCGTATATATAAATATATGACCGCGGGATCAGGCCACAGGCTGAGAATTCTGCAGTGAGTAACTCATCTCATCTCCTTACTCCTGAAAACATACCCACCAGCTACAAGGCACAAAGTTGAGAGTATGATGAAATACTCCAAATGTGTCTGGATGCGTGCAGCTCCAGCATCACTCAAGAAGCTCAACACCATACAGTACAAAGCAGCCTGCTAGCTTTGCACCGCATCTAATATCGTCACCATACATGTCCTCTGCCATTGATGCTCAGTGGCTATAGTGTGTATCATCTGCAAGATATATTGCAGCCCCTCACCAAGGCTCCAGACACAGCATCTTCTATCACCTAAAAGGACAAGGGCAGCAGATGGATGGGAACACCACAACAGAAAGTTTTCAATTTTGCATCCCTTACTTAGACAATGGTAATGTAATATTAGTTAATCATTGAATAGATTTTATTTCAAACTGTCACCCATTGAAGCAGATTCGTAAGGTGTAAGGTTCAACTCTTGATCTGTGTTCAGTTAGAATATATAATATTAGTTTGCAGTTGGATATGGCAAAAATTCAATAAGTGTTCCCACTCATCATTACTAACCATAAATAAGCAAGAGTTATGCATATGTTATGTCTAAATATCTTATTAGTTTCAAATCCAATTCATTTTTTACATTCAAAAACCATGATCATTTTTTCAAAGCATATTATTTTACAAAACATATTACTAAGAAATCAGATGTAGACCAAATGCAGATGAGATTTAGCTGATTGAGGGATCAAAAATCACCACTGTTAGAATTCAATATTATTTTTGTTGAGATTTCCTATACTGAAGCTCAATCAACTGTGAGCGATTCAACATATAGGTTTCGTGTACTCGATTAAATTCAGTACAATGCGGTTTTCAATCTTATAAAATGACAGTCACATTCAATGCCAGAGCCATTTCTGTTAAATCAAGGTGGCTGCCTTTCATGAACATGAACTCTTTCATGTTTCATACCTCAGATACGTTTGACCTCTGTTCTTCATTATTAGATCACCTAATAAAACAGATGTTGTTTTATGAACAACCATATGTTTAACGTGGAAAAATGTTTGCTTTATTATTGTAATCTATCTTCATTTGCCAAAATGTCTTGTATAATTTTTTAAACTGTCTTCTAGCACACTCAATCAGCAAAATATTATTCTGCGTTAGTTGTTGCATATATAAGTAATTATTCTGGTGAAGTATCTCTATTACTGCCTCCATCCATCTGTTGCTGAAACCCCATCCGTACATTTATTACCTCTAGCCTCAACTACTGCAATGTCCCTCTGGTCAGCCTCCCATCTTCCCATATTTGAACACAGGGGAAAGGTCAGATCCTGGGGTGGGAAGACTATTGTTGGGGGATGGAATTTTGACCTGCTTTGTGAGAGGGGAAGAACTGGAGGCCAGGAGTGGTGAGGAGATAGGGGTCTGGTTTAGTATTTTGTGAAGGCCTTTGTCTGAGGTGTGTGTTTGTGTGTGTGTGTGTGTGTGTGTGTGTGTGTTTGGGAAACATGCCAAGGTAGATGTCAAGAAGATGTTTCCCCTTATGGGCAAGACTAGAACAGTGGAACAGAGTTTAACAATGAGGGCTTCCCTTCTAAGATGGCAGCAAGGACACTATTTTTTTCTCAGAGAGCTGTTAGTCTGTGAATTCTCTTCACCAGAGAGCAGTGGAGGCAGAGTTATTAAATATTTTTATGGCTTAGTTTTTTGTAGATGCTTTCTATTTAATGTTCCATGGAGGACTTACTTTATGAAGGATCATGGAAAAGGATCTTTTTCAAGTTTTGTGCAAATAACTGGAGTGGTTTCTTTAAAAGAAGTCTTTGAAAATTCTCTGTGGATATTGAAGTATATTTTAGAAGACTGCATGTAAGTCACATAATTTCCAATAGTTGTTTGTCTTACTGTATACCTCTGCTGTCTTTTTTTCCAACAGTGTATGACTTTGAGAGGTATTAGATTTAACTGGTGAATTGGAGGAGAATCTGCTAAGAAGCAACTTAGTTGGAGGGATGTGTGATAAGAGCAAGCTGCCTAGTTGGTCTCTTTTCTGAAAAGAAAACAATTGCTTACAGTTTGATGTGACTGAAAGAGCATCTTAAGATTGTATTTCCTGATCACACTGTGTTTGTAAGACAAACAGAAATTTCTGGAGAAACCCAGTGGGTCTGGCAGCATCTGTGGAGAGAAAACAGAGCTAATGTTTTGCACCCAGTGACCCTTCTTCAGAACTCACTGGACCTGAAATATTAACTGTTTCTTCTCCACAGACGATCCGCAGATTCAATACCTACTGAATTTTTCCAACAATTTCTGTTTCTGCACCTAATCCCTCAATTTCCTTTAGAGTTCTCTCCTGCCTGTCTGAAAGTTAGGCCTCTCAATTAGGCTGACATCCAGGTGAGCTCTTGTCAAGGTAAAAAGCTATGCGGTCAAAGTTTAAACTCAGTGGCGCACAGGGAAATCTAGAAAGCTTTCAGGCTTCCCTAGCATTACTGGTCATGGGATTGTCCACACAATGCCACCCCATCACACACCCCTCCACCCAATGTAGACACCACAAAAATACATGCCAGCACATTGACAAGTGAAATTTCCACTCATTGTGTTTTCTTTAAAACTTTAGTTTCAAACAAGCATAGTTAATTGTATAATTATGTCTTTATTCATATTAGACCTGGCAAATCTTCTTTAAAGGAAAATCAAATCAATAACTGAAGAGCATGACTTCCCAAATTAATCTGGTATCAAATTTAATAGATTATTATCAGGTATCTACTTGCATGAACTTTTTTTCTGCTACCAAAATATCTACATGACTAATATAGATGTCGCGGTGATTTCCTTTTATTTGAATGGAATCAATTAACCCTCTCAATATATAGTTTCCTTCGGAACCTTACATTTCCTGTCTACATGTATATTTATAATCCCACTTTCAGTTCTAAATGACAATTCTGTCTCTGCTGATACAGTGTAACTGTAGCAAATGTAATTCTTACATTCTTACATTGCAAAAATGGCTTGAGGCTCTCTTTTCTGTGTTATTTAGTATAATTTGATTATACATTTTGAATTGTAAAAATACAAAAATTAGTTCTAGGAAGGAAATGCAAACTTAATTGAAATGTTTCAGATATGAGGTCTAATCTGGCAAGTAATCCAATATATATATTTGGCAACTTCCTCTAAGATAAATTATACTGCTTATTGTACTGAGTTATGTGAAGGTCTTTTCCCACATTTGGTATTTCAAGCATATTTCACCAATGCAATGAATTAAATTGATGTAAATTGTACATAATATCAGTAGGAAAAAATCCAAAATACAAACTTCCAAATCTAAAGGAAGAAAGTGTGCAAGCTGTCCACTGTTTAGGTAATTAATACTATCCTTTACAATTAATGTTCGTTGAAGAAAATAAAATTTAACATTAGTGTAAACTGTCCTCTGGTAAGTCTAGACAGAAAACGATATTCAGTCATATTCTTTAGACTTGAAAGAAAATAACCACATTAAGTTGGAAGGGTGAGCAAGTATAAAGACAAATTTCAATTAAAACAAAACATGTTAGACAAGCAATTGGATAACGGTCAACCTCTTATTTGTGTGTCGAACCACATTGTTATGAAGTCATAGACGTATAAAAGAATTTCCCATTTGTCTCATGTTGGGGCTCTCCAATTCAAATTGCTGCAGGGTCAAGTTCCATTTTAGATCTTGAACACACTATGGTGCAAATTCCACGCTGCATGAAAATGTGTGCTAAATTTTCACAGGCATTTTCTTTTACATCAGCCTGCTACTTAGAATAGAATATCTTTTATTGTCATATGTATTCAATATAAAAATACAGTGAAAAGAGTGTACCATCACCTGTACATAGGTGCCATTCACATTAACTTAGTATCAAATTTAGAAAAAGATAACAAAGAGAGTCCAACTTTTCCTTTTGTGCTGCTACAGTATACCACCAACAGAGTCCCACTCCAGGCTTTCCAGCCCGTGCCATGCCACCTCCAGGGCCCCACTCAATGCCGATGCGAGAGCTCCACTCCAGGCCTCATAGGCTGATTGACCAATTCTGTTGCTGCACTGCCTTTGAAGACACCGCCACTGCTCCGGAGCTTATCGAAGCCACCTCCTGCCGAAGATATATCTTTATCAGGTAAGTTTGAGAAAAAAAAGGGGTAGAAGGGAAAAGAGAAAGAAAGAAAAGACAAAGAGGACAAGCCTGGGCACAGGATCCAGTATGCTGCCTACTCTGCCACTGCCATTTGATGGGAGTGTTCTATGGCTTTCAGATGTATTTTAAAGATCACATGGTGCAATTTGGAGAAGAGTGCAGACTTCTCCCTTTGTTACAAACAGACTTCTTTACTGTCATCTCTACTATGTGCTAGGTTAGCTTGTCTCAAGCATGGTGGTTGTCAGTATGCTGCAAATAACGTCTGCTGAATTGTGCTAATCAGGATGAGCTTAATCAAATCATTCCCATCCGAGAGGCCAGCCATGTCTTTGAAACCTGACACTTAAACTGTCATGCACATCACAGATCTGTTGCAAAGTTTGATTGACCTTCGGTGTTAGTTACAAGACTCTCTCCCTCATTTCACTCTGCCTGTTACATCCTAAGCCAAAATCATCATTAGATTGATAAACAATATTCAGAAAGGTCCATCTCAGCTTCCAAATTGTGTCATAATTCAACTTTATAACCATTGATTTAAGCTTCATTTTAGTGTTATTCATGGACAGAAACTAATACCCACAATGTTTATTAAGAACATCAATTGACTGCGTAATTGCTTAAACACTGCACTACAGAACAAGATTTGAAACATTTACATGGAAAAAGCTCATCCTTTATAGTAAGTAACATGATATTACAATGTTTTAGCATAGAAACATTGCACCGCTAATATGGGGACTGGAAATATAAGACAGTCACTAGAAATATTAGAAGAAATTTAGCAGAATATTCTTTAACCAGGAAATGTTTGGAATGTGGAACTGACCACTACATAGAATGGTTGCAATGGCCAGCATAAATGTATGGAATGCATCTAAATAAATTCTAAATAAATAAAGGATCAAATGAAAGGAAGTACCAGATGGGCCAAATAGCCAGTTCATATGATGTAATTTCAATATAATTCCCTATATCTTAACAGGCCCATCATTTTACATTACACACACAAGTGGTGTAAACCTAGCAAATGATCCAAAGTGTTCAAGAATTTATGTCCCAGCAGAGAAAAACCAGGAAACTACAAGACAGTCAATCTAACCTTAGCAGTGGGGAAACTATTGGAAGCAATTCTGAGGGACAGAATTAATCTACATTTGGAGAGGCAGGAATTAATCAAGAACAGTCAGCATGGCTTTGTTAAGGGGAGGCCATGCCTGCCCAAATGATTGAATTTGTTGAAGAGGTAACCAGGTGTGTAGATAGAGCGACGCTTTTGGCTAGTCAGCCTAGATTTAGATTTCAGCAAGGCATTTGATAATGTCCCACATGGGAGACTAAAAGCAAAAGTAACAGCCCAGGGATCCTAGGAAATATGGCAAATTGAATCCACAATTGGCTGAGGGACAGGAAGCAGAAGGTTATGGTTGAGGGGCGTTTTTCCAACTGGAAGTCTATGTCCTTTGGGGTCCCACAGGGATTAGCATTCAATCCCTTGCTGTTTGTGGTTTATATAAATTAATTAGGTGTGAATGAGGGAGGGTTGATAAGTAAATTTGCAAATGATTCAAAAATTGGCAGCATGGTAACTAGTAAGGAGGATAGCCTTAGATTACAAGAAGATACAAATAGACTGGTCAAATGGGCTGATCAATTGCAAATGGAATTAAATCTGGATAAATGTGAGGTGATGCAATTGGGCAGGACAAACATGTTAAGGGGATACATGGTGAACCCTAGTAGGACCCTGGGAATCCCCTAGGATCAGTGGACCTGATGCACAAATCCACTGATCTCTTAATGTATCAGGACAGGTGGATAAAGTGGCTAAGAAGGAAAAAAGTATACTTGTCTTTATTAGTTGCGACACAGTGTTTAAGAGAAGGGAAGTTATGCTGGAACTGTGTAAGCAGCTAGAATATTTGTGCAGTTCTGGAATCTGTATTAAGGAAGGATGTGATGACACTGGAGAGGATGTAAAGCAGATTTACCAGAATGTTGGCTGGGCTGTAGAGTTTCATTTATGAAAAGAAATTGACAGGCTGGGATAGTTTTCCTCAGAGAAGATTGAGAATGGACATAATAGGGATGTATAAAATTATGGGGGGTATAACTTGGGCAGACAGGAAGAAACCTTTCCCTTGAAGAAGGGGTCAATGACCAGGAGGCATAAAATTCAAGTGATGGGCAGAAGGTTCAGAGGAGATATGAGGAAAAGCGTTTCACACAGAGAATGGTGGGAATCTGGAACTCACTGCTTGTAAGTATAGTCGAGACCAAAACCCTCATAACATTTAAGGAGTATTTAGATGTGCACATGTGATGCTAAGAAAAACAAGGCTATGGGCAAAGTGCAATAAAATGGGATTAGAGTAGTTAGGTTAAAATTGTTTCAGAGATAGCAGGAACTGCAGATACTGGAGAATCTGAGATAACAAGGTGCAGAGCTGGATGAAAATTTTCTGAAGAAGGGTCTAAGCCCGAAACATCAGCTTTCCTGCTCCTCTGATGCTGCTTGGCCTGCTGTGTTCATCCAGCTCTGCACCTTGTTATCTTAGAATAGTTAGGTGCTTGTTTTTGACTGGTGCTGATGTGATGGTCTGAAGGGCCTTTTTGTGTGCTGTAGATCTCTATGACTCAGACACAATTGGTGACTGAACAGGTGTGTCACCAATCCTGTATTAACTGAGCTCCCTTCACTCAATAGGTTTTTGAAGATTCAACTCTTCAAGGGTCAATCAGCTGATGTCACTGATTCCATTTGATTCTTCAGATGCACAGTGGCTCAGTGGTTAGCAATGATGCCTCACAGCACCAGGGACAGGGTTCAATTGCACACTTCAGGCGACTGTTTGAGTGGAGTTTGCACATTCTCCCTGTGTCTGTGTGGGTTTCCTCCGGGTGCTCTGGCTTCCTCCACAGTTTAAAGATGTGCAGGTTAGGTGGATTGGCCATGCTAAATTGCCCATAGTGCTCAGGGATGTGCAGCTGAGGTGGATTATAGAGGGATGGTTCTGGGTGGGATGCTCCAAGGATCGGTGTGGATTTGTTGGGCCGAAGGGCCTGTTCCCACACTGTAAGGTTTCTATGCCAGGACAAGCTTTAGAAAGATCAAGTGGAAAGGGCAAACAGGCTGAGGAAAAAGCTCCTTGATATCTGAGGTAATATATCTTTAATCACTTAAACAGGAATCTAAAAGTACAGTTTTGTACTGATGAAAATAGGAACATGTTTTCCAAAGATATTATTCGCTCATTAATTCTAAGGCACACTAATAAGGTGAAACATGATACATTTTTGAGAATTGTATATTAAAATGAGAATACTAATATGCAGTGTTTTAAAAAGAGACCGAATCAATTTCCAAAATATAATTCATTGTTCGAGAGGTTGTGAAGATGGTCTGGTAATTGATTCTCTTTTTCATCATCCCTCTTTAGTTATAGTTAATATGAACATTATTGCATTGTTTGTTATTTGCTAACTTTCTCCCTTAACATCTATTTAGAATGCATGATAGTTGGTAATGGCTGAGACAAGAGACAGGCTTGCATTATATAAGTGTGAAAGCATCATTTACTGGTTAAAAAGGAACAAGCATCTTTCTCTTGTATTGTAAGCAGTAATGCCTGCATCAGCTTCAGGAAATGCCCTGCAAATCTCACAAGAGTTGACTACCCTAGGTATAATAATGTTGATAAATTGCAGTGTTCGTCACATGTCTGTCCTGTCACTGAGATTTCTGATTCAATTTGTGTCTATACCTTGATGTGACTCATTTTCACTCAGCCCATCACCTATCACACACTAACTTATACAAACAATTGTTATTAACTTGGCATCCGTTACCTTCTCAGAATAATGAGGAACGAACAAAATATATCCTTGTCAACACTATTTGTCACCAATGAGAAAGTAATGGTTCATACTGTACATGGCCTTTAGCAAGGAGAGTGTGCGCTAATCGAGAGTAACAAACCAATAAAGTTTGACGTTACTTTCTATCATGATGCTTCCTGATTAATGCCCTGCTGCACATCAGGTAAATTGGCACGGAGAATGCAATTAAAATGGTGGTGGTTGGGTAATATGAGTTGGCACTGAGTTGACATAGGGACTGTAATAGACCTTGGGGGGATACATGTATGTGCAACCTGGGCAGATAGGCATAGGGTCTCATAGGATGAATGAAGGTCCATGGGGGTTTGCACTGATGGGCAGAGAGTAGAACAGGGGTATCAGAAACAATAGGATTGGGAGCAAAGAAATAAATTGGCATGGATGGGCTATAGAGAGTGAGAGGAGTGGGGTCAGTAAAGGGGTTAAAGCAGGAGGGATGCTTTCTGTTTTAATCTTTATCTTTAAACTTTGCATTTAATGCTGGAGTCCCCATCTAGGTTTTCCATGCTTCCCCACCACCCTACTTGGGAACCAGGCTGGCTGTTAGACTCTAAAGTCTAACAAAAACAGAAATTGCTGGAGAATCTCAGGTCTGGCAAACCCTTGTGGAGAAGAACCAGAGTTAACATTTTAAGTTCAGTAACCCTTCTTCAGCGCAGATTGTGGTTAGGAAAAGATTGCTATATATGTCAATTCTTAACCACAATCAACTCTGAAGAAGGGTCACTGGACCTGAAACATTAACTCTGCTTTCTCTCCACAGGTACTGTTGGAGCTGCTAAGTCTCCTCAGCAATTTCAGCTTTTGTTTGAAACTTTTAGTCTCTTCCCGGATTGTCTGGGCTAACTTAAGATTCAGTCTGCCTCCCCACCAGACCGAAAATCTGAAGTGTGGATGACTGTTTTTAAAGGTTCTCTATGTGGAGTCAAGATTTATGTTGGCTGTGCACCCACAACCTGTAAACAAAAACTTCTTGTTGATTTTTCCAAGTAGAAAGGAAAATAGCAGACATGGAGTTAACATGCAGCTCTTGGACAATTAATATTCTCTCCAACAATGCGCTGCAACTGTTCAATCTATCTCCTTGTACTTTATGGTGGGCTAATGCAAAGTTCAGTCTGTTTGTCCTGTTGAACTAAGTTGTCTGCTATAGTTAACACTATACTGACTCTAAATTAGCCCCCTTCATAAAAATCTATTTTTAAGATACAATTCCTTTGTGCTGAGCTAATTTGAAGCATATAACCTGGAAAGCTGATATTGGGAATTACGTGTCGAATTGGTTTAGATAATGGGGTGAACATGAATAAAGTAAGGGTTCTTTGTTTAGGAATTGAATGATTTACTGCTACAGCGTTCAAGCCAAGAGAATACTGTAATCTTATACGGAGTTGAAGGTGGGTGATTGACTGTTGTTTCTAATAAGCCTTTCAGTAAGACAAGAGTTCTTGACAGTTATGTCAAATATAGTGCTGAAAATGGCTGATCTTTCCTGATGAGTTTGTTGATACAACAAGGTAATGGCCATTTTGTTCAGTTATTTCGAGGATGTGAGGATAATCTCCACCATTTAAAACATTCATTTTTAAAACAGGAAGTTGTATTTATTAACCAAAACATGAGAATCATTAGACATTTTAATTAACATTAATAGTGTCTTAACTACTTTGTTTATTGGGAGCCAAAAATAACTGACTAAGAAGATATTGTATGAATAAAATACACGTGATAAACTGATATTATGTTTTTAAAACTATATTTTAAAAAAAAACACTTTATGCACAATAATTCCAGCAGTCAAAATCTCATGCCCTGCTTCGTTGTTGAACTGATTGCTTGACCTTCTGAATCAAGTCTAGGCTGCGACATTAAAGCGCTTTGTTCAGGATTCAGGAAGCCATGGATGTTGATGAGTAATAACAACATTCTTATGGTGCAACAACGCTATGTTTGTAGACTTTATTCGTCATTGTTAGCAGCACAATCATGTACAGAGGAAACTAGTGGTGAACTGTACTTGAATAGTACAACATCAAAGTACTGTAAATACTGGAACCACTCCCCATTTCTCCCAGAATCTGTGGACAGAAGAACAAACTCAACAGGGAATGTTAATGCAACAGAGCCATTTGCAATGGGGTAGAAGTGTGGAAGTAGGTGACAGTGGGTTTTGAATCTATTTCGTTTAACAATGGGTTTTGGAATGTTTCTTTTTAAACTTACTCCATACTTTAACATTCCTTTTCCAGATGTTTAAACCACTGACAGGGTGTAGATGAGATGACAGCAAAATAATGTACATTCTCATTTTAAAGGGAGCTCAAAGGGAGTTGGAATGGCTGCATTCTGCATTTTTATGAAAGTTAGAGGAAGGAGATATGGAAGTTGTCCCCTTTTTTTAGATATTACCCTGGAGATGATGCTGGAAGTGATAAGGGCCAGAGGAGAAGTATCGTTTCCTGGGGACAGGAAGAAGATACCACGACACCCTCTCCCCTCACCCATCCCATCCACCAATCCAAATCGGGGGAATGATGAAGACAGTGAAACTGAGCAGGCAGAATGTGGTCTCTTTCAACTGAATTCAGTCCCATAAGAATTTTAATAATCCAATAAAACATGAAAAATGGATGGCATAACAAATTCAGGTGCTCAGTCCCACGCTTCGCTTTCCCTAACATTTTCTGGCACAGTAATTTTCAGAAGATGACTTTTTGCTGTTCTATTCATTTCACATTCTTGAGACACCTCTTCACATGTCTCATTTTATTGACATCTCTTGCCTATTCCTCATGGTCATCCTCCACAGATGTGCTCATTTTATCCTCTCCAGATATTCCACATCTCACACTCCTAACTATGTGTTTGCTTCATTGGAGAGAGTGTGGGTGCAACATCAGGGGGAGGCTGTGTACCAGGGTGTCCTGCAGTCACAGCCACATTAACCGCTGTGTATGATTCTGGTTTGCGTTAAGTAATTTACTGCTTTTTAGGTGGTTTGAATCACCTCCAAATCCCTGGCTCTGACACTGGACTTATTTAGGAATGTGATATGAAGAAGGCAGATTCAGTGTTTCAGGGCAAAAGAATCTCTGTGTTTATTAAATGCAAAAGGTAAGAATAATAGAAGAAATAAAGGCAAATGTTATAAACAATGAAATTAACACATACTATACAAAGGATAGTAATTAAATACACTATTAAATTAAGTACAGGTTAGACACAACTAGAAGCTAAACATCAGTTTTAAACACAGAAAACTTTAATCAGACCTCCTACTGTTGGGGTCTCTGCACTGTCACCACCAACCTTCCCTTCCCCACTTGCTAGGTTAGAAACTTTGGAGTCTCTGGGTATAGGCTTACCACTGGAGAAAACTTGTGATTTTGAAGTACACTTGGCCATTCCCACTTGCTATACCTGGTGCCTCAATGAAAACTTCAGACTGTGTAGGCCTTCAGTCTGGGCTGAATCTGCCGATGTAGTAGGACACATTTTTGAATGTATCGGGTGAGTGCTTGGTTTTCCTTACTTTCTGGTGGTTTTGTGAGCTGGTTTTCACCTCAGGGCGTGTCTGAGGTCTTGTGGCATCTGGTTGGGTTGGTGTTTTTCAGAGGTTGTTGGTTCTTCTGTCTCCTGGTCGTGGTCAGTTGCCGTTGGTTCCCCCTGCATGGAACAGGCCCGTGTCTGTAGTTTTTGGAATTATACTAATTGCGGACCTCTTATCTTCGCACCAAATCTGTGCCTGCCATTGTGTCCCTGGAGAAGTCAATTGGCTTCCTGGTAGTTAACGAGCACGTGTAAATGTATTTTGATCGAGGTTGAATGCCCAATATCTCTCTGAATGAATATTGATTGAAGTTGAATGTCCTGTATCTGTATAGGTTCCATACTGCCTGGGTTGTGTTGCCCGAGGTGTAAAAGTTAGTTTCAGTCTAACTGTTTGGTTAGGTTGATTGTTCAGTTTAAGTGAAGGTGTAAATTGGATTTTGGACTAAATAATGGCCCCAGACCAAAATCATTCTGGCTGTATGTGTATTTGTTGCAGCCTTAGCTCAGACTTTTGTCTAGTATTTTAGATGTTTGAAAAGTCCAGGGTTTTGGTCCAATATTGTAGAATATGGGGATTTTTGCTCAATCTGCTGCAGATGACCACACGGGATGGTAGAATTTATGGATGTAAGTGATGGAGAGATGAGGGTCCCACGCATGGCTGGTTACAGTATTAGGCTTCATACAATTACTAGGTATGTAACAATCTCTGATGTCGAACTAATTGCACTAATAAGTGCATCATGTTATAATATGCATAATGTTGAGTTTGAACACTTTTGTCAGCAATAAATCATGTATTTTATCTTCTTCAGGTTCTTCATGGGTTACAGAGAAGTAGCAGTAGGAGGAGACTGAGGAATTCTGAGAAACAGATGAGAACTCTGAGGATGCACAGTTACATGACTCAGGCAGATCAGTGCAGATAGACACATCTCTGTTAGTTACAAATAGCTGGATTATCCATGTTGAGAAATACATCTCAATTGAGCAGGAACTGCAGACTGGCACAGCAATGCATGCTCCCTGTTAGAAGGCACAGGACAAACAAAGCTCTGCTCAGATGGATATAAATGCTAAGTTTTGATAGCCCACTCTTGTAAACAACACTTGTGGAGTAGCAACAGAAAACATATGTGCTTCTGTTCGTATTTCCAGAAGCATTGTGCATCCTTGGACAGATTGGAGGAGTTCATCTCCAGCATGAGTGCCATGGTATCTCATATAAATTTGTCGATGTCCACATTCATGGTCACTCTAATGGAGATTCAGACACAACAGGCAACTGATTACATGGCTGGCATAACCTGATAACTCTGTCTGCCACTTCATACAAGATGGAGGAAAACCTTGCCCCGGTGCGGGAATGCCACACTGACATATAAATCAAGTGCTCTTCAGTACAAAGAAGTGCAGTGAGCCATGACAGCCACTATGGAGAAAGGGCGCGTGACGACAGGGAAAGCTTTTAAAGTGCTTCCAGCTCTCCAATGATTCCCGCTTTTCTCATTAGTCAGAGTGCCACACACCGCTGCCTGCTCCAGTGATTGAATCTGACCTTGCAGAAGTGGAGATGGGGTGATGTTGGTCCTGCAAATAACCTTTCACACTCAGATTAACTAAAAACAAATGCCTGTATGATGCAATCATTGGCTTGGTGGGCAGTCAGGTCAGTAGCTGCAGGCACTATGGTGACATTTGGGATTTTCATCTCTTCCATTCTTGTCTGCAACACAATGTTGTGCAATGCAGAGTAGCCCATCACCATTCTGGAGAATCGATCTCCCCAGACACCTAAACTGTTAATGGCATTTTCAATGATCACTCTTTGTGCTCTGGTTGCTCTTGTGGTACTCTCCTCTGTATCTGTTGTAAGGGTCCTCGGATGTCATGAGGGGGTGACTCGTGTCTCCAAGAGATGAACATCAAAGGGGAATGTGACTGTCACAGAATCTGAGCGGATTGAAGTTAATCATATTCTCAGAACAATTTCTGTGAACATAAGACAGGCCAGCAGCTTTGTACTTTCACAATTTAGAAACTTTCAAACTTGTCATTTTCGTTGCCAGTCCCAGCTCTGTTTTTACCTTGTTGATTCTGCTGATTATTCGACAGCTTGGAATCCAGAAAGCTACAATTAATTGCCTCCACATTTAAATCACTGAGTCATATTGGGTTTCTGTATGCCTGAGATTGAGCCCCTGTAAAACCAATAAATGGGGTTAAGTTATTAAACAGTATGAGACCGTTCAGTCTATTGTTCTTACGTTAGGTCTATGGAAGAACAATTTACTAATCCTACTCCTTGCCTTTTCAGTGTAGTTCTGTGGTGTTTTTTGCTTATGATAATTATCTTATTCTCTTTTGAAAACCACAATTAAATCTGCCTCTTACATACTCAAAGCCAGAGAATTCCAACAACTAACTGCATGAAAAAAGGTTTCTTTGCATGTCACCATTGCTTCTTTTGCAAATCGTCTTAAATTGGACTCTTCTGGTTCTTGAAACTCACTTTAACAAGAGTTAGAGTTTTCTCCAAATCTACTTGTCCAGATACCTCATAAATTTGAAAAGTTGGTTCATCCCATCCTACTGAAGCAGTTCAGCATCTCCAAACTACCCAGGTAACTAAAATTCTTCATCCCTGCAACCATTTTAGTGAATCTTCCATGTAGCCTCTCTAATGCCTTCATAAATTTCATGTGTAGCTTCCAAGTTGGACACAGTGCTCCAGTTAAGGTATTTTGTACAGGTTTATCATAAAAAGATGAAAACTGTTCTTGTGTTGTATGAGCAATCCACACTACTGCTCCTCATGTTATGTGAGCTGTCTGTGCTATTGTTCATTATGAGTTAGGTTTGTTGCCTTTTCCAGGGTAAGAATCTATATGGCCTGCTTGGTCTAGTGTGGTAGATGAAAGTCACTTGGTAGTCTAATGAGACGAGGCACTTGTTTTAAACAATATGCAATTTATTGTGTAACAGCAACTATATATAAACTACACTGATGTGATAGGTATTACAGAAATTATAAGAAATATCCAGATGGTGAGTCTTACTTCTGTGAAATCCTAAACTGTTCTCCCACTTAGGACATTATCATAGTGGGCAGTGCTTAAGGCTCTCCTAAGCATTAATCCTCACAGAGCAATACCCCCTTCTATCTTCTGAGTCACCTCAGTATCTGACACCAAACTTAAATCTGTCATTGCAAATTGTTCACCAAGTTGTGTTGCAATCTGAATTACGTTAGCCAAATATTCACCAACGAGCTCAAGTAGGGTGTGCCTCTCATTGGCTGTCTGATTACTTGTGTTTTCTTTCAAACTCTGCTTTCTTGCAACCTGAATTCTCTTTGAAGTCAATAACAGTGGAAAAATATCTGCCAATCCAGTATAGCCAAGTTTTTTTAAGCTAACATTGCTAATGTCAAAGGATTTGTTTTCAGTTTTGATTCTGCCATGAGGCTAGAGAATCTTTGAAATCTTCTATTGGTTGCCCTTTGTCTGGTTTTTCCACAACCAGCAGATCCTTAGTCAACTGTTCCTTAAACTGTTGTTCCATGGCTAGCTATTCCTGGACAAATAGTTTCTTAACTAGTTCGACTCTTTCCATCATTTGAAGAAAATTCATCATCATAGAATCCCTACAGTGTGGAAACAGGCCCTTCGGCCCAACAGGACCACACTGACCCTCGGAGCATCCCACCCAGACTCATCCCCCTATAACCCACCTAAGCTATATATCCCTGAACAGCACGGGCAACTTAGCCTAGCCTGCACCTCTTTGGGCTGTGGGTGGAAACCGGAACACCTGGAGGAAACCCACACAGACACGGGGGGTACCTACAAACTCCACACAGACAGTCATCTGAGGGTGGAATCAAATCCAGGTCCCTGGCGCTGTGGGGCCGCAGTGCTAACCACTGAGCCACCGTGCCACCCACAGAAAATTGAACTCAAGACATATTATTCAAAATAAAGAGTGGGAAATCTTGATTGTGAAACATATGTAACTTATCCAATAGCTGCAGATTTACTTGTTACACACCCTTAATCTGAGTGCTACACTAATTGGACTATGTAGTTGCACCACTGTTGGTGATATGCAATCTTTTTGCAATCATCATACACTATCTTAGAATAGAGCAAAACATATTCTTTGCTCATGCTTTAAATTAGTGAGGTATCCATTAATATATGTTTGGATCATCTCGTGGCTCTTGGAACACTTTTTGATTTTTCTTTTCTTGTAGTCTGGTCTACCTCATGATCTTCCTTTATACAAGTAAATATTTGACTGCCTGCTTCTTTGTGACTGTGCCTCCTTCAGCACATTTTCTGAAAATGACCTATTGTTCTTTGTTGGGGATTTTGTTTTAAAAAAAGCTAGACACTGCCTGGGGCTATGAGGTTTCCTTGTTTCACAGTGCTGATAATAATGGTAAGTGTCTGTTGTTTCTCTTACTTACTGTACTTGTTTCTCATGTGTAACTTTAGGGGACTTGCATCTTAAAAACAGCATGCTGGTCTCCTGTAATAATATTGATTTTCTCCACTTAGCGTTAATCTGTGTTGGTTCCAGAATTCTGCTTCACTCACCATTTGTATGGACTTCTCTAAAGTCATATATTCTTTTGCGCATAATAGATATCACAAAAAAACCTCATCAGCAGTTTCAATGATAATTCTGTCCCTTGTAAACTCTGACTTTAATTCACCATAGATGCACTTTTATAATTGCTTGAAGAAATTTTTCACCTATGAATTTCCTCGGATGATTAGCTCTCTTTTAAATCTTGTTCTTCCAAGAATTTTACTTATTTTGAGTTTAAAAGACTTATCACAGTCTTTTAGTACTTCATTAAATGTATCTGTTGTTTCCTTTTTATGTTGATGAGCTACAGCGTCATCTGCAATACCCTCATATACAATACATAGAAGGATATTAACTTGTTCAGCTTCTGATTTAGTATCTAATTTGAAAGTTATTTCTTAGCTTACGAATTGTTTTCTCCAAAATGTTCAACTGTGTTCATTAACATATGACTCTGAAAATAAATCTTCCTGGCAATTTTATTTCTTCTGCAATATCTTCCTAATGTGATTATTTATTTTCTTTGATTTAAAGGCTTTTAATTTTGCAGTATAGCAGCCTGTAATTTTGAACAATAACCAAACAATAACAATAGCCCGTAATTTTGAACATAGTTTAAATACATAGTTTACCCCACAGGGATTCTAACTCTGCTCACAGAGCTTCTGATCCTATGTTCATTCCCTGACTAAATGCCAACTCATAACTGCTCCTACAGACCATGAACAATTGATGCTATCTTTAAGAGCTTTGGCTTAACTAATTCCCCAATTCCAGGGAATTCCTAATTATTCTGCTGTGGCTGTCTCTCATGAAGTTTGAAATACTTTTACCATAGTAGGTTCTGCCTTGTTTTGTCTCGCTATGAGGTTTTCTTTGGAAGAGTTCTTGATTGTTCCGCTCTTCCAACTATTGACTTCTCAAGCAGCCTTCTTAAAGCTGTGTGGGAAGAAATCCCTAACTGTAGGGATACACATGGCCTGCATGGTATAATGTGAAAGAGGAAGCCACTTGATTGTCTAATGAGAAGAAGCTTTTGTCTTAAACAAGATGTTGTTTATTGAATGGTGGCGATAGTGGGTGGAACCTTCTCAAATCCTGAATAATGTGAGCAATGATGAGTCAGTTGGGAAAAAAAGTTGAGAACGTAAAAATGGAATTTTTGATGTCAAGAAAGGAAAAAGCAAGCTTGTATTTGCAATGTGTTGTCACCAAAGATACGCAAATAAGGTCCATGAAGCGAAACCTTTTATGAAACTCCCCAAAATTGACACTTTGCTTTGATTAAATAATAATCATCAAGTCAATTTAACTAACAGATCATGCTAACAGGATAAGGACATAGTCTGGGTTATTCAAAGTACATTTAAAATGCCCTTTAGCATGCTGTTCTGAAAATGTAATACTTAATGAATCAACATGTAAGGTTTTAGAGTAGATATGTAGCTCGGGTTGTGGATGCTGTGGTTGGTTGGCTCGCCGAGCTGTTTTGTTGTTCTGCAGACGTGTCATTACCCTGCTGGGTAACATCATCAGTGTAGCCTCCAATGAAGCGCCGTTGTGTATTCCCGCCTGGTATTTAAACTCTGGTGTCCGTTGAGCTGGGTTACCTCACTTCCGGTTTTCCTTCGCAGTGGATAATATATGGGGTCTAGCTCTATGTGTTTGTTGATGGTCATCAATGAACACCAGAGTTTAAATAGCAGGCGGGTAACGACAACGGCACTCCATCGGAGGCTGCACTGATGATGTTACCCAGCAGGGTAATGAAACGTCTGCAGAACAACGAACCAGCTCGGCGAGCCAACCAACCACAAGAATCAACGTTTACTTTCAATATCACATTCACCAAAAACAGCACAGCAACTAGCAGGAAGTAAACTGTTGTTGGTCCACATGCAACAGAAATAATTCCATCCGGTTTTCTACTCTAACTGTCTCAAGACTTTTTAAGAACATGCACGCAGAAGCAAAAAGTGTTAATCATCTATACATTCACATAGCAAGGTAATGTTCACATAGAAAGAAGAGAGACAGGATTAATCTCAATGGGATGCATTAGTTTCTGCTACAACTTTACACAATTTATCTTGTTAATTAATTTCCATTATTTGCCTCCACAGATCAAAATGAAAGTATCAGCTAATTCTAGTGAAATGTACATTACATATGTTACTTTTTAGCCAGCGTTAATGTGAGTCTGCTTGTAATCACAAATCCATTTAAATCAACTCCACTTTATGATGCTAGTTTCTGGCTCCATGATTGGAAGGAAGTAGGGTCTCAGGGGTCATTATTGTAAATTGTAAATACAGGCATGCACATAAAATCTCAATCTGACATAGAGACGTTTGAATATTTTCAAAAACAAAGGAATTCTGCAAATAAACTCCTACTTTTTTGACCTTCAAAATCTTAGAGGTATTAACAATATCAATATGTGTTCATATATTTATATTTCTCTGTAAAAATCCAGCCTGTTTCTAGGTGTTTTGACGAAATCACACTTTGTTTTAATATAGAAGATGCAGGAAAATATTCCTTTATGAAATGTCACTTTCGGTAAATAATCTCTGAACTTGAAGGAGGTAACATTGTTAATCTAAATGCATTGGATTGTGTCAAAACATTACACTGATTGCATTATTACTCCAGGGGAAGTCACCTATTGTTGTAATCGTAGAAATTTCTAATTATAACCGGCATAGAGCAAAGTGTGTACATTTTGTGGTAAACCTATGACAGACTAATTAAAAACAAAATGGGGTATAAATAACTTCAGGTAAAAATGCTGAAAGACCAATGACAGTTTCTAAGCTGTAACATCAACTCAAAATACTGTTCAACCAGCTTGACTGCTAGTATCAATCTCAGGGTAACAGAACCACCTAAATATACGACACACGGCCGCTGGACAAGGTGAATCTGTGTCACACCCGTGCAATCAATTCCCTCCCTGCTCTTTCTTCTTTAGGTCTGTGTTTTATTTTCTGTTTTAAACTATGTATTCACTTCCCTTTGAGAGTTGCTCTGAAGTCTCTTGCATCACCCTTTCAGGCAATACAATTCAGGTTATAATAAAAATCCCTCTTCATTCACCATCGCTAATTCCTTAATTATCTTAAATTTATGTCCTCTGATTACTGATCCTTCCACTTGTAGAAATATAATGCAAAATATCTACTCAAACACCTACCATAATTTTGAACAACACTTGTAAATCACCCCTTGACTTCCTTTGGCAATCACAGCTTTTCTCTGTACAGGTGAATTTTCAATCATTTCTAACAAGTTCCCAATTACACCACATTGTATGATTAAAATTGTTAACTGTTGTTATCTTTCCCATTTTGGAAAATAAAACACAGTCCACCCCATCAATTGCAAAGCACTGTTGAGATAATCCTGACAATACACCATTGGGATAATTTCATGAATTTATGTTGTTCTGTATGGTTTTCCATGTATTAACATTTCGCTCTTAAAGCATACATTTGGGCCCATAGACCAAGGGTGAAGGTATCCAGTAAATTGAGACCTCGCTGCCAATAGCAACAGATACAGTGTTATGTCAAGAAAATGGCTTCAGCATTTGATGTCCTAGGAACATTGGACTTAGGAGCAGGAGTATGCCATTTGGCACTTCAAGCTTGCAACACCATTCAATTAGATCAAGGCTAATATGATTCTGGATTTATCTGCACTTTCCTGTTTGCGTTCCCCGAGAAGAAACAGATTTTTATTTTCTACAACTCATTGAGAGAGAATAAAATCCTTATCTCTGCCATATAAGGGACATCTTATATTCTTAAAGTAGTCTTTCAATTTGGGGGTCCCCACAAAAAGCAACAACCTCCTGTTATCCACATTATTCTGTCTGTCCAAGCACTTATATTTTTTGATAGACAAGGCTAACCGACCTCAAAGCCAATCAACTAGATTGAAGCTCTGCAGTTCCGTCACATTCAGTTGTGAGTGGTGGAGGACAACTAAACAACAAACAGGAGATGGAGACACTATAAGTATTCCTATCTTCATTAATGGGGGAATCCAGCACATCAGTGCAAAAGACAAGGTGAAGTATTTGTAACAATGTTCATCCAGAAGGACTGTGAGATATCCAGCATCACAGGTATCAAACTTTGAGTAATTCAATTAATTTCACATGATATCAAGAAATTGCTGAAGACAATGTACACTGCAAAGGGTTTGGGCCCTGACAGCATTCTGGCAATGGTACTGAACACTTGTAGTTGACAACTTGCTGCACCTATAGCTAAGTGGTTCCAATATAGCTGCATGATGAGCATCTACCTGACGATGTGAAAATTGCACACCTATGCCCTGAGCACAAAAGTCATAAATCACATGACACCAGGTTATAGTCCAATAGGTCTATTCGAAATCACAAGCTTTGGGAGTGTAGTCCTTATCAGGTGAAGTCACCTGATGAAAGGGCCTATATTCCAAAAGCTTGTGATTTCAAACAAACCTGTTGGATTATAACCTGGTATCATGTAACTTCTGACTTTGCCCAGCCCAGTCCAACACCGGCACCTCCACACCAGAGCACAAAATACAGGACAAATACAACTCGGCCAATTATTTCTTGTTTCATTTTAATCTTGATCATAACCTTTGCAATTGAAGGAGTCATTGACACTAGTATCAAGCAGCACTTGCAAAGGAATGACCTGCTCAGTTTGGATTTTGCAAGGGCTGCTTGATTCCTTGAGTATAAGCCTTCAATTACATCCTTCACTACAAACATGAACAAAAGAGCTGAACTCCAAAGATGAGGTGGGAATAATTGTCCTTGACATCAAGGAAGACGTTTAGTGTGTGTGGTAGCAAGGAACTGTCACAAAACTGGAGTCACAGGGAATCAAGGGAAGCCTCTCCTGCTGTTAAGAACACCACCTATCACAAAAAAGTAAATAAGTGACAAGTGACATTCACATCACACAACTGTAAGACAATGACCATCTCCAATGAGAGAGAAACTAATGATTTACCCATCCCGTTCAATGGCGCTACTACCATCTCTCAATGACCACTATTAATACCCTGGGGGTTTTAATTAACCAGCAACTGAGCTAGATTGCCCAAATAAATACAGTAGCTAAAACAGCAGCTCAGAGGCTAGGAATTCCCCTGTCTTCCAGGTGCCTGTTCACAATCTAAATAGCACAGGTCAGCCACATGATGGAATACTGTCCACATGCTGGATACGTGCAGCTCCAACAACATTTAGGAAGCTCAAGCAATCAAGGACAAAACAGTCTGTTTGATTGACACCCTCTCCACCAACTTCAACATTCACCTGCTTCACCAGTGGTGCACAGTGCCAACATTGTGTACCATATAGAAAATGCACTACAGAAACTCACCAAGGCTCATCCGCCAGCACTTTGGAAACCTTTGCCACCTCAAAGGACAAGATTAGATTTAGATTTATTGTCACATGCATATAAATAAGCAGTGAAAGTGTTTTTCCATGTATTATATGCAAAGTGTCAGAATGCTCCTGCGCCATCATGAAAAACTGAATATAATGCAAGATTTTACTGCAATAGAGTTCATCATTGTCTCTTCATCTTGTTCCTCCTCAGCTGCTCCTTCAGTGCAATGCTTGACATTGGCTGGAGCTTCTGAACTGGCCTCTGGGGTTGCTGTAAAGGGCTGTGGGGTCTCGGTTACAGGCCTCTGCCGCCATCACTCCTGCAATGACCATGTACAAGTTGGAGCCATGGGCCTGGGGACATACGGGTACTATACCTCCTTATATCCCATCTGATGCTCCTCTAGTGGCTGCCTCCAGTCAACAGTCATCAAGGTCCTCTGCAGTCCCCTTCGCCAATGCTACCGCTTCTTCAGGTAAAGGAAAGAGATGTATGAAAGCACTATTTTCCAAGTCACACCATCCTGACTTGGAAGTACAGTGCTGTTCCTCCACTGTAATTAAGTCAAAATCCTGGAATAATCTTCTAACAGCACTGAAGGTGTTTCTACACCTCAACGGTCCAAGAAACCAGCTCACCTCCAAATTCTCGTGGAAAATTAGGGATGGGTAATAAATGTTGGTGATGCCCACATCTCATGTGCAAAAAAGAAGATAAATTCTCATTATTCTAATCTATGACTAATCTGTTCAACTTTTCAACTGAACATGAACTCTTCATTCCAGAAGTGAGTTTGGTGAAGTTTCTCTGAATTGCTTCTATCTTTTCTATCTTCTATCTTTTTTCTCAAATAAACAAACCTCAACTGTACAGCTGCGTACAGTACTCCAAATGTTGTCTCACTTATGCCCTAAACAGCTGCAGTATAACTTTGGTTCATATATCTTGCATTCTTTTTGCAATAGCAACAACATTCCATTTGCCTTCATAACCACTTTTTTCTTTAACTCATTAATGGGATGAGGGCATCACTGGCTAGGCAGCATTTATTGCCCATCCCTAATTGCCCAGAGGGCAGTTCAGAGTGAGCCACATTGCTGTGGGTCTGGAGTCACATGCAGGCCAGACCAGGTCAGGATGGCAGCTTCCTTTTATAAAGGACATTAGTGAAACAGAAGGGTTTTTCTGACAATGGATTCTTAATTTCAGATATTTCAATTGAAAAGAATTCTTTTCAAATTCCACCAGCTGCTGTGGTGGGCTTCAAACTCAGTTCCCCAGGACATTATCTGGGTCTCTGGATTAATAGTCCAGCAAAAATACCACTAGGCCATCACCTTCCCCTGAGGGGAGGCACTTGCTGTACCTACGTCCTGACTTTATATAATTTTTTGTTGTAGGGCACCCAGATCCCTTTACATCATTAGGTCTTCAATCTCTCTCCTTTAAAATAATATACTGTTTTCTATTCTTCCTGACAAAATGAATATGCACACATTTACCCACAGTATACATCATCTGCCAAATTGTAGCCCATTCACTAATCCTGTCTATATCCCTTTGCAGACTTTTTAACTCCCCTAATGACAACTAATTTTTCCAAGTATCTTAGCATCACCAACAACTTTAGCAATGATATATTTAATTCACTCATGCAAAATCATGGTCAGAAATCATAAAAAGTTGGCAATCCATCATTCGTCGCTGCGAAACTTGGCCCATAAAGGCTTGCCAACCTGAAAGACACATTTATCCCTGCTCTCTGTTTTCTGTTAGCTAACTAATCCATGGTAATATGTTACACCCTACAACCACGGTATCCAAAATTACATCGCAAACACAGAGTCTCAGACAGTTAATCTCACCACCTGCCTGCATTCACTTGTTGCCAGCACGTGCTGTTGCATAATGCCTGCTTCTGGAAGCCACGCGAGTAGAGAAAAGTGTTTACAGGCTTTTCCAGCTTATGAAAATATGAACAAGGGTATGCCACTTGGCTCCTTGCGCCTGCTTTGCCATTCATTAAGATCATGGTTGATTTTAACCTCAACTTTACTTCCATGCATATCCCTGATAATCTTCCATCCCCTTGGTAATCAAGAATCTATCCAACTCTGCCTTAAAAATATTTAAAGATTCTTCATCTGCTGCTTTTTGGGGAAGGGAGTTCCAAAGACTCACAACTTTAGAGAAAACTGTTTCCTTATCTCAGTCTTAATTGGGCACCCTTTTATTTTTAAATTAAGATATCTAGTTCTAGATTCTCCCACAAGAAGGAACATTCACCCAGCCAAATCCACTCAGGAACTTATACATTTCTATTAAGTTACTCGTGACTCTTCTAAACTCCAGAGGATACAGGCCTAACCTGTTCACCTTTTTCACTAAAAGCAATTTGTTCATTCCAGTTTGTTAACCTTTCTCTGAATTGCTTCCAGTAAAATATTTCTGTATGTTCGGTAACGGGTACGCAGTACTCCAACTGCAGTCTCACCAATGGCTTAAATAAGTGAAGGATGGCTTCCCTACCCTTGCATTCAATTCCCCCATAATAAAACATAACATTCTATTAGCTTTCCTGATTCCTTGCTATATTTGCATACTAGTCTTGGGCTTGTTGCATCGTGTTTCAGTTTGATCCAGTTAGACACTTCAGAGAAGAGTGAGTGCTTTTTTTTATGGGAATTGCAAACAAATGAATAAGAAATATACTATGAACTGATGAGTGAAGCCAATATATTCCAATACCAGAAACATAGGAGGCTATTCAGCCCGTCATGTCCATGTGGCCTCTCTCAGTTAGTCCCATTCCTCTGCCCATCCTCTATAGATAAATTGGTTTTGTTTTCATCAGCTGCTTACTGAGTAGGTCAAAGAAAAAGTATGGGAATGCTGCTGTATCCAAGCAACAGAAGCTGACCAGGGGTCCCACAAACAAATTATGACCATGGAAGTAATTTCCTGTTCTTCCACTTTTGAGAGCAGCCAGCAAAATCGCAGATGTTCCAGAGATATGGATCAAGTTGTCTATCTGCAATGTGACCAGTGGCAGAGTGACATCATGAAATATAATGAATGATGAACCTGGACCATCTAAAAAGAAATAAAAAGTGGACAACTTCTGTGTGGAATGGGAAAATGAATTTCCGTTCACAGCTGTAAAAGACAAGTGTTCGCTTTATATGTCAACAAAATATATCAAAAAGGGAAAAGGGGAATTTGCAATTACAGCACACAAAGGATAGTTTCTCCTTGAACAGCATGTATCAGACAAAGAGATTTGACAAGCTGAAGGCTCAGCAGTCACTTTTTCGTAAACTGGCAGCATAAGCTAAGATCTGCACTGAAACATTGGTTTGTATTTGTGATTTTCAGGTAAAATACAAGAAATCATTCACAGATGGTGAAGTAATTATGGAAGCAATGACTGTGGCTGCTGATATTTTATTCAAAAACTATAATAACAAAGAAGAAATAATAATAACAATCCAGAGCATGTTACTTGGTGTTTTCACAGAAGCCAGATGAGTAGAATCTTTGTCTGTAGATGTATTTTAGCAACTACAGCAGGATCTCAATGACTGTGGACGCTTCTCACTACAGTTTGATCAATCCACCAATATGTCTGCCAGCTGATTAGTTTTGTTAGCATCAGCTGATAAATGTAAAACTCTTTGAAACAGCTTTAGATCATAAAAGGTACTATATAACTGCAAGTTTTTTATTTGTGTGAAAGGATAAATGCAGTTGCCTGTTAGACACTGGTGGAATGGTCAATACTGAAGAATATAAGTATTTGAAGTGATGCCTTGTATTATTGAGCTTGTACAGCTTTCTTACTCTGGTTGCTTCTATATTCCCCACATCAATTATACGTGATATGTGTCCCTTGAAGAAGGCAAGACATCATGTGTTGGCTTCTATTTCTTGTATATATTTTGGTCTCACAATTAATCATTATTTTCATTCCTTTTAAAAAGAGTCCCCTCAAGGACTGCAGAGTAAGATGTATGATATCCCTTTGAGCAGACTATGTTGACCTGATGTGACAGGGTGAGTAAAGAACATGAAAGTAGATCTTGGAGCCATGCAGTGATCTGGTTAGAAAACACACAAGAAATGCATGATTGATAGAAACGCCTCCCCTTTGGCAGCTACCAAGTTGGAAATGCAATTTCCCATATCAAAGAAGTAAGCATTGGGATCAATCAGGTCACATCACAGATGTAGCAACTTACTGTAGATTGAGTACCAAAGTGGCATCTCCTGTTTCCTTTCTTAACACTCGTCATGAGTCTAGATAATTAATTTCTCATTAAGTTAATAAATTGTTGACAAAGGATTGGTCTGTACCTGGGCACACTCCTTCATACTGGCTCTATTTGCAGTATGTGCATCAGAAGGGTCTAGGCCCGAAATGTCAGCCTTCCTTCTCCTCTGATGCTGCTTGGCCTGCTGTGTTCATCCAGCTCTGCACCTTGTTATACCAGCTCCTAAACCTGCTGCTTTTTCCCTGCAGTAAGTCAAAGCATTTGTCATTGAAGTCTTCCACCTCATTTTAAGGCAGCAGCTCTTTGAGAGTTTCTGCATCTCTGATTCTTTTTGTATCCTAGCCTTCCTTCTCTTTTGATGTTTGGTTCCATGGCTACTGTGTCAATCCTTCCTAACTTTGTTTATTAAGTTAAGAGAACTCAGAAACTAGATGGTGATAGATACAATCCAAGAAAGAGCCTCTCCATTTACTTACACAAACTAAATAGTTTTTTGCTGTTTCAATTTTTATCCAATAGCTGTCAAACTAAAATCAACATACGCTGCATTTAAACTAAAGAAGGTCTGCACGGAGAAGCAGAATCAAATACAAAAGGGAAATAAAAGCACAAATCCTTATACAAACTGCTGGGTCCACCTTGCAGCTGTTGGTTGCTTGTTTTACACCTGAAAATTTGGCTAGCAGTATTCGAAAACTGGTTTGAGCTTTGTGTTTGTAGCTTGACCAAGGGCCACCTGAAGTAAAATTTAGCTTGTAACGGGCTATTCTCCCTACTTCAGCCAGGAGACTGCCACAATCAAAAACCTATTCCAAGTGTAGGATCCTATTTGTAATTTTCCAAAATTTCCAACAGATTTTGCTTCTGCTGGTTTCACAAAATTCCTGTGGCCTGGTGTCCTTGCTTGACAAATCTCTGCATTTGTAACTTGAAGAGGTAGAATGATCACCTTCAACCATCCCTCATTTTCTCTTCCTAGGAAAGGCTTTTGAGCAATTGCCTGGGCATTAAGTTTTCAAGTCATTTTCTCTTTTGCAGTGAGCTTTTACCTTGATGGATCATAAATCATTTACTATCTTTGGCTGAAACATGTTGTTCATGCCACATAATGCGGCAGGAAAGATAGGGAAAGAAAGAAAGAAATGAGTATGGGTTAGTATATTGCTGAGGAGAACATTGCAGTGCAAGAGAGGGAGGATGTCAAGGACAGAATTCACTTGATTAGAAATTACAAATAATAGTGGTACAATTACATTGCTCGAGGTTTCTGTAGGTCACCAAGTGGTGGGAAAGATTTAGAAGAACAAATTTGAAAGGAAATTAAAGAGAGGTGCAAAAATACAAAGTAGTTACACTTTACTATTCCAATACAGTCCAGCAAGGCATGGAGGGGAAAGGTTTTCTCCTGTTTCAGGAAAGTTTTCTACAATTTCCAGTGCAACCACAAAGGAGGGGTTGCTCGATCTGGTTCAGGGAATGGGGTAAATCAAGTGGGTCAAGTATCTGTGGAGAAACATTTAGATGACAGTGATTATAATATCTTAAGGTTTAGATTGGCTATGCTAAAAGATAAAGATGAATCCACATTAAGAATAACTATTTGGGGGAGGCCCAACATCAGCTTGAGAATGAATCTGCTTTTGATAACTTGAAATCGAGTATCGGTGGGCAAACAGGAATGCAACAAGAGCTGCCTTTGAAGAGAAGATAGTTGGGCTACAGTCAATATACACTCCTAGGGAGGAACAACAGGACAAATAAATTCATTGTTCCCTACATGACACAATGCATACAGGAAGATCATGAAAAAAGGTGCATGTGACAGATGTCAGTTGGATGCCACAATCAAGAGCCAGTGTCAAAATGGAAGGTTCAGAAAAATTATGAAAGAAAATGACTGAGAGATGTGAAGAGAAAAATATAAGAATAAACTGGCAGACAACATAAAAGGGAATGCAAAATCTTTTATTTGCTTATAAATTGGATGGTAAAAGATGGAATTGAGATGATTATAGTGCTAAGAAATGAATGTGATGCAACGACAGATACTGAGGAAAGAAAGGGTGGAAATTGTAAATGCAGAAGTGATGCTACAAGATTCAAGAATTTTAAAAGATACATCCTTTACAAAACAGGTAATAGGAATAAGCCCAGTAACTACAAACTAACCAGCATAACCCTGGGTGTTAGCTCAGGATGCTTTTACAGACGATAGTTTGAGACAAAATTAACAGTCCTTTTGGCAAATGTGGATTAATCAAGGAACGCCAAACAACATAATTAAGGGAAAATCAAGTTCAACAAGATTATTTCAGTTTTTCTGATGAGGTAATAGAAATCTTTGATGAGGATAATGTGGTTCAGGTAATGTAGATGGACTTCCAAAAGTCTGATAAAGTGTCACATGCTGGGCTGAATTTTCTGCACTCACGGATGCTGAGCTTCGAGAGGGAAGGGCATTATTTAGTTGAGCTGATGGTGTAACTATATCCTCCTGTTTTTCCATTGTGTCGAAAATGTTGAGGAAAGACTCATTTGTCTATCACTGCGTAGCCTACTGGAACTTCAATATTCAATTAACAGTAAATTAATGTCTCATATATTTTTGACATAATTCTTTGACTGTAGAGTTCTTTGGGACATTCTGAGATTTAACCCTGACTGCTGTTATGGAGGAAAAAAGGACCAAAGAACTGTGGATGCTGGAAATCAGAAACTGTGGAAAATCCCAGCAGGTCTAGCAGCATCTGTGGAGAGAAACAGAGTTAACATTTCGGATCCCAGTGACCCTTCCTCAGAACTGATTGTAGCTGGAAACGGATGGTACATAAGCTAGAGAAAGAGTAGGAGAATGGGAAACGAGCAAGTGACAGGTGGAGATGGAGCCCAGAGAGAGAGAAAAACAGTTGGCAGACAGGAGTGGGTAAAATTCAGTCTGGATGAATGAGTAGCTGCCAATGGGGACTGTTAGTGACTGGCAATGAGTTGTTTGTGGTAGCAGTTCATGTGATGACAAGGCTTGGTGTGGGGGAGTTGGGGTAAGGACATGGGAGAAGGTGCTCAGGCCCTGAAATTATTGAACACCATATTGAGTCCTGAAAGCTGCGGAGCTCCCAAACAGAAAATGAGATGTTGCTCTTCCAGCCCGAGCTGAGCTTCGCTGAAGCCCTGCAACAAGCCCAAGACAGAGATCTTGGCAAGGGAACACAGTGGTGTGTTGAAATGGCAGGCACCTGGAAGTTCAGGATCATTTTTTGCAGACAGAACATAGGTGTTATGCAAGTTGGTCACCCAGTCTGCATTTTATCACCTTAATGTAGATGAGACCACATTGTGAGCTGTGAATGCAGTAGACTAGATTGAGTGAAGTGAAGGTAAATCGCTGCTTCACCTGGAAGGTGTACCTGGAGCCTTGGATGGTGATGAGAGAGGAAGTAAACAAGCAGGTGTTACACATTGTGTGGTTACTGTTAAGGAAGTCTTCCACACTCTCATTTTACCCATACTGCTATCTTTATTCCATTACCAATGCTCTTGAAAATCTTCCTCTAAAGTCTTTCATTTCATATTCCCCAAAATAATGGTAAAACAACCAACTGAAGCCACCTCCAGACTGATCCCTAAACAGTGGAACTGAACTCCAGTAAAGCAATTATAATTAAGCACATATTTGACACAACAGTTCACCAGGTTTTTGGACTGCTCCCTCAGGCCATATCTCTCTGAATCTATCACATCAATCAAATAATTCTTCCAGTGTCACTGTAACTTAGTTACATTGTTCCAGTCAGGTGAGAAATGGTAGAACGTCTTCTTTCTTTACACTTGGTTGACCACAACAAATTGTTTTTTTTTTGAAAGAAACCACTTAGAGTTATAGATTCATAGAGATGCACAGCATGGAAACAGACCCTTCGGTCCAACTCGTCCATGCTGACCAGATACCCCAGAAAAATCTATTCTCAGTTGCCAGCATTTGGTCAATATCTCTCTAAACTCTTATTAATCATATAGCCATCCAGATGCCTTTTAAATGTTGTAACTGTACCAGTCTTCATCTCTTCCTCTGGCAGCTCATTCCATACATACACCACCCTCTGCATGAAAATGTTGCCCTTTAGGTCCCTTTTAAATCTTTCTCCTCTCACCTCAAACCCACGCCCTTCTAGTTTTTGACTCCCCCACCCCAGGAAAAAGACCTTGTCTATTTACCCTATCCATATTCCTCATGTTTTTATAAACCTCTTTAAGGTCACTCCTCAGCCTTTGATGCTCCAGGGAAAATAGCCCCAGTCTATTCCGCCTCAACCTATAACTTAAATCCTCTAACCCTGGCAACATCATTGTAAATCTTTTCTGAACCTTTTCAAGTTTCACAACATCCTTCCTATAGCAGGGTGACCAGAATTGCACACAGTATTCTAAAAGTGGTCTAACCTATGTCCTGAACAGTCGCAACTTGATCTCCCAGCTCCTATACTCAATGCACTGTCCGATAAAGGCAAGCGTATCAAATGCCTTCTTCACTATCCTGTCCACCTGCGACTCTACTTTTAAGGAACTCTTCGCTCAGCAGCACTCTTCAAGACCTTAACATTACGTGCTTAAGTCCTGCCCTGATTTGCCTTTCTAAAATGCAACACCTCACATTTATCTAAATTAAACTCTGTCTGTCCATCCTCGGCCCATTGGCCCATCTGATCAAGATCCCGTTTTACTCTGAGGTACCCTTCTTTGCCATCCACTACACCTCCAATTTTAGTGTCATCTGCAAACTTGCTAACCGTATGTTCACATCTAAATCGTTTACAAAAATGACGAAAAGCAGTGGACCCAGCACGGATCCTTGTGGCACACTTTTGGTTACAGGCCTTCAGGCTGAAAAGCAACTCTCCATCACCAATTTCTCTCTTCTACCTTTGAGCCAGCTCTGTCTCGAAATGGCTAGTTGTCCCTGTATTCCATGTGATCTAACCTTGCTAACCAGTCTGCCATGAGGAATCTTGTTGAACACCTTCCTGAAGTCCATATAGATCATGTCAACTGCTCTGGTCTCATCAATCCTCTTTGTTACTTCTTCAATCGTCAATTCAGTGAATGTTTAACTATTTAAGTGCTTTGCTTGTCAATAACACGTGTAGACAGTAAAATAAAATAAACACCTACAGATACTGGAGATCTGTAAAACAAAAAATAAAAGTTCTTGAAAAATTCAGCAAGTTTCGCAGCAACTGTGTAGGGAAAGCAGATCATTGGACTCAAAATGTTAACTCAGTTTTTTCTGCATAGTTGCTCCCAGATCTGCTGAGTTTCCCCAGCAATTTCTGTTTTTGTGAGTTTGATACATAGACAGGTTTTCTTGTAAATTTTTAGAAGGAACTGAAATAGTATTTATTGTACTTAACATGTGATATAATTAAAACAATAAAATGCTGCAACTCTCACACATACTTCCCAGCATTCACACACATACAAACAGAAGTAAGTTAAAGTAGAAGGGTAGGTTATATTGCTGAACAGTCTAAAAAAAATCACTTGTATATCACAGGATCATAGAATCCCTACAGTGTGGAAGCAGGCCACTCAGACCATCAAATCCACACTGACCCTCCGAAGGGCATCACATCCAGACCCAAGCCATTCCTGTAACCCTGCATTTCCCATGGCTAACCCACCCAGCCTGCAAATCCCTGGGATAACTTAGCATGGCCAATCTACCTAACCTGCACATCTTTGGACCGTGGGTGGAAACTGGAGCACCTGGAGAAAACCCACACAAACATGGGGAGAATGTGCAAACTCCACGCAGCCAGCTGCCTGAGAGTGGAATTGAACCTGGGTCCCTGGCACTGTCAGGCAGCAATGCCACCCTGGATCTCGATGATCACTAACTTGGATGACTTTAGACTGGGCTGGATGGCTTTAAACTGGGCTGGATGGCTTTAGACCTGGTTGGATGGCTTTAGACTGGGCTGGATGGCTTTAGACTGGGCTGGGTGGCTTT